>JARQOD010000002.1:437314798-437379738 GCA_033576555.1 Oophaga sylvatica
AGAAAATGCCCACGGACCAGACCAAAATTACCCCATATGGGGACTGAATACCAGGTTGGATGGGGCTAAAATTCAGCCCGGGCCCTTTGAAAATCACACGACCATTGCTGCCCCCTCTCAAGCCGATGGGAATATTATAATTTTCCCCTGGAGGGGAAAGAAAGAAAGATTTATAAGCCAAATTTTTTAATGATACCTCGTCACAACTTTTAAACAGTTTAATGTCTGAAAACACAATTTGTTTGCTGAATTCCCAGAGGGCCCAGCCCGGCCCCTCCCGAATACACAATACTGTTTTTAAAAAAAAACCACAATTAACAACATGTTATTGTACCAGTGCATTTACCAGTACCTCGTATATGTGTCAGTGTACAGGTAATACAGTGATCACCAGTGACATTATACACAGGAGTTGTGATCACTGATGACATAATACACAGGAGCTCTCTATATAGGGTCAGTGTATAGGTAATACAGTGATCACTGGTGATATTACACACAGGAGCTCTCTATATAGTGTCAGTGTACAGGTAAAAGGATCATCAGAGATATTATACACAGGAGCTCTGTATATAGTGTCATTGTATAGGTAATATAGTGATCACCAGCATCATTATACACAGGACCTCTGTATATAGCATATAGCTACAGGTAATACAGTGATCACCAGTGACATTATACACAGGAGCTCTGTACACAGTATATAGTGTATAGTGTGCATGTACATGTAATACACTGACTCACTAGAGATGTCTGTAGTTGAAGTCCTTTATCTTCACTTTTCTTCAACCAGCACAAACCACCGTCACTTCTTCCAGCCAGGACTCATCTCTGCAAAAAATAACACACATGCATCAATAGCTGATCGTTTCCAGAGCACTTGCCCCACTTTTTCCCTGACTTCTACACTACGTCAGATGAAGAAGAAAAGCGACGTAGTGCAGCTTTGCACAGTAACAGGACCTCCCTTTTGTTCCCTCCATGGAAAACCGTTTCCTAAAAAGTAAATTATATTACAGTAGCAATAATGTCCCTAATTGAACCTAAAGATATTATGCTTCCCCACTTGTCACCATAAACTAATATAGAATGTTCCTCATTATGGTCCTCGAACAGTAATGAAGTCCCTCACCCAGACTGGCCCCCTATGTCCCTTGTCCTGCCTGGCCACAGATATCCATCCCTCTTCCCCAGCTATACATACTGGCCCTCATATGTCCCTTGTCCTGCCTCAACATATATCTCTCCTGGACCTCCATATATCTTTCTTGATCCCTTGTCTTGGCTCCCCCATATATATGCATCCTGCCCCCCCATATATATGCTTCCTGGCCTCTTGTACTGCCCCCATATATCCATCCTGGCCCCACATCTATGCAACCTGGTCCCCCATATATATCCATCCTGCCACCCACCCATATATATGCATCCTAGTCCATTGTCCTGTCCCTCTCCCCATAAATCCATCTTGGCCCCCATATATATGCATCCTGGCCCCCTTTCTTCTGTATGTGTATCCATTCTGGCCCCCTTCCCCATATGTGTATCCATTCTGGCCCTCTTCCTCCCTGTATGTGCATGCATTCTGGCCCCCTTTCCCATATGTGTATCCATCCTGGCCCCCTTCACCCGTATCTGTAGCCATATTGGGCCCCTTCCCCCAAATCTGTAGCCATCCTGGGGCCACCCCTTCCCCCTGTGGTGTAATGCCCCCTGATGCAGCTAGGGGGCACTGTGTATGGCCCTCGGGATATGCATGGAGGCATGTGATGGATGGACGTTATGTATCACAGAGGTGGGTGGCCCTGTGATGGAAGCCTGAGCATGTTTTGTTCAGCAGATCTACGGCGAGAGTTGTACTATATATTGGGAGGCTTCCAGGTGACTAGGAGAGCTGGGCGGGTCCAGTCACCTACAAACCCACCCAAGGGGCTTGTGTCTAAATACCTGGGATAAAACCTGTATGTAATGGTGTAGCTAAAGGACCTGTGGTGAGGTCATGACCATGTGACATAACCATGTGATTCCTGACCTCACCTGTGGGTGGAGTTACACCTATGTAATGGAGTGTGTTTTGCACATGTGAGAGTGTGTGGGAGTATGCCAGTGTGGACAGGCTTCCATGTGTCCAAGGCAGGACATTACAGAGAGGTCTCTGTGACTGAAGAGTGAAGCTCCAGGCAGGAGCTGAAGCATTGAAGAGTTGTATTGTATGTTACCATATGGTTTATGATGTAATAAACCAAAGGACTTTTTGCATAAGAAAAGGTCTCCTGATTACCTCTGAAGCAGCCGAGTGAGTGAAACCTTACAATTGGTGGATGGAATGCTGGCAGCGGCCCAAGAGCACATGTTCCAGGACTGGGAATCAGGAACCAGAGGAGGAACGGACGGTCTGTGAAAACCGTGAGTGTGACCAGTGGTCACGAATAAACTGTGCATTGATGTTTATGTGGTGCCTCTGAAGATATGAGGTATCTGAAGAAACTGTTAAGCAGTGGTGACAGACAGGAGTCTGTGTTATGTTGACCGGGGTCATTGAAGTAAGCAAAAAGCATGCTGAGAGGATACCTCAGAGGAGGTGTCCGGAAACCTGCGTGGCCAACAGGTAACAGACAGGAGTCTGTGTTGTACTGACGGGTCAGTGAGACTGTTTTTTCCTTTTGGGATGCCTCTCTGAGAGAGGAGGTGTCCGGAAATCTCTGTGGCCAAGAGTGACAGACAGGAGTCTGTGGTGTGCTGACGGGTCAGTGAGAAAGACTGTATTTTTGTGTTTGCTGGGTACCTCTGAGGCTAAGGTCTCCAGGAACCTGTGTGGCTGACGCCAACAGGGGACGGTCTTGACAACCGTGTCTAGGCTGGTCGGGATCAGTGAGAAGAAACTGTTTTTTTTTTGGTGTTTTTTTTTCTGGAACACGTGTGAGGTGTGTGCTGTGGCTCATCGGAGTCCACGAAGGTGACAAGCGGCTGGCTGTGACTCATGGGGTCACGAAGGTGACAAGCGGCAAGACAGCGCAGCGTGCAGAGACCTGTGGTAGCAGGAGCTAAAGTGACTTGCAGCAAGAGGTTCTGCAGCAGCAAGAGCTGCAGTGGCAGCAGCAGCTTGTGCGTGGCAGCCGGAGGTGCTGGCGGGTGGTGGCAGTACCAGCAGAAGCTGGTAGGTACCATAAGGACATCAGGTCCAGAGTGGGTGACCTCTTAAAGTGACGGTACCAGCCCCGAGAGACATAAGGTTCTGTGCGAACTGGGGTCTGGTAGAGCCGTGGGGGAGTCCACGGTGTATAACCCAAGGAGGGGTGATGGCCCAAAAGGGGGGGAGTCCAAAAGGGGGTGGCAACCCAAAAAGGGGATGATGGCCCAAAAGGGGGCGGAGTCCCAAAAGGGGGCGTTGGCATAAAGGGGGTGGAGGATCCCAACGTTAAAGGGGAGGTGCAGACCAACTGTTGCCCGGGGCAAATATGTTATATGTGTCCAGTCTGCCTTAGGAACTATCCACCCGGCACACTACTACGGGGGTGTACCCTGCAGATACACCATGAAGAGGTGGTGGGTCTGGTCGACTCGGGGAGTCCGGTGACTCTAGTGAGGGTTGCACCTGACGGGTTTCAAATACCTGGAAGAAAGGTCGGGGTCACCTGTATCCATGGGGCACAAAGGATTATTCAGTGGCCAGGGTAATCTTTGAGACAGGCTGGGACATTGCAGGACAGGATGTCACTATAATCGATAATTTGTGTGTCCAGTGGTTATAGGGCGGGACTCTAAACTGCTCTCTGGCTTGTGGGACAGGGGAGTTCCTCTACAGCAGGAGGGAGGCCTGACTATTGTTGGGGTGGCAGACATTGGGACAGTGACGCTTCCCAAAACTGACGAGTCAGACGGTGACACAGGAGGAAGGGATGCGTCTGCCCAACTTACTGACATGATGTCCCCTGAAATGTATGACAACAGAACCCATGACGATGTGGTAGTTAAGACCTCTAGAACGGACACCCGAGTTAGAGGGTAACGGGATGGGCCCCGAGAGTGACTCCTGTGCAGACTGTGACTCGACCGCAAGGGAAAGCGAGTGCAGTAACGTGGAGCCGAGTAAAAATGGCCGATCTTCCTCTCGCCGCAGGGGCCGTGGAAAGGCGGGACAGGCTACATCCTCTAAGAAGCAAAATGATGAGGAAGAGTCAGGGTCAGGTACTGGTCAGGTGACTGTCCTTAATGAGGAGATAGAGCTGTGTAAAGAAACAGTGAAAGAGGCAGTCGAGCAGGAAAGGGTCCTGAGACGAATGATTGAGCACAAAGTGGAGGAGCTGGAGAATGAAGTCTCTAAGCTCAGAGATCGTCTGTCAGCGTGTAAGAGTATGAACAAGGCTCTATGGAGAGAGACGGAGGTGCTCAGAGAGGCCCAAGAGAAACATCAGCAGGAGTGTCGCTGCTTGGCAGAAGAGCGAGATGGAGTTCTCCGAGAGCTCAAGATGGAGGAGGAGACTGGTGCCCAGCTCCAGAAATCTCTGGGAGAAGAAATCCAGCAAGGGAAGTGCCATGCAGATGGGCACACAAGGGAGAGTGATGTCTTGGAAAACTGTACTAACGCTCAGGACGAGGAGGTACAACAGTCTGTCCAAGAAGGTGACGGGTCCGTTTTCAAGTGTGTAATAGAGATACCCGAAGACAGGCGAGAAGTGTGTGCCATTGAGGAGGTGCATGAGGCCTTTAGAAAGGCAGTAGAAGCATGCAGTGTGAACTGGGTGCCAGAGATGAAACAGTTGGTCATACTGTCGACTAGGGAAGTCACGATGAAGCGGGTGGCTATCCTGAGCGACATGCACCTACATTGTCTCCGCACGAAACAGGTGATCCTGTTGAGAAATAGAGAAGCGCTCGACGTCTGGAGCAAGTAAGAAAGACTCAAAATCAGCTTGGCTTGATGGAAGACATCGTTCAAGTGCCCAGAGGTCTGGTGAAGAAGGTCATCGGAAGACTCGGAAAGTGATGCAGGAGATGGTAAATAAGTCCGGTGTGACGAGAGTCAGGATTCCGGCTGATGACGAAGTCCAGGTCGTGGGTGAAGATGGGATGGTTCCGTTCCTCGTTGTCGGATCCAGGGAGAGCCTTGGGAATATCCGGATGCTCCTGGAGTATCGTGTGTCGTACCTGAGAGAAGTAGAGCAGCTACGACTTGAGAGGGAGCAGGTCAACAGAGAGCTGCAGGAAATGGAAAGAAGATGGTCGCCACCTTCAACCCGTGGTATTGAGAGGCGAAGAGGTTCGCTTAAGACGAGAAGCCTCAAGCTGGAGATAATACAGGAAATAGGTCGCCTGATGGAAGAGGTAGAAATAGTGATGCCTCAGTTAGCTCAGTGATGAGTCACCTAAGCAGGAGAACCTGTAGTGGACGAAATGAAAAGGACTCAGACCAGACAGGACGTATGGGTGCAAGTGAATTGCGACGCCGTACTGACCGCTGGGGATGCGGGTGGTCTGAAGGGGGGCCTCGTCAGCAACAGATGTGACAGAGTCGGAGGACAGACGCCTACCAAAGAGATTAGTAGCAGGGTCCGACTTAGAGAGACGGTTTGACTGGCAGAGACGACCGAGAAGGATCTCTGGTCGGGTAAAAAGTGTTCAACCCCACAAGTTTGAACAGAGGGGGGAGGTATGTGGTGTAATGACCCCTGATGCAGCTAGGGGGCACTTTGTATGGCCCTCGGGATATGCATGGAGGCATGTGATGGATGGACGTTATGTATCACAGAGGTAGGTGGCCCTGTGATGGAAGCCTGAGCATGTTTTATTCAGCAGATCTACGGCTGAGAGTTGTACTATATATTGGGAGGCTTCCAGGTGACTAGGAGAGCTGGGCGGGTCCAGTCACCTACAAACCCACCCAAGGGGCTTGTGTCTAAATACCTGGGATAAAACCTGTATGTAATGGTGTAGCTAAAGGACCTGTGGTGAGGTCATGACCATGTGACATAACCATGTGATTCCTGACCTCACCTGTGGGTGGAGTTACACCTATGTAATGGAGTGTGTTTTGCACATGTGAGAGTGTGTGGGAGTATGCCAGTGTGGACAGGCTTCCATGTGTCCAAGGCAGGACATTACAGAGAGGTCTCTGTGACTGAAGAGTGAAGCTCCAGGCAGGAGCTGAAGCATTGAAGAGTTGTATTGTATGTTACCATATGGTTTATGATGTAATAAACCAAAGGACTTTTTGCATAAGAAAAGCGTCTCCTGATTACCTCTGAAGCAGCCGAGTGAGTGAAACCTTACACCCCATTTCTGTAGCCATCCTGGGCCTCTTCCCCCTGTATCTGTAGCCATCCTGGACCCCTTCTCCCCATATCTGTAGCCATACTGGCCCCTTCCCCTGTACCTTTAGCCATCCTGGGCCCCTTCCCCCTGTATCTGTAGCCATCCTGGACTCCTTCCCCCATATCTGTAGCCATCCTGTGCCCTTTCCCCCCTATGTGTAGCCATCCTGGGCCCCTTCCCCCTATGTGTAGCCATCCTGGGCCCCTTCCCCCCTATGTGAAGCCATCCTGGGCCCCTTCCTTGTATCTGTAGCCATATTGGGCCCTTTCCCCCTGTATCTGTAGCCATCCTGGGCTCCTTTCCCATATCTGTAGCCATCCTGGACCCCTTTCCCCGTATCTGTAGCCATCCTGGGCCCCTTCCTCCCATATCTGTAGCCATCCTGGGCCCCTTCCCCCATATCTGTAGCCATCCTGTGCCCTTTCCCCCTTATGTGTAGCCATCCTTGGCCCCTTTCCCCTTATGTGAAGCCATCCTGGGCCCCTTCCCCATATCTGTAGCCATCCTGGGCCCCTTCCCCCCTATCTGTAGCCATCCTGTGCCCCTTCCCCCTATGTGTAGCCATCCTGGGCCCCTTCCCCCTATCTGAAGCCATCCTGGGCCCCTTCCTTGTATCTGTAGCCATCTTGGGCCCTTTCCCCCTGTATCTGTAGCCATCCTGGGCTCCTTTCCCCATATCTGTAGCCATCCTGGACCCCTTTCTTCGTATCTGTAGCCATCCTGGGCCCCTTCCTCCCATATCTGTAGCCATCCTGGGCCCCTTCACCCCATATGTGTAGCCATCCTGGGCCCCTTCCCCGTATCTGTAGCCATCCTGGGATCCTTCCCCTGTATCTGTAGTCATCCTGGGCCCCTTCCCACCTTATCTGTAGCCATCCTGGGCCCATTCCTCTCATATCTGTAGCCATCCTGGACCCCTTTCCCCGTATCTGTAGCCATCCTGGGCCCCTTCCTCCCATATCTGTAGCCATCCTGGGCCCCTTCACCCATATGTGTAGCCATCCTGGGCCCCTTCCCCGTATCTGTAGCCATCCTGGGATCCTTCCCCTGTATCTGTAGTCATCCTGGGCCCCTTCCACCTTATCTGTAGCCATCCTGGGCCCATTCCTCTCATATCTGTAGCCATCCTGGGCCCCTTCACCCCATATGTGTAGCCATCCTGGGCCCCTTCCCCGTATCTGTAGCCATCCTGGGATCCTTCCCCTGTATCTGTAGTCATCCTGGGCCCCTTCCCACCTTATCTGTAGCCATCCTGGGCCCATTCCTCTCATATCTGTAGCTATCCTGGGCTCCTTCCCCCTATGTGTAGCCATCCTGGGCCCCTTACCCCCCATAACATTCCTCTTAACTGCCTGCGCTCCCGGAGGTATCCTCCTCCTCCTCTTCGAGTCGGCGAGCTCAAAATAAAATGGCCGCTGACATAGCAGAGGCCAGTGAATGTGTGCGCCCGTTGCATGCGGTGCATGACACTGACGTCATACGCCGGTGACGACGGGCTCACACATTCCAGTATCGATCGGGACGTGCGCAGCAGCAGTTCAAGTAATGAATGATGAGTGCATGCGCCCCTGCACATACGCGGCCTGCGCTTTTAAGGGCCCGTGCCCGTAAAAACCACAGACTTTTTTTCTCTTCTCCTCCTCTCCTTCCCACAGCCGAAGGCCCACCAGGGGAATCCCCGTTACCTCGCCATGCCAGACCGACCCTGGGCTGGATTCAAGTTTTACATCGAGCTTTGCCAAATACACTCGCCAAGTAATGAGTACATCCGATCACCGGGATACTCGAGTGATAACGGAGCAACACTGAGAATGTTTGCTCATCCCTATTCAATATCTATTTCACCCGCTGTATGTATACATGTAGCATGTTTTTCTCAATATCTGACATGAAATCAGAATAAACCTTTCACGTTTTAGGTCAGTTAGGATTACCATAATTATTAATATTTGCAAAATGCCAGAATAATGAGAGACAGGGAATGTTTTAAGGTATTTTTATTGCTTACTGCAAAGTAAAAAGTTTATATACATTTTAGTACCATTGCCCTTAAACTGAATGACTTGGGTCAAACGTTTGGGATAGTCTTTCACAAACTTCTCACAATAGTTGGTTGAAATTTGGGCCCATTCCTCCTGACAAAAACTGGTGTAACTGATCCATGTTTGTAGGCCACCTTGTTCGCACTTTCGCTTTTCAACTTTGCTCATAAATTTTCAATTGGATTGAGATCATGGCTTTATGATGGCCACTCCAAAACATAGACTTTGTTATCCTTAAGCCACTTTGTTACCATTTTAACAGTATTCTTTGGGTCATTGTCCATTTAGGAGACCAATTTCCGCCCAAGCTTTAACTTCCTGGCTGATGTCTTGAGATGTTGCTTCAGTATTGCCACATAATCTTAATTTCTCATGATACCATCTATTTTGTGAAGTGCACCAGTCCCTCCTGCAGTAAAACAACCCCACAACATGATGCTGTCATCTCCGTGTTTCTCAGCTGAGATTGTATTCTTAGGCTTCCAAGCTTCTCTCTATTTCATACAAACATAACAATGATGGATATGCCCTAAAAGTTCAATTTTAGTTTCATCAGACCACAGGACATGTCTCAAAAATTAAAGTCTTTGTTCTTGTGCACATTTGCAAACATTAATCTGGCTTTTTTATGTTTCTTTTGGAGTAATGGCTTCTTCCTGGCAGAGTGGCGTTTCAGCCAATGTTGCTACAGTACTTGTTTCACTGTGGATATTGACACAATCTTACCAGCTTCTACCATCGTCTTCACAAGGTCTTTTGCTTTTGTCCTTGGGTTGATATGCACATGTCAGACCAAAGGATGTTCATCTCTGGGACACAGAACCCATTTCCTTTCTGAGTGGTATGTTGGCTGGACATTTTCATCTTCTTTGTACTCTCGTACAATTTTTCTGTACAGATGAACGAGGCATCTTCAGGCATCTTGAAATTGTACCCAAGGATGAGCCAGTCCACAATTCTCTTCCTGATATCTTGGCTGATTTCTTTAGACTTTCCATGATGCTACAAAAAGAAGCAGTAACCTTCTGGTGTCCATTAAAATCCATCCATAGTTGTATCTCTAATTAACTCAGATGTTGCCAAAAAATCAGAAGCTTCCAAACACATGACATCATCATATGAGCAGTCCAGAATTATTTAAAGGCATAATAATCTTAATGTACGTAAACTTTTGACTTTGCAGTAAGTAATAAAAATGCCTTAAAACATTCTCTCTTTCTCATTATTCTGGCATTTGGCAAATATTAATGGTAATCCTAATTGACCTAAAATGGGAAAGGTTTATTCTGATTTCATTACAGATATTGAGAAAAACATGCGTATGTGTCTTTTTATATAGTGAATGTAAACTTTTGGTTTCAACTGTACAGTACAGACCAAAAGTTTGGACACACCTTCTCATTCAAAGATTATTCTGTATTTTCATGACTATGAAAATTGTAGAATCACACTGAAGGCATCAAAACAATGAATTAACACGTGTGGAATTATACATTGCACTTTGCAATAATCTTTGAATGAGAAGGTGTGTCAAAACTTTTGGTCTGTATTGTATATCAGGAAGGAATCCAGTATAGGGACATATCTGCCATAACAGGGGACATATATACCAGTATATATATTCAGTATATTTAAAACACATGGTATACAGAAGCATTAGTTTAGTTGCCATAAAAGGAGGGGGACCCAGACTCATTTCTTGCATAGGGGCCCCAAACTGTGCTAAGATATTGCAACATCACACAGAAATATTTTGGTTCCAATTTTTCAAGACTCACAATTGGTACATCTGTACTAATGAGGGGTGTGCAGAAATAAGATGTGCTGAATTCATTAAGAGGCACAAACCTTACTGAATTCAGAGAATCTTATTAGTGTTGTGCACCTCGACAGAAATGTTATTAAAGTCGGATATTGGAGAGATATTTCTGGCATAATGTAGGTCGCTATTTTTAATTAATTTGTCTGGTATGCATCACCACACCTCAGCTCCTCTCCAGGTCCACCCACTTTAGTGACATAAAAATATCAAAAGGTACCTTTTTTTATGCTACTTTGTATTGTACTAAAATTTTGTGACTTTTTGAAGTGTTTTAGTTAAACACTTTCATAAATCAGGGCTTTAAAATGCATTTATGCAAGACAATCTCAGACCATTAAATGAATGACAATCAACTATATACTGTACATGTCATTTGGCACTCATTCACTGGTCTCATTACGTAAGCTGATGAAAAAGGATGGAGGTAGAATGATTGTTTATGAGATTGTCATGTTCCCATAAACCGTCATGCTATTGGCAGCACATCCTTTATTTATACGTCAAGAAATTTTGCCGATAACAATGATTTTTAGGCCTGCATAAATCATCCAAACACCCAACAAATACGCAGTTTGCTTATTCGTTGGTTAAATCCAGCATATTAAAGATGCATGTAAAATGTTTGGCACCCATGGTCAAAATTACTGATATTGCGAACAGTTATTCAAGTTGAAAATGAAATGATCTCTAAGAGGGCCTAAAGCTTAAGATGACATATTTACTTTATAATTGAGGCAAAATATATATATGTACATTTTTTCATCTTTTACATTTTAAAAATTACTAAAAGGAAAATGGGCCAATGCAAAAGTTTGGGCACTTTTGGAAATTTGTGTGCTCAGATTACTTTAACCCAGATTTCAGACCTTAATTAGCCTGTTAGGGTTATGACTTGTTCGCTATCAGTGTTAGGAAAGGCCAGTGACACAAATTTCCCTGCTGTATAAAAACCCAGCCTCCACTAACCTTGTGCCGAAAAACGTCAGTCTTGGGTTTTCTAAGCAGCTGGTTAGCATTCTGAAAATGAAAATTGCGGAGTACCACAAAGTAGGAGTCAGCTATAATAAGATAGAAAATGCAATTAAGATATGGCAGTTAACAGGAACAGTTGAGGTCAAGATATGTCTGGAAGACCAAGCAAAACTTCAGTGAGAGCTGATCGCAGGATTAATGGAGAGGCAAATCAGAAACCCCAGTTGACTGTCAGAAATATTTAGCAGACTCTGGAGTTGTGGTATATTTTTTGACTGTTCAGAGACATCTACACAAATATGGCCTTCATGTAAGATTCATCAGAAGAAGACCTCTCCTTCGTCCTCACAATAAAATTCAGCGTCAAAAGTATGCAAAAGAATATCTAAACAAGCCTATTGCATTTTGGAGACAAGTCCTGTGGATCGACAAGGTTAAAATAGATCTCTTTGGCACAATGATCAAAGTTATGTGTGGAGAAAAAAGGTAACAGAATTTCAGGAAAAGAACAGCATGAGGGTGGATCAATCATACTTTGGGGTTGTGCTACAGCCAATGGCACAGGGAACATTTCATGGGTAGAGGGAAGAATGGATATAATAAAATTTCAACAAATTTTTGACGCAAACATAACACTATCTGTAAAAAATAATGAAGTTGAAAGGAAGCTGGCTTCTACAAATGGATAATGATCCTAAACACATGTGAAAATCCACAATAGACCATCTCAAATGGCACAAGCTGAAGGTTTTACATTGGTCTTCACAGTTCCTGATCTGAACATCATTGAAAATCTGTGGCTAGACCTCAAAATAGCAGAGGATGCAAGGCAACCCAGGAATCTCACAGAAATGGAAGAATTTTCAGGAGAAAAGCTGATGAAAATCCCTCAAACAAGAATTGAAAAACTCTTATCTTGCTACAAAAAACATTTACAAGCTGTGACACTTTCAAAAGGGGGTGCTATTAGTACTAACAATTCAGAGTGCCCAAACTTTTCCAAACGTTTTGTAGTATATATATATATTTTTGTTTTCCTAAAATACAAAGGAAATGTGTAATCTATAATTTTAGGCCTTTTAAAGATCATTTCATCCTCAACTTGCGTAATGGCTCACAATAACAGTAATTTTTTCCAGGGGTGTCCAAACTTTTAAATGCCACTGTACATTGATGGATAATTGGGAAATAGCTTTCCTATGAACATTTATCTGTGATGCCAATTTTTTTAAACGTGGATGTTGTACATTGTTCCTGGCATCAGGGTCGGACTGGCCCACCGGAGAACCGGAGGATTCTCCAGTGGGCCCTGCTCTGGGCCGGCACCTTGTACAGGGGCCAGTTGCCTAGGGCCCCCGCTGCTCCAGGGGCCCCCAGCCGGTGGCGTCGCTAATAGCGGCACACCACGCAGCTGCCATGGGGGCCCCATGCCAGCGGAGCAGCAGCGGGTGACAGGAGGCAGGAGCCCCTGTCCCCGCTGCTAAAGAGAAATGAATATTCACTGCTTCCTACGCTCACATGGGCGTGGGAAGCAGTGAATATCATTACTTACCTGTCACCCGCTCCAACCGCTGAGCGCCGCTGTGTCATCACGTCCTCTCTTGCTGCGATGTTCAGGCAGAGGGCGTGATGACGTCATTAGTGAGCGCCGTGCCCCCTTCCTGAGCATTCACTGCCGGAGGACCGAAGACAGCGGCCTCAGCAGTGGACCCGGTGACAGGTAAATATCGCAGGTGCCGGGGCCCTGAGCCAGTGGTGACACCGGCACCTGTCAACCATAGCGCGCCAGGTGTCCCCGCCTGCTCAGGACACCAGCACCTGGCCCCCAGTGACGAGAGGTGAGTATGTCTTTTTTTTTGGCTCTATAGGCATAATCTATGGGGCATAATTTGACTTATGGGGGCATAATCTATGGGTAATGTGGAGCATTTATGGGGGCATAATCTATGGGGGCATAATCTGTGGAGCATTTATGGGGGCATAATCTATGGGGGCATAATCTATGGAGCATTTATGGGGGCATAATCTATGGGGGCATAATCTGTGGAGCATTTATGGGGGCATAATCTATGGGGGCATAATCTGTGGAGCATTTATGGGGGATAATCTGTGGAGCATTTATGGGGGCATAATCTATGGGGGCATAATCTGTGGAGCATTTATGGGGGCATAATCTATGGGGGCATAATCTGTGGAGCATTTATGGGGGCATAATCTATGGAGCATCTATGGGGGAATAATCTAAGGAGCATTTATGGGGGCACAATCTATGGAGCTTCTATGGGGGCATAATCTAAGGAGCACTTATAGGGGCATAATCTATGGAGCATCTATGGGGGCATAATCTATGGAGCATCTATGGGGGCATAATCTAAGGAGCATTTATGGGGGCACAATCTATGGAGCTTCTATGGGGGCATAATCTAAGGAGCACTTATGGGGGCATAATCTATGGAGCATCTATGGGGGCATAATCTATGGAGCATCTATGGGGGCATAATCTAAGGAGCATTTATGGGGGCACAATCTATGGAGCTTCTATGAGGGCATAATCTAAGGAGCATCTATGGGGGCATAATCTATGGGGGCACAATCTAAGGAGCATCTATGGGGGCATAATCTAAGGAGCATCTATGGGGCACAATCTATAGAGCATCTATGGGGGCATAATCTATGGGGGCATAATCTAAGGAGCATTATGGGGGCATAATCTATGGAGCATCTATGAGGGCATAATCTATGGGGGCATAATCTAAGGAGCATATATGGGGGCATAATCTAAGGAGCATCTATGGGGGCATAATCTATGGGGGCATAATCTAAGGAGCATTTATGGGGCATAATCTATGGAGCATCTATAGGGGCATAATCTATGGGGGCACAATCTATGGAGCTTATACGGGGCATAATCTAAGGAGCATCTATGGGGGCACAATCTATGGAGCTTCTATGGGGGCATAATATAAGGAGCATCTATGGGGGCACAATCTATGGAGCTTCTATGGGGGCATAATCTATGGAGCATCTATGGGGGCATAATACATGGGCAGCATATGGGGCACAATCTATGGAGCATCTTGTGGGGCATAATACATGGGGCAGCATATGGGGCATAATCTCATTTTCCACCCTAGGCTTATACTCGAGTCGATAAGTTTTCCCAGTTTTTTGTGGCAAAATTAGGGGGGTCGGCTTATACTCGAGTATATATGGTATCTATCTATTATCTATCTATATATATATATATAGATATATATATATATATATATATAGATATATATATAGCATTATACCCTATGAGGGGGGACAGCATTATCCTCTATGAGGGGGCAGCATTATTCTCTATGAGGGGGCTGCTTTATAATCTATGAGGGAGGCTACCCCAACTCCTGCTACATAATTAAGACATGTACTACCTTATATTATACCCTGATATTAGTGTGTTTTACTGCACAATTTGTGGTCTTGTATTTATTTCTATGTAGCTACATAGTGGGCCCCAAGAATGATTTTCTCTGGTGGGCCAAGGTGTTCCAGTCCGACGCTGCCTGGCATTCTAGTGAAAACTATTGCTCATCAAATAATGGAGGCTAAAAATAGGGCAACTCCTTGTAAAATTGGGTGAGCGAAATATCAGTAATGTTTTCGAAGAGGAGGATATAAACGACTGAGGAAAAACAGCTTAAAATGGTCTTATACGATTGTAATGATTAAAAATGGTATTATATATGCTGACCTGATCCCAGGTTGTATGGCTGCTGCAGATCCACGGGTGATTACACTAGAGAAATATTTGAAAAATGGAAAGTTATTGGTCTTTATACCGTGCTGACAAGATGATGAAGAAGCACCAAATGCTGGAGATAATGTAAAAAAAGATTTTTTTTAATTTTCCAACTCATTTTGAAGTGTAGCCCACTTCTTCAGGAAACAACAAAACATATGATGTGTTTTTTGCTTCCTGAAGAAGAAGTGGGCTTCACTTTGAAACGTGTAGAAAAATAAGAAATCCTTTTTTTCATTATCCACGGCATTTGATGCTTCTTCATCACCTGGCAGCGCAGATATAGATCACAAACTTTCCATTTGTTACATATGAAGAGATGGAAACATATACTGGTTCACAACATCCCTAAAATAGGAATCTTCTCGTTAACAGACCTCAAAACAGCCACAGTTATTGTTCCTGTGATGCTATACAAACTATGTGTCAAAAATACACATGGACAGACATTTCATGTAAAACACACACATTGTATTACTCACACTCCATGCAACACAAACATACAGTTAGATACACACAGACACACTATACATACACATAAACATACACACTGTATCTTACAAAAAACACACTATACTACACATGGTATATTACACACACATATATAGATACACGTCCCATGCTACACACATTCTGTACACACACTGTTAGGGTATGTTTCCACGGTCAGTAAACGCCGCGTGTTTGACGCTGTGTACTGGCGCAGCGTCAAACACGCAGGTCCAGATGTTACAGCATAGAGGAGGGGATTTCAAGAAATCCCGTCTCCACTAAGCGTAAAAACACGCAGGCGGCAGACCTGCGTTTCCGGACATGCGGCGCGTCTTTTTTCAGATCACAGCATGTCCTTTTCCCTTATCGCGACACTCCATCGCCGCAAGGGAAATAACACAGAGCTGTGTAGCGCTGCGGTTTATTCCTGATGTGTTCTATGAACACATCCAGATTCACCGCGCATTCAGAAGGGGGCGGGGCTTGGGGCGGAGCGGACATTCCGCTCCGTCAAAAGCGCCTGCCATCCTGAACGTGGAGCCATACCCTTATGGGTTCACCTTGCAAAGTTGCCATGAAAGTCGAGCAACACAGACCGGAGGCAATGCTGCAGCACAGCTGACTATAGGAAGAAAGCAAAGCCTGATGCTGGAGCTGAGGAACATGAGTAATACACACACTCAATGCTATATACACACACTGCATGCTACACACAAAACACACACACAAACTGTATGATACAGGACTTTTACACAGCCAGGTTACAGATATTGATCACCCATAAAAAAAATTAGGATTAGGAATGTTATAAATTAATGTAATGAAGCTTTCATGAAGTTGTCAGAAGTGTCCACTGAAGGATTTATTTTATTTTGTGGATTTTTTTTTCTTTTAATGTTAATGTTCTACAATAGTTTCTTAGTTAAGAAAAGATGGCAATAAATGTAAACAATCAGTCTATGATATAAGTAATTCATTATTAAAGACATTTAAAGGATTCTTATACCGAAATGTGACGGTGTCTGCAGCAAAGTCAATTAAACAGTAGTAGAGGAATCCAACTCCAAGCAGATGATGTGAAATATGGACGGTGTTAGTTCGGTTAGACAGATTCTGTGACTGCAGCTGACACATTTAGAAGGATGCAGTGTGCTGAAATTCATTGCTGGCATAAGCCTGGCACAACTCATGCACTAACTCATCCATGGATTAATTGAATATCCTCTTGGCTATATTAAGTTAACTGTTCAGATTATAAATGATGTTAAATTATTGTAACGAGACACGATGTGCTACATTACAGCTGTTATTGAGACAATACGTATGTGAAAAATATACGAACAAGTCGAGCAGAAGACAGTGGTGTCTGGAGACAGTGGAGTGTAGAGTTGTAGTCATGGCAGAAAACTTTGCTTTAGCCTGCAGCACTAATAAAGGTGATGTGACAGATGTAGGAAGTTAGACAGATGGGCAACTTTTTAGTGTCTTTGCCACTGATTGTTCAAAATGTGAAACGTCACTTTCATCTATTACAAGGACTTTTGGAGAGGAGCACAAATATTGGTCTTGCACAGGGGCCTAATTCAAATACATATACAGTATGCAAACTGGGAGTGTGCTTTACAGGGTGACAGCAGTTCAAAGCAAAAATGAGAATGACCTACAAAAAAATGCTTTTACTCACGTTTCCAGGGTCCTTTGCTTTGCCTCTGCCAAGCTAACAGCACCTCTGAAGCCAACAGCACCTCTGAAGTCAACAGCACCTTAGAAGCCAACAGCACCTCAGAAGCCAACAGCACCTCTGAAGTCAACAGGACGTCTGAAGCCTACAGCACTTCTGAAGTCAACAGCACGTCTGAAGCCTACAGCACCTCAGAAGCCAACAGCACCTCTGAAGCCAAAAGCACCTCTGAAGCCAACAGCACTTCAGAAGCCTACAGCACCTCTGAAGTCAACAGCACGTCTGAAGCCTACAGCACCTCTGAAGTCAACAGCACCTCAGAAGTGTACAGCACCTCTGAAGTCAACAGCACCTCAGAAGCCTACAGAACCTCTGAAGTCAACAGCATCTCAGAAGCCAACAGCACCTCTGAAGCCAACAGCACCTCAGAAGCCTACAGCACCTCTGAAGTCAACAGCACGTCTGAAGCCTACAGCACCTCTGAAGTCAACATCACCTCAGAAGTCTACAGCACCTCTGAAGTCAACAGCACCTCTGAAGTCAACAGCATGTCTGTTGCCTATAAACAATCATTGAGGTTAGGTCACAGACTCAATGCTTTACATGGGGAGGGTGAGTAACAGCTGAATTCATTATTTTTAAAGTGATAACAATAAATTAGTAAAAAAAGCTAAATAAGAAAAATCCTTTAGTATTTACATCAAACCAACATACATTTACATGTGTTCAAGTTATTTAGTATTCAAAATAGTTGAATTTTTTTAGACATAATGTTGCTTAATTTAATGGCACTCCACTGGGGACCACTATTTATGTTATAAAGATTTGAGTATCACACCAATATGTCTGGCTAATAGGGCATTCCAAGAGCATATGTGTGAAATAAACTTATGCGTTTAGTAAATACTGTGGGTCTTTGAAAACTTGCAAAATTTAGGTACAACTTTAAAAAGGATGACACCTGATGAAGGCTCCTGTCCCGAGCTGAAAACCATCTTGTGAATTGTATCCTAAAGTAAAGGTACCGTATTTATTTTTAAACTACCATATCCTCACCAAAGTTGTTGGCAGCGCACCAACATAACTTTTATGTCTTTATCTCTCCTGCTTCCAATGTTGTACCACAAACTGTGAGGGTCTGCGGAATGCACCTAATAGATATTGTAGAGAGGTGCGTTCGCAGCCCGGGGTCCACCGTGCAGGCGAAGCCCGCTGCTAGTAAGATGGTGAAAGTAGCGAACTCTGTTATCCCACAGAGTCGCTAAAATAAACGCCGTAGCACGCTGTGGCAGTTAGTGCGAACTCTGTTAATCTCCAGAGCCGCTAACGGGAATGCCACAGCGTTATATGGCGATAAGTGCGAACTCACTTAGCTTCAGTGAGCCGCAAAGTAAAACGCTAGGGCGCTGAACCAGCGTTATAAAGCAAACCCTGTTGCGTTACAGAGCCGCTGAGAAAACGACTGTGTCCTGTTAGACTCACAGGGAACACAGATGACTGCTAAGCGGATTGCAGTCTGAGGTCATGCAATCAGAACACAAGCAACAATCTCCTCACCGGAGTAGCCAGTATTCTAATGGCGTTTTCAGCCGAGCCCTGAACACGTGCATACAATCTCCTCACTGGAGGTGCCGGTATTCTAGGGGCTTATTTCAGCCAGACCTAACCACATGCATACATGACCTCACTGGCGCAAGCACATAACAGATTTGATACTAGCACATTGCGGCCCAACCATGCCACCCTTTTATAGTAACAGCTACAGGACGTGCCAGAAAAAGGATCAATGAGAAACTGTTTCAAAACACATGTAGTTTCAGGACCTTCCTCGTGGACCAATAGGAGCTGCTGTAGTACATGAACATGTGACCCCTGATCTCCAATGAGAGATATTACCCTGGGCATGCTCAGAAGGGGAAACGCAGGACTTCGTCCTAAAGACGTCTGCTCCAGCACTGGCTATAATAGAAAATCCAGGAGGGGCAGCAGCAAGTCTCTGAACAGTATTGGAATGGGCAAGACGCTGGGACCGACGTCTCTGCTGAGCAGGCTCCGCTGCGGGCGGAGATGGATGGGGGACCGCAGCGGGAATGGCTCGAGATTCCCCTTGTGCAGCATTGGGAACTCGAACCCTAACAACAGACACTGTGTGGTGCTGCGCCTAACCCTTTATATTCAAAGTGCTACATTCCCGAACCAATGAACTTAATAGCCTCTTCAGCAGCACTCCACCTATCTATTTTTCTAGGAGAACTTGACAGTAAGTTAGTAGAAAAATATTTAGAATTGAGAGTCCTCAGTGGTTGATACCTTTTAATGGTTAACTGAAAAGATGGTAACAAATTGCAAGCTTTCTAGACTACTCAGGCCTCTTCATCAGGCTAGAATAATACAACATCTGAAGAATTACATATTTATACACAAAACAGCACAGAAATAACGCAATAGATAAGACAAGTGACGTGAAGCCAAATTGTCATTATGGGAGAGAGATGAACATAAATATTGGAACAGTTCATAGATAAGGTGTGTGAAAGTTTTATTGCCCTCTGATTGGGGTTTGGTTCTGTGTTGTGTGATGACCACAGAAGGTCTGAAGAGCAAATTCCTTAATAGATGTAAAAAGACATAATTCCATGCGACACATTCATTCCTGCACTGAGTGTGTCAAAGGTTGTCATGAGTTTATACTCCCAGACTTTTCTGTCTTTCTGAGACTTGAAGTTACCTTTTAAAACAAGTAATTTAATGTCCATCATGATAGGACCGGAATCCAAAAATTTTTGCCACAGGTAGATTCATTTTTTTTTCTCTTATTGTGTGGCAATGAGAATTCATCCTTGTTCTCAGTTTTTGCCCGGTCTCCCCCACATACAGACCCCCAGTTGGACATTTAGTGTTGCATGAATTTATGTCATTTTATATCAATTAAAGAATTTGCTCTTCAGACCTTCTGGGTCATCACACAACACAGAACCAGACACCAATCAGCGGACAATAAAACTTTCATACTCCTTATCTATGAACTGTTCTAATATTTATGTTCATCTTTCTCCCATAATGAAATTTCTGCTTCACGTCACTTGTCTTATCTATTGTGTTATTTCTCTGCTGTTTTGTGTATAAATATGTGATTCTTCAGATGTTGTATTAGTCTGACCTGATGAAGAGACCTGAGTAGTCTCGAAAGCTTGCAATTTGTTACCATCTTTTCAGTTAGCCATTAAAGGTATCAACCACTGAGGACTCTCAATTCTAAATATTTTTCTATCTACTGGCTAATACATAGTTACATAGTTACATAGTTATTAAGGTTGAAGGAAGACTTTAAGTCCATCTAGTTCAACCCATATCCTATCCTAACCTGCCCTAACATGTTGATCCAGAGGAAGGCAAAAAAAAACCCAAGTGGCAAACAGTAAGCTTCACATTGGGGAAAAAAATTCCTTCCCGACTCCACATACGGCAATCAGACTAGCTCCCTGGATCAACGCAGTATCTAGAAAACTAGTGAATATAGCCTGTAATATTATACTTTTCAAGAAAGGCATCCAGTCCCTTCTTAAATTTTAGAAAGGAATCACTCAATACAACATTAGTCGGCAGAGAGTTCCATAGTCTCACTGCTCTTACAGTAAGAATCTGCATCTGTGATTATGGCTAAACCTTCTTTCCTCCAGACGTAGAGGATGCCCCCTTGTCCCGTCACAGGTCTAAGAGTAAAAAGATCATTAGAAAGGTCTTTGTACTGTCCCCTCATATATTTATACATTGTAATAAGATCACCCCTAAGCCTTCGTTTTTCCAAACTAAATAACCCCAAGTGTAATAACTTGTCTTGGTATTGCAGACCCCCCAGTTCTCTAATAACCTTGGTCGCTCTTCTCTGCACCCGCTCCAGTTCAGCTATGTCTTTCTTATACATTGGAGACCAGAACTGCACACAGTATTCTAAGTGTGGTCGCACCAGTGACTTGCATAGAGGTAAAATTATGTTCTCCTCATGAGCATCTATGCCTCTTTTAATGCATCACATTATTTTATTTGCCTTGGCAGCAGCTGCCTGACACTGGCCACTAAATGTGAGATTGTCGTCCACCCATACACCCAGGTCTTTTTCAGTGACAGTTTTGCCCAGTGTTTTACAATTAAGCACATAATTATACATCTTGTTTTTTCTACCCAAGTGCATGACCTTACATTTATCCCCATTAAAGCTCATTTGCCATTTATCAGCCCAAGCTTCTAGTTTACATAAATCCTCCTGTAATATAAAATTGTCCTCCTCTGTATTTATTACCCTGCAGAGTTTAGTGTCATCTGCAAATATTGAAATACTACTCTGTATGCCCCCTACAAGGTCATTAATAAATATGTTAAAGAGAAGTGGCCCCAATACTGACCCCTGTGGTACCCCACTGCTAACCGTGACCCAGTCCGAGTGTGCTCCATTAATAACCACCCTTTATTTTCTATCCATGAACCAGTTCTTAACCCACTTACACATATTTCCCCTATCCCCATTGTTCTCATTTTATGTATCAACCTTTTGTGTGGCACTGTATCAAAAGCTTTTGAGAAGTCCATGAACACCACGTCCACTGCATTCCCTTGGTCCAGTCCTGAACTTACCCCTTCATAAAAGCTTATCAGATTAGTCTGACAAGAACGGTCCCTCGTAAACCCATGCTGATACTGTGTCAAGAGGTTATTCAGCCTCAGTTACTCCAATATAGTATCTCTTAAAAAACCCTCCAGGATTTTACCCACATTAGATGTTAAGCTCACTGGCCTATAATTTCCAGGTTCAGTTTTTGCCCCCTTTTTGAATATTGACACCACATTTGCTATACGCCACATTTGCTATACGGTACAAATATATACAGTACAGACCAAAAGTTTGGACACACCTTCTCATTCAAAGATTTTTCTGTATTTTCATGACTATGAAAATTGTAGAATCACACTGAAGGCATCTAAACTATGAATTAACACAAGTGGAACTATACATTACACTTTACAAAAAGTGTGAAACAACTGAAAATATGTCTTTTATTCTAGGTTCTTCAAAGTAGCCACCTTTTGCTTTGATTACTGCTTTGCACGCAGAAAAGGTGAACGGATGGACTCTACATGCCTAGTTCCCACCGTGAACCATGGAGGAGGTGGTGTGATGGGGTGGGGGTGCTTTGCTGGTGACACTGTTGGGGATTTATTCAAAATTGAAGCGGTGAGCGGTCCAGTTCACCCCAAACTATCTCGATTGGGTTCAGGTCTGGTGACTGTGGAGGCCAGGTCATCTGGCGTAGCACCACAACACTCTCCTTCTTGGTCAAACAGCCCTTACACAGCCTGGAGGTGTGTTTGGGGTCATTGTCCTGTTGAAAAATAAATGATTGTTTAACTAAACGCAAACCGGATGGAATAGCATGCTGCTGCAAGATGCTGTGGTAGCCATGCTGGTTTACTTTGCCTTCAATTTTGAATAAATCCCCAACAGTTTCACCAGCAAAGCACCCGCACACCATCACACCACCTCCTCCATGCTTCACGGTGGGAACTAGGCATGTAGAGTCCATCCATTCACCTTTTCTGCGTGCAAAGCAGTAATCAATGCAAAAGGTGGCTACTTTGAAGAATCTAGAATATAAGACATATTTTCAGTTGTTTCACACTTTTTTGTAAAGTGTAATGTATAATTCCACCTGTGTTAATTCATAGTTTTGATGCCTTCAGTGTGATTCTACAATTTTCATAGTCATGGAAATACAGAAAAATCATTGAATGAGAAGGTCCAAACTTTTGGTCTGTACTGTATATCTTTCCTGTATTAAGTTAGTAGAGTCATATAAATTAATTATAAATATAAAGAAAAACCCAGGCGCACTAGAGGAACCAATGTAAAGCTGCGATAAGTTTTGGCAAATTAACCTCTATTTTTCCAGAGGTACAAATAGTAGAAAAATTAATGATTATACGCGCTGAACATGGAAATAAAATAATTCAACAGGTAGTTCTAATATCCACAGTCAAAAAATCGGGTGCTATTGTAAAATAACATTACCTTTATATGAATGTTAGAATGTATCCAAGTGGTTAGAAGGTCCTGTTGGTTATGGTGAACTTCTCTCTCCCGATGTCCAAATGGAATCAGGTGGAGATTCTTTTATGAAGAAACGATTAAAAACCTTTTTTCCTCTGATTGAAAATTTCGCAAGTTTGTCGATGTGTTAGCAGAGGGGGCACCGTCCCGGCTGGTGGCGGAAGCCCCCGTAGGTGTATCGAGTCGTTTCTCTGCAGATATGAGTATGAAACCGGCAAGGAGCAGCGTCGCTGCAGGACCTTGCGTGACGTCACTGACATGTGACTAGCATCACGTGACCGGCTACGGTATGCACACAAGACCACAATTCCTACGCGTTTCGGAATTCACTAAAGTAAAATTCCGAAGGAATTAGTGAATTCCGAAACGCGTAGGAATTGTGGTCTTGTGTGCATACCGTAGCCGGTCACGTGATGCTAGTCACGTGTCAGTGACGTCACGCAAGGTCCTGCAGCGACGCTGCTCCTTGCCGGTTTCATACTTATATCTTCGTCCATTCTAATATAAATTAATTGTCTGACATAATAGCTATCTCTGTTCTATTTCAGTTGTGAAATGAAAAGTGACAACATGTCCGATTTATTTCAGGTGAGGCATTTGGGAATTGCATTTCTGTGACGATAAACACAATGGATTACTTAAATAAATCCTTAATCCTATATATGAAAGCATTACTATAATACTAATTATACACAATAATATGCTGATGGAGGCTTATTATCCCCTTCACTCTGAGGCCACTTTCTGATTAATCGTTTTCATTTTTCCTCATCTTCTTCAAAAGCCATAACATTGTTATTTGGCATATGGGGGTTTGTTTTTTTGCAGAAGAATTTGTACTTTTGAATTACACCACTTATTTTACCATTTAGTGTACTGGATTAAGGGAAAAAAATTACAAATGCAGTGAAATTTAGGGATCAGTGAGCACTAAAATGCTCGGGTGCTCGTTGGTCAACCGACTAACTCCTAAAACTCGCTGTTAAGGCTGGCGAAACGCACCAAATAAATATAAATAATAGGTGCGTTCGCAGCCAGGGGTCCACCGTGCAGGCAGAGCCTGCTGCTAGTAAGAGGGCGGTATAAGCAAACTCTGTTACTTCACTGAGTTGCAAACATAGATGCTGTGGCACTATATGGCGGTATAAGGGAACTCTGTTACATCACAGAGTCGCTGAGGTAGAGACGCAGAGATAGAGACTGTGTCTTGTTAATACCACAGGGGTACACAGATAACTTCTGTGCGGATAGCAGTAAGTGGTCATGCAGTCAGCAACGCAAACAAGCAACTCCTCACCGGAGTAGCCGGTATTCTAGAGGCTATTTCAGCAAAGCCCTGAACACCTGCATACAAATCTCCTCACCAGAGGTGCCGGTATTCTAGGGGCTTATTTCAGCCGAGCCCTAACCACATGCGTGCATGATCACACTGTCGCAAAGCACATAACACAATTGATACTAGCGCACGGCCGAGCGGTCATGCGCACCTTTTATAGTAGCAGCTACAGGACCTTCCAGAAAAGGACCAATGAGAAACTGTTACAGAACACAAGCAGTTTCAGGACCTTCCTGGTGGACCAATGGGAGTCGCTGCTGCAACCGAGCATGTGACCCCTGATCTTCAATGGGAGATCTTGCCCTGGGCATGCTCAGATGGAGAAACGCAGGACTTAGTCCCAAAGATGTCTGCTCGCCGCTGACCAGTACTGGCTACAATAGCAGAACCTGGAGAGGCAGCAGTAATCCTCTGCACATTGTTAGACTGGGCGAGACGCTTGGACCGACGTCTCTGCTGAACAGAGTCCACTGCGGCTGGAGATGGATGGGAGACCGCAGCAGGGATGGTTCGAGATTCCCCTTGTGCAGAAGCGGGAACTCGACCCCTAACATTCACTTGCTCGTTTTGATTAACAATTATAATGGGGGTCAATGGGAAAGCCAAATTTTTTTCCGGTAGACCTTTCAAAGAGGTTGTGGGGGCAGTGAAAATATTCAAATGGATGGGAAAAGTGATGAATGTAAGGACAACATGAGGAAGACCCCTGGAAGCATCTTTGACTCCCAGATCGCTGCTGAGAACAATGGTGTCACACTTTTACTCCACACTAGTGTTGAGCGATATTGCTCGATATCTAAAAATATCGTATCGAAATTGTATCGCCGATAGCACTAAATATCGTCGATATCCGATTTCGATACCGGAAGTCCCATGTAAGTCTATGGGAACAAAATATCGAAATTAAAAAAAAACTTTCTTGCCTTGTTGGTTAATTGTACATGAAGGAAAACAACAAAGACTAATGTAGAATGTATTGGGGGAGGTTGAGGAGACAATAAAGGCATACATGTTTAACCCAATGCATTGGAATAGCATTAATATATTTTTTTTGGAAATACGTTTGGATTGACTAACAAATTGACAATGTTGTTAACCTTTTTTCTATTTTGGCAAATATGTATGTTTCACAACTTCCATGCTCTTCACCTTTTTAACTTTTGCCAGTGCCACACTTTCTCCTTCATAATATTCAGCAGCAGCATCATCTTTCTCATCAAATTATTCTTCATCTATTCTTCACCTTCTTAATCTTCTTCTTAAACTTCTTGCTATTCATGTTTTTGTTTACATTACTCATATTGTTATTATTAAACTAATTAATCTTCTTCATATTCAAATTCTTCATCTTCTTCCTCTTCATCTTCTTCATCATATTCTTATTTGTGACAGAGATTCCTGTACTTGTAATCTGTAAAAGTATGAATTGTTCATCCTTCCGTTCTTGCTGTCACAAAAGATTTAAATTACAACAGTATTTGTCCGTGTTCAGTTTAGCCTGCAGCAGCAGCAGGCATTTTCCAGGGGCACAACAAGGAGGAACGGACTCACCCCCATACACTGCTTAGTCTTCTTCTGCTTAGAATTTAGAGCATATATTTTGCTCTTCATTTTGGTCTTATACTTCATGTTCTTCTGCTTTTTGATCTTCTGCTTATTGTTCTTCTGTCTCTTGTTCTGTATCTTGTAGTTTGTCTTAACCTTCTTTGTCCTGTTGGTGATCTTCTTCTTGGTAATCTTTTATTTTTTCTTTGTGATGGTGTTCAGGCTGGTTGGCTTCATGCTCGTCGTCCTTGTTGTCGTCATCTTCTTCAGGGTGGTCTTTAATGTCGTCTAATTTTCGAGAAACAGCTGACGTTACTGGAACTCGGATACGGAGATGGAGGCACCTAGGCCAAAGGCACTGGGGAGAACCACTTGACGGTACTGGACCCCGGACGGGTAGCAGAAGGAAAAGAGGCAATGTCACAACCGAGTACCAGCTGACGTTACTGTGACACGGTTACTAAGCAGGAGGTACCTGTGCTCCAAAGCACTACCAAGGACCAGCAGACGTTGCTGGAACTCGGATACGGAGATGGAGGCACCTAGGCCAAAGGCACTGGGGAGAACCACTTGACGGTACTGGACCCCGGACGGGTAGCAGAAGGAAAAGAGGCAATGTCACAACCGAGTACCAGCTGACGTTACTGTGACACGGTTACTAAGCAGGAGGTACCTGTGCTCCAAAGCACTACCAAGGACCAGCAGACGTTGCTGGAACTCGGATACGGAGATGGAGGCACCTAGGCCAAAGGCACTGGGGAGAACCACTTGACGGTATTGGACCCCGGACGGGTAGCAGAAGGAAAAGAGGCAATGTCACAACCGAGTACCAGCTGACGTTACTGTGACACGGTTACTAAGCAGGAGGTACCTGTGCTCCAAAGCACTACCAAGGACCAGCAGACGTTGCTGGAACTCGGATACGGAGATGGAGGCACCTAGGCCAAAGGCACTGGGGAGAACCACTTGACGGTACTGGACCCCGGACGGGTAGAAGAACGCACCCATGAAAATGTAAGTTGACAGGACGCAAGCCGTCCGCAGTTACCGAATCACACAGTCCTACAGTGGGTGCTTATCCTATTGTCACAATGAAAACCGCCTTTATTTACATATCCCACAGCACACATAGGAATCACCTAAACTGCAGGCACCATAGAGTCGGCTAACCCGAATGCAACACGACAGCACAACTTATTGGAGGATAATTGACGTTCACACTGCCAGGAAACAGCTGTCGTGCTGTAACCAGGCTGGCCAGGAGTCAGTACCCCTGCCAATTACTTACGAGCAACAAATGGCGGTGTTGTAGCCCAGGGAGTAGAGTTCAGGTGGTAGAAAGATGAACATAACCGGAGACATGGAAAACGTTGCCAAACAGTTATTTAATCTGAAAGCGGACAGGCAAATTCAGGTGAGATCCATGCCTTGTTCATTTTCAGAAAAGTAAGCCGGTCTACATTCTCTGAGGATAGTCGCATGTGACGGTCTGTTACTACACCACCTGCAGCACTAAAGACACGCTCAGATAATACACTGGCAGCAGGGCAAGCCAGCACCTCCAATGCATACTGGCTAAGCTCTGGCCATGTATCCAACTTAGAGACCCAAAATTTGAAAGGGGAAGAGGCATCTGGGAGTACACTTAGAGGGAAAGCCAAGTAGTCTGTCACCATCTTACGGAAACGTTTCTTCCTGGTGACTGGAGCCGTCTCAGATGGTGTAGACCTTGCTGGCGCTGTCACAAAACTTTGCCACATTTGTAACATACAGTTCTTGCCCTGTGCAGAGGCGCTGCTTCTGCTCCCTCTTGTTGTAGAGGTGTCTACACTGCCTCGACGCACAGAGCTGCTTTGTAAAGCAGTAGCAGCAGCAGCAGCATCTCTCTCGGCTGGAATGTACAACAGTATGGATTGCACCAGTGTGTCTTGGTACTCCTGCATTTTACGGTCCCGGTTCACCGGTGTGATGAGGGTTTGTAAGTTGTCCCGGTAGCGAGGGTCTAGGAGGGTGTACACCCAATAATCTGACGTGCTGAGAATGTGGGCGATGCGGCGGTCGTTTCTTAGGCACTGAAGCATGAAATCAACCATGTGCTGCAGACTCCCAACTGGCCAACAAAGGCTGTCCTCTGGAAGAGGCGTCATCTCTGTCTCCTCTGCATCACCCCACCCTCGCTCTACATACTGACTACAGCGTTGTGTACCTTCCTCTGTAAGGATTTCTTCCTCCTCCATTGACTCCTCCTCCCTCCTCCTCACAAAGTGAGCCCTGCCCAGCCCTTTGTGAGGAACCATGTTGCGCTGACTGTCCTGAAGGTAATTGAATTTGTGACACCTCATCCTCCACCTGTTTCAAAACCTCTTCCTTTAGTGCTTTCAGTGATTTCTGAAGCAGGCAGATAAGGGGGACAGTCATGCTGACTAGTGCATCATCTGCACTCGCCATCCGCGTTGAGACATCAAACGCACGCAAAACGTCGCAGATGTCCTTCATAGAGGCCCACTCAGTAGTGGTGAAGTGTGAACGGCGCAAATTGCGAGTTGATTGCGCCTGTTGCAGCTGATACTCCATTACTGCTGGCTGCTGCTCACACAACCGCTCCAACATATGTAACGTGGAATTCCACCTGGTGGGTACGTCACATATGATGCGATGTTCAGGAAGGCAAAATCTGACTTGCAGAGCTGCAATGCGCGATCTGGCCATGCTGGAACGTCGCAAGTGAGCGCACTCTAGGCGGACCTTGTGCAGCAGTGCATCAAGATCCGGATAGTCCCTCAAAAAACTCTGCACGACCAAGTTGAGCACATGTGCCAGACATGGTATGTGAGTGAGGTTGCCAAGGCCCAGAGCTGCCACCAGATTTCGGCCATTGTCACACACTACCAAGCCTGGCTGGAGATTAGCTGACAAAAACCACACGTCGCTCTCCTGCTTGATGGCATCCCAGAGCTCCTGCGCTGTGTGGCTTCGATTCCCCATGGGAATTAATTTCAGGTCGGCCTGTTGACGTTTGGCCACGGCTGTGCTCATATCGGTCGCAACAGGTAAGCGTTCACGGTCCATGTGGAGGTATACCGTGACGGCTCCTGCAGCGATGATTCTGAGGAACTGGAGTAGGAGGAGGAATCAATGTGCACAGACTGGATTCCTGCAATCCTTGGAGTTGGCAGAACACGTACAGCGCCACTGGCAAGATCTGTACCCGGCTCCACAACATTGACCCAATGGGCAGTGAGGGAAAGGTATCGTCCCTGGCCATGGGTACTGGTCCACGCATCGGTGGTCAGGTGAACCCTGCTACTGACGGCGTTTAGTAGCGCATGTTTAATGTTTCCCTCGACATGTTTTTGCAGAGCAGGGACAGCTTGCCTGCTGAAATAAAATCGGCTTGGCACATTATATTGTGGGACTGCCAATGCCATAAAGTTCCTGAAACTGTCAGTCTCCACCAGCCTGAATGACAGCATTTCAAGGGACAGGAGTTTTGCAAGGCCAGCATTCAGAGCCTGTGCTCGTGGATGGTTTGCCGAGTATGGCCGTCTTTTATCCCATGCCTGTGTTACCGATGGCTGTTTTTTGTACTGGGAGTGTGACGATGACTGTGAACTTGCTGCAGTGGGTGGAATAACAGTTTCTCTATGGACAACAGTGACCGAGGTTCTTCCATGGAGATCCTGTGAGGAAGCCAAAACAGGTGTGTGACAGCTGGAGGTAGAGGCTCGAACATGACGTAAAGATGTAGGTGCTGCTGTAGGTTGGCCTACATCTCCAGTGTGTCTTTGTAACTCAGCTACGTGCTTTGTCCGTACATGTGTCCACATATTTGTGGTATTCAGGTTCCTGATATTTTTACCTCTTTTAACTTTTTGCTTACACAGCTTGCATTGAACATAGCAAATATTATCTACAAGTCTGTCAAAAAAGGACCACGCAGTGCAAGTCATGGGAGCGCCAATTTTGACATTTCTAAGAGAACTGCTCCCACAGGTGCCAAACTGGAGGCTACAGCAAGCGAGTCTGCAGCCTACCTCTCCCTCCTCTTTGTACCGTTGGGACAATCTCTTCCTCAGAGCTACTCCCACCACCTTGCTGTTGCTCACGCCATGTTGGGTCTCGGACTTCATCATCTCCACTACCCTCTTCCAACACCTGCTGCTGTTGGATGGTCTGGGCAGCACCATGCTCCACAAAACCTGGCACCTGAGTCTCATCATCATCATAAGATGCGTTCTGCGGTGTGCTGTCCATCGGCACTGGCTCACCCGCCTCTTCAGATTGAGAGAGACACAGCTGTTGCGCATCACTGCATACTCCCTCTTCTTCAAATTGCAGAATGCTGCTTGCCTGTGCCCGTGTTTGCGAGCCAACAGATTCTGAGAACAGAAGCAGAGACTCAGCTGGCTCCTGTACAGAACTCTCTGACTGCCTTGGCAATTTGACAGGCGGTGAACAGACAGATGGTTGCTCAACAGTGTTGTGTTCCTGAGAGGAGGTGGAAGGAATTGAAGTCGATGCATTGGCTGCCATCCAACCAACAACGGCTTCAATTTGTTCTTCCCGCAGCAGGGGGGCACGCCGAGCTCCTACCAAAGTGCGCATAAAGGAACGCTCACGGGGATAAATGGTGGATGCTGTGTCACTGAGGGCGGCAGCAGACACAGAATCCCCACGTCCTCTCCCTGCTGAAACTCCACGGCCACGACCACGTGCCTTACTCACTGACTTCTTCATCTTGGTAGATTGATAAAGAAAGTCAGAAAAGTTATAACTAAGGCCTAAGTGTGGTTATTACGCAGAGACTGAAGTGAACACTGAAACACAACTGTTCACAAATCACAATCTGTGAAAGGCTACTCCTTTGTCTACTTCTATAGTGTTTGCAACCAATGTATTGGATACGGATGGAAGCGCGTCACACTAATAGTTAAATTGCATGGAGCAGCAAGAATTACACTGAAGGAAAAAAAAAAGAGTCTGTGAGTGACAGGTGCAGATGCCTTCAGACAGCATTGCATGCAGAGCAAACTGCAGCGTCACCTGCACTCACACACACCTTGCAGAGCTGTTAAAACAACACTGCAGGCAAAAGGAAGCTTTACACAGCGGTTGGTGATAGCCTGCCTACAGCACAGTACACTAAATCGCAATCTCTAACTGTCCCTCAGAGTCAGCACAGCAGCGTTCTGTCCCTTACTGAATTCACAGCACAGTGACGCTAAAATGGCGGCGGCGCCTTTTATACACTGAAGAAAAAAAAAAAAGAGTCTGTGAGTGACAGGTGCAGATGCCTACAGACAGCGTGGATGCAGAGCAAACTGCAGTGTCACCTGCACTCACACACACCTTGCAGAGCTGTTAAAACAACACTGCAAGGCAAAAGGAAGCTTTACACAGCGGTTGGTGCTAGCCTGCCTACAGCACAGTACACTAAATCGCAATCTCTAACTGTCCCTCAGAGTCAGCACAGCAGCGTTCTGTCCCTTACTGAATTCACAGCACAGTGACGCTAAAATGGCGGCGGCGCCTTTTATAGTGCATTCTGACATCATTTCAGCATCCAATCACAGCCATGCCATTAGTTAACATGACCGCAGCAGTACAGGATGTGCCCACACTTCTTAGGATTCCTTATTGGCTGAATAAAATCACATTGCCTCGCAAACAATTATGGGAACTTCCGATTCCGGTATTCGATAAGACGAAAATATCGAAACGAATTATCGAAAGGCCGATAGAGCTAATATCGGCCGATAGCCGATATTTGCATTATCGTATCGCTCAACACTACTCCACACTAATGAGTGACGATAAAACATCACAAACCAATGAGATATTGGATTTAACAGGAAAAAAAAAGTTAAACAGTTTTTCCTGGATACTGACTTGTATATAAGGCAACATTTCAAAAGGATGTAAAAAATATAATTTTTAATTTACCAAAATTGTTTTTATTATTAAAAAATAGTAAATTTCAGTTTTATTTTTGAAGGAAGCAAGAACTGCCAAAAAATTAGGGACTCCGATACAGAAAATATGAATTAGGTCAACAACTGGTGTGTCTCATTAAAATATTGAATATTACAAACACTTTATGTGCTGCAGTCATCTGGTGGTGTAGAAAAGTGTGAGCTAATCCAGGCTTTGTTCATTTCTGTGAGAGTGAGCCTGTATGCATTCTGTTGTCAGGCGATAGCACCTGTCGTTTAAGACCCCCTTGGCTGTGCTCAGACAAAATGTTAATGGCAGGACAGCACAACAAATCCAAGGCATAGAGGTACAGCTCATGCCAGGTGTTAAGCTTTAAGACCCAATAGTTTAAATTCACAATGGAATTAGGGAGTATGCTGGTTTAGTTAGCCAGGTATTGCTTGACCATCTTGAAAAACGTTTCCATTGTTGTCAAAAATACCCAGTCATCAGGCCCTGGGCTGGTGTCATGAAATGAGCCCACGCCTTTAACAGTGCATGACAAGCTTGCCCCCACTGCTAGCTTTACCTTATGAGAATCTTTTCAACATATTTTCCACAATGTCTTTTGGTATAGCATTGTTTTAGAACAGGGTTTCCCAACTCCTGTCCTCAAGGCCCATCAACAGGTCATGTTTTCAGGATTTCCTTTGTATTGTACAGGTGATGCAATTATCACCTGGGCAATACTAAGGAAATCCTGAAAACATGACCTGTTGGTGGGCCTTGAGGACTGGAGTTGGGGAACTCTGTTTTAGAAGACCTCTCCACCTCAGGAAAATGAAATGCAAAATTGTCTTTGTAGCATAGGTCTAGCAGGGTGAACAACCAGTACTTTTTTTGGCCAATGTGAATGTAATGAAAGGGTCATGGGAAAGGTAGCGGTACATAAAATCTTCCATATGTGCCAAGATCCATGCAGCTAACATTTTCCTTTCTCCTCCATGATGATGACTCTCCATCTCCTCCCTCTCTTCCTCCTCATTGAAGGTTGTGTTGCTACTTGCTTCTGTTATGCTAACCACCATCTCCTGTTCATCCTCTTCCTCCTCCTCAGTGTCCACCTAATCTGTGCTGAGCAGATGAGATGAAGGTGGGCTGGCTACATTCTCTCTGTGTTGTGGCTTCCTCCATCCCCATCTGGTCTGCATGAAAACCTTCAAGTTTAATTGTGAGCAGCGACTGTCTAAGTAGGCACAGAAGCGGAATAGTTACACTGACTATGGAGTCATCACCGCTCACCTTCTTTGTGGAGTCCTCAAAGTCTTGGAAAACCAAACAAACATCAGACATCCATGTCCACTTTTCAGTTGCTATGTGTGGAGGCTGACCAGAATACCTACGGTCATGTTGGAGCTGGAACTTAACAACTGGCCTCTTCTGCTCACAAATCCTTGCCAGCATGTGCAGTATGATGTTCCAGAACATGGTGAGATAGCACACAAGTCAGTCTTCAGGTGCTTGTATGTGATGCTGCAGCACTGCCAGAATGGCGGCAGCTGTAGCCAACTTGTGGAAATGGGCGCTAATGCGGTATACATTGACCAAATCTTTCAAATCTGGACATATTTTCAGAAACCGCTGAACTACCAAATTGAGCACATATGCCAAGCATGGTGCGTGTTTTGAGCTTGCCAAGCTTAACAGCCGCCACCAGGTTACCCCACTCATCACTCACGACCATGCCTAGTTGGAGGTTCAGGGGAAAAAAATCACAGATCTCTCTGGTCTGTTATTCCTTTAAGCAACCATGTTGTGGTGTGCAATTTGTTTCCTAGACAAATTAGCTTTAGCAGAGCCTGTTGCTGCTTTACTGAAGCACTGCTGCAGAGCTTCCAGCTTCCAGCTAATGTGAACGACATGCTCTGTGATACCACATAGGAGATGGAGGATGAGAAGGAGCAGGAGGGGATGCAGGATAGAAGTAGAGCCAGCAATGCTCATCGTCGGGATCACATGCACCGTGCCAGGTTGTGACTCGGCTCCAGCATTCACAATCCACAATGTTCACTCAGTGTGCAATCAGGAAAATATAGCGTTCCTGGCCACAAGTGCTTGTCCACTTGTCGGACATTAAGTGGACAATGACAGTAAGTGCATTGGTAAGGGCAAGGGTGATGTTACTGGACATGTGGTGGTACAAGGTGGGGATGCCACATCAGGAAAAAAAGTGTCGGCTGGGGCCTGAGTACCGATGTATGGCTGCCGACATGAGTTGGCAGAAATCCTGGTGTCTACAAACCTGAATGGCAACATTTCCACAACCAACAGCCTGCAAATGTGCCCATTTAGCATTTGGTCCTGTGGGTGGGTGGCTGGAAATTTTCTTTTCTGTTCCAAGGCCTGGGTTAGGGACAGCTGAACGCTGGGCTGGGAAAAGGATTTGAAAGTGCCTGATGATGGTAAGTCAGAATGTGCAAGGACAGGTGCAGGGTGAGAGGCATCTGTGCCAGTGTTTTCAGCAGGGGATTGGGAAGCACCTAGCAAAGGGGAAGAGGCAGTGGTGTCACCTGGTAGCACCAATCATGGATTCAGGTGTTTGGCCCACCAAGTTAAGTGCTTAGATGACATGTGCCTGATCATGCTGGTGGTGGTCAGATTCTTAGTGGTCATGACCCTGCTGATCTTGGCATGACACAGGTTCCAAATGTCCATTTTGTTACTCACAGAACTCTCTTTAAAAAGTCTCAAACTGGGGAACACTTAACTCTTTGACAGAGAAATGTACGAGTCTCGGTGTTCTGCCTGCCTTGTCCCTCTAGTCACCCCACTGCCTTTTCCTGTGTGTTTCGGTGCTGTCGATCTCTCCCCTTCAGTGTTGCTAGCCTTGCTATTCATGCCAGCTTCCCAGGTTAGGTCCTCAACTTCATCCACCACCTCATCCTCCACCAATGCACCTGGTGCTCCTGACTTCCTGATTGAACAACAAGACTAGCAACAACTGTCTCCTCATAATCTTTCTTCTAATTCAAAATTTGCTGTTCCCCATCATGTTCTTGTGGCCGTGCCTTCTCTAAGGTTTGTGCGGCACTAAACAACATGTCCTCGTGTCCTCCTTTCCCTCTTGGAGCATGCAGGTTGAGAGGCCACAATCAAGAAATTATGTGGTAAAGAGAGTCTCGGAATGTCCTAGTGTGGGATCACTAGTCTCTTGGGACTCAATATGGTGGGAGGAAGGAGTATCAGAGTGAGGCTTAAGTGATCCAGACTTTAGACTGGTGTAACTGAACCATATGGAAGACTGGGTGGTGCTGCCAAGCCTGCTGGAAGGATTATCTGCTCTCCAACTGAACCTATGTGTCGTGGATGGGCGTGTTTCTTGTGCTCCAGCAACAGGCATAGTCTGGCCCACGTCCACTGTATCTGTGTGCACCATCATCATCACTTCGACTTCCCTGTCCCTTTAAGAATGCCTTACATATTTTGTAATTGTTAAGTCTCTTAAAACAACGTTTATTTTAAAATTAAGAAAAAAATTGGTCACCTTCAGCAATTAAAGTGTTTATGGGAAGTATACTTCAATGTAATGCAAGTGGAAAAATGCAAAAATGTTCTGATGACAATCAAATTAAATCCAGTAAAAATGTTTTAATGCATTTTTTCAGTTTTATAGATCACAGAAATCTACCCAGACCACATAATACTGTATGACTGAGAAATTGAACTCTACAAAATTATTAAAAAGCTTTTTCTCAGTTTTAGAGCTCACAGAAAATTTCACAGACCATGTGTTAGGGTTTGCGGATCGCATTAAATATAAATTATGGTGCAACCGTAACCCAGGGTCCACCATGCAGTGATGGAAAACCGCAGCTAATGAACAATGGCAGAGCGAAGCTGCAAGCAAGCACTATAATTATGCCAAGTTAAAGGTCACTCAGTGTGAACAGAGCGCAAAGTACCTAACTCTGTTACACCACAGAGAGGTACTAGAAAAGAAAGCACTCAGAGCTACATCCTGTTAGAAGACACAGGAGTAAAGCAGTATTGACGCTAGTTGGGGTCCCTATAGCAACCCCCCAGGAAAGTCTAAACTGATGGTTGTGCTTGCTCTGTGACTCTACTGTACTAACTGCACGCAGGACGGGAAACAGATACCAAGCTACCAAGCCAAGTGAGATTTCCACCCTACACTGCCTGTCTAGACACATATTCGCAGTGCTAGTAAAGGCACACGTGCACACAGGGTAGTAACGTATCCACCAACACACCAAACACATATGTTCTTAGCATGCCGGCGTTTGCTACAGTGAGCCTTTTATATGTTCTGTTCAAGTCCAGTCTGACAGGAACTTGCTCGTGGACCAATCCAGAACAGCCACATCACCCGAGCAGCTGACAACCTACCACCAATGAGAGGTCGCTACTAGAGATGAGCGACTTTGCCTCCGGGAGGGTCGAGTCGGGTTTCGGACCACCCGACTTTCCCAAAAGTCGAGTCAAACGAAATCGGCCGACTAAACGGAAAAAGTCGAAGGCCCGACTGAAACTCGAACTGACCCCAATGCAAGTCAATGGGGAAGAAAAGTCGGCAGTCAGTGGAGGACAGTAAACACACCTACAGTGCCCATTTCAATTCCAACGACATCAATTCTTATTACTTAAGCTTGTCAACCTTAATTTACTTTATAATAATAGTAAAGCCCCCGTCTCACACAGCGATCTTGATAGCGAGATCGCTGCTGAGTCACTAGTTTGTGACGCAGCAGCGATCTCCCCAGCGATATCGCTGTGTGTGACATTCAGCAACGATCAGCCCCCTGCTGGGTATCGCTGATCGTCGCTGAATGTCCTGGACATTTTTTGATCTCTGGTCTTCCGCTGGCCAGCACGCATCGCTGCGTGTGACAGGCGGGAGACCAGTGATCCGCTGGTAACCAAGGTACACAGCGGGTTTCCAGGCGCGGTGCTGTGCCTAGAAACCCGCTGTGTACCTTGGATACCAGCGCCCTGATGCAGGGAGCTGGTAACCAAGGTACACAGCGGGTTTCCAGGCACCACGCAGCACCTGGAAACCCAATGTGTACCTTGGTTACCAGCTCCCTGCATCAGGGCGCTGGTATCCAAGGTACACTGCGGGTAACTAAGCGATGTTACCCTCAGTGTCGCTGTGCTGATCGCTGCCCTGAGCTGCCTGTTTGGCAGCTCAGCAGCGATCATGTAGCGATACACCAGCGATCCTGACAAGTGCATATTGTCGGGATCGCTGGTGTATCGCTATGTGAGACCCAGGCCTAACGCAATTGAAAACTGGGGGTTATTTGGCTAAACTTGTGGGGGGGGGCAGGGCTGGCTCTAGATTTTCGTAGGCCCCGGGAGAAAGAGTCTCAGTGGGCCCCTTTAACACATACCACAATTCATGATGCTCTGATATGGCAGAGAAATTTAGGTATAATACAATGCCAAATACTTCACTTCTTACATTACATCAGTGATATCTATTGTAAATTCTACAATAGCTCAAAAACCGGACAGTATAGTCCTCCATACAGTATTATGGCCATGACTTAGTGCGCCATACAGAATAATGAGCCCCATATATTGATCCATACAGAATAATGAGTCCCATATATGATGCTCCATACAGAATAATGGGCACAATATAATGCTTCATACAGTATAATGAGCCACATATATTGCTCCATACATAATTGGTCCCATATAATGTTCCATACAGTATCTGATGAGCTCCACATAATGCTCCAGTATATGATGGTCCCCATATAATGTGCCATACAGTATAGGACGGTCCCCATAGAGTATAATGAGCCCCACATATTTCTCCATGCAGTATAATGAGTCGCATATAAAGCTCCATACAATATATGATGGGCCCCATATATTGCTCCATACAGAATGGGCTCCATATAATGCTCCATACAGAATAGGCCCCATATGTGCTCCATATGATGCTCCATAGATAAAGGGCGCTATACCATATGATGCCCCATAAATAATGAACCTCATATGATGCTCTAGTATAGGATGGGCCCCATATATGATGCTCCAGTGTATGATGAGCCCCATATAATGCTCCAAATATAATGGTCCCCATATACGTATAATGCTCCATATATAATGGGCTCCATGTGATGCTCCATATATAATGTGCCCCATATGATGCGCCATATATAATAGGCCCCATATGATGCTCCAGTATATGATCGGCCCCATGGATGATGCTCCAGTGTATGATGGGCCTATAAAATGCTCCATATATAATGGGCCCCATATGATGCTTCAGTATATGATGGGCCCCATGGATGATGCTCCAGTGTATGATGGGCCTATATAATGCTCCGTATATAATGGGCCCCATATGATGCTCCAGTATACGATGGGATCCATGGATGATGCTCCAGTGTATGATGGGCCTATATAATGCTCCATATATAATGGGCCCCATATGATGCTTCAGTATATGATGGGCCCCATCGATGATGCTCCAGTGTATGATGGGCCTATATAATGCTCCGTATATAATGGGCCCCATATGATGCTCCAGTATACGATGGGATCCATGGATGATGCTCCAGTGTATGATGGGCCTATATAATGCTCCATATATAATGGGCCCCATATGATGTTCCCGTATATGATGGGCCCCATGGATGATGCTCCAGTGCATGATGGGCCTATATAATGCTCCATATATTGTGGGCCCAATATGATGCTCCAGTGTATAATGGGCCCCGTATATGATGCTCCAATGTATGTTGTGCCCCATATATAATGCGCCAGTGTATAATGGGCCCTATCTATGATGCTCAAGTGTATGATGGGCCCCATATATAATTCTCCAGTGTATAATGCTCCCCATATATTGCTCCAAACATTATAAAAATGAAATACCTCTCCTCGCTGGGCACATATCTACTCTGGACTCCTCAGCGTCACCATCTTACAGCTCTCTCCACTGTGACTATTCAGGCAGAGGGCGCATAGACGTGACGTCATCGCGCTCTCTGACCTGAATGTCACTGTCAGGAAACGCGGAAGACGTAACAGTGGCGGAGCAGGGAGTGGTCAGTATTGCAAGTGCTGGGGTCCTGAGCAAGCAGGGGGGCACACTCGTGGGCGCCAGCACTGGTACAGGGCCCCTCATAGTATGCCGGTGTCTCTGATGGCGAGTGGGCCCCCCCACCTGCTCAGGGCCCCAGCACTTGCAGGGGTGCGCCATGTGCTGATACCGGCCCTGGGGGGGCATACAGCCCAGTTAGGCAGGTGGAAAAACTGACATATGTTGAGGTGTAGGCTGGATGTTCAGCAGCTGCAAATGGAGGAATTGGAGAAGTCAGAGGAAGAGGAGGACAAAGCAAGCTATTTTGCTGTCAACCTATGTGTCATCAGGGGAAGGTGGTCCAAAATCCTTTGAAACCCAGGCACAGTTCATTTTAATGAAGGTGAGATCACCAACATTTTGGGTCGACAGCCGGGTCCTTCTATCTATCAGGATTGATCCAGCAGCACTGAAGACTCTTTCTGATAGCACACTTCCAGCAGGGCAAGCGAGCTCCTGTAAGGCATATTGTGCCAATTCAGGCCAGGTGTCCAGTTTACAGGCCCAGTAGTCAAAGTGGAATGAACTGTGAGGAAGAACATCGATAGGGGAGGAGAGGTAATTTTGAACCATAGTTGACAACTGCTGTCTCCTGTCTGTTGAAATTGATTCATTATTACCAGTTGTGTGAGCGTTACTTGAGAAATCAGTCCACAACATGGTCATGAAACCCCTGTCTCCAACGCCACTTTGGCTGTGTGCACCATGAACACCTCTTCCATTTGACCCAAGGACGACTTGTGGTAGAACCTTTCACCGCTGCTGTGTGCTGGGAATGCCTCTAACAAACTGTTTACCAGAGTTGCTTGTTTGTTCTCCTATATTAGCTCTAGGTTCTCTTGTGGCATGATGTTCTGTAATTTGCCTTTATAGCGTGGATCGAGGATGCTGGCCAACCAGTAGTCGTCATCCTTCATAATTTTGGCATTGCGGGGGTCCCTTTTTAGGATCCGCAAGACATAATCACACATGTGGGCCAATGTTCCTGGTGTCAATGATGCACTGCCAGTGGTGGGTGGAGGAGCACTTTTTGTCAAATCCATATCCCTCCAGTCACGCACAAACCATGTACCTGACCTTGGCAAGCCAAAATTTCTCTTGTCCCCTGCTAAGCATCCTCCTCCCCAAAATAATCATCCCCCTCATCCTCCTCCTCTTCCTCTTCTTCTTCCACCTCATCCAGGACAGTTCCCTGAGCAGACAATGGCTTACTGTCATCAAGGCTTCCCTCCTCCTCCTCCTCTTCCTCCTCCACTGCAAACGCCTGACCCTTAATGTGCATCAAAGTTCGCATGAGCAGACGCATAAGTGGGATGCTCATGATTATGATGGCGTCGTCTGCGCTTACCAGCCGTGCGCATTCCTCAAAACACTGAAGGAATTTACAGAGGTCTTTCAGCTTTGACCACTGCACACCCGACAACTCGATGTCTGCCCTCAAACTGCCTGCTCGTGTATCCTCCCACAAATGCATTACAGCCTGCCTTTGATTGCACAGCCTCTCAACCATGTGCATGGTGGAGTTCCACCTTGTTGTAACGTCTATGATTAGGCGGTGCTTGGGGAGGTGGAGCGATCACTGCAGCCTCTGCATACGACTGGAGTCTACGGGCTAGCGACGGATGTGCGAGCACAGTCTTCGCACCTTATGTAGCAGGGCTGGTAACTCTGGATAATTACTTAGGAAGCACTGCACCACCAGGTTCAAGGTGTGAGCCAGGCAAGGTATGTGTCTGAGTTTTGCAAGGGCTATGGCCGCGACAAAATTACGGCCGTTATCTCTGACTACCTTGCATGGCTCAAGATGTAGACTGCCCAGCCATGACTCAGTTTCTCGCTGCAAGTAGTCGGCCAGTACCTCAACGGTATGTCTGTTGTCGCCCAAAGACATCATCTTTGAAACAGCCTGCTGATGCTTACCACTAGCTGTTTGATAGTGTGACACCTCGTGTGCAACACTGGCAGCTGCGGATGGAGTGCTCGTGTAACTGCGCTCTGTCGACAAGCTTTCACTTCTGGAGGAGGAGGAGGGTCGAACGCCTACAGCCAACTGTTGCCTATACCGTGGCACTGTCCCACCGCCGCTGTCCCCTGTGGACCCTGCATCCACCACATTAACCCAGTGCACAGTGATGGACACGTAATGGCCCTGGCCATGCCTATTGACCCATGCATCTGTTGTGGGGTGCACCTTTCCACTCACCGATTGTTTGAATGCATGGACAATGCAGTCTTTCACATGCAGGTGGAGGGCAGGGATGGCTTTTCTAGCAAAGAAGTGCCGACTGGGTAGGTCATAGCGTGGGACAGCATAGGCCATGAGCTCTCGGAACCCTGCGCTTTCAACCAAAGGGTATCATCTCTAATGAGATCAGTTTGGTAATGTAGGCGTTCAAAGCCAGTGTACGCGGATGAGAGGATGAGTACATTATTGTTCTACTCAGAGTGTCAGCTAGGGTGAGCTGGACTTGAGAGCTGCATATGGGGGAACTTGCGATGGACATTGCGGACTGAGAGGGGGTTGGTGATGATGATGGTGTGTGGTGGTGATGGCCTAGATTCAGTCTTTCATTGGAAAAACATTGTGATTCCCTGACTGCTTTGGCCTTGCGATGACACCTCAACATTTCTTTCTGGTGGTGTGCTAACCGGTGGGCTTACAGTGGTGGAAGTGATGTAGCGTTGCCGGCTACCTTTAGTCGGAGCAGGTGCACATGTGCTACCTGAGGTTTTGTAGTCCGTCCACGCTTGCAAGTGCATGGTGTTTAAATGTCTAAGCATGCAACTGGTATTCAAATTTCGGAGATTTTTCCCTCGACTAAAGGTCCGTCCGCACTTCTTACAGATAACCTTTGCCTCATCAATAGGATTTTGGTCTAAAAAGTGCCACATTGCACTCTTCCTACTATGGGATAAATTTTCAGGGCTTGCACACTGTGCTAATTTGACCATCTGGCCAAGCTGTCCTGCAACTCTTTTTGTTTTTTTAACACGTTTTTGGACTGCTACGGGCCTACCAGATAACCGCAGCTGCGATGTCGATGCCTGCTGCGGATCCTCCTCCTCTTTTGAACTATTGCCAGCGGCACCCTCTTTCCCCAATGGATGCCAATCTGGGTCAACAACTGGGTCATCCATCACCTCCTCTTCAATTTCATCTGCACCTTCCTCTGTGTCCCCGTGTAAGGTGGTAGAGTATGTGGGAAGGGTCATCTGAGTTTCATCAGGGTCAGAATCTGGCTCAGTAGACTGCGAGGGCAATGCAGTGCTCTGGATGAATGTACCAGCAGAATCATATAGCAGTGGCTGTGCATCAGTGCACTCCATGTCATATTCATCTTGGACTGGGGAATTCAAGGTTTCACTTGATAACCCAGGCATGGTATGTGAAAAGAGCTCCATGGAGTAATCTGAAGTGCGGCCTGCCGCATCCTTCACTTTTGTTGGGGGTGAAGGACACAATGAAAGGTGTCGTTCCTGACCAGGAGCATGCACTGACGACTCAGTGCTTGCAGTTTTTGAAACTTCAGAAGAAGGAGGCGATAGAGCTGGAGGCTGTTTCAGCAATGTAAGCCAAAACCTGTTCCTCATGCTCCGGCTTTAAAAGCGGTTTACCTACTCCCAGAAAAGGGAGCCTTCCAGGCCTTCTGGAGCCAGACAATGACTCAGGCTCAACACCTCCTGGCTTTGGTGCTATTGTGCTTTTGGCACTAACAGCAGATGCACCACCACCACCATCAGTAACAGCTGGCCTCCCCCGTCCACGTCCGCGGCCTATTCCACCATACTTGCTCATGATTGGGAAAATGTACCAAAAATACCAGCAGATATATGGTACTGGATCAGAAGCTTACAGCTGGATACAGTGTAAGGGAAAATTTAAATCTCCGTATATATTTCCGGAGTCACGCACAGAGGCTCACTCAGTATGGATTAGACCAGAATACAAAAAGCAGAAAAACGGTACTGTCTCATAAGTGTACAGCTGTATACAGCGCAGGAGAAAATTTAAATCTCCATATATATTTCCGGAGTCACACACAGATGCTCACTCAGTATGGATTTGATCGTAATGCAAAAAGTAAAAAACGGTACTGTCTCAGAAGCGTACAGCTGTATACAGCGTAGGGGAAAATTTAAATCTCCGTATATATTTCCGGAGTCACGCACAGACGCTCACTCAGTGTAGATTAGACTAGAATACAAAAAGCAGAAAAACTGTACTGTATCAGAAGCGTACAGCTGTATACAGTGTAGGGGAAAATTTAAATCTCCGTATATATTTCCGGAGTCACACACAGATAGTCAGCAATGCATGTATTTGTCTGTGATACCAGCCAGTACACGGTATTTTGTGAGGAGCGTACAGCTCTATACCATGTGGGAAAAAATGAACGGTCGGTAAGTATGCAGAAAAAAAGAATAAAAGTATTAGTGCTGTGTAAAAAGCAGTCTGCACAGCAGTGTACACACAGCAATTCAGCTATCAGGCAGCCTAATAACCAGCGCTGCTGTGCACAAGAAAATCCTCCCCTGTCACTGCACACTAACTGTACAGCACAATTGCTATCAGCACAAGCACAGAAGAACTTCTCTTTCCAGCCCTAACTCTCTCCCTACTGATAAACAGCGCCAGCAACCTCTCCCTACTGTTAGGATCGGCAGAAGTAAAATGGCAGTCGGCGTTCAGGGCTTTTATACAAACTATGACGCCCCCTAAAGCAAGCCAATCACTGCAATGCCCTTCTCTAAGATGGTGGTGGACGCTGCCCATGTCATCTCGTTGCCCACAGTGTATGCCCTTGCTCATTGGCTGAAAAAAGGCGCCTGCAAGCATTATGGGAAACACGACTTTGGCGCTCGTTTTGCTGAAAGCATGGCCGACTTGACGCATTGGTCGGGTTTCGCTCGGCGAAACTCGACTTTGGCCATCACCAGACCCCAATCAGAGGGTAATAAAACTTTCACACTCCTTATCTATGAACTGTTCCAATATTTATGCTCATCCCTCGGCCATAATGACTATTCTGCTTCACGTCACTTGTCTTACCTATTGCATTTTTTCTGTGCTGTTTTGTGTATAAATATGTGATTCTTCAGATTTTGTATTAGTCTTTGCCTGATGAAGAGCCCTGAGTAGTCTCGAAACATTGCAATTTGTTACCATCTTTTCAGTTAGCCATTAAAAGGTATCAACCACTGAGGACTCTCAACTCTAAATATTATTGCTACGGTAGTTACTATAGCTTTGGCTGGAGAGCCAGCAGTAACAACAGCACAAGTCTGAGCAAGACACTAAGACTGATACCTTTGCTGAGCAACTCTCACTGTGGTCGAAGCAGACAAGGCTTGGGATTTACTCCGTGCAGTGGGAGAATCCCAGTGCCTAACACCATGTAACATTGAATAGCTCAGAAATGCAAGTCTACAAAGTTTTTAAAAGCTTTTATCAGTTTTAGAGACGACCTAAATGTTCACATACCACTTAGCACTGTACTGCTGAGAAACGGAAGCTATCAAATTTTTAAAAGCTTTTTCTCTGTTTTAGAGATCACAGAAATGTGCAAAGACCACGAAAAACAGGATGGCTGAGAAATGGAACCGTACAACATTTTTAAAAGCTTTTTCTCAGTTTGTAGCCCAAGAAAATATTTCAATGATTTTGGGTGTGTTATATAACACAAAAAAAGAACCTCAAAGCACATAATACTTGATGGATCAAAATATATTAAAGTTTTCCAACCCCCACAAAAATTTCTGCAGTTGTACATTTGGCAACGGACTGCACAGCCCTGATCACTGTCTACTGATTGTATTCAGCCACTCTCCCTGCTCCTGCCATACTCTCTCCCTCCCTAGGCTAAATGCAGAATGTATGTGATACAAACAGCATAGCAAATAATTAGCCCGATCAGCTTCAGCACCAGTGTCAACACTACAGACTTCTTATTCATAATACTGTGTACACAGGCCTAGAACAGGCTCTCTACGAAGTGTCACAGAGTTGTGCAATGGCATCAGTGGGCTGAGTTCGGGTGGTGCATGTCCTTTTATAATCCCTGATATTGTCAGACTGCCAGCCAATCACAGTAAAGCCACAACCAAGATGGTTACACATCACACTGACTCACAGGCAAACCCGCACGTTTATTGGCTGTGTAACAGTCACTAAATATGCAGGACAGTGATTTGAGTTTGAACTCGAGTACTGCCGACTGCTAATTGAATAATGAACACATCCAAGCACCGTGATGCTTGAGTAATAACCGAGTCTCACTGAGCACATTTGCTCATCCCTAAAATATATACAAAAAGAAAACAGCAGCACTCTGTAAGAGCCAAGATATATGAAAACATTGGAAACATTAAATCTAAATGTATTGTTACTTAATATGATGTACTTTCAAAAAATGAAAGTTCTTAGTGCAAAAATTGGCCATTTCAATTATGTCCATCATCCATGGCAAGGTGACCTTCCTCTGAGGGATCCTATCCTACTAAACATGCCACTCTCGGGCTATGAGCCTACAATTAAATGGACAAACATGATTATCCTGGGATATAAGCCTAATATTTAAATTGCTAAGTAGAACTGTTTAAAATCACCTTTAGGCTAATGGGAGGAGTACAGAGTCAGACAGGAGGCAGTCACAAGCAGTCATGAATGCTTCAATACTGATTTTCCTATACTTCCATTTATATGTTGGCACCCAGGGGTGTCATCTAACCATGTGACCTGAAACTTAATTCTCATGGATGGAATAGTACTTCATCGCGATCTGCCATGCTCACGGGGGGAGCGTGGGCGATCGCTGCCGGGTGTCAGCTGATTCTCACAGCTGACACCCGGCACTAAGTGCCAGGAGCAGTCCGCTCCTGGCAATTTAACCCCAGGAACACTTGCACTCAAACAAGATCTTTAGAAAGGCGATCATGCCGAAACGCGCGTCGGGGTGGACACACTTGGTGGGCTATTACTGGTCTGAACAGGTAATTATGCAATATGTTCACTGCAGCATTTATATTCTATTTTGAACAATATGTCTGTTTCTTGATACTTTATTGGCCAGCTGGGAAGGTGCAATATGTATTTGAGTCTGCATTTGCAGCTGGTTATTGAATGTTAATTTCATTCAACCCCCTTCCGTATTCCCCACTTATGTGTGTCCTTCTGTTTCCCTACATTTGCAATTTGGCCTGGATCATTGTCCTTGAGTGCTTCCCTATACCCTATTGTATTTAATAAAGTGATTCTTTTGCATCTTGTATTTAGTTGTTTGGGATTTATTGATTGTATCTTTTTTCTTCAGTGTGTGTATCAATTTAGAGATTGTCCCATTTTATACTCCAATTCTATTGTGCCCATGATATTATTGACACTGTTCACTACTACTGATTTAGGCTATATGGATATTTTTTCTATGAAGTATGTTTGGAATCAAACAAGATTGCAGTGTTTCGGGAGCAGGCAGAGGGCTGACAGCCGCTCTGCCTTTGGATTGGAGATCGGCGGCTTGACGTGGGGTCCCAATCGCTGCCATGGAGACCAGATGTCATCATGATGACATCCAGGTCTCCAGAGCTGAGCTGAGCATGCGCAGTGCATGTCAGGAAGTCTCACAGGTCAGTGTGCACTGAGTGCATCGCTGACAGTTTCTGTAGCATGCTGCTTCATCTACATGCTATATAAGCGATCAGGCTGGAAAAAAAGATTGTCCCATAGTGGAACTAAGTGTTAAACTTAGAATGAAATAAAAAAAAATTAAATAATTGTAAAAATATTTAAGAAAAAATAATAAAAAATCAATATTTCTTCTACCATTAAATAAATATTTGAATGAAAAAAATCTTAACAATAAAAGTACACATATTTGGTATCGCCGCATCCGTAATAACCCGACCTATAAAACTGTCCCACTAGTTAACTCCTTTAGTGAACACGATAAAAAAACAATGCTTTATCATCATACCACAGAATAAAAAGTGGAATAACACGTGATCAAAAAGACGGTTATAAATAACCATGGTACCGATAAAAACGTCATCTTGTCCCGCAAAAAATGAGCTGCCATACAGTGTCATCAGCAAAAAAAATAAAAAAGTTATAGTTGTCAGAATTAAGTGATGCAAAAACAATTATTTTTTCTATAAAATAGTTTTCATTATCACAGTAATCAAAATAAAAAAATAGTTAATTAAACCATCCCTTTATCACACCCATAGGGAAAAATAATAAAATAAAAAATGTATTTATTTCCATTTTCCCATTAGGGTTAGAGTTGGGCTAAAGTGATTTGAGCTAAAATTAGGGTTATTGTTGAGACTAAAGTTAGGGTTAGGGTTGGGGCTAAAGTTAGGGTTAGGGTTGGGGATAAAGTTAGGGATAGCGTTGGGGCTAGAGTTGGGGTTAGGGTTTGGATGAAGGTTACGGTTGGGATCAGGGTAAGGGTTGGGATTAGGGTTAGGGTTTGGATTAGGGTTAGGGGTGTGTTGTGGTTAGATTTGTGGTTAGGGTTATGGTTAGGGTTGGGATTAGGGTTAGGGGTGTGTTGGGGTTAGGGTTGGAGATAGAATTGGAGGGTTTCCACTGTTTAGGCACATGAGGGACTCTCCAAATGCGACATGGCATCTGATCTCAATACCAGTCAATTCTGTGTTGAAAAAGTCAAACGGTGCTCCTTCCCTTCCAAGCTCTGCCATGCTCACAAACAGTGGTTTACCCCCACATATGGGGTATCAACATAATCAGGACAAATTGCACAAAAACTTTAACCTTGGGAAAATAAAAAATTGTGGGCAAAAATATCATTTTTGTGAAAAAAAATATGATTTTTTATTTTTATTTTTATGGCTCTACGTTATAAACTTCTGTGAAGCACTTGGGGTTTCCTTAGGGGATCTACTTTACAAAATGGTGTCACTTGTGAGGGGTTTCTGCTGTATAGGCACATCAGCGGCCCTCCAAATGCAACATGGTGTCTGATGTCAATTCCAGCCAATTTTGCATTGAAAAGTCAAACGGCGCTCCTTCCCTTCCGAGCTCTACCATGCACTCAAACAGTGGTTTATCTGTATATATGAGGTATAAGTGTATTCAAGACAAACTATGCAACAAATTTTGGGGTCCAAATTCTCCTATTACCCTTGGTAAAATAAAACAAAATGGATCTGAAGTAATTTTTTCGTGAAATAAAGTTAAATGTTCAATTTTTTTTTAAACATATCAAAAAATCCTGTGATGCACCTGAAGGGTTAATACATTTCTTGAGTGTGGTTTTGAGCACCTTCAGGGATACAGTAAGGGCCGGCTCCAGGATTTCGTGGGTCCCGGGCGAAAGAGTTTCAGTGGGCCCCTTTAACACATACCATGATTCAAATGTACAGATACGGCAGAGAAATATAAGTATAGTACAATGCCAAAGATTTCACTTCTTACATTGCATGAGTGATATTTATTAATTCTACAATAGGTCAGACACCGGACAGTATCTTCCATACAGCATTATGGGCTCTACATATTGCTCCATGCAGAATAATGAACCCCATATATTGCTCCATACAGTATAGTGAGCCACATATATTGATCCATATAGAATAATGGACAGCATATAATCCTCCAAACGGTATTATGGGCACCAGATATTGCTCCATACAGAATAAGGAGCCACATATAATGCTCCATACAGTATTATGGGCACCACATAGTTACCCATACAGAATAATGAGCCCCAATATTGCTCCATACCGTATAATGAGCCCCATATATTGCTTTATACTGTATAATGGGCCCTATATAAGCTCCGTAAAGAACAATAAGCCCCATATATTGCTCCAACATAATGGGTCCCATATATTGTTCCATAAAGTATATGATGGGTTCCATATAATGCTCCAGTATATGATGGGCCCCATATATTGCTCCATATATAATGAGCATAATATAATGCTCCATACAGTGTAGGATGGGCCCCATAGAGTATAGTGAACCCCATATATTGCTCCATACAGTATATGATGGGCCCCATATATTGCTCCATATAGTATATAATGAGCCCCATATATTGCTCCATACAGAATGGGCCCCATATAATGCTCCATATATAATGGGCCCCATATGATGTTCCATATATAATGGGCCCCATATTATGTTCCATATATAATGGGCCTCATATAATGCTCCATACATAATGGGCCCCATATACAGTATGATGCTCCATTTTATGATGGGCCCATATATGATGCTCCAATGTATGATGGACCCATATAATGCTCCATATATAATGGACCCCATATATGATGCTCCAATGTATAATGGGACCCATGTATGATGCTCCAGTGTATGATGTTACCCATATATAATGCTCCAAACATAAAAAATGAAATACTCATCTGTTGTCGCTGGCAGCTGCTCTGCTCCGGACTCCTTAGCATCTGCGTCTTTCAGCTCCCTGCACTGTGACTGTTCAGGCAGAGGGTGCACAGTAGTGACGTTAACACGCCATCTGACCTGACCGTCACAGTCAGAAGACACCACAATGGAGGAACGGGGAGAGGTAAGTGTCACAAGTGCCGGGGCCCTGAACAAGCGGGCAGGGGCCCACTCACAAGTGCGAGCACTGGCACCCATAGTGCGCCTGTGTTCCCAATGGTGAGTGGGCCCCTCCACCTTCTCAGGGCCCCGGAACTTGCCCGGGCGCGCCGTGTGCTGACGCCGACCCTGGTTGCAGTTTTTAGAATGGTGTCACTTTTGTGTATTTTCTATCATATAGACTCCTCAAAGTGACTTCAAATGTGATGTGGTCCCTAAAAAAAAGTGGTGCTGTAAAAATGAGAAAGTGATGTTTAAATTTTATCCCTGATGTAAAATAGACATGTGGGCAATGTTACTTATTAAGTATTTTATGTGACATATCTCTGTGATTTAAGAGCATGAAAATTCAATGTTGCTAAATTTTCAAAATTTTTGCCAAACTTCCATTTTTTTCACATATAAACGCAAGTCATATCAAAGAAATTTTACTAATATCATGAAGTACAATATGTCTTGAGAAAACATTGTCAGAATCACCGTGATCACCGTGAAGCGTTCCAGAGTTATTACTTCATAAAGGGACAGTGGTCAGAAATGTAAAAATTGGCCTGGTCATTAATATGCAAACCACAATTGGGGTTAAAGGGGTTAATACACTGTATATAATTGAATTGGTTAGAAATTATTTCATTTGAGGCAGATTAGGGACAAGTTTTAAGCCGCTAGTATTTAAAACTTGACACAATAAAAGTTAAATTTTATTGTTTTATAGAGATGGATTTCTTATGAGGTTCTCCTCAATTTGCTAATATGACACAAAGTTGTCCAAGTAGTGGTCAACTTTTTTTTAACTATTTAGCTATCCTGTGCAAAATAACATTTCTCACATGTCTAATTTACAACATATTTTTGAAACAACATTTTTTTGTTAAGAAGTTAGAAGGGTTAAAAGTTTAATAGCAATTTATCATTTTTCCAACAAAATTTGCAAAACTTTTTTAGGGACAGCATCAAGTTTGAAGTGACATTGAGGGACTAGTATAACAGAAAATACCCAAAAATGACAACATGTAAATGAAAAAAAATATTTTTCTCACAAAAATATTCATTTAGTCCCAAATTTAGCATTTTTACTATGGAGACTTGTGACACTGAACTATACAATTTGTTTTGCAATTTCTCCTGAGTACACTGATACCCTATATCTGGAGGAAAACTACTGTTTAGGCACATGGAAAGGCTCGGAAGGGAAGGAGCACTATTGTAATTTTGGAGTGTAAAATTGGTTGGAATAGATAGAGGAAGCCATGTCGCGTTTACGAAGCCCTTGATGTACCTAAAACAGTGGAAACAAGTGACGTCAATTTGGAAACTACACCTCTAAAGGAATTAATCTAGACTCTAGAGGTTTCGTGAGCACTTTGAACCCCCAGTTCCATCACAGAATTTTATTGAGTTGAGCCGTGAAAATAAACAATCACATTTTTCTCACAAAAATGTTGCTTTAGCCCCAAGTATTTCAATTTCATAAGTGTAACAGGAGAAAATAGACCATACAAATTGATGTGCAATTTCTCCTGAGTTTGCCAATATTCTATATGTGATCAGAAACTACTTTTCAGACACAGTGCAAAGATTAGTAGGGAAGGAGCGCCATACTGGAGTACAGATTTTGCTGGAATGATATTCAAATGTCATGTCACATTGGCACAGCCCCTAAGGTGCTACAACAGCACAAACCCCCCATAAGTGACCTGGGCCGGACTGGGACCAAAAACCAGCCCTGGCACAAAAAAAATTCACCAGCCCACATACAATGAATGTCCGCACCCAAATCTTAGAACACTGATAGGTTGTGCCAACTTTTGCTTTTCTTGTTACTAGAGTTGAGCGAAACAGGTCAGTCAGATTCAAAAAACACTGACTTTCGCCAAAGTCGGGTTTCGCCGAGCGAAACCCGACCATAGCGTGGGGTTGGCCATACGTTCGGCGACCCGAGCTCCAAAGTCGGTTTTCCCATGATGCTTGCAGGCGCCTTTTCTCAGCCAATGATCAAGGACGTACACTGTGGGCAATGGGATGACATGCGCAGCGGCCACCATCATCTTAGAGAAGGGCATTGCAGTGATTGGCTTGCTTTGTGTGGCGTCACAGTGCCTATAAAAGCCCTCACCGCCGACCGCCATTTTACTTCTGCCGATCTTAGCGTAGGGAGAGGTTGCTGGCGCTGTTTCTCAGTAGGGAGAGCGTTAGGCAGGAAAAAACTTATTCTGTGTGACAGGGGAGGATTTTGTTGTGTGCAGCAGCGCTGGTTCTTAATCTGCCTGCCAGTGACAGGGGAGGAATTTCTTGTGTGCAGCATTAGAGCTGATTATTAGGCCGGGGTCACACTGGAGATAAAAACGGATGAGTGCAATGCTATGAAATATCGCATTACACTCGGACCAATGTTAATCTATGGAGCAGCTCCCAGCATCCGATATTTTCTCGGCCGTTTTCCTCGGACCAAGGCAATTGCAGCATGCTGCGATTGCCACCGATTATCGGTCGAGAATCACCAATGCAAGTCTATGGGTGCGATGAAAAATCGGATTACAAACGGACCATACGTGTGACTTGCGAGAAAATCGCACCAGTGTCCTTTAGAAAAGCCGGCAATTCATCCCCAGCTATACTGTAAAATCACACTGACATCTTTAATAAAAAATAGAAAGAATACATATACACACATAGAATACATATATATATATATATATACATGTCATTGTGACACATATATTTATATATTTATAGTTCATACACTTCTACATAATATAATAGCCGCTAATTCAATTGCCGGCTTCTGAAAAATTGCAAAACCTGACATGCAATGACACATGGTTTACATACAGTTAACCATGTCATTTCATGTAATTTGATTTATGGTTTTCACTAACAATTACATGAGTGTCTGTGTGCAAAATTTCATACATGTATGGGTTAATTAAATATGTAAATTCGTTGAAAAAAAATGCGTGGGCTCCCACGGTATTTTCTCCTCCAGACAGGGAAAGCCAGCGACTGAAGACAAATATTAGTAGCCATGAGAGGGACCTGTTGTGTATACTTTGGAGGCGACTTCGGAGCTGGGGCTCCCTCCGGTGGTTGCTGAGGGTAATGAACTAATTGCTTAATGGTTTTCAGCTGGATCCGAATGGTCTGATATAAGTGACCTGAACTCCCAGCTGCCTTGCCAGTAATCAATTGTTCTTCAGGTCTTGCTTGGAGCTCAGCTTGCATTCCTGCTTTCATTCAGGTAAGTGATTTGCTGTTTTTGTTGGTTGGATTTTCTTGCTGGTTTACTGCCTTGCAGTAGACTTCAGCCTGGTCCCCTTTTGGGGCCTGGCGCTGCATTAGTGCTCAGTTGTTTTTCACTTTTGCTCTGTTCCTTTGTCACTTTTTATTTGCTGAATTGCTGTGTGTTACACCAGAGATCTGATTTAGGTGGTAGAGGTCGTGTGATCTCAGGTTTTTTTGTTAATCAGAAGTGTTGGTATTTTTGTCAGGGATTTTTTGGGTTGCAGTCAGAATTCTTTCTTTACTTTTCTATCTAGACAGTATTGGGCCCCAGAGTTTGCTCATTCTATTTTCTGTCTGTGTTCGTGTTTTCTTCTTGTCTAACCACCATTACATGTTTGGGGGCTTCCTGTTTCTTTGGGGGTTCTGCTACGGGGCAGTTAGCTTTCATCTTTCTGCCTTTAGGTGTAGCTATCTCTCCGGCTGTGACGAGGCGTCTAGGATCACCGTAGGTACGCTCCACGGCTACTTCCAGTGTTGCGGTTAGTTAAGGGTCCTGCAACCCAATAGTTTCCAGCCTCTCTGGTGTATTGCTACTTTGGCTATTTTTGCTGTTTCTCCTCAGTTACCGAAACATAACAGGGACCATTTTTTTGTGCCCCCCCCGGCTACTGACATCTGCCCCCAGACACCCCAGAAAAGGTGCATCTATGATTAGATGCGCCTTTTCTGGCACTTAGCCGGTCTATTCCCATTGCCCTGTAACGGTGGCTTATGGGTTAATAATGGGTTAAGGCCACCTTGCTATTGAAAGTTGACTTTAAGCCAGGTTAATAATTGAGAGTTGTCAATTAGACAACTCTCAATTATTAATCCTATTGTATGAAATGGTTAAAAAAACCAACCACACATTAATTAAAAATAATTTTAATGAAATAAATACACAGTTTTGACCATATTTTATTGTACTGGTAATCCTTGCGAATCCCTTGTTCTCCTGTAATAAAAAAAAATAATAAAAGAACATTATTCTTACCTCTCCGCGCTCAGTCAGGTCCCACGCTGCAATCCATCTGAAAGGGTTAACAGTTTTACATCGAGGACCGGAGCTAATGCTGCAGCCTCGATGTAAACCCCCGAATGAATGAGTTCATATCCCCAGCTGACAGGAGAGGAAGTAATTAGCTGGGAAGCTTAGTTGAATGTTTCCCACGGTAATCAGATCACTTCAGGTCAGCTGGGGACTCCGCACAGCATCAGTGACGTCAGAGGGAGTCCCCGTCTAACCTGAAGTGAACTGATTAGCGTGGGAAACATTCAATTAAGATTCCCATCTAATCACATCCTCTCCTGTCAGCTGGGGAGATGAGCTCATTCATTCGGTGGTTTACATCGAGGTTGCAGCATTAGCTCCGGTCCTCGTTGTAAAACTGTTAACCCTTTCAGATGGATTGCAGCGTGGGACATGACTGAGCGCCGGAGAAGTAAGAACAATGTTGTTTTATTATTTTTTTTTATTACAGGAGAACAAGGGCTTCACAAGGATTATCAGTACAATAAAATATGGTCAAAAACTGTGTATTTATTTCATTACAATGATTTTTAATTAATGTATGGTTGTTTTTTTTAACCATTTCATACAATAGGATTAATAATTGATAGTTGTCTAATTGACAACTTTCAATTATTAACCTGGCTAACTCCTTTCAATAGCAGTGGCTACCATTATAACCTACCACCGCTACAGAGCAATGGGAATAGACGGGCTAAGTGCCAGAAAAGGCGCATCTAATCATAGATGTGCCTTTTCTGGGGTGGCTGGGGGCAGATGTTAGTAGCCAGGGGGGGCACAAAAAATGGTCCCTCTCAGGGCTACTAATAACTGTCTTCAGTCGCTGACTTTCCCTGTCTGGTGGAGAAAAAACTGCGGGAGGCCACACTGTTGTGAATGGGTTTGAGATGAGTTCTGAGCAGAGGCTCCCTCTGGTGGTTACAAGCGGTGCTAGTGAGGATTGTGAGGACTGGGAATCAGGTGTTACTGACTGGTCTTATATAAGGGAGTCATTTTCCCATCAGGGTTGCCGGTGATCAATTGTTCTGGTCTGAATCCTTCATTCCAGTTTCCCTTGTAGCCTGCTGTGTCGTGTCTGCATCTCCTGCTTACAGATAACACTTTTGCTTCTTTTGTGTTTTTGCTGTATTTTTGCATTTTGTCCTGCACTTCTTTGGGGGCCTTCAGGGTCCCCTCCGGGGGCTTCTTCCCTCTCAATTTAGTTCAGCCACTGAGTTTTGTTCTTTTGCTTTTTCCAGTTTTTTCAGTGGCTGCTGTTTTGATTTTGTTACACCAGAGAACTAATTTAGGTGGTAGAGGTCGTGTGATCTCAGGTGATTTTGAAATTAGTAGAGTTGGTGCTTTTCAGGGTTTTCTGGGATTGCAGTAAGTACCCTTCCTATCCTTTTCTATTTAGATAGTTTGGGCCCCAGCGTTTGCTCATACTATTTTCTTTCTGTGTCAGTATTTCCTCTTGTCTAACCGCCATTACATGTTTGGGGGCTTTCTGTTATCTTTGGGGTTCTGCTCCGGGGCAGATAGCTTTCCTATTTCTATCTTTAGGTGTAGTTAGTTTCTCAGGCTGTGACGAGGGTCTAGGACCAACGTAGGAACGCTCCACGGCTGCCTCTAGTTGTGGTGGTTAGTCAGGGTACTGCAATCTCATAGATTCCAACTGCTCTGGTGTATTGCCTTTTTTACCTGCACTCCTCAGCTACCGAAACATAACAGTATCACCGGCCCAAAAAATTGAAAATTGTATGGTACTCACAGAAGGGAAAAAAATATTGTGAAAGAAAAAAGGTTGTCAGAGTTGTCAGAGATATTTTTCTGTTTGTTGCATTTTTTTTTATTTATTTTTTCCTCTGTATCTCTGGGTGCTGGGGAGGATCTTTTCTCCCAATGGAGTTTGCACAGTTGTCTGGCCGTGTGGATCAGCTTGCCACTGAGGTTCAGAGTATTGCTGCATATCTTGCTAGGTTGCCTGTTGTGGAACCTAGGATCCCCATGCCAGATTTGTTTTTAGGGGATCGAGCTAAGTTTCAGAATTTCAAAAATAATTGTAAATTGTTTTTTGCCTTAAAATCTAAGTCCTCAGGAAACGCAGCGCAGCAGGTTCAAATTATCATCTCTCTCCTGCGCGGCGATCCTCAGGATTGGGCTTTTTCCCTGATACCTGGGGATCCTGTTTTGAGTGATGTTGATGCGTTTTTTCAGGCTTTGGGGTTATTGTACGATGAGCCTAATGTCACTGATCAAGCTGAAAAAACCTTGTTGGCATTAAATCAGGGGCTTGATGACGCTGAGTTATACTGTCAGAGATTCCGTAGGTGGGCAGTCCTGACCAAATGGAATGACGACGCTTTGGCGGCCCTTTTCCGGAAGGGTCTGTCAGATAATGTAAAGGATGTTATGGTGGGATTCCCTGTCCCCTCTGGTCTCAATGATTCTATGTCATTAGCGATTCAAATTGACAGACGTTTGCGTGAGCGGAGAAGTATGCGTGGAATGGTGTTGCCTTGTGAACCAGCTTCTGAACCCATGCAGTGTGATAGAGTGGTGTCTGGGGCACAGCGTCATGAGTTTCGAAAGCGCAATGGGTTATGTTTCTACTGTGGTGATGCCTCTCATGCTATTTCAGTCTGCCCTAAGCGGGGAAGACGTTTTGCACGCTCAGTTGTCTTGGGTAGTCTTCAGACTAAGTTTTTATTAACTGTCACTCTGATATGCTCTCTGTCCTCATTTTCTGCTCAAGCTTTCGTTGATTCTGGAGCAGCTATTAACCTGATGGATTATGATTTTGCTAAACGTTGTGGGTTTCCCTTGATACCCCTACAGAAGTCTATTCCCCTACTGGGGATCGATTCTACCCCTTTGGCTGAGAATAAACCCCAGTTTTCTACTCAGGTGATAATGAGGGTTGAACCTGATCACCAGGAGTGCTGCAAATTTTTGGTTCTGTATAATCTGCATGACATTATCGTGCTGGGTTTCCCTTGGTTACAGTCTCATAATCCTGTTTTGGATTGGAAATCTGTGTCTGTAACCAGTTGGGGCTGCCAATGTGTTAATACCAACACTCCTGTTTTTTCTGCCTCTCCCCAGGCTCAGGATGTTCCTGACTTTTTGTTTGATTTTTCTGATGTGTTTAGCGAAAGTAAATCTGCATCCTTGCCTCCCCATAGGAGCTATGACTGCGCTATTGAATTAGTGCCGGGTAGTAAATTCCCTAAAGGTCGCCTTTTTAACTTGTCTGTACCTGAACATGACGCTATGCGGTCTTATATCAAGGAATCATTGGAGAAGGGTCATATCAGACCATCTTCTTCACCCTTAGGTGCCGGTTTTTTCTTTGTGGCCAAAAAAGATGGTTCATTAAGGCCGTGTATTGATTATCGTCTCTTGAACAATATTACTGTGAAATATCAATACCCGTTACCCTTGATTTCTGACCTGTTTTCCAGGGTGAAAAACGCTACTTGGTTTACCAAGCTTGACCTCAGGGGGGCGTATAACCTTATTCGCATTAAGCACGGGGATGAATGGAAGACGGCATTCAATACCCCTGAAGGGCATTTTGAGTACCTAGTGATGCCCTTTGGGCTCACTAATGCTCCTTCCGTCTTCCAGTCCTTCATGAATGACATTTTCAGGGATTTTGTGGACAAATTTCTGATTGTTTATTTGGATGATATCTTGATTTTTTCTAATGACTGGGACTCTCATGTGAAACATGTTCGAACTGTATTCCAGATTTTGAGAGAGAATGCTCTGTATGTGAAGGGATCAAAGTGTCTTTTTGGCGTACAGAGGATCTCATTTCTGGGATTCATTTTGTCCCCATCTGTTATTGAAATGGACCCGGTCAAGGTTCAGGCCATCTGTGATTGGGTCCAACCTACTTCATTAAAGGCTCTTCAGAGATTTTTGGGTTTTGCCAATTTTTATTGTAAATTTATTGGTAATTTCTCGGTTATTGTTAAACCATTAACTGATTTGACCAGAAAGGGTTCTGATGTGGTGAATTGGCCTCCTGAGGCAGTCTCTGCATTTCAGGAACTTAAGCAGAGATTCACTTCTGCTCCTGTTCTACGGCAGCCTGATGTTTCTCTGCCATTTCAGGTGGAGGTTGATGCCTCTGAAATTGGGGCAGGTGCCGTTTTGTCCCAAAAAGATCCAGAGACCTCTAAAAGTAACCCTTGTGCCTTTTTCTCTCGAAAATTTTCTCCTACTGAACGTAATTATGACGTAGGTAATCGGGAGTTATTGGCCATGAAGTGGGCTTTTGAAGAGTGGAGACATTGGCTGGAGGGAGCCAAACATCAGGTGGTGGTCCTTACGGACCATAAGAATCTGATCTATCTGGAATCTGCCAAGCGACTCAATCCTAGACAGGCCAGGTGGGCCTTGTTTTTCACACGCTTTAATTTTGTGGTTTCCTTTCTTCCTGGCACTAAGAATGTTAAGGCGGATGCCCTCTCGAGGAGTTTCCTTGCGGACTCTCCTGAGTTATCTGATCCTTCTGTTATTTTGAAAGAGGGTGTAGTTCTTTCCGCCATCTCGCCCAATTTGAGACTTGCTCTGGAGGGTGTCAGGAGGATAGGCCCGAGCGCTGCCCTGTTGGAAAATTGTTTGTCCCGGACCAATGGAAAAAGAGTGTGATGTCTGAGATCATTGTTCCGCATTGGCTGGGCATCCCGGAATTTTTGGTACCAGAGACTTGGTTAGCCGGTCCTTTTGGTGGCCTACCTTGTCTCGTGATGTCAGGGAATTTGTGCAGTCCTGCGGGACTTGCTCTCGCTCCAAGCTTGCTCTCGCTCTAGTGGTTTGTTGATGCCATTGCCTGTGCCCAAGAGACCATGGACCCATATCTCTATGGATTTCATTTCCGATCTTCCTGTTTCTCAGAGAATGACCACCATCTGGGTAATTTGTGATAGGTTTTCCAAATGATACATCTTGTGCCATTACCTAAGTTGCCTTCCTCCTCTGAATTGGTGCGTTGTTCTTCAGCACGTGGTTCGTTTACACGGCATTCCTGAGAACATTGTGTCTGACAGAGGAGTCCAGTTTGTTTCCAGATTTTGGAGGACTTTTTGTTCTAAACTGGGTGTTCAATTGTCTTTCTCCTCGGCATTTCATCCTCAGACCAATGGTCAAACTGAGAGAACAAACCAGACATTGGAGACTTATCTAAGATGCTTTGTGTCTACTGATCAGGATGACTGGGTCTCTTTTTTGCCTTTGGCTGAGTTTGCTCTTAATAATAGGGCTAGCTCTGCCACTTTGATGTCTCCGTTTTTCTGTAATTCTGGGTTTCACCCTCGATTTTCTTCAGGACAGACGGAGGCTTCTGTCTGTCCAGGTGTTGACTCTGTTGTGGAGCGTATGCAACAGATTTGGGACCAGGTAGTGGAAAGGTTGTCCCTCTCTCAGGAGAGGGCCCAGCGGTTTGCTAACCGGCATAGGACTGATGGTCCTGGTTTAAAGTGGGGGACTTGGTCTGGTTGTCCTCAAAGAATATTCCTATGAGAGTAGCATCTCCTAAATTTAAGCCTAGGTTCATTGGACCTTATAAGATCATAGAGATTATTAATCCTGTTTCTTTTCGTTTGCTTCTTCCAGGGACATTTAAGATCCATAACGTGTTCCACAAGTCCTTGTTGAAGAGGTTTGTTGAGCCAGTGGTTCCTGCTGCTGTGCCTCCTGACCCTGTTTTGGTTGAGGGCAATCTGGAGTATGTGGTTGAGAAAATATTGGATTCTCGTTTTTCTAGACGGAAACTCCAGTATTTGGTTAAATGGAGAGGTTATGGTCAGGAAGACAATTCTTGGGTGTTTGCTTCGGACATCTATGCTAGGAGACTTATCCGTGCGTATCATAGAACTCATCCTGACCGACCTGGTTGCTCAAATGAGGGTTCGGTGACCCCTCCTCAAGGGGGGGTACTGTTGTGAATGGGTTTGAGATGAGTTCTGAGCAGAGGCTCCCTCTGGTGGTTACAAGCGGTGCTAGTGAGATTGTGAGGACTGGGAATCAGGTGTTACTGACTGGTCTTATATAAGGGAGTCATTTTCCCATCAGGGTTGCCGGTGATCAATTGTTCTGGTCTGAATCCTTCATTCCAGTTTCCCTTGTAGCCTGCTGTGTCGTGTCTGCATCTCCTGCTTACAGATAAGACTTTTGCTTCTTTTGTGTTTTTGCTGTATTTTTGCATTTTGTCCTGCACTTCTTTGGGGGCCTTCAGGGTCCCCTCCGGGGGCTTCTTCCCTCTCAATTTAGTTCAGCCACTGAGTTTTGTTCTTTTGCTTTTTCCAGTTTTTTCAGTGGCTGCTGTTTTGATTTTGTTACACCAGAGAACTAATTTAGGTGGTAGAGGTTGTGTGATCTCAGGTGATTTTGAAATTAGTAGAGTTGGTGCTTTTCAGGGTTTTCTGGGATTGCAGTAAGTACCCTTCCTATCCTTTTCTATTTAGATAGTTTGGGCCCCAGCGTTTGCTCATACTATTTTCTTTCTGTGTCAGTATTTCCTCTTGTCTAACCGCCATTACATGTTTGGGGGCTTTCTGTTATCTTTGGGGTTCTGCTCCGGGGCAGATAGCTTTCCTATTCTATCTTTAGGTGTAGTTAGTTTCTCAGGCTGTGACGAGGCGTCTAGGACCAACGTAGGAAGCTCCACAGCTGCCTCTAGTTGTGGTGGTTAGTCAGGGTACTGCAATCTCATAGATTCCAACTGCTCTGGTGTATTGCCTTTTTTACCTGCACTCCTCAGCTACCGAAACATAACACCACACATTTTTTTTCAACGAATTTACACATTTAATTAACCCCTACATGTATTAAATTTTGCACACATACACTCATGTAATTGTTAGTGAGAACCATAAATCAAACTACATGAAATGACATGGTTAACTGTATGTAAACCATGTGTCATTGCATGTCGGGTTTTGTAATTTCACAGAAGCCAGCAATTGAATTAGCGACTATTATACTATGTAGAAATGTATGAACTATAAATATATGTATATATATATATATATATATATATATACTGTATGTATTCTATGTGTATACAGTACAGACCAAAAGTTTGGACACACCTTCTCATTTAAAGATTTTTCTGTATTTTCATGATTATGAAAATTGTAAATTCACACTGAAGGTATCAAAACTATGAATTAACACATGTGGAATTATATACTTAACAAAAAAGGGTTGTAACAACTGAAATTATGTCTTATATTCTAGGTTCTTCAAAGTAGCCACCTTTTGCTTTGATGACTGCTTTGCACACTCTTGGCATTCTCTTGATGAGCTTCAAGAGGTAGTCACTGGAAATGGTTTTCACTTCACAAGTGTGCCCTGTCAGGTTTAATAAGTGGGATTTCTGGTCTTATAAATGGAGTTGGGACCATCAGTTGTGTTGTGCAGAAGTCTGGTGGATACACAGCTGATAGTCCTACTGACCAGACAGTTAGAATTTGTATTATGGCAAGAAAAAAGCAGCTAAGTAAAGAAAAATGAGTGGCCATCATTATTTTAAGAAATAAAGGTCAGTTAGTCCGAAAAATTGGGAACACTTTGAAAGTGTCCCCAAGTGCAGTTGCAAAAACCATCAAGCGCTACAAAGAAACTGGCTCACATGAGGACTGCCCCAGGAAAGGAAGACCAAGAGTCACCTCTGCTTCTGAGGATAAGTTTATCCGAGTCACCAGCCGCAGAAATCACAGGTTTACAGCAGCTCAGATTAGAGACCAGGTCAATACCACACAAAGTTCTAGCAGCAGACACATCTCTACAACAACTGTTAGGCTGGCGTCACACTGGCGAGTGTGATGCGAGTAAGTCGCACGACTTTCTCGCATCAACACCCGGCACGGCCGCCCGCTCTCGGACTCGAGTGTGCGGCTGCATGTATTTCTATGTAACCGCACACTCGGGTCTGAGAGCGGGCGGCCGTGCCGGGTGTTGATGCGAGAAAGTCGTGCGACTTGCTCGCATCACACTCGCCAGTGTGACGCCGGCCTTAAGAGGAGACTTTGTGTAGCAGGCCTTCATGGTAAAATAGCTGCTAGGAAACCACTGCTAAGGACAGGCAACAAGCAGAAGAGTCTTGTTTGGGCTAAAGAACACAAGGAATGGACATTAGACCAGCGGAAATCTGTGCTTTGGTCTGATGAGTCCAAATTTGAGATCTTTGGTTCCAACCACCGTGTCTTTGTGCGAAGCAGAAAAGGGTAAAAGATGGACTCTACATGCCTGGTTCCCACCGTGAAGCACGGAGGAGGAGGTGTGACGGTGTGGGGGTGCTTTGCTGGTGACACTGTTTGGGATTTATTCAAAATTGAAGGCATACTGAACCAGCATGGCTACCACAGCATCTTGCATGTTCTTCCATCTAGTTTGCATTTAGTTGGACCATCATTTATTTTTCAACAGGACAATGACCCCAAACACACCTCCAGGCTGTGTAAGGGCTATTTGACCAAGAAGGAGAGTGATGGGGTGCTACGCCAGATGACCTGGCCTCCACAGTCACCAGACCTGAACCCAGTCGAGATAGTTTGGGGTGAACTGGACCGCAGAGTGAAGTCAAAAGGGCCAACAAGTGCTAAGCATCTCTGGGAACTCCTTCAAGACTGTTGGAAGACCATTTCAGGTGACTACCTCTTGAAGCTCATCAAGAGAATGCCAAGAGTGTGCAAAGCAGTAATCAAATCAAAAGGTATCTACTTTGAAGAACCTAGAATGTAAGACATATTTTCAATTGTTACACACTTTTTTGTTAAGTGTATAATTTCACATGTGTTAATTCATAGTTTTGATGCCTTCAGTGAGAATGTACAATTTTCATAGCCATGAAAATGCAGAAAAATCTTTAAATGAGGTGTGACCAAACTTTTGGTCTGTACTGTATAGCTATTCTTTCTTTTGTGATTTAAAGGGAATCTGTCACCTCATTTTCGCCCTATGAGATAGGGCCACCGCCAACAGGGGCTTGTCTACAGCATTCTGGAATGCTGTAGATAAGCCCCCGATGTTACCTGAAAGTGAAGAAAAATGAGTTATATTATACTCACCCAGGGGCGTTCCGCCATCTGTTCGAGTCAGATGGGCGTCGCGGTCAGGTCTGGGGCCTCCCATCTTGTGAAGAAGCCGGCGTCTTCTTTCTGTCCCATCGCGGCTCCTGCGCAGGTGCACTGCTCTGCTCTGGTGAGGGCAGAGCAGAGTACTACAGTGCGCTGGTGCCGGAACTCTCTCTGACCTTTCCCGGCGCCTGCGCACTGCAGTACTCTGCTCTGATGCCGGTGGCTCTATCTCATAGGGCGAAAATGAGGTGACAGATTCCCTTTTAAAAAAAAATTTTTGGATCCATTATATGTCGATTTTGCAAGCCACCGACAATATCTCGCCAGATGGATGTCAAACGGATGTCAAACGTACGCTCAGATGCGGCAAAATCGCATCCTCGCATTCCAATCGGATGACAGACGGATCAATGTTCAGGAAACATTTGTGCGATTATCGGCCGTCAAAAATGGTCCGATTTTTTAGACGGTGTGTGTGGCTCCAGCCTAAGGCTGCCTGCCAGTGAGAGGGGAGGAATTTCATGTGTGCAGCAGCAGAGCTGATTACTAGGCTGCCTGCTAGCTGTATTGCTGTGTGTACACTGCTGTGCAGAGTGCTTTTTAACACAGCACCTACACAGCACTAATACTTTTATTCTTATTTTCTGCACAGTTACCAAGCGTTCATTTTTCCCCACACCGTATAGAGCTGTATTCTCCTCACACACTCAGTGTACTGGCTGGTATCACTGACAAATACATGCTGACTATCTGTGTGTGACTCCGGAAATATATACGGAGGTTGAAATTTTCCCCAAAACAGTATACAGCTGGTATCTTCTGATACAGTACAATTTTTCTGCCTTCTGTATTATGGTCAAATCCATACTGAGAGAGCATCTGTGTGTGACTCCGGAAATATATACAGAGATTTACGTTTTCCCCAAAACCGAATACAGCTGGTATCTTCTGATACAGTACAGTTTTTATGCCTTCTGTATTACGGTCAAATCCATACTGAGAGAGCGTCTGTGTGTGACTCCGGAAATATATACGGAGATGTAAATTTTCCCCAAAACCGTATGCAGCTGGTATCTTCTGATACAGTACCGTTTTTCTGCCTTCTGTATTACAGTCAAATCCATACTGAGAGAGTGCCTGGGTGTAACTCCGGAAATATATACAGAGATTTAAAATTACACCAACACTTTATACAGCTGTACGCTACTGATACAGTACACGTTTTCTGCTTTTCATATTCTGATCTACTCCATACTGAGCCTGTGAGCGTCTATGTGTTACTCCTGAAATATATACTGTGGTGTAGTGACCCCTGATGCAGCTAGGGGGCACTGTGTATGCTCCTCGAGATATGCATGAAAGCATGGTTTATGTGTGTCTGAAGGACCTGTGATGAGGTCATGATCAGGTGACCTAACCATGTGATCCTGACCTCACCTATGGGCGGGTTACGCCTATGTAATGGAGTTTGTTTGAGATCTGAAGAGTGTTGTAGGAGTCTGTGAGTGTGAACAGACTACCATGCGTCCAGGCGGGACATTACAGAGAGGTCTCTGTGTCTGAAGAGAGTGTGGGAGTCTACCAGTGTGGACAGACTTCCATGTGTCCCGGCGGGACATTACAGAGAGGTCTCTATGTCATCTGAGGAGTGAGGCTCCAGGCAGGAGCTGAAGTACTGAAGATTTGTATTGCATATGACTGTGAGGTTTATGATGTAATAAACCTGATGATTTTTTGGATAAGAAACGTGTCTCCTGATTACCTCTGAAGCAGCCGAGTGAGTTGAAACCTTACAATTGGTGGATGGAATGCTGGCAGCGGCCCAAGGAGCACATGTTCCAGGACTGGGAATGAGGAATCAGAGGAGG
>JARQOD010000002.1:437379838-437429593 GCA_033576555.1 Oophaga sylvatica
TAAGAATATGGTGATGATTGTGCATTACCCTGGGCTGAAGATCAGCTTCATTAAATGCTAATGAATGTCTTTACATGCAGCCTGTTGAAGGCCATAGTCACAAGTTTAGGCTGCACATTATGCTCATAGTAACACAATTATCATGTAACCTGGCGTTATTGTGTTCATTTCAGCTCCTAGGACATTTTGGAGAAATGGCCATATCATTGGTTCCATGAACAAATCAATGTAATGTACCTGGAATGAAGACTAGAGGGGTCTGGCTGTCATACAATATGCCACCCAATACCATAATCTCAGGAATAGGATGGGTTTGACATTCCCTCATGAAGACCTTCTCATGGTGTCTGCAGACCAATCTGGCTGTCATTGCGTCCAATAAAATGCAGGACTCATTGCTGAAAAGGATAGCTTTCCATTCCAGTGCTCATGCTCCATCTGAACCAAACTGCAACCCCAAAACATTTGAATTTTGCCTTCATTTACATATCATTAACTTGTCTATTCTATGATTCCCAAAATTCCACAACATTTCCTTCTTTGTTTGAGGAGTGTATATTTGTCCACTAAATATGAAAAAGTGTGCTAAGTGTACATAATATAAACATGATAATTTTATTTAGTTGTCTCATTTAGTTGTAATGTTGCTCATATGTTCTATGAATCCAATGCTAAGCAGAATGGAACTGTGAATTCCAGTAAACATCATTGTTGTAGAGAGTAGCTTAACCCCTTACTGTCCATTGACGTGCACAGTCTGTCATGGACGGGTGTCAGTTCCAACACCAGGATGGACTGTGCATGTCATGCCTTTGAATTACCACTGCGTGTGTCTGACAAATCTGACTGACCAAACACAGCAGCGATCAGGCAGGAGAGGCTGAAATTTCAGCTTCTCCTGTCCGATCAGTGCAGTAGCTCAGCGCTACAGTGGCCGAGCTTCCTGCACAAGAAGGTGTCTCAGTCTGTGTGCTCGATGTACCCCGGACACAGGAGTAGTCTCTGTGAGAATCCATGCGGATAGCTGCTGAATAGGAGGGGAGCTCTCTCAAGTCTGGACGTTGAAGGTGCCTTCAGACACAAGGAGGAGACTCTGTGAAACTCCATGCTGGTAAATGCTGAACATATGTGTTGTTTTGGCCCAGGCTATTAGAGTCTGGACCCGGATAGAAAGGGAAATCTATCTAAGTGTAATTAGTGGCTGGACAAGCCCAGGTCTTATGTTTATGATTTGGTTTTGATTATGTTCTGTTTACTGTGGACTTTAATAAAACTGGTTGCGGCCAGTTTTTAACAGAACTACTGTCTGTGAAGGGTCTCTTTATGCCACTCCGTCTCCCCAAGACGGCGATCCCAGAGCTATATCCCCTGAAAAGCTTACAATTGGTGCTGGAATGTGCGTGCAGCACAGTGGCGAGAGACAGCAATAAAGGTGAAGTCTGTTGAAGCAGCAGCAGAGAAAAAAAAGTGTGTCAGCAAAAGAAACGTCTGTTGGAGCAGTCTTAAAGAGACAGTAGCCCTAATAGAGTTTGCAAAAGAAAAAAAAAAAAGTGTGTCTGCACAGCAAAGCTGAACTTGTTGTGGAAAAGACTGTGGAGTGTGCAGCAGCAAAGGAAAAGTCTGTTGGAGCAGTCTTAAAGAGACAGTGGCCCTAATAGAGTTTGCAGAAAAAAAAAAAATGTCTGCACAGCAAAGCTGAATTTTTTGTGGAAAAGACTGTGGAGTGTGTATGTCTTGAGTGAAGACTGCCGTTGTTGAGACACAGAAGTCTGACAGCATGGATGACAGCATGGAGGCGCTGTTTGAACAAGTGGCGCAAGTTGATGTGCAACATAGGACTGCCGTGGTTGAGACAGATAAGTCCGGCAGTATGGAGGAGCTCCTTGAGTACCTGGTCCAGGCCCAGCGGAGCATGCAGCAGAGCATGGAGCGGCAGCGCCTGCAGCACCAGCAGCTCATGCAGCAGGCCCAGCAGCAATTCCTGCAGCAGCAGCAGGAGAATAACCGGTTGTTTTTTGAGCAGGTTGTAGCACTACAAAAGACTTGCAGCGCATCGTCCCAAAGTAATGTTGCAAAGTCACCTGCATTTTCCGCTGTAAAGAAGGCGGTAAGACGGTCCCTGAAAAAGATGACACCTCGTGATGATGTGGAGGTATATCTCACTAGGTTTGAGGGACTGGCAGAGAAGGAGAATCTGCCCCTATCTGAATGGGCCATGATGGTCGCACCCTATCTGATTGGAGAACCCCAAAGGGCCTATGCTGACCTGAGCAAGCAGGACAGCCAAGACTATGCCAAGCTGAAAGCGGAGATTCTTACCCGGCTGGGTGTTACAGTGACAGCCCGTACCAGGGGAGTTCATGACTGGAGATGCAGTTGGGAGTCTGCAGTCAGCAAACCTGATTATGGAGTTGAAAAGGTGATAGTGGACCGCTACACCCAAGCACATCCTCCTGAGGTACAGCCAGAGGTCGGACAAAGAGACCACCAGGACGCCAATCGTCTGGTCAGCCTGATGGAGAGGGCCTTCGCCACCAAGGACTGCCTCCGTGACCAGCCGTCTGAGAGGTCGTCACTTCGGAGTTCCTGGACGCCGAACTCTCCCGGTAAGAGCGTTCCAGCTGTTGGGGTCGTGTGGGTGGGAGAGTGTGATGGACAGTGTTGGAGATGTCGTGAAATTGCAGCCAACTGTCCAATAGAGGGGGAGCCTATGTGTTGTGATGTTGGCGGATCCCTCTCCCTGCGCAGAGCCTGTGTGTGTGTCCACCTCAGCTGAAGAGACTGGACCACAGGGGTCCCCGGTGGTTGTAAATGACTGCCCAGCACAGGCCCCCTTGGACTCAGAGAGTCCAGTGACTTCCGTATGTGACAGCCTGATTGATAGGGACTTCATCCCTGATAAGCACCTGAGTATGGTGTGCATCCATGGAGACACCAAAGTCTACCCAGAGACTGCCGTGGACTTGGTCCCCAAACTCGGGGAGGTTTCATATGAAGTGGGGGTAGTGAAGAACCTGGTGCAACCCGTTATATTGGGTAATGACTTTCCCCGATCTAAGGATCTCTGGGGGAAAAATGTTTCTGATGGACAGTGTGATGAAGCTCCTATTGAGGGTGCGCAGTCCCGAGGGGCGGAACACAATGCTAGTGGGCCGTTAAACTTATATGATGATGATGATAATCATGATAATGATGCTGATACTGATAATGATGATGATGAACATGATAATGATGCTGATACTGATAATGATGATGATCATGATAGTGATGATGATACTGATCCTAATCATGATAATGATATTGATAATGATGATGACTGTGATAGAGATGAAATTCCTTTGCAGGTGATGTTGGGAGACGAGGATGGTGGTTCTCGGGAACCAAGTGTCCCTGACTTACCTGTGTCCTGTGACAATTTTGAGAGTGAGCAGTGGCGAGACCCCTCTCTTAAAACGGCCCAGGAAAATATAAATGTTCTAAATGAGGTTTCCCAAGAGCCTGGCTCTGAGGAGAGGTTTCCTCATGTTGCCATAAACACTCACCTGTTGTATAGGGACATTGAAGTCCAGGGATAGGTCGTGAGCCAGCTCCTAGTACCTGAGCTATATGGAAGTATAGTGCTGGGGTTGTCACATAGTCACATACTTGAGGGACCACCTGAGGGAAACCAGGGACCAGATGGTGAAGTTAATGTTGTGGATGACATGTTAACTAAGGTTCCAGATCAAGATGTGAATGAGAATGAATTGTATAACCCTGAAAGTGAGCAGGATGTGAATGAGAATGAATTGTATAACCCTGACAGTGAGCAGGATGTGAATGAGAATGACTTGTATAACCCTGAAAGTGAGCCGGATGTGGCTGAGAAAAAGGGGTCAGACAGTGGTAGTGATAGTGAATCATCTGATGACAATCAAGCAACCAGTGCAAATGAGGAAGGCATGGTAGCAGAGGAGGTTGAGAGTCCTGAGAGGAAGGCTGATGCTGACCTTGGAGCCGGACAGAAGATGGCATCTGAAGATGTTTTACAGTTGGCCGGTTCCCTGGCGAAGACTAAGGTGAAAGGAGGAGAGCTGAGCTTTAAAGGCAGGACTCTGAAACTGAACACAGCACAAGTAGAAGCTGTTGGAAATGAGAAGTTATCAATGTATGGTGTGGATCTGCATCATGCCCAGGACTCTGAAGGTAATGCTGCAGAGGTGGAAAAAGCCATGGAAGTGGTGGTCACCAAGCCAGATGCCTCATCAGAAGCTGAGGTCTCAAGTGAAGCTGTGAGGAACAAGACTGAAGATATGGGGACTGACTCTGTCCAGGAATCTGTTTCTGCCGAAGACAGCGGCGTGGACGGGTTACGGTCCGGATCAGTAGCTGCAACTCGTGAAGCTCAGGCTGGAAGTTCGGCGCCCGGAGCCCCAGCAGTGTTCCCGAGTGATACCAAGGATCTGGATAAATCACAAGATGAGATTTTGAGACATCAGGCTGGCATTGGTGAGCTCAAGCGCACTTTCATGGAGTCTACATCGGAGCCACGTCCCAACAAATGGGAAAAGCGGTGTGTCACTCCGTTGCCGCTGCAGACACACGGGAGCTCAGATGGGATGCAGAACGTGGTGGAAGAGAAGAATCCGGCGGGTTCTGAGTATACAGAAGCAGCTATCAAGGAGAACTTGAGAGCTGGAATAAATGGAGATATTGGAGACCATAATGATGTGACTGAAGAGGTAGAATGTAAGACTGACGGTAGGGCTTCTGAGCATGTTCTACCAGAAGAGCCTGAAGAAGGGGCCGAAGACATAAAGGACGTCCAACAGGTACCAGATGAATTGATTACTTCTCAGAAAAAACTCCAAACTGTGATGAAGGAGTGTGATGAAAGCCATGAGCATCTTCGTGAGAAAGTCAATGAAGTAAAAGGAAGAATACAGGGAATCTCTTCGTTGCAAGAGCAAATGCTGCTCAATAAGTCTAAGGCTCTATATAAGAATGCTGTTGTCACGGTAGAACATTACAATTCAGCTGGAGACTTAGCGGATGAATTATGTGTACTGCAAAAGAAAAACGATCTGCTCCCTCTACAGTCCCAATCATTTGAACAGAGTAGCTTAAAATGGTCAGAGACCATGGCAGAGGAGCTTAAGGTCTGTGAAATAGACTTTATGAGTCCACCGATATTCAAGAAAATAGATGTGCTAAAGAGGGTTCAAGGGGAACTATAGAAAAGTAAAAAACCTCCTATACCTTCTGTGATAGTTGGTGACACATGGTCAGTGCACCAAGGACAGGAGGTACGTGAGTTTCTGAGGAAGAGTCAGCAGAAGTGTTCTGATGTGCCGGGTCGTACTTCTCTGGCCAGGCACTATATCGAAACTGAGCCCGGCCCTAAGGTCAAGATGAAACCGTGCAGGATACCCGAGGCCCGCAGAGAGCATAGGCCTGGGAGGGTACAGGGTAGTGCGGATGCTTCAGATGAAGAGAAAGCTGATGTTGGCTATGGCTCAGGTGAAGATACAGATGACAGTAGTGAAGATGAAGCTGATGAAGGCCATGACTGGTCCAGAGTTCACTGTCTCTTTTGGATTGTTGACCAGCCCTCCGGTCTGGATGACCAGCCCTCCGGTCTGGAGAAGAGGGGGGGGATATGTGAGACAGTGAAGGAATATGTGTCGAATGGGGTGTACATTTCACCTAGGTACTGTGCTGTATGGTATAAGGGAAATGTGTGGCTTTGTAAACCTAGTGGTAGAGAAAGGTCACTACACCTTACATTCAGTACACACTTGCAGCTCAGGCCTGAAACCATTCAGCTGTTAATTAGGAGACCAGAAGTAGGTGTCTGCGAACACAGTCAGAGAGCTCGCTTAGTCTGGACAAGGAGTCCCGGCACAAGAAGGTGTCTCCAGGAGTATGAGCTGTCTCAGTCTGGGTGCTCGATCTACCCCGGACACAGGAGTAGTCTCTGTGAGAATCCATGCGGATAGCTGCTGAATAGGAGCGGAGCTCTCTCAAGTCTGGACGTTGAAGGTGCCTTCAGACACAAGGAGGAGACTCTGTGAAACTCCATGCTGGTAAATGCTGAACATATGTGTTGTTTTGGCCCAGGCTATTAGAGTCTGGACCCGGATAGAAAGGGAAATCTATCTAAGTGTAATTAGTGGCTGGACAAGCCCAGGTCTTATGTTTATGATTTGGTTTTGATTATGTTCTGTTTACTGTGGACTTTAATAAAACTGGTTGCGGCCAGTTTTTAACAGAACTACTGTCTGTGAAGGGTCTCTTTATGCCACTCCGTCTCCCCAAGACGGCGATCCCAGAGCTATATCCCCTGAAAAGCTTACAATATATATATATACAGTATATGTCATTGAGACATACAGTACAGACCAAAGTTTGGACACACCTTCTCATTCAAAGATTTTTCTGTATTTTCATGACCATGAAAATTATAGAATCACACGGAAGGCATCAAAACTATGAATTAACACATGTGGAATTATACATTACACTTTACAAAAAGTGTGAAACAACTGAAAATATGTCTTATATTCTAGGTTCTTCAAAGTAGCCAGCTTTTGCTTTGATTACTGCTTTGCATGCAGAAAAGGTGAATGGATGGACTCTACATGCCTGGTTCCCACCGTGAAGCATGGAGGAGGAGGTGTGATGGTGTGGGGGTGCTTTGCTGGTGACACTGTTGGGGATTTATTCAAAATTGAAGGCATACTGAACCAGCATGTCTACCACAGCATTTTGCAGCAGCATGCTATTCCATCCGGTTTGCATTATTTTGGACCATCATTTATTTTTCAACAGGACAATGACCCCAAACACACCTCCAGGCTCTGTAAGGGCTATTTGACCAAGAAGGAGAGTATTGGGGTGCTACGCCAGATGACCTGGCCTCCACAGTCACCAGACCTGAAACCAATCAAGATGGTTTGGGGTGAGCTGGACCACTCACCGCTCCAATTTTGAAAAAATCCCCAACAGTGTCATCAGCAAAGCACCCCCACACCATCACACCACCTCCTCCATGCTTCACGGTGGGAACTAGGCATGTAGAGTCCATCCGTTCACCTTTTCTGCGTGCAAAGCAGTAATCAATGCAAAAGGTGGTACTTTGAAGAACCTAGAATATAAGACATATTTTCAATTGTTTCACACTTTTTTGTAAAGTGTAATGTATAATTCCATATGTGTTAATTCATAGTTTTGATGCCTTCAGTGTGATTCTACAATTTTCATAGTCATGAAAATACAGAAAAATCTTTGAATGAGAAGGTGTGTCCAAACTTTTGGTCTGTACTGTGTATATACAGTATATACATTATATTAGAGTTCATATACTTCTACATAGTTTAATAGCCGCTAATTCAATTGTCGGCTTTTATGAAATTAGAGAACCTGACATGAAATAACACATGGTTTACATACAGTTAACCATGTCATTTCATGTAGTTTGATATATGGTTTTCACTAACAATGACATGAGTGTATGTGTGCAAAATTCCATACATGTAGGGGTTAATTAAAGGTGTAAATTCGTTGAAAAAAAATGCGTGGGCTCTCGCGCTATTTTCTCCACCAGACAGTCAAAGCCAGCGAGTAGAGGAAGATAATAATAGCCTAGGGAGGGTGCATTTATTTTGTGCCCCCCTGGCAACTAACATCTGCCCCAGCCACCCCAGAAAAGGCAAATCTATAATTAGATGCGCCCTTTCTGGCACTTAGCCGTCTATTCCCATTGCCCTGTAGCGGTGGCAAATGGGTTAATAATGGGTTAAAGCCACCTTGCTATTGGAAGGTGACTTTAAGCCAGGTTAATAATTGAGAGTTGTCAATTAGATAACTCTCAATTATTAATCCTATTGTATGAAATTAAAAAAAAAATACTCTAATTAAAAATCATTTTAATGAAATAAACACACAGTTTTTGACCATCTTTTATTTTACTGGTATTCCTTCAATTCCCTTGTTCTCCTGTAATAAAAAAAAAATAATAAAACAACATTATTCTTACCTATTCGGCACTCAGTCACGTCCAACGCTGTAATCCTTCACAAAGGGTTAACTGGTTTACAACAAGCAGCGCAGCTAATTCTGGCAGCTCAGCTGTAAGCCCCCGAACGAATGAGCTCCTCTCCCGACTGACAGGAGAGAAAGTGATTAGCTGGGAAGCTTAATTGATTGTTTACCAGGCTATTCAGTTCAGTTCATGTCAGCCGGGGACACCGCACAGCATCAGTGACGTCAGAGGGAGTCCCGGCTGACATGAACTGAACTGATTAGCCTGGGAAACAATCAATTAAGCTTCCCAGCTAATCACTTTCTCTCCTGTCAGTCGGGAGAGGAGCTCATTCGTTCGGGGGCTTACAGATGTGCTGCCAGCATTAGCTGCGCTGCTTGCTGTAAACCAGTTAGCCTTATGTGAAGGATTACAGCGTTGTACCTGACTGAGCACCGGATAGGTAAGAATAATGTTGTTTTATTATTTTTTTTATTACAGGAGAACAAGGGAATCGAAGGAATACCAGTAAAATAAAAGATGGTCAAAAACTGTGTGTTTATTTCATTAAAATGATTTTTAATTAGAGTATTTTTTTTAATTTCATACAATAGGATTAATAATTGAGAGTTGTCTAATTGACAACTCTCAATTATTAACCTGGCTTAAAGTCACCTTCCAATAGCAAGGTGGCTTTAACCCATTATTAACCCATTAGCCACCGCTAAAGGGTAATGGGAATAGACGGGCTAAGTGCCAGAAAGGGCGCATCTAATTATAGATTTGCCTTTTCTGGGGTGGCTGGGGGCAGATGTTAATAGCCAGGGGGGGCACAAAATAAATGCACCCTCCCTAGGCTATTATTATCTGCCCCCACTCGCTGGCTTTGCCTGTCTGGTGGAGAAAATAGCGCGGGTGCCCACGCATTTTTTTTCAACGAATTTACACCTTTAATTAACCCTTACATGTATGAAATTTTGCACACATACACTCATGTCATTGTTAGTGAAAACCATATATCAAACTACATCTAATGACATGGGTAACTGTATGTAAACCATGTGTCATTTCATATCGGATCTGTAATTTCACAAAAGCCGGCAATTGAATTAGCAGCTACGGTATTATACTATGTAGAAGTGTATGAACTATAATATATATATATATATATGTGTCACAATGACATGTATACATATATATATTATGTATTCTATGTGTGTATATGTATTCTTTCTATTCTTTATTAAAGCTGTCAGTGTGATTTTACAGTATAGTCGGGGATGAATTGCCCGCTTTTCTAAAGGACATGGGTGCGATTTAATCGCAAGTCACACGTGCAGTCCGTTTGTAATCCGATTTTTCATCACACCCATAGACTTGAATTGGCGATTGTCGACCCACAATCGGTGATAATCGCAGCATGCTGCAATTTCATTCGCACGTATAAAACGGACAACAAAAAATCGGAGGGTGGGAGCTGCTCCATAGATTGACATTGGTCCAACTACAATGCGATATTTAATGGCTTTGCAGTCGTCCGATTTTGTCGCCAGTGTGACCTCGGCCTAAAAGTTTTTATTGTGTAAAAAACGCCAAAACATAAAAAATGATATAAATGAGGTATCGTTGTAATCACACTAACCTGAAGAATAAAGCTGCTTTATCAATTTTACCACACGCGGAACAGAGAAAAAAAAACAATTTCTGTATTGCTGGTTTTTGTTCATTCTGCCTCCACAAAAATCGGAATAGGAAGCGATCATAATGTGCCCGAATATGGTACCAATAAAAACGTTAGCTCGTCCCGCAGAAAACAAGCCCACACATGACTCTGTCAGCCGAAACATGGAACAATTATAGCTCTCAAAATACTGCGATGCAAAAATTTCTTCCCAAAAATTCTTCCAAAAATAAATAGCGTCTTTTAGTGTGTGACAGAAGCTAAACATGAAAAAAGGATGTAAATCTGGTATCGCTGTAATCGCACCGACCCAAAGAATAAAGTCGCCTAATCACTAATACCGCACGAGAAACGGCGTAAAAAATAAAACCAATTCTTCACCTTTTGTGGATTTGTTCATTCTGCCTCCCAAAGATCGCAGTAAGGCGATCACAGTGGTTCCCCCCCACAAATGGGGTATCAGCGTACTCAGCACAAATTGCACATCAACTTTTTGGCTCCTATTTCTCCTGTTACCCTTATAAAAATAAAAATTTGGGGTCAAAAAGATAATTTTTGTGGAAAAAAATGATTTTTTTTTACGGCTCTACGTTATAAACTTCTGTGAAGCACTTGGGGGTTCAAAGTGCTCACAACACATCTAGATAAGTTACTTGGGGGGTCTAGTTTCCAAAATGGGGTCACTTGTGGGGCATCTCTACTGTTTAGGCACATCAGGGGCTCTCCAAACGCGACATGACGCCAGCTGAACATTCCATCAAAGTCTGCATTCGAAAACTGCGCTCCTTCCCTTCCGAGCTCTGCCATGCGTCCAAATAGTGGTTTACTCCCACATATGGGGTATCAGCGTATTCAGGACAAATTGCACAATAACTTTTGGGGTCCTGTTACCCTTTGGAAAATAAAAATTGGGGTGAAAAGATCATTTTTGTTTAAACGATATGCTTTTTTAATTTTACGGCTCTACGTTATAACCTTCTATGAAGCCCTTGGGGTTCAAAGTGCTCACCACACATCTAGATAAGCTCCTTGGGGGGTCTAGTTTCCAAAATAGGGTCACTTGTGGGGAGTTTCCACTGTTTAGGCACATCAGGGACTCTCCAAATGCGACATGGCGTCTAATCTCAATTCCAGCCAAAAAAGTCAAATGGCACTGCTTCCCTTCCGAGCTCTGCCATGTGTCCAAATAGTGGTTTACCCCCACATATGGGGTATCATCGTACTCAGGACAAATTGTACAATAACTTTTGGGGTCCCGTTATCCTTTGGAAAATAAAAATTGGGGATGAAAAGATCATTTTTGTGGAAAAAATATGATTTTTTAATTTTACGGCTCTACGTTATAACCTTCTGTGAAGCCCTTGGGGCTTCAAAGTGCTCACCACACATTTAGATAAGTTCCTTGGGGGGTCTAGTTTCCAAAATGGTGTCACTTATGGGAGTTTCCACTGTTTAGGTACATCAGGGGCTCTCCAAACGCGACATGGTGTCCGTTCTCGATTCCAGCCAATTTGACATTCAAAATCTCAAATGATGCTCCTTCCCTTCTGAGCACTGCCGTGCGCCTAAAGATTGGTTTTCCCCCACACATTGGGTATCGGTGTACCCAGGAGAAATTGTACAACAAATATTGTGGTTCATTTTCTCCTGATACCCTTGACAAAATTAAAAAAATTGTGTCAAAAGAAAAATTTTGGTGAAAAAAAGTTAAATGTTCATTTTTTCCTTCCGCATTGCTTCAATTCTTGCAAAGTACCTAAAGGGTTAATAAACTTCTTGAATGTGGTTTTGAACACCTTGAGGTGTGCAGTGTTTAGAATCGTGTCACTTTTGGGTATTTTCTGTCATATTGACCCCTCAAAGTGACTTCAAATGTGAAGTGGTCCCTAAAAAAATGGTTTTGTATATTTTGTTATAAAAATGAGAAATCGCTGGTCAACTTTTAACACTTATAACTTCCTAACAAGAAAAAATTTGGGTTTCAAAATTGTGCTGATGTAAAGTAGACATGTGGGAAATGTTATTTATTAACTATTTTTGTGACATATCTCTCTGATTTAAGGGCATACAAATTAAAAGTTTGAAAATTGCAAAACTTTCAAAATTTTAGCCATATTTCCATTTTTTTTCATAAATAAACGCAAGATATATCGAAGAAATTTGACCACTAACATGAAGTACAATATGTCACGAGAAAGCAATCTCAGAATCGCCAAGATTCAGGACACAACTGACCTACTGAATAAACTAGCAGCAATAGGTCCCCTACCAGAAGGAACCATCCTGGCCACCATGGACGTGGAATCTTTGTACTCTAATATCCCACACCAGGATGGATTAAATGCCTGCAAAGTCTTCATGGGAAACACCGGGAATGATGCTGATTCTGTGGTGAAACTCACAAAATTCATCCTCACCCACAATTACTTTGAATTTGACATCAAGATCTATCTTCAGGAGACTGGCACAGCTATGGGAAGTAAAATGGCTCCACAGTATGCAAATCTTTTCATGGCCAAGCTTGAAAGCGACTTTTTGTCCTCATGTCCCATCAGGCCTCGGGCCTACTACCGCTACATTGATGACATTTTAATCATCTGGACGGAATCTGAACAACAGCTAAAGACGTTCCATGAACAGTTCAACCAATTTCATCCAACCATCAACTTAACACTCAACTACTCCAGCACTGAAATTAACTTTTTAGACACCACCATTAAGCTAAAGAACAATGAAATAGAGACATCCCTGTATCAGAAGCCAATCGACCGTCCAACATACCTTAAATGGGACAGTTTCCATCCAAAACACATAAAAAACTCTATTGTCTACAGCCAAGCCATCAGATACAACCGTATATGTTCCAACCCCATGGATAGAGATGAACACCTTGGTCGCCTCAGAAAGACTTTTTTGAACCAGGGCTACCATCCAAGAACAATTGAAAACCAAATTACAAGAGCCACCAGAATATCAAGGAATCACCTGCTACATTACAAAGCTAAAGAAGAAAATAACCGGGTGCCTCTAGTGGTCACCTACAATCCAAATCTGGAGATGCTAAGGGGAGCTGCACGGAAACTACAACCTTTACTACAAAAAGATGCCCGATTACAATCCATATTTCCAGACCCCCACTACTATGTTTTAGGCAGCCCCCAAATCTAAGAAGCATCATTGTCAGAAGCTCCCTGTCCTCCCCAACAGCTGCAGGAACCTTTCCTTGCAACAAGAAGAAATGTAAAACCTGTGCATCTATAATGACCACGGACAAGATAAAGATCCCCAACTCACATCAGGACTACAAGATACCAGGTACTTTCAGCTGCATCACATCTAATGTGGTGTACCTCATTATATGTACTAAATGTCCAACTGGGGGTCTGTATGTGGGGGAGACCGGGCAAAAACTGAGAACAAGGATGAACTCTCATCGCCACACAATAAGAGAAAAAAGAATGGATTTACCTGTGGCAAAACACTTTTGTATGCCCGGTCATAGCATGATGGATATGGAACTACTTGTATTAAAATCTAACTTCACATCTGAGAAAGATAGAAAGGTTTGGGAATATAAACTTATGATGACCTTTGACACTCTTAGTGCTGGAATGAACGTGTCACATGGATTTATGTCTTTCTATATCAATTAAGGAATCTGCTTCTCTGACCTTCTAGGGCATCAAAACACAATAGCAGACCCCAATCAGAGGGCAATAAAACTTTCTCTCCTTATCTATGAACTGTTCCAATATTTATGTTCATCCCTCTGCCATAATGACAGTTCTGCTTCACGTCACTTGTCTTACCTATTGCATTATTCCTGTGTCCTGTTGTGTATATAAATATGTGATTCTTCAGATTTTGTATTAGTCTAGCCTGATGAAGAGACCTGAGTAGTCTCGAAAGCTTGCAATGTGTTACCATCTTTTCAGTTAGCCATTAAAAGGTATCAACCACTGAGGACTCTCAAGTCTAAATATTTTTCCATCATGTCGCTGTCATATCAGTGTCTATAATGCATAGTATTATATAATACATCAATGTTTAATTTGTAAAGGATGAAACCACCCACATTACCATGACAATTGCAAAAAAGCCTTAGTCTGTCACTTTGGATAAGGAATTCTCTATATGGCTGATAATGTGCCACCACCTCAGTAACAGTGGCCGTGAAAAGGGAAGTAACATTGACAATTCCACAATATGTACTATCCGACATATCAACAGGAAGGGATCATGATAAATCTTAGTAAATATAAAAATATAAAGTGTCAGTTTACATTATATAATGTGCTAATTGTGGTAAAGTACCTGTAATATAAGAAATGGATCTAGTTATACAATGAAAACTAACACTGCACAACAAATTTCAAGGAAGTTCTTGTCGCCTGAGAAAATTTTATTGTATCTTATAGATTTTGATATGCTGAACATGAATATGTGCTCCTAAAGTCTGTATCACTAAGGTTTTTAAGAAACAACAGTTTATAGTCTACATTATGACGTCTGAGACACTACATACATGTGCATCGATGTCTGTAGCGAAAGCCATTGTTCAAAAGTGTTTTGCAAACGAGTTTCGTTTATAATCCGTGTCAGATGCTTCTCGAATAAGATTCCAGTAATATTCAGCCTGTGATGACGTACTCCACTTTCCCTGGTACCTTTTCTCCATCAGAGCAATGTCTTGGTGAATTCTATCACCATGTTCATCACTAACGACACCAAGATTGGCTGGAAAAAAGTCCAAGTGAGAATGTAGAAAATGCATTTTTAGTGGCATATTGCATTTCATCAAATGATATGCTGTGAGCATGTTGTCCACAAGTTGTTCAAATTTCGGTGCCCTGCTGTTGCCAAGGAGGTTGAAGGTCACATCTTTAAAGGCTCTCCATGCCACTTGTTCAGCACCTTGAAAAAGACCATCAAAGCTACTGTCATTCATTATATCTTTGATCTGTGGGCCAATAAAAATACCTTTTTTAATCTTTGCATTACTTATTCATGGATATTTCTGTCGCAAGTAAGAAAATGTTTCTGATTCTTTGTTCACTGCTTTGACAAAATTCTTCATAAGCCCAAGTTTAATATGCAAAGGAGGGAGAAATATCTTTGCTGGATCAACAAAAGGATTATGTTTAACATTCTTCTGTCCAGCAGCCAGATTTGCGTGGAGTGGCCAGTCCTTTCTGAAATAGTGCATTTCTTGTTCATGACTGTCCCACTCTCAAATAAAACAACAATACTTGGTATATCCAAGCTGCAGTCCAAGAAGAAGTGCAAAAACTTTTAGATCATCACATATGTTCCAGTTATAATTTCTATAATTAATATGGGTCAACAGTAACTCCATATTCTCATACATTTCTTTCATGTGTACGGCATGTCCAATAGGTATAGAAGGATAGCTATTTCCGTTGTGTAGTAAAACAGCCTTCAGACTTAAAACTGATGAGTCAATGAACAGTTGCCATTCCTTCAGGTCATGTTCACATCCAAGAGCACCAAACAACTCCAAGACTTCGTTGCAAAAGGTTATACTGTCGACAAGGTTGAAAAATTGATTAAGGTCTTCTTGACGACTGCGAAAAACAGAAACTCTTGTTCCTGGTAATAAGAGATTCCGTTCTTGTAGCCTTGATCCCAATTATTCTGCCTGCCTCTTTGACAATTTCAAGTCTATGACCAAGTCACTCAGATCAGCATGACTTAACAGATGTGGATTAGATGTAGAAGGCTCAAAGTCCGGGTCTGCTGTAGTTTCATTTTCCACTGACATTGTTAATTCATCTTCGTCATCCTCCATTGTCCATACTTTGGGTGGCTTTGGAACATGAAGACTTTCATTGTATGGCACTGGTCTTATGGCTGAAGGAAGATTAGGATATTCTATTGATTTCTTGTTCTTTGCTGAATATCTTGTTTCATTTGTAAGGCAGAAGTAGCAATCTATTACATGATCTCTCTGCTCTCTCCACATCATTGGGACAGCGAACCGCATTGAAGGTCGGGATTCATTCAGTCATGCTCTAAGGCTTCTAGAACAAGATGCACAGCGTATATGAGGTGCCCACTGTTTGTCCTGATCTCCAATTGAACATTCAAAGTATAGTTCATATTCTTTCTTAACAAGTGGAGTCATTTTCTTCTTTTGAGCTTTCATTGTATATTCTTCACATACATAGCAGAAATTATCACTGCTGTTGAGACAACGACGCAACATGTCGAAATAAATCTTCAGTTTTTAACCCCTTCATGACCCAGTATATTTTGACCTTAATGACCTGGCCATTTTTTGCAATTCTGACCAATGTCCATTGTGAGGTAATAACTCAGGAACGCTTCAATGGATCCTAGCGATTCTGAGAGAGTTTTTTCGTGACATATTGGGCTTCATGTTAGTGCTAAATTTAGGTTGATAATTTTTGTGTTTATTTGTGAAAAAAATGGAAAATTGGCAAAAATGTTGAAAATTTTGCAATGTTCAAATTTTGAATTTTTATTCTGTTAAACCAGAGAGTTATGTGACACAAAATAGTTAATAAATAACATTTCCCACATGTCTACTTTACATCAGCACAATCTTGGAAACAACATTTTTTTGTTAGGAAGTTATAAGGGTTAAAAGTTGACCAGTGATTTCTCATTTTTGCAACAAAATTTACAAAACCATTTTTTAGGGACCACCTCACATTTGAAGTCACTTTGAGGGGTCTATATGGCAGAAAATACCCTAAAATGACACCATCTAAAAACTGCACCCCTCAAGCTACTCAAAACTACATTCAAGAAGATTATTAACCCTTCAGGTGCTTCACAGGAACTAAAGCAACGTGGAAGGAAAAAATGGACATTTTAATTTTTCCAACAAAAATTTGTTTTAGCATCAATTTTTTCATTTTCACATGGGCAGCAGCATAAAATGGATCCTAAAATTTGTTGGACAATTTCTCCTGAGTACATCGATATCTCATATGAGGTCATAAACCACTGTTTGGGCGCACTGCAGGGCTCAGAAGGGACTGCGTGCCATTTGACTTTTTGAATGGAAAATATGCTGGAATATTTAGCGGTTGCCATGTCGCGTTTGGAGAGCCCCTGTGTGCCTAAACATTGGAGCTCCCCCACAAATGACCCTATTTTAGAAACTAGACCCCACAAGGAACTTAGCTAGATGCATAGTGAGCACTTTGAACGCCCAGGTGCTTCACAAATTGTTCCTTTAAAAAGAAAGTACTTTTTTTCACAAAAAGTTTCTTTTAGCCTCAGTTTTTTCATTTTCAAATGGGCAACAGGATAAAATGGATCCTAAAATTTGTTGGACAATTTCTCCTGAGTACACCAATATGTCATATGTAGTCATAAAGCACTGTTTATGCGCACGGCAAGGCTCAGAAGGGAAGGAACACCATTTGAGTTTTTGAATGGAAAATTAGCTTCAATCGTTAGTGGTCACCATGCCGCGTATAGAGAGCCTCTGTGTGCCTAAACATTGGAGCTACCCCACTAGTGACTATTTTGGAAACTAGACCCCCCAGAAGTTTATAATGCAGAGCCGTGAAAATAAAAAATATTTTTTTTTCTCAAAAAATTATTTTTTAGCCCGCAATTATTTATTTTCACAAGGGTAACAGTAGAAATTGGACACCAAAAGTTTTTTTCCAGTTTGTCCTGAGTACGCTGGTACCCCATATGTGGGGGGACCTCTGTTTGGGCACAAGTTGGGGCTTGGAAGGGAAGTAATGATGTTTTGAAATGCCGACTTTGATGGAATGGTCTGTGGGCATCATGTTACGTTTGCAGAGCCCCTGATGTGCCTAAAAAATAGAAACCCCCACAAGTGACCCCATTTTGGAAACTAGACCCCCTAAGAAAATTATCTAGATGTGTGGTGAGCACTTTGAACCCCCAAGTGCTACACAGAAGTTTATAATGCTGAGCCATGAAAATAAAAAAATCATTTTTTTTTACAAAAATAATTTTTTTATCTCCCAATTTTTTTTATTTTTCCAAGGGTAACAGGAGAAATTAGATGCCCAAAGTTGTTGTGCAATTTTTAATGAGTATGCCGATGCCTCAGATGTTGTGGTAAACCATTGTTTGGACACACGTCGGGGCTTGGAAGGGAGGGAGCACCGTTTGACTTTTTGAACGCAAAATTGGCTGGAATCAATGGTGGTGCCATGTTGCGTTTGGAGACCCCCTGATGTGCCTAAACAGTGGAAACCCCCAATTCTAACTCCAAACATAACCCCAACACACCCCTAACCACAACTCTAACCCCAACACACTACCATCCCTAATTCCAACCCTAACAATGACCCTAACCCCAACACACCACTAACCCTAATCCCATCCCTAACCTTAACCCTAATCCCAACCCTAACCCAACACACCCCTAACCCTAATCTTAACCCTAATTGCAACCCTAACCCTAATTTCAACCCTAACCCTAATTCCAACCCTAACCTAATTCTAACCCTAATTCTAACCCTAACCCTAATTCTAACCCTAACTCTAACCCTAACCCTAATAGAAAAATAAAACTAAAAATATTTTCTTTGTTTTATTATTTCTCCCTACCTATGGGGGTGATAAAGGGGAGTTATTTACTTTAGTTTTTATTTTGATCACTGTGATAGGGTTTTATCACAGTGATCAAAATGTCCCTGAATGAATGAATCTGCCGGCCGGCAGATTCGGTGGCCGCACTGCGCATGTGCCCACCATTTTGGAAGATGGCAGCGCCCATGGATCAGGGATGACGGAGACCGGGAGGGTCACCGGGACACCGGAGGAACTGCGGGGATTGGAAGGCGGGGAGAGCGGAGGGAAGGAATGGGGGAGCAGATGCTGACAGCGGCGGAAGATCACCCCCATCAGTCGGTGGGGGGGCAGATCGTGGTCTCCAGTCTTGGCCGATGATATTGCAGCATCGGCCGTGGATGGATTGTAATATTTCACCAAGTTTTATTGGTGAAATATTACAATCGCTCTGATTGGCTGTTTCATTGTCAACAGCCAATCAGAGTGATCGTAGCCATGGGGGGCAAAGCCAACCCCCTGGAGTGAAGCACAAAGCCTCCTGTGTCTACAGGTCGGGTGACTTTCCAGTGACCCCGGTCACTGGAAATGCAGGAGCGCGATTTACACCATGACGCCTACGTAGGCATCATAGGTCAGGAAGGCATGCATTTTGTGAGGTAAAATATTGTTTAAAAACAGTCAGAGATTTTACCTCACAAAATTAATCCTCGGTGATCCCTTGCTGTAATGTCAGTATTGTCATTTGATTCCTACCCTGTCCATAAGATGTGATATGCTCCGTACATGCTGCGCCTGTGCGTAATTCGCATAAGTTCTTGCATATGTGTAGATCAGCGATTTATGTTATTTCAGTGGAAAAATCAGAATATACTGTTTCAGAAAAAGTTCATATTTGAGTTTTTAGAATTATAACAGAATATTATAATATTTCGTATCATTTCTCAAAAACTTTACATTATAGGAAAGATCTGAAGTCATTTCTGAAGTCAGCATGAAAAAATCAGGAACACTCAAAATTGTCCAAGACAAAACCTTTGTAACAGTGTAACCTATGTCAATCTATCGCAAATACAATAAGTCTCATCTCGTCACTTAGGGTAAAGCCCCACATAGCCACCAGTTCACTACGACCTTGAAGCATTTCAGCATCTCAATTCATGGTTAATCAGGATGTTTTTAAGAGGTAACTTTTCAGAAGGCAGGTAAACTGCTGTGATTTCAAAGATTCCTGATGCTTGTTCCTCAGCTGAGGAACGGGTGTGAAACCACAGCAGAGATGGAAAAGATAGAGATGGGGAAATGCATTGAGGTCATAGTGATCTGGTGGATTTGTGTGGGTTTTACCCTAAAGGTACTGCCACACTACACAATCCCGCTAGCGATCTCGTTAGCGTCGCATACTAATGAGATCGCTAGCGGGATTGTTTCTATATCGCTAGTGTCGGCCACATTTAGCGATATCGTTAAGGACGCTATCGCGGTTAGCGATCTCCTTAACGACTTTAGCGGTACAAAAGTACCGCTAAATCGCTAAAAAAGGTGCCACACTCAGCGATATATACTTACCCAGCGGGAGCGCCGACGATAAAATAGGGTCCGGAACGATTCCAGCGACGAGCGAGATCACAGCAGGAAGCTCGTCGCTGGCAGATGCCGCACACAACAACATCGCTAACGGGATCGCTAAATAGTGACGTTTTTTAGCGATCCCGTTAGCGATGTTGTTTAGTGTGGCATACCCTTTAGTGACAAGATGAGGCTTATTGCATTTGCTATGGATTGAAATGATAGCACCGTATTTTCCGGCGTAAAAGACGACCACCAACTTTTCCAGTTAAAATATAAAATCTTAAAAGTTGGAGGTCTTATATGCCGGGTGTCGTCTTATTGGGTGGTGCGGAGGAGTGGTCCCGATGACAAGGTGAGGGGGCGCCTCACCGGGAAGGTGTAAATGCATTATCCCTATTACCTCCTTGCGGCAGCAGTGCTCTGTGCGACTCTCTGTGCTGGGGGGGCAGCGGCAGCGGTGGAGGCGGCTCTTTGTGCAGTTTGGGGGCTCCTCCAGCATTTCCTCATAGCCCGGAGACCCCCACAAAATTTGGGAATTGAAACTGAAAATGATGTTGAATTATTTCACTAAAATTTAACATGTGGTTGATGACTCAATACATGGACACAATTAACACCTTCACCAGATGGACTCATGATAACTAAGGGAAAATTCCCACCACTTCTCCATTTCAAAAACCCTAATTTGATTTCCTTGTGGCTTATCTTTAGGATGCATCACCTCTTCCACCTCATGAACAAATGCCTGTTGTAATATCTCTTAAATGTTGTGCTCTTGTCTTATTAATTCATTTGTAAACCTGTCTGAAGAAGAAGCCCCTGTGCTTGCAAATATATTTTTTCTGGTTAGCCAAAAAAGGTATCACTCCAAGAATACTTTTGTCATTTTTGAGCATATTGCTTCCATTCCTTTAATTTACTCATCATTGAGCATCTTCAGGGTCACAAATATAATGAATCCTGGCACAAGAAAAAAATTAGAATTATGGCAACAGCAGGACAAAGCAATTAAAGAATTCGGTTAATATTATCAAAATCATCTGTTCACATTGGAAGTATAAAAAGCATATGCAGCAGCAGATGAGAAACTCCACTTATTCACAGTTCTCCAATGACAGAGAACACAGGTATTCCTCATCCTAAAGATCTAAAAATACATATAAAGACATTTAAGATGCTTTTATGGTAGTGGACCTGAAGCAGAGATCTTGATATAATGTATGAAATGTTATACATTATAGATGGGCAAGCTGAAAGTCAAGATGAAATACCAAATTTGAAGCATTTATTCCAAGAATTTTTGAGTGCAAAATTTTCCATAAAAAGGTTTAACAACTTGGGACATCACGCATTGAGAATTTGAAAGAGGGTTCTGTGCATGCACGCCGAAAGTCATGGAGTACATTATGATATCATGACGCCATAACCTTTTGCACATTTTCTAAAAATCCTCCTCGGTCTCATCAAAGCCAGATGTTCCAGCCCAGCATGATAACCAGACAGGTGACAATCAAGAGCCATAGAGATAAGCAAAAGGATTTATTTAAATTTTGCAACATTTTTCTGGCCTTGTATGGTCTAGAAAAATGTTGGCCAGCAGCAACCATTGTGTTGAATAAACGAGACAGTGCATTACAAAAATTCCACATTTTGACTAATTTGAATTTTTAGAAAATTTGAGTAGAAATCAGTTCCACTCGAACTTATTAGTTAATCTCTAGTATCCAATGTATTGAATTTGATAAAACAAATATGTTCTATTATGACTTAGATTGTAGTTGTAAATGTAAAACTATCACAATGATATTGGCACTGTTATTGAAGGAACTGTGCTATGTGACCGGCAGAAGTAATGTGAATTTTAATCTATGGTAGCAATGTGAAATATAATATTTTTAATCTATGACATAAGGTTTCCACAGCTATGTAAAAAAGTTATAGGGAGTTTGTCAGCATAAAAGGATTATTAAAACCAAGCAAAACATAACATAGGAAACATGGCCATAATAAAAATCATACTTATGGTGATCAATTTATTTGCTGTGTTTAGTTTGAAAAGTTAACTTTTGCTAACTGTGTGAGTTTTTGGTTTGTCAGAATTATTGTCCACTACTAGGACAACCCCTTCTTGATCAAAATATTTGGCCCCCATAAAATAATAAAGCCTATACAAACCTCCCGTGCTGGCGCTGTTCCCATGGTGTCTGCACTCGCTCTCGCGGGGCTCACTTGTGGTCACTGTCTCCACGTTTGGACAAATCTAACATGAAGAGGAAGTCCGGGGTGCAGCTGATCTTGAACTTCCTCTTCCTGCTCAATTTGACAGGAGGCAGGGAAAGTGACGCCAGCGCTGTTTGGGCAGCGGCATCATGTGTCATAACAGCAGCATGGGAGCCCCATGAGGTGGAGTGTCGACACTGCGGGAAGGGCGCCGGCACGGGAGGCGATTATAAGATTTATTATTTTATGGGCGCCAAGCGAGTGGTATGACAAAAAGTTATTCAAGTAGTGGACAGCTTCTTTAACATTCTGATCTTATGAACAAAACAAAGAAGATGAGTGCCATTTTTTTGTTTTATATTTTTCACTTTTCGTTTATCTCCACCACATCCTGTGGATCAGTCTTTTGTTTTCTCATCCCTTACCTCTGTTTCTGATGGCTATTCTGACACAATGGTGTAATTTTTCAGTTCACTTTCTCTTATGAGTGATGTTTGGTTCGCTTAGAGCCCAAATGAAGTATAAGTATAGGTTATCCAAGCAATAACCCTGTCCGAGTACAAGCGATGTGTTTAAACGACATATTACGCCACAGTCTGGTACTCCATTAAATATAGATTACCAACTGCTGAATAAATGAATATCAAGTATGTCGCCTCATCATTCCGCATGTAGATATGCAAACAATGACTAGTGGCACGAACGAAGAGCAGGTCACGATGTAATTACATATTTGTCTTGTTTTATGCCTCTCAAGCTCCAATCTGAAACATACATCACTGCTTCCCTGAACACAATTTCTACTTTAAGACTTGTTAGTAGAGTTGAGCGATACTTTCCGATATCCTAAAGTATCGGAATCGTAATGGTATCGCCGATATCACTAAAATATCGGCGATACCCGATACCGATACCGGAAGTCCCATGTAAGTCTATGGGAACAAAATATCGAAATTAAAAAAAAACCATTCTTGTCTTGTTGGTTAATTGTACATGAAGGAAAACAACAAAGAGTAATGTAGAATGTATTGGGGGAGGTTGAGGAGACATTAAAGGCATAGATGTTTGACCCAATCCAATGGAATAGCATTATTTATTTTTTTTTAGGAAATACGTTCGGATTGACGAACAAATTGACAATGTTGTTAACCTTTTTTCTATTTTGTCAAATATGTCTGTTTCACAACTTCCATGGTCTTCACCTTTTTAACTTTTCACACACTTTCTCCTTCATAATTTTCAGCAGCATCATCTTTCTCATCAAATTATTCTTCATCTTCACCTTCTTAATCTTCTAAAACTTCTTGCTATTCATCTTTTTGTTAACATTACTTATATTGTTCTTATTAAACAGTTATTATTCTTCATATTCTACTTCTTCATCTTCTTCCTATTCATCCTTTTCATCATATTCTTATTTGTGACAGACATTCCTGTACTTGTAATCTGTAAAACTCTGAATTTTCATCCTTCCGTTCTTGCTGTCACAAAAGATTTTAATTACAACAGTATTTGTCCGCGTTCAGTTTAGCCTGCAGCAGCATCAGGCATTTTCCAGGGGCACCACGAGGAGGAACGGACTCACCCCCATACACTGCTTAGTCTTCTTCTGCTTAGAATTTAGAGCATATATTTTGCTCTTCATTTTGGTCTTATACTTAATGTTCTTCTGCTTTTTGATCTTCTGCTTATTGTTCTTCTGTCTCTTGTTCTGTATCTTGTAGTTTGTCTTAACCTTCTTTGTCCTGTTGGTGATGGTACAAAAGCCAATGGAAGTAACGAGGACCAGCTGACTGTGCTGGAACCGGAGGGTCAGCAGAAGGAAAAGAGCCAATGGCACAACCGAGGACCAGCTGACGTTACTGGGACACGGTTACTAAGCAGGAGGTACCTGTGCTCCAAAGCACTACCAAGGACCAGCAGACGTTGCTGGAACTCGGATACCGACATGGAGGCACCTAGGCCAAAGGCACTGCGGAGAACCAGCTGACGGTACTGGAACCCGGATGAGTAGCAGAAGGTACAAGAGCCAATGAAAGTAACGAGGACCAGCTGACTGTGCTGGAACCCGGAGGGTCAGCAGAAGGAAAAGAGCCAATGGCACAACCGAGGACCAGCTGACGTTACTGGGACACGGTTACTAAGCAGGAGGTACCTGTGCTCCAAAGCACTACCAAGGACCAGCAGACGTTGCTGGAACTCGGATACCGACATGGAGGCACCTAGGCCAAAGGCACTGCGGAGAACCAGCTGACGGTACTGGAACCCGGATGAGTAGCAGAAGGTACCCATGGAAATTAAAGTTGAGGCAGCAGGACTGTTTGCTGTTCACACAGCAGGGGAACAGCTGACATTACTGAACCCAGTAACACAGGAGCAAGTGTTAACTGTGCTAACAGCACTTCCGAGAAACAACTGGCGGTGTTGTAACCCAGGGATGAGAACAGAACATGGTGGAGGCAGCAGGACTATTTGCCGTTCACACAGCAGGGGAACAGCTGACATTACTGAACCCCAGTAACACAGGAGCAAGTGTTAACTGTGCTAACAGCACTTCCGAGAAACAACTGGCGGTGTTGTAACCCAGGGATGAGAACAGAACATGGTGGAGGCAGCAGGACTTTTTGCCGTTCACACAGCAGGGGAACAGCTGACATTACTGAACCCCAGTAACACGGGAGCAAGTGTTAACTGTGCTAACAGCACTTCCGAGAAACAACTGGCGGTGTTGTAACCCAGGGATGAGAAGAGAACATGGTGGAGGCAGCAGGACTATTTGCCGTTCACACAGCAGGGGAACAGCTGACATTACTGAACCCCAGTAACACAGGAGCAAGTGTTAACTGTGCTAACAGCACTTCCGAGAAAACAACTGGCGGTGTTGTAACCCGGATGAGAACAGAACATGGTGGAGGCAGCAGGACTATTTGCCGTTCACACAGCAGGGGAACAGCTGACATTACTGAACCCCAGTAACACAGGAGCAAGTGTTAACTGTGCTAACAGCACTTCCGAGAAACAACTGGCGGTGTTGTAACCCAGGGATGAGAACAGAACATGGTGGAGGCAGCAGGACTTTTTGCCGTTCACACAGCAGGGGAACAGCTGACATTACTGAACCCCAGTAACACGGGAGCAAGTGTTAACTGTGCTAACAGCACTTCCGAGAAACAACTGGCGGTGTTGTAACCCAGGGATGAGAAGAGAACATGGTGGAGGCAGCAGGACTATTTGCCGTTCACACAGCAGGGGAACAGCTGACATTACTGAACCCCAGTAACACAGGAGCAAGTGTTAACTGTGCTAACAGCACTTCCGAGAAACAACTGGCGGTGTTGTAACCCAGGGATGAGAACAGAACATGGTGGAGGCAGCAGGACTTTTTGCCGTTCACACAGCAGGGGAACAGCTGACATTACTGAACCCCAGTAACACGGGAGCAAGTGTTAACTGTGCTAACAGCACTTCCGAGAAACAACTGGCGGTGTTGTAACCCAGGGATGAGAAGAGAACATGGTGGAGGCAGCAGGACTATTTGCCGTTCACACAGCAGGGGAACAGCTGACATTACTGAACCCCAGTAACACAGGAGCAAGTGTTAACTGTGCTAACAGCACTTCCGAGAAACAACTGGCGGTGTTGTAACCCAGGGATGAGAACAGAACATGGTGGAGGCAGCAGGACTATTTGCCGTTCACACAGCAGGGGAACAGCTGACATTACTGAACCCCAGTAACACAGGAGCAAGTGTTAACTGTGCTAACAGCACTTCCGAGAAACAACTGGCGTGTTGTAACCCAGGGATGAGAAAGAACATGGTGGAGGCAGCAGGACTTTTGCCGTTCACACAGCAGGGGAACAGCTGACATTACTGAACCCCAGTAACACGGGAGCAAGTGTTAACTGTGCTAACAGCACTTCCGAGAAACAACTGGCGGTGTTGTAACCCAGGGATGAGAAGAGAACATGGTGGAGGCAGCAGGACTATTTGCCGTTCACACAGCAGGGGAACAGCTGACATTACTGAACCCCAGTAACACAGGAGCAAGTGTTAACTGTGCTAACAGCACTTCCGAGAAACAACTGGCGGTGTTGTAACCCAGGGATGAGAAGAGAACATGGTGGAGGCAGCAGGACTTTTGCCGTTCACACAGCAGGGGAACAGCTGACATTACTGAACCCCAGTAACACAGGAGCAAGTGTTAACTGTGCTAACAGCACTTCCGAGAAACAACTGGCGGTGTTGTAACCCAGGGATGAGAAGAGAACATGGTGGAGGCAGCAGGACTATTTGCCGTTCACACAGCAGGGGAACAGCTGACATTACTGAACCCCAGTAACACAGGAGCAAGTGTTAACTGTGCTAACAGCACTTCCGAGAAACAACTGGCGGTGTTGTAACCCGGGGATGAGAAGAGAACATGGTGGAGGCAGCAGGACTATTTGCCGTTCACACAGCAGGGGAACAGCTGACATTACTGAACCCCAGTAACACAGGAGCAAGTGTTAACTGTGCTAACAGCACTTCCGAGAAACAACTGGCGGTGTTGTAACCCAGGGATGAGAACAGAACATGGTGGAGGCAGCAGGACTATTTGCCGTTCACACAGCAGGGGAACAGCTGACATTACTGAACCCCAGTAACACAGGAGCAAGTGTTAACTGTGCTAACAGCACTTCCGAGAAACAACTGGCGGTGTTGTAACCCAGGGATGAGAACAGAACATGGTGGAGGCAGCAGGACTTTTGCCGTTCACACAGCAGGGGAACAGCTGACATTACTGAACCCCAGTAACACAGGAGCAAGTGTTAACTGTGCTAACAGCACTTCCGAGAAACAACTGGCGGTGTTGTAACCCAGGATGAGAACAGAACATGGTGGAGGCAGCAGGACTATTTGCCGTTCACACAGCAGGGGAACAGCTGACATTACTGAACCCCAGTAACACAGGAGCAAGTGTTAACTGTGCTAACAGCACTTCCGAGAAACAACTGGCGGTGTTGTAACCAGGGATGAGAACAGAACATGGTGGAGGCAGCAGGACTTTTGCCGTTCACACAGCAGGGGAACAGCTGACATTACTGAACCCCAGTAACACAGGAGCAAGTGTTAACTGTGCTAACAGCACTTCCGAGAGAAACAACTGGCGGTGTTGTAACCCAGGGATGAGAAGAGAACATGGTGGAGGCAGCAGGACTATTTGCCGTTCACACAGCAGGGGAACAGCTGACATTACTGAACCCCAGTAACACAGGAGCAAGTGTTAACTGTGCTAACAGCACTTCCGAGAAACAACTGGCGGTGTTGTAACCCAGGGATGAGAACAGAACATGGTGGAGGCAGCAGGACTATTTGCCGTTCACACAGCAGGGGAACAGCTGACATTACTGAACCCCAGTAACACAGGAGCAAGTGTTAACTGTGCTAACAGCACTTCCGAGAAACAACTGGCGGTGTTGTAACCCAGGGATGAGAACAGAACATGGTGGAGGCAGCAGGACTATTTGCCGTTCACACAGCAGGGGAACAGCTGACATTACTGAACCCCAGTAACACAGGAGCAAGTTGTAACTGTGCTAACAGCACTTCCGAGAAACAACTGGCGGTGTTGTAACCCAGGGATGAGAACAGAACATGGTGGAGGCAGCAGGACTATTTGCCGTTCACACAGCAGGGGAACAGCTGACATTACTGAACCCCAGTAACACAGGAGCAAGTGTTAACTGTGCTAACAGCACTTCCGAGAAACAACTGGCGGTGTTGTAACCCAGGGATGAGAACGAGAACATGGTGGAGGCAGCAGGACTTTTTGCCGTTCACACAGCAGGGGAACAGCTGACATTACTGAACCCAGTAACACAGGAGCAAGTGTTAACTGTGCTAACAGCACTTCCGAGAAACAACTGGCGGTGTTGTAACCCAGGGATGAGAAGAGAACATGGTGGAGGCAGCAGGACTTTTTGCCGTTCACACAGCAGGGGAACAGCTGACATTACTGAACCCCAGTAACACAGGAGCAAGTGTTAACTGTGCTAACAGCACTTCCGAGAAACAACTGGCGGTGTTGTAACCCAGGGATGAGAAAGAACATGGTGGAGGCAGCAGGACTTTTTGCCGTTCACACAGCAGGGGAACAGCTGACATTACTGAACCCCAGTAACACAGGAGCAAGTGTAGACTGTGCTAACAGCACTTCCGAGAAACAACTGGCGGTGTTGTAACCCAGGGATGAGAAGAGAACATGGTGGAGGCAGCAGGACTATTTGCCGTTCACACAGCAGGGGAACAGCTGACATTACTGAACCCCAGTAACACAGGAGCAAGTGTTAACTGTGCTAACAGCACTTCCGAGAAACAACTGGCGGTGTTGTAACCCAGGGATGAGAACAGAACATGGTGGAGGCAGCAGGACTTTTTGCCGTTCACACAGCAGGGGAACAGCTGACATTACTGAACCCCAGTAACACGGGAGCAAGTGTTAACTGTGCTAACAGCACTTCCGAGAAACAACTGGCGGTGTTGTAACCCAGGGATGAGAAGAGAACATGGTGGAGGCAGCAGGACTATTTGCCGTTCACACAGCAGGGGAACAGCTGACATTACTGAACCCCAGTAACACAGGAGCAAGTGTTAACTGTGCTAACAGCACTTCCGAGAAACAACTGGCGGTGTTGTAACCCAGGGATGAGAACAGAACATGGTGGAGGCAGCAGGACTTTTTGCCGTTCACACAGCAGGGGAACAGCTGACATTACTGAACCCCAGTAACACAGGAGCAAGTGTAGACTGTGCTAACAGCACTTCCGAGCAACAACTGGCGGTGTTGGAGCCCAGGGTCAAGGAGGGTGTAGGCATAAAATATTGAGTTATTGCCTTGTTACGTGGCCATTGCAAATGTATGTACTTCAAACAAGAATAAATGAAGTTTTACTACAACAATAAAATGATAAATTTCAATTACAAGAATAGAAAAATATTTATACTTGACAGTCCTCTGTGGTTGATAACGTTTAATGGCTAACTGAAAATATGGTAACAAATTCAAAGCTTTCGAGACTACTCAGGTGTCTTCATCAGGCTAAGAGTAAAGCCAAAAATGAAGAATCACATATTTCTACACACAACAGGACACAGGAATAGCTAAGACAAGTGAGGGAGGGACAAGTGAGGGGAGACCGGCAACAAAAAGGAGAACAAGGATGAATTATCAGCGCCACACAATCACAGATAAATTAATGAATTTAGCTGTGGCAAAAGACTTTTGTATGCCCGCCCGGTCATAGCATCATGGATATGGAATTACTGTTATTAAAATATAACTTCAAATATGAGAAACGTACAAAGGTTTCAGAATATAAGCTCATCATGACCTTTGACACTGTTAGTGATGGAATGAATAGATCACATGGATTTATGTCATTCTATATCAATTAAGGAATCTGCGTCTATGCCCTTCCAGGGTCATGAAAACCCCAAAAAATACGCCAATGAGAGGGCAATCAAACTTTCTATCCTTATCTAGGAACTGTTTGAATATTTATGTTCATCCCTGTGAGATAATGACAGTTCTGATACACGTCACTTACTTGTCTTACCTATTGCAATATTCCTGTGTCCTGTTGTGTATAGAAATATGTGATGCTTAATTTTTTTAGTTAGTCTTTCCCTGATGAAGAGACGTGAGTAGCCTTGAAAGCTTGCAATTTGTTTCCATCTTTTCAGTTATCCATAAAAAGGTATGAACCACTGCTGACTCTGAAGTCTAAATATTTTTCTATCTACTGGCTAACACGGTACAAAGATACACATGTTTTCTAATTTCAAGAAGGAAAACTAAAGAAAATACAAATCTAAACGCATATATGCACATGCCAAAAATAAATGGAACAACACAACACCCAAAAAATTGGTAACAAAATATAGTGTTGTAAATTTAAGAATAAAAGTACATTTTATTTTTTATGAATAATGCTTAAGGAACGCAATGTTAAACTATAACATAGTGAAGACAATGGATTTTGTAATAGTCACTCATCATCATCATCGCAAATTTTATGTGACAGTCACAGACAATTTAATTATTTAAGTTCATAAAATCGTAACTTTCTATAGCATGTATGACATGTCCAGCATGGACTCATCAATGTGATTGATGACACAATAATGTACAATAAAAAATAACCATTTAAAAAAACATTAGGCATTGTTTGTCACAATTTAAGTGTGTGCCTGCAAGTGTAGGTGAAACAAAGGCTACGGATAGCAAAGGTATATTCTATGTCTGTATCAGACAGTGGACAGCCTCTGATGGGTAATGCCGATGTTATACTGTACGTCAATAAAGTCTGCGGCTGAAATCATGCATTTTTTGCTTGTAGAGTGTTGAAGAGGGTAAAAGAATGTCTGTTTGCGCAAAGCTTTATCCGTCAACACTACCTTCCTACTGTCACGCGTAGGGTAGGGTAGCGTGTGGCAATTAGCTGACTATCAAATGTGAGGTTAGGCTGCGTTATTGCGCACTAGGGACGCCAAAAAATATACAGCAGTAATAATTTAATGTGTAATACTACACCTATGACAAACCAAAAAATTACGTTCCCTCTTTAACAATGTACAAGACTAACAAGCCTAATGGTTGACGCTGACTTAATTGACATACAGTATTACATCAACATTGTCCATGAGTAACTATGCACTGTGATACCTATATACCAGTATTAATTTATATCTCTTGTGGTTGTTTCAACAGCACTTGCAGGTATAAGTACCTATTGTCAGTATGCATGATGCACTTTCTAGATGTAATAATTTATTATTGGACATTATTACCATGTTTACATGCTGGCCATTTCATATATGGTGTTTGAAGTTACAGTTGGCATCAGTATGTGTATTTTATAATGTCTGTCATAAATAAAACTCGTCATGATGATGATGAGGATGTAATGATTCGTACATCCATTGAGTGCATTATCTTACAGGTACAGATAAAGTTCCTTTAAAAGCATTAATTCATAAGTCTGAAATGTACTTTTATGCATTAATTTAAAAATGTGAAGAGTAGACTATGTTTTATTTTTTGTTACCATTTCTAATAGACATGTGCAGATATGCGCTGTGATGACAAATTATTATTTGTCCATATTTTTCTTAAAAATTTATCATTCTAGGCCTGCAAAAATTCACAATTTCATGTTTTCAGCATAACAAGCAGGGTGACGGCTCTTCCCTATTTGGAGCATGTTGGTCATGTGTTTTTCTGTCCATGTGTCGGGAACAGGACACTTCTTGCCGTTGACACAGCAGGGGAACAGCTGGCGTTACTGAACCCCACTAACAGTAGAGCTTGTGTTTTGTTCTGTGGACACGACACTTCTGAGCAGCAACTGGCAGTGTTGGAGCCCAGGGAGTAGAGTTCAGGTGGTAGAAAGATGAACATAACAGGAGACATGGATAACGTTGCGAACCAGTTATTTAATCTGAAAACGGACAGACAAATTCTGGCGAGATCCATGCCTTGTTCATTTTCAGAAAAGTAAGCCGGTCTACATTATCGGAGGATAGTCGCATGCGACGGTCTGTTAGTACACCACCTGCAGCACTAAAGACGCGCTCCGATAATACACTGGCAGCAGGGCAAGCCAGCACCTCCAATGCATACTGGCTAAGCTCTGGCCATGTATCCAGCTTAGAGACCCAAAACTTGAATGGGGAAGAGCCATCTGGGAGTACACTGAGAGGCAAAGCCAAGTAGTCTGTCACCATCTGACGGATACGTTGCCTCCCGCTGACTGGAGCCCTCTCGGATGGTGTAGACATTTGTGGCGCTGCCACAAAACTTTGCCACATTTTGAACATACTGGTCTTTCCCTGGCAGAGGCACTGCGTGTGCTCCCTCTTGTTGCAGAGCTCTCTACACTGCCTCGACGCACAGAGCTGCTTTGTAAAGCAGTAGCAGCAGCAGTGCTCTCGGCAGTAAGGTAGAACATTAGGGATTGCACCAGTGTGTCTTGGTACTCCCGCATTTTACGCTCCCGGTTCAACGGTGTGATGAGGCTTTTGACGTTGTCCCGGTAGCGAGGGTCTAGGAGGGTGTACACCCAATAATCAGACGTCGTGAGAATGTGGGCGATGCGGCGGTCGTTTCTTAGGCACTGCAGCATGAAATCAACCATGTGCTGCAGACTCCCAACTGGCAAAGAAACGCTGTCCTCTGCAAGAGGCGTTATCTCTGCCTGCTCTGCATCACCCCACCCTCGCTCTACATACTGACTAGAGCGTTGTGTACCTCCCTCTGGAGCGATGTCTTCCTCCTCCATTGACTCCTCCTCCTCATCCTCCTCACAAAGTGAGCCCTGCCCAGCCCTTTGTGAGGAACCACGTTGCGCTGACTTTCCAGAAGGTGATGGAATTTGTGACTCCTCATCCTCCACCTCTTCCAAAACCTCATCCCTTATTGCTTGCAGTGTTTTTTGAAGCAGGCAGATAAGGGGGACAGTCAGGCTGACTAGTGCATCATCTGCACTCGCCATCCGCGTTGACTCATCAAACGCACGCAAAACGTGGCACATGTCCTTCATAGTGGCCCACTCATTAATGGTGAAGTGTGGACGGCGCAAATTGCGTGTTGATTGCGCCTGATGCAGCTGATACTCCATAACTGCTGGCTGCTGCTCACACAACCGCTCCAACATATGTAACGTTGAATTCCACCTGGTGGATACGTCACATATGATGCGATGTTCAGGAAGGCGCAATCTGCGTTGCAGAGCTGCAATGCGCGATCTGGCCATGCTGGAACGTCGCAAGTGAGCGCACTCTAGGCGGACCTTGTGCAGCAGTGCATCAAGATCCGGATAGTCCCTCAAAAAACTCTGCACGACCAAGTTGAGCACATGTGCCAGACATGGTATGTGAGTGAGGTTGCCAAGGCCCAGAGCTGCCACCAGATTTCGGCCATTGTCACACACTACCAAGCCTGGCTGGAGATTCGCTGGCAAAAACCACACGTCGCTCTCCTGCTTGATGGCATTCCAGACCTCCTGCGCTGTGTGGCTTCGATTCCCATGGGAATTAATTTCAGAACGGCCTGTTGCCGTTTGGCCACGGCTGTGCTCATATCGGTCGCATCAGGTAAGCGTCCACGGGTCCATGTGGAGGTAGACCGTGACGGCTCCTGCAGCGATGATTCTGAGGAACTGGAGTAGGAGGAGGAGTCAATGTGGACAGACTTGATTCCGGCAATCCTTGGAGTTGGCAGAACACGTACAGCGCCACTCGCAAGATCTGTACCCGGCTCCACAACATTCACCCAATGGGCAGTGAGTGAAAGGTATCGTCCCTGGCCATGGGTACTGGTCCACGCATCGGTGGTCAGGTGGACCTTGCTACTGACGGCGTTTAGTAGCGCATGTTTAATTTTTGCCTCAACATGCTTTTGCAGACCAGGGACGGCTTGCCTGCTGAAATAAAATCGGCTGGGCACATTGTATTGTGGGACTGCCAATGCCATTAATTCACGGAAACTGTCAGTCTCCACCAGCCTGAATGACAGCATTTCAAGGGACAGGAGTTTTGCAATGACAGCATTCAGAGCCTGTGCTCGTGGATGGTTTGCCGAGTATGGCCGTCTTTTATCCCATGCCTGTGCTACCGATGGCTGTTTTGTGGCCTGGGTGTGTGAGGATGACAGGGAACTTGCACCTGTGGGTGGAATAACACTGTGTCTCTGGACAACAGTGACAGAGGTTCTTCCATGGCGATCCTTTGAGGAAGCCTTACCAGCTGTGTGTGAACTGGAGGAAGAGGCTCCAACAGGAGCTGAAGATGTAGGTGCTGCTGTAGGTTGGCCTACATCTCCAGTGTGTCTTTGTAACTCAACAAAGTGCTTTGACCGCACATGTTTCCACATATTTGTTGTATTAAGGTTACTGACACTTTTACCTCTTTTAATTTTTTGATTACACAGCTTGCATTTGACATAGCAAATATCATCTGCAACTGTATCAAAAAAGGACCACGCAGAGCAAGTCCTGGGAGCGCCCGGTTTGGCTGTTGTAAGAGAACTGCTCCGAACGGGTGCCAAACTGGAGGCTACAGGCAAGCGAGTCTGCAGCCTACCTCTCCCTACTGTTTGGACCGTTGGGGCAATCTCTTCCTCAGAGCTGCTCCCACCACCTTCCTGTTCCTCACGCCATGTTGGGTCTTGGACCTCATCATCTCCACCACTACCCTCTTCCAACACCTGCTGTTGTTGGGTGGTCTGGCCAGCACCATGCTCAACAGAAACTGGCAACTGAGTCTCATCATCATCAGATGCGTTCTGCGGTGTGCTGACCATCGGCACTGGCTCACCCGCCTCTTCAGATTCAGAGAGACACAGCTGTTGCGCATCACTGCATACTGCCTCTTCTTCACATTCCAGAATGCTGCTTGGCTGGGCCCCTGTTTCCAAGCCAACAGATTCTGAGAACAGAAGCAGAGACTCAGCTGGCTCCTGTACAGAGCTCTCTGACTGCCTGGGCAATTTGGCAGGCGGTGAAGAGACTGATGGTTGTTCAACAGTGCTGTGGTCCTGAGAGGAGGTGGAAGGTATTGAAGTCGATGCATTGGCTGCCATCCAACCAACAACGGCTTCAATTTGTTCTTCACGCAGCAGGGGGGTACGCTGAGCTCCTACAAAAGTGCGCATAAAGGAACGCTCACGGGGAAAACTGGTGGATGCTGTGTCACTGGGTGCGGCAGCAGCCACAGAATCCCCACGTCCTCTCCCTGCTGCAAATCCACGGCCTCGACCACGACCACGTGCCTTACTCACTGACTTCTTCATCTTGGTAGATTGATAAAGAAAGTCAGAAAAGTTAAGGCCTAAGTGTGGTTATTCCTCACAGACTACAGTGAACCCTGCAGACAACTGTTCACTATCTGTGAAAAGCTCCTTTGTGTAGTTCTATAGTGTTTGCAACCAATGTATTGTATACGGATGGAAGCGCGTCACACTAATAGATTATATTTTTTTCCACTAAAATGGAGCAGCACCAATTAGAGAAAAATGTGAAGGATGAGGCAGTGACACACGCTCAGCAGACTACAACCGGCAGTGGTTGAAGTACAAACTGGAGCGTAATCTGCACTCACAAAATGAAAAGCTCACAGACTACAGTGAACACTGAAACACAACTATTCACTATCTGTGAAAAGCTCCTTTGTGTAGTTCTATAGTGTTTGCAACCAATGTATTGTATACGGATGGAAGCGCGTCACACTAATAGATTATATTTTTTTCCACTAAAATGGAGCAGCACCAATTAGAGAAAAATGTGAAGGATGAGGCAGTGACACACGCTCAGCAGACTACAACCGGCAGTGGTTGAAGTACAAACTGGAGCGTAATCTGCACTCACAAAATGAAAAGCTCACAGACTACAGTGAACACTGAACACAACTATTCACTATCTGTGAAAAGCTCCTTTGTGTAGTTCTATAGTGTTTGCAACCAATGTATTGTATACGGATGGAAGCGCGTCACACTAATAGATTATATTTTTTTCCACTAAAATGGAGCAGCACCAATTAGAGAAAAATGTGAAGGATGAGGCAGTGACACACGCTCAGCAGACTACAACCGGCAGTGGTTGAAGTACAAACTGGAGCGTAATCTGCACTCACAAAATGAAAAGCTCACAGACTACAGTGAACACTGAAACACAACTATTCACTATCTGTGAAAAGCTCCTTTGTGTAGTTCTATAGTGTTTGCAACCAATGTATTGTATACGGATGGAAGCGCGTCACACTAATAGATTATATTTTTTTCCACTAAAATGGAGCAGCACCAATTAGAGAAAAATTTGAAGGATGAGGCAGTGACACACGCTCAGCAGACTACAACCGGCAGTGGTTGAAGTACAAACTGGAGCGTAATCTGCACTCACAAAATGAAAAGCTCACAGACTACAGTGAACACTGAAACACAACTATTCACTATCTGTGAAAAGCTCCTTTGTGTAGTTCTATAGTGTTTGCAACCAATGTATTGTATACGGATGGAAGCGCGTCACACTAATAGATTATATTTTTTTCCACTAAAATGGAGCAGCACCAATTAGAGAAAAATGTGAAGGATGAGGCAGTGACACACGCTCAGCAGACTACAACCGGCAGTGGTTGAAGTACAAACTGGAGCGTAATCTGCACTCACAAAATGAAAAGCTCACAGACTACAGTGAACACTGAAACACAACTATTCACTATCTGTGAAAAGCTCCTTTGTGTAGTTCTATAGTGTTTGCAACCAATGTATTGTATACGGATGGAAGCGCGTCACACTAATAGATTATATTTTTTTCCACTAAAATGGAGCAGCACCAATTAGAGAAAAATGTGAAGGATGAGGCAGTGACACACGCTCAGCAGACTACAACCGGCAGTGGTTGAAGTACAAACTGGAGCGTAATCTGCACTCACAAAATGAAAAGCTCACAGACTACAGTGAACACTGAAACACAACTATTCACTATCTGTGAAAAGCTCCTTTGTGTAGTTCTATAGTGTTTGCAACCAATGTATTGTATACGGATGGAAGCGCGTCACACTAATAGATTATATTTTTTTCCACTAAAATGGAGCAGCACCAATTAGAGAAAAATGTGAAGGATGAGGCAGTGACACACGCTCAGCAGACTACAACCGGCAGTGGTTGAAGAACTAACTGGAGCGTGATCTGCACTCAAAAAATCAAAACCTCACAGACTGCAGTGAACACTGAAACACAACTATTCACTATCTGTGAAAAGCTCCTTTGTGTAGTTCTATAGTGTTTGCAACCAATGTATTGTATACGGATGGAAGCACGTCACACTAATAGATTTGATTTTTTTCTAATATAATGGAGCTGCACCAATTCCACTAAATAAAATAAAAAAAAAGAGTCAGTGACACGTGCAGATGCCTACAAACAGCGGTGGATGCAGAGCAAACTGCAGCGTCACCTGCACTGTCACACACACACCTTGCACAGAGCTGTTAAAACAACACTGGCAAAATGAAGCTTTACACAGCGGTTGGTAAACTAGCCTGCCTCAAGCACAGTAGTACACAAAATCGCAATATGTAACTGTCCCTCAGAGTTAGCAGAGTAGCGTTCTGTCCCTTACTGAGTTCACAGCACAGTGACGCTAAAATGGCGGCGGCGCCTTTTATAGTGCATTCTGACATCATTTCAGCAGCCAATCACAGCCATGCCATTAGTTAAGATGACCGCAGCATTACAGGATGTGCCCACACTTCGTAGGATTCCTCATTGGCTGACTAAAATCACATTGCCTCTCAAAGAATTATGGGAACTTCCGATTCCGGTATACGATATGGGAAAAGTATCGGAATTAAGTATCGGAATTCCGATAACGCGAATATCGGCCGATACCCGATACTTGCGGTATCGGAATGCTCAACACTACTTGTTAGTAATAAACATTTTGATAACATTGCTATGCCTAGAGCTTGTGAGGGGAAAGTTGCAATGTTTCACTTTGATACAATGTCGCAAGTTCTAAAACACAGAAAGAAGTTGATTTTTTTTCTATTTGGAAGTGAATTAATGTGAGATGATTTTGTAAAAGTTTAACCTCTTAAAGTGTATGCTCAGTAGATTTTCAGAAAAAAATTGATTTTGCATTTGCAATTTTAAACTGAATCATCTTATCAGATAGCCTTGAGTAAAAATTCTCAGTTTTGTGCTTCCAATTCATATACAGTCCTTTGTGCTCCTGTGGTGACAGACTACAAATTCTTGTGTCAAGTGTTACTCCATCTACTCTTCCCAGTCTTCGATTCTTTGCAGCTAGATTAGAAGAAAAGATGGAGTGGAGTAAGACTACATTCTTACATCCGTTGAATGCATCTGTTCCTTGTCGTCTTTTTAATGGACCCATAGAGTTTCACTGATCCATACATACGTTCGGCTTAAAAATCGATCTGTGGATCCAATCCAATAGACTCAGCATCCGTTCTGTGAATCAGGCTTGGCCATTGAAAGGCTATGTAAACTCGATAAAAATGGATAAAAATTGGAGGCTTACTTCTTACTTTAGTTGCTCATCCATGTTTCATCTCATTTTAACCAATCCATTGTTAACAGCCAATGAATAAAAAAAAAGTTTAGACAGTCTTTCTGCTTCAGTGAAAAAGGAAACTGGAAAACTGGTCTTTTTTCACACAGATTGACATACATGTGTGAATGGAGCCTAACACATGACTGAAAAACCTGACAATATGGTTTGCTTGCACCTTGTAACAATGAAGACAGATTGGTTTGCGTAACAGATGAATGAGAGGTTTAATTGTAGAATTAAACATATAGAGTGTTCTCAGTGGGAGAAGCAAAATAGGAATCTTGTGGATATGATACCTTTTAATGGCTAACAAAATATAGTGAATGATATTACAGGGCAAGCTTTCGAGACTGCTTACCTCTCTTCATCAGGCTGGTACATGTGCTGCACTACAATATATATTCACCGGTGACATCAGACACAGACGCCTGATCACTCTGCACAATGTGTACATATATATATATATATATATATATATATATATTATATATATATATATATATATTATATATATATACAGTACAGATCAAAAGTTTGGACACACCTTCTCATTGAAAGATTTTTCTGTATTTTCATGACTATGAAAATTGTACATTCACACTGAAGGCATCAAAACTATGAATTAACACATGTGGAATTATATACTTAACAAAAAAGTGTGAAACAACTGAAAATATGTTTTATATTCTAGGTTCTTCAAAGTAGCCACCTTTTGCTTTAATGACTGCTTTACACACTCTTGGCATTCTCTTGATGAGCTTCAAGAGGTAGTCACCAGAAATAGTCTTCCAACAATCTTGAAGGAGTTCCCAGAGATGCTTAGCACTTGTTGGCCATTTTGCCTTCACTCTGCGGTCCAGCTCACCCCAAACCATCTCGATTGGGTTCAAGTCTGGTGACTGTGGAGGCCAGGTCATCTGGCGTAGCACCCCATTACTCTCATTCTTGGTCAAATAGCCCTTACACAGCCTGGAGGTGTGTTTGGCGTCATTATCCTGTTGAAAAATAAATGATGGTCAAACTAAACGCAAACCGGATGGAATAGCATGCCGCTGCAAGATGCTGTGGTAGCCATGCTGGTTCAGTATGCCTTCAATTTTGAATAAATCCCCAACAGTGTCACCAGCAAAGCACCCCCACACCATCACACCTCCTCCTCCATGCCTCACAGTGGGAACCAGGCATGTAGAGTCCATCCGTTCACCTTTTCTACGTCGTACAAAGACACGGTGGTTGGAACCAAAGATCTCAAATTTGGACCCATCAGACCAAAGCACAGATTTCCACTGGTCTAATGTCCATTCCTTGTGTTCTTTAACCCAAACAAGTCTTTTCTGCTTGTTGCCTGTCCTTTCAGTGGTTTCCTAGCAGCTATTTTACCATGAAGGCCTGCTGCACAAAGTCTCCTCTTAACAGTTGTTGTAGAGATGTGTCTGCTGCTAGAACTCTGTGTGGCATTGACCTGGTCTCTAATTTGAGCTGCTGTTAACCTGCGATTTCTGAGGCTGGTGACTCAGATAAACTTATCCTCAGAAGCAGAGGTGACTCTTGGTCTTCCTTTCCTGGGGCGGTCCTCGTGTGAGACAGTTTCTTTGTAGCGCTTGATGGTTTTTGCAACTGCACTTCGGGACACTTTCAAAGTTTTCCCAATTTTTAGGCTGGCTGACCTTCATTTCTTAAAGTAATGATGGCCACTTGTTTTTCTTTACTTAGCTGCTTTTTCTTGCCATAATACACATTCTAACAGTCTATTCAGTAGCATTATCAGCTGTGTATCCACCAGACTTCTGCACAACACACCCGATGGTCCCAACCCCATTTATAAGGCAAGAAATCACACTTATTAAACCTGACAGGTCACACCCGTGAAGTGAAAACCATTTCCGGTGACTACCTCTTGAAGCTCATCAAGAGAATGCCAAGAGTGTGCAAAGCAGTCATCAAAGCAAAAGGTGGCTACTTTGAAGAACCTAAAATATAAGACATAATTTCAGTTGTTACACACTTTTTTGTTAAGTATATAATTCCACATGTTAATTCATAGTATTGATGCCTTCAGTGTGAATGTATAATTTTCATAGTCATGAAAATACAGAAAAATCTTTAAATGAGAAGGTGTGTATAAACTTTTGGTCTGTACTGTAATATACATACACACACCAGTGACGGCAAACACAGATGCCTGGTCGCTCTGCACAGTATATATATATTCACCGGTGACATCAGACACAGACTCCTGATCACTCTGCACAGTGTGTATATATATATATACACATACACACACCAGTGACGGCAGACACAGACGCCTGGTCGCTCTGCACAGTATATATATATTCACCGGTGACATCAGACACAGACGCCTGGTCGCTCTGCACAGTATATATGGTGACATCAGACACAGACACCTGGTCGCTCTGCACAGTATATATAGTACCAGCCTGATGAAGAGAGGTAAGCAGTCTCGAAAGCTTGCCCTGTAATATCATTCACTATATTTTGTTAGCCATTAAAAGGTATCATATCCACAAGATTCCTATTTTGCTTCTCCCACTGAGAACACTCTATGTTTTTTTCTACTGGCTAACATGGTACCAAACCAATTGTAGAATTAACACTCTTTTATTAATTGCAATGAAAGGGAAAACAAGAAAAAAAATGGTACTCAAGGTGGACATTCCTTTTATGTGGCTGCATAAATCAAGCCACATCACTTCTACTACCTTTAGTCAAAGCCAGAAGGATGTGATGAAAGCCATCCAGATCTTAAACATCTTTCATGTGACATGAGCCGAGAAAGGCAGAATGCACTGACAACCTCAATTTATATGAATAGAGGTGGATTCTGCTTTTATCTTCTTGAAGTAAATTAATTGGTTAAAGACTCACAGTATAGCGAGGTACAGCTGTTAATTTACCTGCATATCACTGTGATCAAGATCAGAATGTACAACTTAAGGAACTTTAGGAATATCAACATGTTGGATAGAAATGTCTACAGCCAAACACTCGTGTGTGAAGATCTGCATGTTTGATGTTTTTGAAGTATTTGCTGTTATATTACTGGCTTGCAATATATTTTTAGACTGAGAAAATTGTCATTTTTCATCATTAGAGAACTAGTAGAGGTTAGAAAAAGTGAAATTAAAGCGGCTGCTAAAAGGTAGAGTAACTTGAACCCTCCGTCACATACAATAGGCCTGACAGGCACATCTCTTTTACTTTCATTTCTCCTTCTTCACCAGATTGTGAGGAAATCACCTCCCTCCAGGTAGTCTCCTGTCTCTAGCAGCTCTGTGAAACCTCATACCACAGTTGGATTGCAGAGCTTCAGGAGGACAGATATAACTGCGCTAATCTCTCAGGCTCATTGTATGTGAACACGTCACACTCAATAAGGTTGGTATTTTATGTTTTTATTCATCACAATTGTTTATTTAGCTTGTTTTATGAATGTATAGCACAAAGTGTGAGGATATTTCATAGAAATAAGGCAGATTAAAAAAGAAAGTGTGCTGCTCAGGAATATACAGTAGTTCCCTAACACATATTCCTTCTCTTGCTTCAGATTATCTGCTGAAATGGAGAGGAAAATGTACAATTTATCAAAAAACCGGAGATAATTACTTTTTATAATGCAACCAAAGGGGGTGTTGATACAGCTGATCAGATGTGCTCAACTTTCAACGTCAGCAGAAACACCAAACGCTGGCCAATGGTCATATTTTTTGCTATGTTGAATTTGGGTGGTATAAATTCACAAGTCATTTACCTTGAAAACAAGCTTGAACCACTCCGTAGACGATTCTATCTGAAAAAAATTGGCCCATGAACTAGTGCTTGGAGAGCTACGCAGGAGAAGTATGAAAACAATTGGTATCCCCTCTCGCCTTCAAGTTCAGCTCAAAAGATTCCGCCCAGAAGATGATAGTGAAAATTCACCACCTGCACCACCTCCCAAAAGAAGGAGATGCACCACCTACACCACGGAAAGCGGAATCAGAAGGCTTTCTAATTATGAATGTCACAAATGTCATAATGCAATCTGCCTGACACATGCAAAAATGATGTGTAATTCTTGCTCTTTGCTCTGCAAGTGTAATCTTTCTGGGGAAACTTCAGGATCTAATTCTGATTGAATATGTGTTTAATATTACTTAAGGTACCTTAAAATTAAGTTTGTTTCCATAAATTTTCTTTGTAGAATTTTTTGACAGAGTCGAACTGGGGACTATTTGGCGGGAGTTTTGAAATGTTTGTATTTCAGAGTTATTAGTTTATGTTAAGTAAATGGGTTTTTTTTGCACCTGATTATGTGTAGTCTCCTTTATTACATCCCTATGAAGGTCACTGATCACTTTTAGAGCACTGAAATTGCAAACATTAGATATTATAGGTATTTTTCTAGCCTGCGCCTGACAGTCACATTGTATGTGAACTCGTTAGAACCGATATTGTATGTGACGGAGGGTGAAATAGATTGTGTGTTCCAGAATCAATCATGCGTAATCATCTCTGGTCTCCCTCATTTAATTGTGTTGGATTTTTCTTTAGCAATTAATAGGTTAGAACTAGCTTTTTGTAATTATATTATTTTGTATAATAAACATGTCAGAAACTGTTTTTTGCTTTGAAGAGTATAGGAAGTTGCTAAGCCTCCGGTATGTGAAAAAATGAAATCATGTCTTCCATTGCGACCAGGGTTTCCTCAAAGCTAAGCGATCTGGAAAGGAAAGTTAAAACAGCCTAATAATGAGGTTAACAAGCCTATATACAATTAAACTTTTATGCAGACCATAGTAATATTGAATTAATTATCTAAAACATCTCCAGAGTGCACTGATTAGAACAGGGGTACACAACCTTTCATGACCTGAAGACCATATTGCCAGACTTAACTAATCTCAGGGGCCATAAGAAAACTTAAACGTGTATTATAATTTAAGACATTTTTGAAATTTCAAAAGTATATGCCATAATTTATGTGATAAAGTTTCTTTTCCACTTGAAGTTTTCCAGCCTAGAATCAGATCCTCATCTCTAAAAAGGAAAATTCCTGCCAGCAGCAGCTTCCATTGAAGCTTGTGAATTACCGAAATTTACAATGCAAATTACCTATTCAGAGAGGAAGAGGACTTGAACTTTATAGGGCCACCTGTTGGAAGCAACAATTCTACAAGTCACTATCGACACTTTAATGAGTATTTGTTAAAGGGCAGGAGTTTTACAACAAAAAATGACTAAAAAATATAGTTATCAAAGGTGAATCTCTCCCTACACCTCTATTGAGGTCCGATATTAACTTTTACTGCCAGACTTGACTATTTAATATCCACTTAGTAATGCTTTAACGTTATCGATTCCTTATATTATATACTAACTGAGACAAAACAATGTATCAGTAAAGGATATTGATTACACCCACAAGTCTACAGTCTATTACATACATATATACTGCTCAAAAAATAAAGGGAACACTCAAATAACACATCCTAGATCTAAATGAATGAAATATTATCATTGAATACTTTGCTCTGCACAAAGTTGAATGTGCGGTCAACATAATCACACAAAAATCATCAATGAAAATCACATTTTTGAACCAATGGAGGCCTGGATTTGGAGAGACCCCCAAAATGAAAGTGGAAACAAGTCAAAATGAAAATCAAAACAAGACAAAATTAAAGTGGAAACAAGTCAAAATGATGCTCAGTTTTGTGTATGGCCTCCACGTGCCTGTATGATCTCACTACAATGCCTGGGCATGCTTCTGATGAGGTTGCGCATGTTCTCCAGAGGGATCTCCTCCCAGACCTGGACTAAAGCATCCGTCAACTCCTGGACAGTCTGTGGTGCAACGTTACGTTGGTGGATGAAGCGAGACATGCTGTCCAGGAAGTGCTCAACCGGATTCAGGTCTGGGGAACGGTCAGGCCAGTCCATAGCTTCAATGCCTTCATCTTGCAGGAACTGCTGACACACTCCAGTTACATGAGGTCTGGCATTGTCCTGCATTAGGAGGAACCCTGGGCCAACCGCACCAGCATATGGTCTCACAAGGGGTCTAAGGATCTCATCTCGGTACCTAATGGCAGTCAGGCTACCTCTGGCGAGCACATGGAGGGCTGTGTGGCCCCCCAAAGAAATGCCACCCCACACCATTACTGACCCACTGCCAAACCGGTCAAGCTGAAGGATGTTGCAGGCAGCAGGTTCACACTCAGCACATATGACAGACGTGACAGAGTCTGGAGACGCCGTGGAGAGCGATCTGCTGCCTACAACATCCTTCAGCATGACCGGTTTGGCAGTGGGTCAGTAATGGTGTGGGGTGGCATTTCTTTGGAGGGCCACACATCCCTCCATGTGCTCGCCAGAGGTAGCCTGAATGCCATTAGGTACCGAGATGAGATCTTCAGACCCCTAGTGAGACCATATGCTGGTGCGGTTGGCCCTGGGTTCCTCCTAATGCAGGACAATGCCAAACCTCATGTGGCTGGAGTGTGTTAGCAGTTCCTGTAAGATGAAGGCATTGAAGCTATGGACTGGCCTACCCGTTCCCCAGACCAGAATCAGATTGAGCACAACCTGGACAGCATGTCTCACTCCATTCACCAACGTCACGTTGCACCACAGATTGTCCAGGAGTTGACGGATGCTTTAGTCCAAGTCTGGGAGGAGATCCCTCTGGAGAACATCCGCAACCTCATTGTGACGTCCGCCCACTGCAGGTCTGAACTGCAGGTAAGACAGCACGCCGAGAAACCCCGAGACCCTTTAACCCTATATAGAGATCTGGAATTACAGCGAAGCTCAGGGGGTAGCTACCTATGAGAGCAGTGGACCGGAGTAAGAAGGACGCTAGGAAGGGAATAAAAAGCGAGACAAAATGCGTAGTCAGAAGTCCAAGGGTCAAAACCAAGAGGGAAGCAAAGGTACAAAATCGGCAGGCTGTAGAAGGGTCAGAAATTCAGGCTAAAGTTAAAGTCAAAACCAGGTGGGCAGCAGAGGTACAAAATCGGCAGGCAGTAGAACAGTCAGAAATAAAGGCAAAGGTCAGAAATACAATAGCAAAACAAACTAGCACACTGGGGAAACCAAAACTATGTCTGGCGGCCTGCAAGCCAGGCTCCAAGGCATTTGAAGGGCATGGCTACCTCTTACAGGCTCACAGTCTGATGACCTCATCTGGACAGCCCCCAGAACCAGGCCAGATGGTGATGCATGACTGACACCAACCACTTCATCTCTGACAGAAGAGCGAAGCCTATGCCCACCAGACGCCTGCGCAGGGACCCCTTCTCTGTCGCCAACATTACCCACAGGCGAAACATGGCGATGCGCAGCGACAGAGGCCGGCGTCAAAGGAGCTGAACCATATGAGGATACCACTCTCCTATCACCGGCACCACCAGCCGAAGGAGTCCGGCGCCTCCCAGCGGCCGAGGCAGGAACACCAGCCAATGAATCCAACAGTGACGTGACACTCATCAGGAGCATGCCCAGGCATTGTAGGGAGGTCATACAGGCACGTGGAGGCCACACACAATACTGAGCATCATTTTGACTTGTTTCCACTTTAATTTTGTCTTGTTTTGATTTTCATTTAGACTTGTTTCCACTTTCATTTTGGGGGTCTCTCCAAATCCAAGCCTCCATTGCTTCAAATATTTGATTTCCTTTGATGATTTTTGTGTGATTATGTTGAGAGCACATTCAACTTTGTACACAACAAAGTATTGAATGAGAATATTTCATTCATTTAGATGTAGGATGTGTTATTTGAGTGTTCCCTTTATTTTTTTGAGCAGTGTATATAACATTTTTTTCAGCAGTGTATATAACAAACATATAGAAAATAAACTTGGCACTCAACTTTTGAAATGAAAAAGATTTTATTGCAGTCCAAAAACCAACGTTTCGGTCCCACTCGGACCTTCATCAAAGTACTGACAAAATGATATACAATGGTATTAACATTATGCATCAGTGTAAAAATTATATAATGATAAGAGAAAAATAAAATAACTGTAAATAAGTCCAAGTGCTGATGTGTTGACATCATAAAGGAAAAGAGAAAAAAGGGGAAATAAATTTTTGAAAATAAGAATGCCTACCCGACTGCTTGATGAACGTAAATCCAATTGTGGATATGTTGTACCCAGGTAGGTATTGTAATCTGTGAGCTTATAGAACGCACATGGATGGAACACCAGAAATTAGAAAAGGTTTCCTTAAATGAATCCATTAATACTCGAGTGCAAGAAAGTGAACTAAATGGCGTACCTATAAGCAGGCTGAATATAGTACAGGTGCCCCTATATAAGGAATCCAGGTTATGCCTGTAAGTAAAAGACCACTGTGTTTTTTATGATACAAAGTGAACTATGGGTGCACATGTTCCCCTGGAGGGACTCAGAAGGAAGCACTATACCTGACATAGAAATAGAACTTGATAGTGGGAATTCCCATTGTCCACTGGGTTAATTTCAAAAATTTCCTGAACAGTGTATATGGACACCTAATATGGACACAATATAACATGGTATTTGTCCCAAGAATGTGATAGTTATAAAGGATTAATTTGTGGCATTATAAAGGATAAAAATGGTGCGCTAAATGCTTACTATAACTGACATATCCAGTGTGTTCACTTGCTCAGTTCAGGCAAAGAGAGTGGCACAAAATACCTGGAAAATTGCATGATTTATGTGAGCTTAGACTTGCGCTGCAAAGGTGACGATATATAAATGCCAGTGAACGCATTGTAATGCTCAAAAGAGCTGCTTACCGGTGGTGATATAGTGGAAGGTGCAGGTCCTCTCTCAACGCTGTATCCCCCGCTTGTTGGAGTGAGGACATGGGTGAAACACCGCCATTAAATGTGCCAAGGGTGGGTGCAATGCTGGGACGCTGGACCGGAAGTGTGTCACAAGAAGTGACGTCACTTCTGCGGTCCATAGGCTTAAAGCTTGCGTTCCAAGGATCATGCCTTAACAGAGGGCATGTAAAGAGGCGTGAGCAGGCTGTGTTTGCATTCCAACATTTGTACTATGCGTTCCAGGTGCCATTATCAAAACTATATTTGTAAATAGACATGAATAATGCGTTTAATATGCAAATTTATTGTGTATCATGATACCATATGCTGAGCAGTTGAGTAGGGGAGAGGAGTGAGGAAGTCCAGAGGTTAGGTAGGTAGAAGGATCAGATTTCCATACTCAATATAGGCGACTCTGTAGAAGGAGACAACATAGTTAGTAAATGACCATCATATTAGATATTATCAATACTCAATAAATACTGACATTGATATGAGGTCATTAACATGGCACAATGTGATCAATTCAAATAAACGAATGCAGGTCATATTCCCTATTTAATCAACGTGGGGACAGCGTTTGTAACTGGTGAATCCAGTATGATTCCCTTTTTTCATATATTGAATGCGGTCGCCCCCCCCGTCTGGATGGTGTGATTAATTCAATAACCTGAAATTTCAGCTGTGCAATTGAATGTCCTTTGGTTATAAAATGAAATGGAATGGGTAAGGCTACTTTCACACTTGCGTTTATGTGCGCAGCGCATCTTGCGCTATCAGACGCATGCGCAATGTTCCCCTATCTTTAACATGGCGGGCGCAGGATCTAGCGCTTGCACGCGTTCATGTGCGTTTGTCGTGCGCTGCGCATTTTCCTGGTGTGCGCCCATACGCGCCAGACGCTACATGTTGCATTTTTTTTCTGCCCAACCGCTTTAAAAAAAAGCGTGCGCACGTGTGCGCATGCTATGCGCAAAAAATAACATTGCAGTCTATGGGGGCACTGGTGTGCGCATGGCTTTGCGCTCGTCAGTGCTTTTGCACGCACGCAATTTTTCTGTAAATAATGGAGCCAGAGATGATAGAGCCAGAGATGATGGAGGCAGAGATGAAGGAGACAGATGATGGAGGCAGAGATGATGGAGCCAGAGATGATAAGCCAGAGATGATGGAGGCAGAGATGATGGAGACAGCTGATGGAGGCAGAGATGATGGAGCCAGAGATGATAGACCCAAAAGACAGAGATGATGGAGGCAGAGATGATGGAGGCAGAGATGATGGAGACAGCTGATGGAGGCAGAGATGATGGAGGCAGAGATGATAATGTGACAAATAGAAAACGCATGCGCCAAAAAACCGCATGAAATCGCAGACAAACGCTGCGTTTTTTTATCGAAATGCGCATGCTGATGCTACTAAATATTGCAGCGTTTACAAGCGTTTGCATGCGTTTTTTTAATGCGCTTCATGTGCGCTCGAAACGCAGCGCAAAAAAACGCAAGTGTGAAAGTAGCCTAACAGCATGTTTTTGCAGCGTATAGTGGATTTATGCTTTAAGATTCTATCTTTAATCGGTTGTGTTGTTTCCCTATATATAAGAGTCCACAGGGACACTTGATTAGGTAGATGGCGTATGAAGAGTCACATGTAGAATAATCTTTAATTTGATATTTCTTTCCGGAATGTGGATGGAGGAATGTATCCCCTTTAATCACATTATTACACTGTGTGCAGTGTAAACAGGGTATGTGCCCATTTTTGGTTTCTGAAGAAATCTCTGTACTGAAGTACGTCCTTGTGTTCCCATGTCGGCCCTTACTAATGAATCCCGAATATTGTGGGGGCGTTTATAGCGGTGTAAAAAGGGGTTGTGAAATTCTTTCACATTTGGATGTGCTGTTTTTAATATGTTCCAATGTTTCCATGTATTATGATGTAATATATGCACATAGGGATGGAATGCATGTACTAGGGGAATGTGGTTGCTAACCGATCTTCGTGGGCCCTCAATGGGACATTTGGTTTTACTAAGTACCATCGGTGGATATCCGCGTTCCTCAAATTTCTTGTGCATTTCTTCTATTCGAAGGTCACTGACAACTGGATCTGAGACAATTTTTCGTACCCGATGGCATTGTGATCTGGGTATTGACCTTTTAGTTGATGGAGGGTGGAGACTATCATAGTGGAGAAGGCTGTTCCGATCAGTGGGTTTCGTGTATAGGTCTGTTGAAATGACCTCTGATGTATTTTTGATCACTAGGGTGTCCAAAAAGCTGACTCTATCCTGACTTGAGGTAATGGTAAAAGATAAACCAGGCCAGGCCTGGTTAAGGATGTCAAAGAATTGATTTAAAGACTCAACAGTACTGGTCCATATGCAAAAAATGTCGTCAATGAATCTTTTCCAAATCAGACAATGTATTTTAAATAGACGGTATGGGTAGACCTCCTCCTCTTGAAAAGCAAGCCATGTAACTGTTCGCATATGGCGGGGCCACGTTCGAGCCCATGGCTGTGCCTTTTGTTTGTAGATAAAATTTATCTTGAAACATAAAGAAATTCTTAGTAAGAACTATTGTGAGAAGTTGTATACAGAGATCAATAATCTCCGGAGCTTTTTGAGATGTTATAAGTAGATGACGAGCACATGCAATGCGTTCCTGATGGGGGATAGAGGTATATAGATCCCTCATATCAAAGGAGACCAAAATGGCTGTATCTGGTACTGGGCCTAGATTATGGATGGTCTGTAGAAAATGTCCCGTGTCTAGGAGATAAGACGGGGCTTTTCGTGTCAA
>JARQOD010000002.1:437429693-437471792 GCA_033576555.1 Oophaga sylvatica
ATTTATATTTGTAGTTCATACACTTCTACATAGTATAATAGCCGCTAATTCAATTGCCGGCTTTTGTGAAAATGCAGAACCCGACATGAAATGACACTTGGTGTACATAGGGTTAACCATGTCTTTTCATGTCCTTTGCTATCTAATTTGCACAAACAATTAAATCAGACTATGTGTGCAAAATTTCACACCTGTAGGGGTTAATTAAAGGTGTAAATTCGTAGCAAAAAAGTCCGTTTTTTTTACAACGAATTTACACCTTTAATTAACCCCTACAGGTGTGAAATTTTGCACACATAGACTGATTTAATTGTTTGTGCAAATCAGATAGCAAACGACATGAAAAGACATGGTTAACCCTATGTACACCAAGTGTCATTTCATGTCGGGTGCTTCTGTCTTTTCACTGAAGCCGGCTTTACCCGGCAATTGAATCAGAGGATATTTTACTATGTAGAAGTGTATAAACTATACATATATGTATATATATATGTCACAATGACATGTATATATATTATATATGTATTCTATGTGTGTATATTTAGTGTTTACAAGGAAAGAATGGGTTTTTTTTAGTTGCGATATTTTGTTCCCATAGACTTACATGGGACTTCCGGTATCGGTATCGGGTATCGCCGATATTTTAGTGATATCGGCGATACCATTCCGATTCCGATACTTTAGGATATCGGAAAGTATCGCTCAACTCTACTCCTGGCACGCCATATATTATTCTCTTAAAAAGCTTGGGGTAGGGGACCCTTTTATTGCCAAAACATGGCCCTGTATCGCAATCCGTCAGCTAGGCTGAAGATAAATGGAACATTATCATCACCTTTCATAATCACCAATGAGACAAGGCAGGGATGTCCTCTGTCCCCTCTCTTATACATCTTAGTGATGGAGCACCTGCTCTCATCAATTCACGATAACCCCAATACTAGGGGGATTGAGGTGGGAGGCACCGAGTACAAGTGCTCTGCATTTGCTGATGAATGATGTCCTAGTATATATCACTCAACCACATATATCCATCACTGCTGTTATGGCTGAAATAGATCACTTTGGTACATGGTCAAATTTTAAAATCAATGCAGCGAAGTCTGAGGCCCTCGATGTTTCCCTCCCCAAATCCATACAGGATTCCATCCAGTCCAACTTTCTCTTTGCCTGGCCCTCACAGGGTATCAAATACTTAGGAATTCGTATTCATAGAGACCTCTCCTGTCTATTTTTTCTTAATTTTGGGCCCTTTATTGAACAACTCCATAGAGCTCTTACTTCTTGGACGGTGAAGGATTTTTCCAGGTTCGGCATAATAAATATACTAAAAATGAACGTCCTACCTAAACTCTTATACCTCTTCCGAACCATTCCCGTGGTAATTCTCTCAAATTTTTGGAAAAGACTACCCATTAGCTTTTGCAGATTTATCTGGGCAAGTGGGCGTCCACGCATTCGGGGGGACGTTCTGATCAGACACAAACAAAAGGGGGGCCTTAGCCTTCCGGATTGTAGAAGGTATTACATGGCAGCAGTACACGCTAGAAATCCTCAACTTCTTCCATCATTTGGAGGGGAAATTGTGGGTCAAAATAGCTCAAACCATTTGTCCTAAAGCTCTTAACACTCTCCCATGGTGCGCCCATTTAATTGTCCCCTCTCTTGGCCTCATGTCATATAGTACTTATGCCAATGCTTTGGCTTTGAGATCCCCAAAAAAAAGCTTATCCTCAATCGACCCCCAGGGCCCCTTGCTCCCGATTTCAGATAATTCAGATTTCCTACCAGGACTATCTGCAAATAGATTTCTCGGTTCAAATAAATCCCATCCGATATTATTTTCTCATGTCATCTCCAATACTTCGCTGCTCCCCCTCAATGACTTCTTACAGGGAAGAGCCACTTCCCGAAGGCAAATTTTGAATATATGTGAAACAAATAGTTTGCGCACATAAAAAACTGCAAAGCACAACAAATAGGTATTATGAAGATATATATAGATATATTGGATTAAAAAACGGCATATAGGAAACACCCTAAAACAATATATGATAGGTAATCACATGTATATATTGCACTAAGCCCAGTGGGAAAGAGGTGATGAGGAAAGCCTTAATTAGCAAGAGGTTATCAGCCCCAAACCAATATGCATAAAATGACCAAAATATGATAGCTTTAGGATATATAATTGTATTATGTGTAGCCACACTGCAAGTCAAGATACGTCCTCCCAACAATGGGGCAGGGAATATATCAATAGAAGAGATCCTCCAAGTGCCTCTAGCAAAATGTAAAAAATTGTCCTAAAAGATTGAAACTGTCCCGGCCGGTGACAGTTCAATGATAGTCACTTCTAGGGAATGATGAAAGCACACCTGCAAAAACAGGTATTACCTTATGACCCCGATGGGTCTCTTGTAAAGGACAGTCCTCCTTCAGCTCCCTAAGTCTTGGAGCAAGAGTCTGGGCAGGAACTCCTTCAGCCTCCTGTGGCCTGTTGGTAGTCCTGATGTCGGTTGCTGGGAGCCGACCTTCTGAAGCCTCCTCGGCCTGGTCAGGAACGCCTGCTGGCAGGAGTGAATGCAAGAGTCTGAGCAGGACCTGCCGTGACGAGCCAGATCACATGCCTTTACCAAATATGCGACGGTAGATGGTATCCAAATGTCCACAATAGGGATAGAAGTGTGACTTCTGTTGGGCCTCCTGTAGCCTCCAAAAAAGTCCGGTGCACGGCGGTATTCCGGTGTCTGCTGCAGATAGATATGCTAGCAGCGCGAGTGAAGACAGGACCTGCCGTGAGGTAGAAGCTCACGTGACCAAATGTAGTGAGCACTGAGTGAGCGGGTATGGATCACAGAAAGGACCAAAAACATCCAACGCTTTTCGGAAACACGGTTTCCTTCTTCAGGGATGGTCCTTTCTGGAATGTGGATCCTTTTATGTCCGTACCGAGCGGTCAGCTAACCTATTGGAATGCAAAAAGTTCAATTTCGCTATTCAGCCCTTTTGGGATCAAGGTATCCAACGTGAAGATCCACTTAGTTTCAATCCTGGACATAAGGGCTATATAGTCCCCCTCCTACATGGTACTGGGACAGTAGCAAAACCTATAATTTCCATACATTGGGTGTTACAGTTATGGTGTTCAATAAAATGTTTGGAAAGAGGGTGGCCGTTGAATTTAGTTCTAATATTCCTGATATGTTCCCTTATTCTGACTTTAAGTGGGCGTTTTGTGCGGCCATCATAGAATTTGCTACATGGGCACTTAATTACAGTCATGGCCAAAAGTTTTGAGAATGACACAAATATTAATTATTACAAAGTCTACTGCTTCACTTTTTCTAATGGCAATTTGCATATAATCCAGAATGTTATAAAGAGTGATCAGCTTAACAGCAATTACTTGCAAAGTCAATATTTGGCTAGAAAATGAACTTTATCCCACAAAACTCATTTCAACATCATTGCAGCCCTGCCTTAAAAGGACCAGCTAACCTCTTTTCAGTGATTGCTCCATTAACACAGGTGTGGGTGTTGATGAGGACATGGCTGGAGATCAATCTGCCATGATTAAATAAGAATGACACCACTGGACACTTTAAAAGGAGGCTGGTGCTTGGCATCATTGTTTCTCTTCTGTTAACCATGGTTATCTCTAAAGAAACACGTGCAGTCATCATTGCAATGCACAAAAATGGCCTAACAGGGAAGAGTATCGCAGCTAGAAAGATTGCACCTCAGTCAACAATCTATCGCATCATCAAGAACTTCAAGGAGAGAGGTTCCATTGTTGCCAAAAAGGCTCCAGGGCGCCCAAGAAAGACCAGCAAGTGCCAGGACCGTCTCTTAAAAGTGTTTCAGCTGCAGGATCGGGCTACCAGCAGTGCAGAGCTTGCTCAGGAATGGCTGCAGGCAGGTGTGAGCGCATCTGCACGCACTGTGAGGCGGTGACTCTTTGAGCAAGGCCTGGTCTCAAGGAGGGCAGCAAAGAAGCCACTTCTCTCCACAAAAAACATCATGGACAGACTGATATTCTGCAAAAGGTACAGGCAGTGGACTGCTAAGGACTGGGGTAAAGTTATTTTCTCTGATGAATCCCCTTTTCGATTGTTTGGGACATCAGGAAAACGCCTCATTCGGAGAAGACAAGGTGAGTGCTACCACCAGTCTTGTCTCATGCCAACTGTTAAGCATCCTGAAACCATTCATGTGTGGGGTTGCTTCTCAGCCAAGGGAATCGGCTCTCTCACAGTCTTGCCTAAAAACACAGCCATGAATAAAGAATGGTACCAGAATGTCCTCCAAGAGCAACTTCTCCCAACCCTCCAAGAGCAATTTGGCGATCAACAATGCCTTTTCCAGCATGATGGAGCACCTTGCCATAAAGCAAACGTGATAACTAGTGTTGAGCGATACGATACTGCAAATATCGGGTATCGGCCGATATTGGCTGTATCGGAATTCCGATTCCGAGTACCGATATTTTCGTCATATCGGATACCGGAATCGGAATTGTCACTGTCACTGTCAGTGTCCGTCGGTCGGGTCTGTCAGGAGTCAGCGGCACTTACCCGGCAGAAGATCTCCGGCGGTCACATCCCGGACTGCTTAATGGCCGCCATCCTCTTCTCCCCGGCGGTCACATGCAGTTTCTCGCGATAACTGCAGTGACTGCTGGGTAATCGCGGCCGTAAAGCAGTCCGATGACGTCACCGCCGGGGAAGCTGGTAAGCAGCTGTGCTGCGCCGGGATGTCAGGCTCTGCCTGTCATTCCGATGTAGCAGAGCTGGATCGTCGTGGGACTATCGTTACTATGGACTGCGTCGGACAGGTGGTATACTGTTGGTTTGTTTTTTTTATTTTTTTACAGGAGATCGATGGCGTCGCAGGAATGAGAGTACAATAAAAGAAATGAAAACTGTTGTCTCTTTTATTTAATTAAAAGACTTTTTTCTTGCTTTGTCTTTTTTTTATACATTTAATAACTTTGGGATTAATAATGGATCGGTGTCTTATTGACACCTCTCCATTATTAACCAGGCTTATTGTCACCGTGCAATCAACGGTGACATTAACCCCTTATTACCCCGCTTGCCACCGCTACAGGGCAAGTGGGAAGAGCCGGGTAAAGTGCCACAATTGGCACATCTTTTGATGCGCCAAATGTGGGGCTGCTGTAGCCTGGTATTATCAGGCTGTTGAGGGCCAAAATCCATGGGCCTTGACAGTCTTTTAATACCAGGCCGCAGCAGTCTGCATTTTACTTGGCTGGTTAACAAAAATAGGGGGACCCCTACGCCGTTTTTTTTTCGAGGGGATCCCCTATTTTTGTTAACCAGCCAAGCTAAGCAGACTGCTGTGGCCTGGTATTATCAGGCTTGCAAGGTCCATGGATATTGGATCCTTACCAGCCTGAAAAACCAGGCCTCAGCAGTCTGCTTCATCTGGCTGGTTAACAAAAATAGGGGGGACCCCACGCCAATTTTTTTCGAGGGGATCCCCTATTTTTGTTAATCAGCCAAGATATGCAGACTGCTGTGGCCTGGTATTATCAGGCTGGCAAGGTCCATGGATCTTGGCTCCTTAACAGCCTGAAAATCCAGGCCTCAGCTGTCTGCTTCATCTAGCTGGTTAACAAAAATAGGGGGGACCCCACGCCATTTTTTTTTCGAAGGGAACCCCTATTTTTATTAATCAGTTCCCTCTGACGTCACTGATGGTGTCCCTGGCTGACCTGAAGTGAAAGTGGAAAGCAATCAATTAAGCTTTCCACTTCCTCTCCTGTCAGCCAGGAGAGGAGCTCATTCATTTGGGGGTTTACTGTGAGGCTGCAGCATTAGCTGCGGTCCCTGCAGTAAACATTAACCCTTTCTGAAGGATTACACCGTGGGACCTGACTGTGCATCGGATTGGTAAGAATAATTTTGCTTTATTATTTTATTTTTATTACAGGAAATGGTTTTAGCAGGTAAATAAAATATGGTCAAAAACTGTGTGATTATTTCATTAAACTTCTTTTTTATTAAAGTGTGTGTGTTTGATTTTTCTTTCATACAATAGGATTAATAATTGATAGTTGTCTAATTGACAGCTCTCAATTATTAACCTGGCTTAAAGTGACCTTTCAATTGCAAGGTCATTTTAACCCCTTATTAACCCATTCGCCACCGCTACAGGGCAATGGGAATAGACGGGCAAAGTGCCAGAAAGGGCAAATCTAATTAGAGATTTGCCCTTTCTGGGGTGTCTGGGGGCAGATGTTAAGTAGCCGGGGGGGGCCAAAAAAAATGGTCCCTCTCTGGGCTATTATTATCTGCCCCACTCACTGGCTTTCTCTGTCTGGTTGCGAAAATAGGGCGGGAGCCCACGCATTTTTTTTCAGCAATTTTACACCTCATATATATATATACATGTCATTGAATTTGTGACACAAATATATATATATTTATATTTATAGTTCATACACTTCTACATAGTATAATAGCCGCTAATTCAATTGCCGGCTTTTGTGAAAATGCAGAACCCGACATGAAATGACACTTGGTGTACATAGGGTTAACCATGTCTTTTCATGTAGTTTGATATCTGATTTGCACAAACAATTACATGAGTGTAAGTGTGCAAAATTTCACACCTGTAGGGGTTAATTAAAGGTGTAAATTCGTAGCAAAAAAGTCCGTTTTTTTTACAACGAATTTACACCTTTAATTAACCCCTACAGGTGTGAAATTTTGCACACATAGACTGATGTAATTGTTTGTGCAAATCAGATAGCAAAGGACATGAAAGACATGGTTAACCCTATGTACACCAAGTGTCATTTCATGTCGGGTGCTTCTGTCTTTTCACAGAAGCCGCTTTACCCGGCAATTGAATCAGAGGATATTTTACTATGTAGAAGTGTATAAACTATACATATATGTATATATATATGTCACAATGACATGTATATATATATATATGTATTCTATGTGTGTATATTTAGTGTTTACAAGGAAAGAAAGAGGTTTTTTTAGTTGCGATATTTTGTTCCCATAGACTTACATGGGACTTCCGGTATCGGTATCGGGTATCGCCGATATTTTAGTGATATCGGCGATACCATTCCGATTCCGATACTTTTGGATATCGGAAAGTATCGCTCAACTCTAGTGATAACTAAATGGCTCAGGGAACAAAACATAGAGATTTTGGGTCCATGGCCTGGAAACTCCTCAGATCTTAATCCCATTGAGAACTTGTGGTGAATCATCAAGAGACGGGTGGACAAACAAAAACCTAAAAATTCTGACAAAATGAAAGCATTGATTGTGCAAGAATGGACTGCTATCAGTCAGGATTTGGTCCAGAAGTTGATTGAGAGCATGCCAGGGAGAATTGCAGAGGTCCTGAAGAAGAAGGGTCAACACTGCAAATATTGACATGCTGCATTAACTCATTCTAACTGTCAATATAAGCTTTTGTTACTCATATGTTTGCAATTATTATATTTCTGTCTGTAATAAAAACATCTGTCAAACACACATAAAAACCAGAGGGCAGCAGATCATGTGAAAATATAATATTTGTGTCATTCTCAAAACTTTTGGCCATGACTGTAGGTATATAACCCCAGTGGAGGAACATGTAATAAAATCTTTAATAGTGAAATACTTGCCGTTAGCTAAAATTCCCACTTGTTTGATCGTGTGTGTTCTTTTACACATGATACATTTTTGACATGGAAAAAATCCGGTGTGTTGATTATTGAAAAAAGTATTATAAGTAGTGACATTATTCTGGATAGTGGGAGAAATAATATTGCCCAGATTCCGCGATTTTTTATATATAAACCTCTGAGCCATGGGGACAGTTCCCCCAGGATCTTATCCTCTTTAAGCTAGCCCCAATGTTTGTTCACTATCTTCCTTAGTATATGTGTATTAGAATTATACTGCATAATTATAGGAGTGAACTCATCATCCATATCCACATGATTATCCTTTTTATCCTTTTTGTTATTATTTAAGATGTCACAACGGGGTGGATGATGTGTGCCCGTGTAGCAAATTCTATGTTGGCCGCACAAAACGCCCACTTAAAGTCAGAATAAGGGAACATATCAGGAATATTAGAACTAAATTCAACGGCCACCCTATTTCCAAACATTTTATTGAACACCATAACTGTAACACCCAATGTATGGAAATTATAGGGTTTGCTACATAACTCATTCATTCTTAATTGGCATTCTATAGTGGTAGTGCCCTTGTTTGCAGCACTTTTAAACTCTAGTCACTAGAGCGCCGCTGATATTTATAAATTTTGAATATAGCCAGTTACAACACTTCTTTTCAACTGTGAAGAAGCGCACACATCTTCATAGAGATCTCGCAAACTTTGAAAAATTGAGCCTATCATTGTCACCCCATACACACTCCATCTCCCTACTGTATAATCTCCTCATTGCCCAGGTAACTGACAATAGGCCAGTATTCTGCGGTGCATGGGAAAGGGAACTGGGGAAGTCCTTCTGTGACTCACAATGGGATAAATGTTTCTTCCTAACACATAAAACCTCAATAGGGTCCAAAGCTCAGGAAAACTTCTTCAAAAATATCTCTAGATGGTACTGGGTACCAGCAGTCCTTCATAGATGGTATCCAGTGTTCTCAGATAGATGTTGGAGATGTGGGGAGGGGGAAGGGACAATGTCACACATATGGTGGGCATGCTCTATAATAAATGCATTTTGGCCAAAGGTGGTTCCCATAATCCCATGATTGAGAAAATAACTGGTTGGACTATCCCTAATACGCCCGAAGCCCTCCTTTTACCAATAAGTAAACGTAGTTATAAAAGCTCATCAATAGGCTACCTAATTCAGGTGGCTAAGAATGTCATTCCACGACACTGGAAAAGCAGAGACCCACCCACTGTGGAGGAATGGTTTGCGCAGATCTCCCTCCTTAATAGGATGGAGCATATGATTGCCATCTCACCGGCTGATGTTGATAGATACTGTGTGATTTGGAGGAATTGTATTGATTTTAAAAACTCGGACGCCTACCATCAAGGCCCCAACTAAAGTTATCTGTGATGTCGGGACAACAATGATCATAATCGCACTCTATTGATTGGAGGTCTGCCGTGGTCCGCTCCCTCTCTCTCTATCTTTCATATTGAAAAATACATGCTTGAAAACCCTCCTCATTCCTTACCAGTTTGCAAAGCTCACTTAATCATTTTATTTGGGGCAGGAAGAAAGCCAGAGTGGCTCAAAATGTTCTTTATAATCAAAAAATTTATGGTGGAGCTGGACTACCGAACATTTCAGCTTATTACTCTGCTAATCTGATCAAACAGAGCTGATTTTGGTGGCCTCATAAAGACCCTCCAGCCTGGTACGATTTAGAACTCTTTTAAACAGCTACAAACCTCCCCATTTGTTAGTATTAGGTTTTCTCTTAAACAAGCAAATTCCTTATAGTTCCCACCCCATTCTCCAGCCCTGCATTGAGGCCTGGAAAAGGCTTGCTAAACAAAAAAAGGGTTGTGATAAAATCCATATCCTCAAGAATATTCCATTATCTTTTATCCATGAATCTAGGGGATTGGTCTTGGACCCTCTCTGGCTCAAATTGGGTATTAAGAAACTGGGAGATATCTACGATGGTTATAAATTCTATCCTTATTTTTTATTAAAGAACATTTCCATTCATCCTCCCTATCATTTTTTCACTACATTATTCTCAAGGAACAAATTTATGTCTTCCTGCAAGTGCGCCCTCGGATTTCTGAACCGGTTTTAAATTTACTTTGCAACTTAGATCATAAAATTTTTTGGAGTCTTAACTACGTTTACCAATGGTTTAACCACAGCACGCAGTTGGTCAAAACACAAAATATGGTTAAATGGGAGTCCGAACTTCATTTAACGTTTGACCACTCTGAATGGGAATATGCATGTACGCTTTCCTATGCATCTTCTCTCTCTATGGACCTTCAAGAATCATACCACAAACTCATCACAAGGTGGTATTTTACTCCTGCTAGATTATTTAAAATTAACATAATTCATTCACCTAATTTCTGGAGAAACTGTGGTCGTTATGGTAATCTCCACATTTTCTGGCAATGCCCGAAAATCCGTCCCCTCTGGAAGAAAGTTTTGGGTCTTATTAATGCCATCTCTTCTTAACAAATTCTACTAACACCTCAATTGGCCCTTCTCACACTAAATACTTAAAAAATTTACCCACATTTGAGATTATTAATAGTCCACATCCTACTGGTAACCAAAAACAGCATTGCTCTCTACTGTAAAAAATCAGTCACCCTCTTTTAAAGACATTGTTGATAAAATCACACTTCATAAATCGTTTGAATATAAACTAGCATTGGTTAATAACCACTGCGATAAATTCTTCAAAAAATGGTCCAAATGGATGAAATTGTTTCCCTAATATACGAAATGTACTTGTTTTCTTTCTTATTAGTTCATTTTATGTTATAAACTTTGTCACTAATGTACTATGGTTACAATTTCATATTGTTTCCTCCTTCACTGCCTTTCCTGCTTTTTCCTTTCCCTTTCCTTGTATCTCCCTCTTTCCCTTCCTTATTCCCTATTGTTTCCCTTCCCGTCCTTGAAAATTTGAATAAAATTATTGGAAAAGAAAAATACATGCTTGATCTGGATATTGATGGAAAACCCTCCCTGTACCCCCCAATGTACTGTCGTTATGCATACATTTATAGCTATACTATCCCTTTTACTATATATATTGTATTTTCTCGTACTTTTTCACCACAAAAAAAAAAAAGAAATTTGCAAAAAAAAATTTTAATTAGATCTACAGCCGGTGGCTACTCCACTGACTAGCAAACACTGAAGCTTTGGAGCAGACCTCTGATTCCCAGGCTATAGTATGAGTAAACAGCTCAGTCTTGACACTCAACCATCTGTGTTACCCCAAGCCATAGTGTATGTAGTTTCTTACGGTTAAAAGGGGGGGGAAAGACCCAACCCACCTGTAATTGGCGATGCCAACGTCACGTAAAACACAGCAAGGGTACTCCAAAAATAGTCTCCATTTTTTCCAAAAATTTGGGGCACAGACACCACTTAAGTAGCATCAATTGCCCCAGAGTTGCTTTTAATTAACGTTTGGTGAGGTGATTTTAACAAATCCTCCAGATTTTACTCTCCCCAGCATGACACAGGGGTAGAAAAGTCCTTGCGGATCCATGATTTGTTCATCTTTATGAATGTGAGTCTGTCTACATTATCAGTGGACAGCCGCGTGCGTTTATCTGTTAGCACACCACCAGCAGTGCTGAACACACGTTCAGAGAGAACGCTGGCTGCGGGTCATGACAAGATCTCCAAGGCGTGAGTGGCGAACTCCGGCCATATATCCAGATTGGAAGCCCAAAAAGAGCAAGGGTCCAGTGACACAGTCATGGCTTCCATGTTCAGTTGGAGATACTCCTGTACCATCGTCTCTAGGCGTTGACTATGTGTCTGACTTCTTGTCTCCTGTGGCCTTGCAAAGGATGGGCTAAAAAAGTGGTGAAAGGATTCCGCAAAATTGCTGTTAACACCAGCAGGTACTGTGTTTCTGTTATGGTTTGAGTGCTGAAGTCTCGACAGTTCCACGGTTGGCAAGTTAGAACTGTGAGATTCACTACACGCACCACTGGTGTTTTGTGGAAAAGCACATGTAAGATTATGCAACAGTCTCTGCTGATACTCCTGCATGCCTGAATCCCTTTCTATGGCAGGAATTATTTCGGCAAATTTACTTTTGTACCGGGGATCTAACAGTGTGGCTACCCAGTAGTCAGGATTATTTCGAATTCTGACAATTCGAGGGTCATGTTGCAGGTAGTGCAGCAAGAAGGCACTCATGTGTCTTGCGCATCCAGGAGCACCAAGACCCTGTTGTGTTGGTGGCGAGGTAAGAATCCTGCTTCCTTCCTCTGCCCTCTCCCCCCAACCTCGCACAACAGAAATATGATCAAGGTCTCCCTCATCTGATGAGTCTTTCATCCCCGTCGCCAGTTCGTCCTCCACTTCTTCCTGGGCTCCTGCACTTTCCTCACTAGTTTGGCTGCTACCATGCGCCCTGGTTAATCCCTCTCCCCCACCCTCCTAATTGTCAACTCTGGAGTTGTTTGCACAAAAAACGATGGATGGAAACAGAGCAGAGCTGAGTGGCCAAATTGTGGTACAAGCCCAAAAGGATTGGCTGGGTTAGAAGCAGTAAAACAATTTTATTAGATACATAGGTGGTGGAGCTTGGTATAGATGGCCTAATAGAATGAATACCACACACTGCTACTATGCCCACAATTATTCTACAGGCAAGATGCAGCTAAAAATTATTTTTTATTTGAACGCTGGTGGAGCTTTGTATAAATGGCCTAATAGAATGAGTACCCCACACTGCTACTATGCCCACAATTATTCTACAGGCAAGATGCAGCTAAAAATTAATTTTTTTTGAACGCTGGTGGAGCTTTGTATAGATGGCCTAATAGAATGAGTACCACACACTGCTCCTATGCCCAAAATTATTGTCCAGGCAAGATGCAGCTAAAAATTCTTTTTTTTTTTAACGCTGGTGGAGCTTTGTATAGATAGCCTATAAGAATGAGTACCACATACTGCTACTATGCCCACAATTATTCTACAGGCAAGATGCAGCTAAAAATTCTTTTTTATTTGAACGCTGGTGGAGCTTTGTATAGATTGCCTAATAGAATGAGTACCACACACTGCTACTAGGCCCACAATTATTCTACAGGCAAGATGCAGCTAAAAATTCTATTTTTTTTGAACACTAGTGGAGCTTTGTATAGATGGCCTAATAGAATGAGTACCACACACTGCTACAATGCTCACAATTATTCTACAGGCAAGATGCAGCTAAAAATTCTTTTTTATTTGAACGCTGGTGGAGCTTTGTATAGATGGCCTAATAGAATGAGTACCCCACACTGCTACTATGCCCAAAATTATTGTCCACGCAAGATGCAGCTAAAAATTCTTTTTTTTTTGAACGCTGGTGGAGCTTTGTATAGATGGCCTAATAGAATGAGTACCCCACACTGCTACTATGCCCACAATTATTCTACAGGCAAGATGCAGCTAAAAATTCTTTTTTATTTGAACGCTGGTAGAGCTTTGTATAGATGGCCTAATATAATGAGTACCACACACTGCTACTATGCCCAAAATTATTTTCCAGGCAAGATGCAGTTAAAAATTCTTTTTTTTTTTAACGCTGGTGGAGCTTTGTATACAGTGCCTACAAGTAGTATTCAACCCCCTGCAGATTTAGCTGGTTGACACATGCGGAATTAACTTGGCATTGTGACATTTGTACTGTAGATCAGCCTGGAAGTGGGAAATGCACTGCAGCAAAAAAAATTTTTTTAATTTTTTTTTTTTTTTTAAAACGTTAAAAGTAGGGTTGAGCGATACTTTCCGATATCCAAAAGTATCGGAATCGGAATGGTATCGCAGATACCATTAAAATATCGGCGATACCCGATACCGATACCGGAAGTCCCATGTAAGTCTATGGGAACAAAATATCGGAATTAAAAAAAAAAACCCATTCTTGCCTTGTTGGTTAATTGTACATGAAGGAAAACAACAAAGAGTAATGTAGAATGTTTTGGGGAAGGTTGAGGAGACATTAAAGGCATAGATGTTTAACCCAATCAAATGGAATAGCATATATATATATTTTTTTTTAAAGATGTTCGGATTGACGAATAAATTGACAATATTGTTAACGTTTTTTCTATTTTGGCAAATATGTATATTTCACAACTTCCATGCTCTTCACCTTTTTAACTTTTCACACACTTTCTCCTTCATAATCTTCAGCAGCATCATCTTTTTCATCAAATTATTCTTCATCTTCACCTTCTTTATCTTCTTCTTAAACTTCTTGCTATTCATCTTTTTGTTAACATTACTCATATTCTTCTTATTAAACTATTATTCTTATTCATATTGTACTTCATCTTCTTCATCATATTCTTATTTGTGACAGAGAATCCTGTACTTGTAATCTGTTAAAGTATGACTTTTTCATCCTTCCGTTCTTGCTGTCACAAAAGATTTAAATTACAACAGTATTTGTCCGTGTTCAGTTTAGCCTGCAGCAGCAGGCATTTTCCAGGGGCACCACGAGGAGGAACGGACTCACCCCATACACTGCTTAGTCTTCTTCTGCTTAGAATTTAGAGCATATATTTTGCTCTTCATTTTGGTCTTATACTTCATGTTCTTCTGCTTTTTGATCTTCTGCTTATTGTTCTTAAGTCTCTTGTTCTGTATCTTGCAGTTTGTCTTAACCTTCTTAGTCCTGTTTGGTAATCTTTTATTTCTTCTTTGTGATGGTGTTTAGGCTGGTTGGCTTGATGCTCGTCGTCCTTGTGGTCGTCATCTTCTTCGGGGTGGTCATCAGGGTCGTCGTCTTCATTGTTGGAGATCCAGAGTGATTACCCAAAAAAGCATTGAAAAAATCTTCAATTTGTAAATGTAGCAGAAGGTACAAGAGTCAATGCAAGTAACGAGGACCAGCTGACTGTGCTGGAACCCGGAGGGGCAGCAGAAGGAAAAGAGCCAATGGCACAACCGAGGACCAGATGAGTTACTGGGACACGGTTACTAAGCAGGAGGTACCTGTGCTCCAAAGCACTACCAAGGACCAGCAGACGTTGCTGGAACTCGGATATCGAGATGGAGGCACCTAGGCCAAAGGCACTGCGGAGAACCAGCTGACGGTACTGGAACCCGGACGGGTAGCAGAAGGTACAAGAGCCAATGCAAGTAACGAGGACCAGCTGACTGTGCTGGAACCCGGAGGGGCAGCAGAAGGAAAAGAGCCAATGGTACAACCGAGGACCAGCTGACGTTACTGGGACACGGTTACTAAGAAGGAGGTACCTGTGCTCCAAAGCACTACCAAGGACCAGCAGACGTTGCTGGAACTCGGATACCGAGATGGAGGCACCTAGGCCAAAGGCACTGCGGAGAACCAGCTGACGGTACTGAAACCCGGACGGGTAGCAGAAGGTACAAGAGCCAATGCAGTTAGTAACGAGGACCAGCTGACTGTGCTGGAACCCGGAGGGGCAGCAGAAGGAAAAGAGCCAATGGCACAACCGAGGACCAGCTGACGTTACTGGGACACGGTTACTAAGCAGGAGGTACCTGTGCTCCAAGCACTACCAAGGACCAGCAGACGTGCTGGAACTCGGATACCGAGATGGAGGCACCCAGGCCAAGGCACTGCGGAGAACCCGCTGACGGTACTGGAACCCGGACGGGAAGCAGAAGGTACCCATGGAAATTTAAGTTGACAGGCCGCGAGCGGCCGCAGTTACCGAATCCCACAGTACTACAGTGGGTGATTGTCCTATTGTCACAACGGAAAACGCCTTTATTTGCATATCCCGCAGCACACATAGGAAGCACCTAAACTCCAAGCACCACAGAGTCGGCTAACCCGACCGCAACACGACAGGACAACTTATTGGAGGCTTAAGTGACGTTTACACTGACAGGAAACAGATGGGTGCTGTAACCAGTCTTGGCAGGAGTGAGTACCCGTGCCAATTACACTTCCGAGCAACAACTGGCGGTGTTGTAGCCCAGGGATGAGAAGAGAACATGGTGGAGGCAGCAGGACTTTTTGCCGTACACACAGCAGGGGAACAGCTGACATTACTGAACCCCAGTAACACAGGAGCAAGTGTTCACTGTGCTAACAGCACTTCCGAGAAACAACTGGCGGTGTTGTAGCCCAGGGATGAGAAGAGAACATGGTGGAGGCAGCAGGACTTTTTGCCGTACACACAGCAGGGGAACAGCTGACATTACTGAACCCCAGTAACACAGGAGCAAGTGTTCACTGTGCTAACAGCACTTCCGAGAAACAACTGGCGGTGTTGTAGCCCAGGGATGAGAAGAGAACATGGTGGAGGCAGCAGGACTTTTTGCCGTACACACAGCAGGGAACAGCTGACATTACTGAACCCCAGTAACACAGGAGCAAGTGTTCACTGTGCTAACAGCACTTCCGAGAAACAACTGGCGGTGTTGTAGCCCAGGGATGAGAAGAGAACATGGTGGAGGCAGCAGGACTTTTTGCCGTACACACAGCAGGGAACAGTGACATTACTGAACCCAGTAACACAGGAGCAAGTGTTCACTGTGCTAACAGCACTTCCGAGCTACAACTGGCGGTGTTGTAGCCCAGGGATGAGAAGAGAACAGGGTGGAGGCAGCAGGACTTTTTGCCGTTACACACAGCAGGGGAACAGCTGACATTACTGAACCCAGTAACACAGGAGCAAGTGTTCACTGTGCTAACAGCACTTCCGAGCTACAACTGGCGGTGTTGTAGCCCAGGGATGAGAAGAGAACAGGGTGGAGGCAGCAGGACTTTTTGCCGTACACACAGCAGGGGAACAGCTGACATTACTGAACCCCAGTAACACAGGAGCAAGTGTTCACTGTGCTAACAGCACTTCCGAGCTACAACTGGCGGTGTTGTAGCCCAGGGATGAGAAGAGAACAGGTGGAGGCAGCAGGACTTTTTGCCGTACACACAGCAGGGGAACAGCTGACATTACTGAACCCAGTAACACAGGAGCAAGTGTTCACTGTGCTAACAGCACTTCCGAGCTACAACTGGCGGTGTTGTAGCCCAGGGATGAGAAGAGAACAGGGTGGAGGCAGCAGGACTTTTTGCCGTTCACACAGCAGGGGAACAGCTGACATTACTGAACCCCAGTAACACAGGAGCAAGTGTTCACTGTGCTAACAGCACTTCCGAGCTACAACTGGCGGTGTTGTAGCCCAGGGATGAGAAGAGAACATGGTGGAGGCAGCAGGACTTTTTGCTGTACACACAGCAGGGGAACAGCTGACATTACTGAACCCCAGTAACACAGGAGCAAGTGTTCACTGTGCTAACAGCACTTCTGAGAAACAACTGGCGGTGTTGTAGCCCAGGGATGAGAAGAGAACATGGTGGAGGCAGCAGGACTTTTTGCTGTACACACAGCAGGGGAACAGCTGACATTACTGAACCCCAGTAACACAGGAGCAAGTGTTCACTGTGCTAACAGCACTTCCGAGCAACAACTGGCGGTGTTGTAGCCCAGGGATGAGAAGAGAACAGGGTGGAGGCAGCAGGACTTTTTGCCATTCACACAGCAGGGGAACAGCTGACATTACTGAACCTCAGTAACACAGGAGCAAGTGTTCACTGTGCTAACAGCACTTCCGAGCTACAACTGGCGGTGTTGTAGCCCAGGGATGAGAAGAGAACAGGGTGGAGGCAGCAGGACTTTTTGCCTTTCACACAGCAGGGGAACAGCTGACATTACTGAACCCCAGTAACACAGGAGCAAGTGTTCACTGTGCTAACAGCACTTCCGAGAAACAACTGGCGGTGTTGTAGCCCAGGGATGAGAAGAGAACATGGTGGAGGCAGCAGGACTTTTTGCCGTACACACAGCAGGGGAACAGCTGACATTACTGAACCCCAGTAACACAGGAGCAAGTGTTCACTGTGCTAACAGCACTTCCGAGAAACAACTGGCGGTGTTGTAGCCCAGGGTCAAGGAGGATGTTTAAATACTGTATCAAGTATTTTCCTTGTTACGTGTCAATTAAAAATGTCTATACTCCAAACAAGAGAAATATAAACTTTAGTACCATAAGATGATGATTTAACTTAAAAAAATATATGTAAATTAAAAATTTACAAACATAAACGCATACATTAACATGTTGAAAAGCAATGCAAACCACAATTAAAATAGGTTAAATAATCTGCTATACGGTTTAAAATAAAAGCATACAAGTACACATCAGAATCCATTAATGATGGGTAAGTAACAGTATGTACACCATTTTTATTGTGTAGACAATGAATGGCTGACTTAAAAACATAATCAGCATTACAAGTTTTCTTTGACATTCATAAAACTTTACATTTGGTGAATAATATAACTACAATCTTTTTAAAAATATCTAAAATTTCCATCATGTAATACTGATAATATGTGCCAATCATTTATATTAACAAAACGAAAATTTAAAAAGTGCATAGTGCAGAGTGAAAACAGATATTTATGCCTGACTGTGGACTTGCAAGCATGACAACGGATAGATAAGGTATATATAGATGAGACTGCATAGCCACAGATGGTGAATGGCGATGTAATACTGTACCTCAATAAAGTGTGCGTTACTACATCCTTTTTTTTATCTAGCTTTATAAAAGGTTACGTGCATGTATGGTTGCGCCTCTGTTTGGACGCACAGACTGGCTTCCTGCTGTGACGCGTTGGGTATTGGAGCGTCTGTACTTCTTATGACGCAGACTAACATTCACGGTGCGCATCGTTCATCATCGCAAGCGTACCGACAACACAAAGGCGTTGTCATGACTGCTTTACTCAGTAAACATGCACCTATGATGAAACATACACGCATGTGCCCTATTACATAACAAGCTACAAGAAAAACGAGTGTGAGGTGTGACACAGCTGTTTTGTTAAGGTACAGTATTATATCGACATTGTACAGATGTGCTATTCAGTCTGATAAATATATATCATTCACGTATTCTATCAGTTGTCGTTCTTTCAGCACCACTTACAGGTATATATTTTGCTATTGTGACTATGCACTATTGACTTTACCAAGGTAATGCATGATTTTTGTAAGCGATTATCATGTTTACATGAAGGACCTTTATGATTTGGGCTGTTAACTTTCTAATCAAATATGTATTTTTTAAAATGACACAAATATAAGTAATATTGAAGAGGACTATTCCTCCATGCATTGTTTGCACAATATTACACGTGTACATCACGTCCCTTAATCAACATTGGATTATTATATTAACTTGTATGCTTTTATTTCAAAGGCAAGAACACTGAAGTATAACCTTCGCACTGCAGCAGTTGTCAAAGTTCAACCCACATTATGCACTTCCAACATTGCAGCATTGGAGTCATCATGATGTGAGTTGGATTTGTCTAAGCTATGGAGTGACAAGGTTGACCATCAGTATCCTATAGCATAAGTAGGATTTTGTGTTTGCATTTGTTTTCGACATGTGCATATCTGTAATAATATGTCACATTTATTTTGTTACAGATTTGTGACAAAGACTAATCATTTTATGGTTTGAAAGTTGACGTTTCAAATGTTTACAGCTTAGAAATCAGGGTGTAGCCTCATATCTATGTGTAGCACTAGACACTTTGAGATGTCAGGTTTTTTTCACCATGATTAGGTAGCTAGCAGTAATTTTTGCCGGACACACAGCAGGGGAACAGCAGGCGATTACTGAACCCCACAAACACATCAGCGATTGTTTTCATCTGTGCATCTAACACTTCTAAGCAGCAACTGGCGCTGTTGAAGCCCAGGCTCAAGGAGGGTGTAGGCAGAGGCCTAGTATGAGACGTTTGAAGTTGAAGTTGTAGTTAGCAGCAGTAATTTTTGCCAGACACACAGCAGGGGAACAGCAGGCGTTACTGAACCCACAAACACATCAGCGATTGTTTTCATCTGTGCATCTAACACTTCTGAGCAGCAACTGGCGCTGTTGAAGCCCAGGGTCAAGGAGGGTGTAGGCAGAGGCCTAGTATGAGACGTTTGAAGTTGAAGTTGTAGTTAGCAGCAGTAATTTTTGCCAGACACACAGCAGGGGAACAGCAGGCGTTACTGAACCCCACAAACACATCAGCGATTGTTTTCATCTGTGTGTAAGGTTCTATGTATATATTCCTGAAACTCAGTTTGTTCGTCAGCCATTTTACTTTCTGTCTTGCTGCAGCTATCTTGCCCTCAGTCAAAATGGAGTTTCCAGCTTGCATGTTCCCGCCCTGATTCTCTCCTTTGCTTCTTAAGCAGCCACAGCTGAGCAATCAGTGCTTCAGAATCTAGCCTGCAGTGAACCTGTGACTTGACTCCTGTAAGCCTTGGACCTTGTACTCCAGCTATTCCTACTGAGGAACTCTGAAGCACTTGTGGACTCTGAACCCTGCTCTTTGAAAGACCCACGTTTGCATGGACTTACGGTAACAGAGAAGAAGATCCTGAATCTGTATTGGAGAGTGATTGCTGAGCTTGGATTACTCTGGCCTGCTGTGTCTCCTGTTTCTGTGTCTGCAAACTGTGTGACTATTTCTGCCAACTTGTATGAAGTAATACAGGACTTTTCTATATCAAACCTGTGACTCCTGTGTTTTCATCGCACCCAAGCACAAGACGCTATATGAACTGTACTACATACATTACAAGATTCTGAAGCCAAAACGTTAGTGTCTGCTGGGTCTGGAAGGCTGTGTCTGCTGTACTGTGGATATCAGACGTCCGGTTGTACTTTCTGTGATGACAGTGGTTGTGACTTCTCACAACCATTCCAGGTGAGCAATTCCCTTAAGTTTTTTCTTTTTGCAGTGTTACCACAGGTAAACACTATTGTTTTTTTTTTTTTTTCCTTTCTTTTCTCTTTTTTGTCTGCTGTAACTCTGGATATCAGATGTCTGGTTGAAACTTTCTGTGATGATAGTGGTTGTGACTTCTCACAACCATTCCAGGTGAGCAGTTCCCTTAATTTTTTTTTCTCTCTGCAGTGTTGCCACAGGTGAACACTATTGTTTTTTTTCTCTCCTCTTCTTCCAGTAATCCTGTCTTAAAAGATCTGGAAAATGGAGGCCCGCATAAAGGAACTTTGCGGAGTGACTGATAATATCCTTGCAGATTTGCAGAATATAAAGACCCGTTTTACAAATCTACAGGACCTCAATAATCACAATTTGCAAGTGGTTGGACAGACTACCCAGGATTTGCGAGCCAGGATTGAGGTTCTAGAGGGGCGAGTCCAGGCTCCTGCCGTAGCCCGAGTGCTGGGATTCCCAAGTTGCCCCCTTTTCGTTTTGGCGGTGAACGTGAGAAATTCAGGGGATTTATTAATCAATGCAATCTTTTTTTTTCTGCACATGCTTCACAATTTCCCACTGAACGATCTAAGGTGCTTACTATAATTATGTTGCTTACCAACAAGGCTTTAATGTGGGCAAACCCTCTGATTGAGACTGAGGATGATTGTTTGAATCACCTTGATGATTTTATTTCAGCCATGGGGCAGGTGTTTGATGACCCCAATCGAGGTGCAACAGCTGAAGCAGCCATGTTAGCTTTGCGCCAAGGTAAGCACTCGGTAGCTGAATATGCCTTGGATTTCAGGAGATGGGCCCTTGATACCACCTGGGACAGTTCCGCCAAAAAATCTATTTTTCGAAAGGGGTTATCTCCACTGATTAAGGATGAACTTGCTCGTGCCGACCCTCCCACTGCGTTAGGTGACTTTATGTGGCGCTTCCCACGGCTGTGGGGCGTCGGGACATGGCATAGCTTGCCTAGCTAGCCAATGCTCCCACGCCGCCAGTCCACGACGACGTGAGGCATGGGTCCCAGATGGTAAGAGAATGTGGACCCACTGGACCACGGAGGAGACCCGGGCCTGCCCGGACTAGGGAAGGGCAGCGACCGGGATCCGTGGCAGCTGAGCATGTGGGCAAGGTGGCGACCTGCAGGACTAGACAACACCGCACAACTTCAGGTAAGAAGAAACATAAAGTTTACTTAAAGAAACAAAGTACATAAACAGGACATAAGACCGGGCTCCCGATTCCGCACATCAGAGAAGGGTACACAACTCAGGATCACAGACGAGTGCTGGAGGACATCACGGGTAGATGCAGTCCAGGGTTATCTGGCACAGGCATACTTGGACGGCCTCTCTCTCAGGCCTTAGGCGTAGCACAGGCTCAGCAGGAGAACATCAGACACCGACCTCAGACAGACTTCAGACGATGGCGGGGTCATCACGGGTTGATGAAGTCCAGGATCATCTGGCACGGGCATACTAGTATGGCCTCACTCTCAGGCCTCGGGCATAGCACAGGCTCAGCAGGAGAACATCAGACACCGGCCCAGGACGAACGTCAGACGATGGCGGGGTCATCACGGGTTGATGAAGTCCAGGGTCATCTGGCACGGGCATACTAGGACGGCCTCTCTCTCAGGCCTCAGGCGTAGCACAGGCTCAGCAGGAGAACATCAGACACGACCCAGGACAGACGTCATCACAGGGTAGACCAAGGAGGAACCGGCAGGACAGGCAGGTTGTCACGGCAAGTGACCAAGGCAGTCTCTGGGACAGGCAGGTTGTCATGGCTAGTGACCAGGGCAGTCTCTGGGACAGGCAGGTTGTCACGGCAAGTGACCAGGCAGTCTCAGGGACAGGCAGGTTGTCACGGCTAGTGACCAGGGCAGGCAGGTTGTCACGGCAAGTGACCAGGGCAGGCAGGTTGTCACGGCAAGTGACCAGGCAGTCTCTGGGACAGGCAGGTTGTCACGGCTAGTGACCAGGGCAGGCAGGTTGTCACGGCAAGTGACCAAGGCAGTCTCTGGGACAGGCAGGTTGTCACGGCAAGTGACCAGGCAGTCTCTGGGACAGGCAGGTTGTCACGGCAAGTGACCAGGCAGTCTCTGGGACAGGCAGGTTGTCACGGCAAGTGACCAGGCAGTCTCTAGACAGGCAGGTATATACGACCTGATATGGTGGAGCCTCCAGGTAGGCTGCAGTCGGATGGCAGATGATCGCTCCAGGTGAGCAGGCAAGAGCCGGGGATCTCTGCAGATGATGTCCGAACTTCCGGATGGATGGAGCTGCAGTCGGATGGCAGATGATCGCTCCCAGGTGAGCAGGCAAGAGCCGGGGATCTCTGCAGATGATGTCCGAACTTCCGGATGGAGCTGCAGTCGGATGGCAGACAGGCAAGCCGACAGGTAACAGGCAGGAAACTGGAATCAGGAGCTGATGGCTGAAACAGAAGTTAGACTGCACAGGAACAACAGGGACACGGATTGGATCTCAGGGAGTCAGGAACACGGACAGGAACATGGATTGGATCTCAGGGAGTCAGGAACACGGATTGGGTCTCAGGGAGTCAGGAACACGGACAGGAACATGGATTGGATCACAGGAACACGGACTGGAACACAGGCCTCGGACTCCGGACATCTGGCAATGATCGGCAGGATCCGGACATCAGGCAGGAAGGATAGGATCCGGACATCTGGCAGCGACCTGAAAAGGAACCCCAGCGGTCTGGTGCAAGCCCCGCCAGGCTCAACGGGAGCTGGCCGGGGATTGCACAGAGACTGAGCACAGAGTAACAGAAACTCAGCACACACCGGACTCCTCCTTCCAAGTGAACTCAGGTAATATAGCAAGGATTCACAGTCACTGGCACAGGGTTCTGGACACAGCAGGATTTCAGGAACATAACACAGAGGACACAGTTCAGACAGTCAGGTACAGGATGCGATCCAAGATCAGGGGTTCAGGTAATTAGACACAGCAGGAACAGGCCTGGATATACAGCCTCCAGGAACGGCGATCTGGGTAATCAGCCCCCAGCATAGGCGGAAACACAAGACACAGTTCAGACATTCAGGTACAGGATGCGATCCAGGATCAGGGGTTCAGGTAATTAGACACAGCAGGAACAGGCCTGGATATACAGCCTCCAGGAACGGCGATCTGGGTAATCAGCCCCAGCATAGGCGGAAACACAAGACACAGTTCAGACATTCAAGTACCGGGTTAGATCCAGGATCAGGGAACAAGACACAGCAGGAACAGGGAATCAGCTCTCCAGAGCTGATCAACTTCAGAGCAGGAGCTGAACACACAACCACATACGGCTAGGTTCAGGGATTCAGTGTGGATTCAATGTGAAGCTCTGGCAACGCCCACTAGGGCTGGGGAACTTTATATATGAGCTGCTTCACAGCGATAGGCTGGAGCAGTAATTCTAGTAAACACCCAATCCACATAAAAGCAGGACAGGTGTGGGCCGCGCCCCCTATGCAGAGCCAGACAGCACAACACAGAGGGAACCCAACAATGGCTGCTGCCAACCACGCAGTAAGTCATGCACCACTGCAGAGGACTTTGCAAGCTACGGACGGCTTTCACAGCAAGTCAGGAACCGCACATGCGGGCGGTCATGCAAAGCAGCGGAGCCACTCACGCAAGTACGGGTACGCAGCAGAGCCGGGAACTGAGCAGCATCCATATAGGTAACAGACAACAGTATCCCAGCTGGTTAGGGGAAAGGAGCAAAAGGGTTAAAAAACATGCAGAGTAACGCTGGAAAACAAAGTACAGACAATACCAGCGTTACACTTTATTAACTACTGCATCCGTATTGATACTCGTCTGACTGAACGCAGGCAAGAGACATGGTTCGAAAGCAATCATACTAACCTTTTCCTACCTTCCTCTCCAGCTAAGGAACCTTTGAGTAGGATTACACGGGAACCTGAACCTGAACCCATGCAGGTAGACTCTTTACAACGACGGGTTAGTGATGCACGCAAGGAACATCGTTTTAAGGAGAATCTATGTTTCTATTGTGGTAAGTCAGGGCACTTCATTATAAACTGCCCCAGCCGTTCTCGTAAGACTACTGCAGCACTCATTCATTGTGAGTGTTGCGAGAGGGGATCTGTCAGGTCCGAGCCTCAGGCTCCAGAGAGATCTGCAGCAACAGATCTTGATTTCTCGGACTTAAACTCCATTACCTCTGAGGACATTGACTGTGTAAACGCTGCCATTTTTCAAGTTTCCTCAGCGGTGTCCAAGCTGAGTTGTAAGAAAAACAATTCTCATTGCTTTCTTTCCATCAAACTCTGGGTTGACTCAGCTTGGGTGTCTAGCTCTGCTATGATCGACTCAGGGGCAAGTGGAAATTTTATGGATGTCTCCTTTGCTCTGAAACAGGGAATACGTTCAGTGAAGAAGGCTACTCCAGTACAGATGGAAACTGTGGATGGCTCCCTGCTGACCTCTGGACCAGTGGATCAGGAAACAGAGCCTTTGAGGGTTCTTATGGGTAAAGATCATCAAGAGAAACTGTCCTTTATGCTTATCTCTTCTCCCCACTTTCCCATTATTCTAGGGCTACCATGGCTGCAGGCTCAGAATCCTACCATTAACTGGGAGACCAAGGAATTACACTTTCCAGAGAAACAGATGAGTCCAAAAGTTTCAGCTTGCTCTGTTCCTAAAGGAATCATGTCAGTCCCTGAACTACCAGCTGTATACCAGGACTATGTGGATTTATGTGACAAGAAGAACGCTGACCAGCTTCCTCCTCACCGTCCATATGATTGTCCAATTGAATTATTGCCTGGAGCAGAGATACCTTTTGGTAAGATCTACCCCTGGCGGGGCCCGAGCTAAAGGCTTTAAAGGATTACATAGATGAAAATCTAGCCAAGGGCTTCATACGCCCCTCTTCATCTCCTGCAGGTGCACCCATCTTCTTTGTAAAGAAGAAAGATGGATCTCTGAGACCATGCGTAGACTATAGGGAACTCAATAAGGTTACTATTAGAAACCGTTATCCATTGCCTTTAATCCCTGAGTTATTGGAGAGAGTGCGACATGCCAAAATTTTTTCTAAACTAGATCTTCGTGGGGCCTATAACTTAGTCCGTATTAGACCTGGGGATGAATGGAAGACTGCATTCAGGTCACGCTATGGACACTTTGAATATCTAGTTATGCCTTTTGGTCTGAGTACCGCCCTAGCCACTTTCCAACACTTGGTGAATGACATCTTCAGGGATCTCCTAGATACATTCGTGGTAATTTATTTGGATGATATTCTAATTTTTTCTAACTCCACAGAGGAACATCATGGACATGTGAGAATGGTCTTGGAACGTCTAAGACAAAATCATCTTTACATCAAACTTGAAAAGTGTGAATTCCATAGGACCGAAATTCAATTTCTGGGGTATGTACTGTCTACACAAGGAATTAGTATGGATGGAAGCAAAACCCAAGCCATCAAGGATTGGCCAAGTCCTAGAAATGTGAAGGAGGTACAGCGCTTCATCGGGTTTGCCAACTTCTATAGACGTTTCATTAGAAATTTCTCTGAGGTAGTGTCACCTATCACTCAACTTACCCGGAAAGAGTCTAGGTTTTCCTGGACTCCCCAAGCCCAGGAAGCATTTTCCCGTCTAAAAGATAAATTTACCACTGCACCTATCCTAGTACATCCCAACCCCGAGCTTGCCTTCATAATAGAGGTGGATGCTTCAGACTGTGCCGTTGGAGCTATACTCTCTCAGAGAACAGGTGAGAAGAATGTCTTGCATCCCTGTGCCTTCTTTTCCCAGCAGTTGTCTTCGGCTGAGAGGAACTACGATGTGGGCAATAGAGAGTTGTTGGCCATTATTGCCGCCTTCAAAGAATGGAGACACCTTCTTCAGGGAGCTGCACAGCAAATAGTCGTCCTGACAGACCATCGTAACCTTGAGTTTATCAGGTCGGCTAAGTGCCTGACTCCTCGCCAGGCTCGCTGGAATCTTTTCTTAAACCAATTTAATTTTATCATCTCTTATAGACCAGGATCGCGCAATGGAAAGGCTGATGCACTCTCTAGGATTTACTCAGCAGAGACACGTCCAATTACTCCTCCTAAGACTATTCTTCCTGACTCTAGATTCCTAGGAGTAATTCATAATCAAGACCTACTTAAGGACATCAAGGAAGCATACCATGCGGATTCCTTTTTGGCACAACCCCCAAGGGACGTAAGTCTTGTCTTTAAGAATGGTGTGTGGATTCAGGGACAACGTCTGTATATTCCTGAAACAGTCAGATTAAGAGTATTGCAACTCATTCACGATTCCAAGATAGCTGGGCATAGAGGAATTCTAAAGACACAGGAATTTCTTTCTCGTTTCTTTTGGTGGCCCACTTGCAGGAAGGATGTTTTGAATTATGTCACTTCATGTGAGGTCTGTGCAAGATGCAAAACACCTCGCTCCTCACCAACTGGTCTGTTACAGCCTCTTCCCACCCCGTCCCGCCCGTGGGGATCCATTTCTATGGACTTCATTGTGGAGTTACCAACCTCTCAGGGGAAGAACACCATTCTAGTGGTGGTTGACCGTCTAACAAAGGCAGCTCATTTTATCCCTTGTGTCGGCTTACCCACTGCAAAACAGACATCAGATTTGATGATTAAAGATGTGTTTCGCTTACATGGAGTACCGGATGAGGTTATTTCGGATCGAGGGGTGCAATTCACTTCTAGGTTTTGGCAAAATTTCTGTGCAGCATTGGACATTAAAGTAAACCTTTCTTCTGCTTTTCATCCCCAGACTAATGGACAGACCGAACGAACCAATCAAACCCTGGAGCAGTATCTCCGCTGCTTTATCTGCCACCTACAGGATGATTGGGTGGATCTACTTCCATTAGCTGAGTTCTCGTATAACAACTCTCAGAGTGCCTCCACTAAACAGTCTCCTTTTTACTCTAATCTAGGTTATCATCCTAACATTCTACCACGATTTCCCATAGAAACGCCTTTACCAGCAGTGGCTGAAAGAATCACGTCTTTACAGAAGAATATGGATCTTCTAAAGGAAAATCTTGAATCGGCTCAAGAAAGGTACAAGAAAGCAGCAGATAAATTTCGTAAACCTGCACCAGCTTTCAAGGTAGGAGACTTGGTCTGGCTGTCAACCAGAAATCTTAAGTTAAGGATTCCATCGTCTTAGTTGGGACATAAGTACATTGGACCCTATAAAATCAGTAAAATTATAAGTGCCGTTGCTTGTCGTCTTCAACTGCCCAGAACTATGAGAATCCACCCTGTCTTTCATGTATCCCTACTAAAGGCTGCGACACCCAATACGTTTCCTGGACGTTCCTCTCCTTGCCCTGACCCAGTGCTAGTCGATGGTCAGGAAGAATTTGTGGTGGAAAGGATTTTAGATTCCAGGTTGTATAGAAATCAGTTACAATATCTGATTAAATGGCAGGGCTACCCAGTGGAGGACAACTCATGGGAACCGGTCAATAACGTTAATGCTCCTCGCTTGCTCCGTCAGTTTCATCAGAGGTACCCACACAAGCCTGGTCTGAGGTCATCCGGAGGTTGTCCTTAAGGGGGGAGTAATGTAAGGTTCTATGTATATATTCCTGAAACTCAGTTTGTTCGTCAGCCATTTTACTTTCTGTCTTGCTGCAGCTATCTTGCCCTCAGTCAAAATGGAGTTTCCAGCTTGCATGTTCCCGCCCTGATTCTCTCCTTTGCTTCTTAAGCAGCCACAGCTGAGCAATCAGTGCTTCAGAATCTAGCCTGCAGTGAACCTGTGACTTGACTCCTGTAAGCCTTGGACCTTGTACTCCAGCTATTCCTACTGAGGAACTCTGAAGCACTTGTGGACTCTGAACCCTGCTCTTTGAAAGACCCACGTTTGCATGGACTTACGGTAACAGAGAAGAAGATCCTGAATCTGTATTGGAGAGTGATTGCTGAGCTTGGATTACTCTGGCCGCTGTGTCTCCTGTTTCTGTGTCTGCAAACTGTGTGACTATTTCTGCCAACTTGTATGAAGTAATACAGGACTTTTCTATATCAAACCTGTGACTCCTGTGTTTTCATCGCACCCAAGCACAAGACGCTATATGAACTGTACTACATACATTACACTGTGCATCTAACACTTCTGAGCAGCAACTGGCGCTGTTGAAGCCCAGGGTCAAGGAGGGTGTAGGCAGAGGCCTAGTATGAGACGTTTGAAGTTGAAGTTGTAGTTAGCAGCAGTAATTTTTGCCAGACACACAGCAGGGGAACAGCAGGCGTTACTGAACCCCACAAACACATCAGCGATTGTTTTCATCTGTGCATCTAACACTTCTGAGCAGCAACTGGCGCTGTTGAAGCCCAGGGTCAAGGAGGGTGTAGGCACAAAATATTGACTTATTGCCTTGTTACGTGGCCATTGCAAATGTATGTACTTCAAACAAGAATAAATGAAGTTTTACTAGGACAATAAAATGATGAATTTCAATTCCAAGAATAGAAAAATATTTATACTTGAGAGTCCTCTGTGGTTGATACCGTTTAATGGCTAACTGAAAATATGGTAACAAATTCAAAGCTTTCGAGACTACTCAGGTCTCTTCATCAGGCTAAGACTAAAAAAAAAAATGGAAGAATCACATATTTGTACACACAACAGGACACAGGAATAGGTAAGACAAGTGAGGGAGGGACAAGTGAGGGTAGACCGGCCAAAAAATGAGAACAAGGATGAATTATCAGCGCCACACGATAAGACAAAAAATAATGGATTTACCTGTGGCAAAACACTTTTGTATGCCCGGTCATAGCATGATGGATATGGAATTACTGGTATTAAAGTATAACTTCAAATATGACAAAGATACAAAGGTTTCAGAATTAAGCTCATCATGACCTTTGACACTGTTAGTGATGGAATGAATAGATCACACGGATTTATGTCATTCTATATCAATTAAGGAATCTGCGTCTCTGCCCTTCCAGGGGCATTAAAACACAAAACCAGACCCCAATCAGAGGGCAATAAAACTTTCTATCCTTATCTAGGAACTGTTCCAATATTTATGTTCATCCCTCTGTGATAATGACAGTTCTGCTACACGTCACTTACTTGTCTTACCTATTGCACTATTCCTGTGTCCTGTTGTGTATAGAAATATGTGATGCTTCATTTTTTGTTTTAGTCTTTGCCTGATGAAGAGACGTGAGTAGCCTCGAAAGCTTGCAATTTGTTACCATCTTTTCAGTTATCCATTCAAAGGTATCAACCACTGTGGACTCTCAAGTGTAAATATTTTTCTATCTAATGGCTAACACGGTACGAAGATACACATGTTTCCTAACTTCAATAATAAAAATAAATACACTGCAAATATAAACGCATATATGCACATGCCAACAAGAAATGGAACAACACACCACCCAAAAAATTGGTTACAAAATTAGTGTTGTAAATTTAAGAATAAAAGTCCATTTTTGTATTTATGAATAATGCTTAAGGAACGCTATGTTAAACCATAACATAGTGAAGACAATGGATTTTGTAATCGTCACTCATCATCATCATCATTGCAATTTAGATGTGACAGTCACAGACATTTCAATTATTTAAGTTAATAAAATCGTTACTTTGTACAGCATGTATGACATGTCCAGCATGGACTCATCAATGTGATGACACAATAATGTACGATAAAAAATAACCATTTAAAAAAACATAATGCATTGTCACAATTTAAGTCTGTGCCTGCAAGTGTAGGTGAAAGAAAGGCTACGGATAGCAAAGGTATATTCTATGTCTGTATCAGACAGTGGACAGCCTCTGATGGGTAATGGCGATGTTATACTGTACGTCAATAAAGTCTGCGGCTGCAATCATGCATTTTTTGCTTGGACAGTGTTGAAGAGGGTAAAAGCATGTCTGGTTGCGCAAGGCTTTATACGTCAACACTACCTTCCTACTGTCACGCGTAGGGTAGGGTAGCGTGTGTCAATTAGATGACTCTATAAAATGTGACGTTACGCAGCGTTATTGTGCCCTAGGGACGCCAAAAATACAACAGCAGTAATCATTTACTGTCTAATACTCCACCTATGACCAACAAAAAAAGACCGTTCCCTCTTTAACAATCTACAAGACTAACAAGCATAATGGTTCACGCTGACTTTATTGAGGTACAGTATTACATCGACATTGTCCATGAGTAACTATGCACTGTGATACCTATATACCATTATTAATTTATATCTGTTGTGGTTGTTTCAACAGCACTTGCAGGTATAACTAGTACTACCTATTGTCAGTATGCATGATGCACTTTATAGATGTAATAATTTATTATTGCACATTATTACCAGGTTTAGATGCTGGCCATTTCATATATGGTGTGTGAAGTTACAGTTGGCATCAGTATGTGTATTTTATAATGTCTGTCATAAATAAAAATCGTGATGATGATGATGAGGATTTTATGATTTGTACATCCATTGACTGCATTATCTTACAGGTACAGATAAAGTTCCTTAAAAAGCATTAATTGATAAGTATGAAATGTACTTTTATGCATTAATTTCAAAAAGTGAAGACTATGTTTTAGTTTTTGTTACCATTTATAATAGACATGTGCAGATATGCGCTGTGATGACAAATTATTATTTGTCCATATTTGTCATAAAAATTTATCATTCTAGGCCTGGAAAACTTCACAATTTCCTGTTTTAAGCATAACAATCAGGGTGACGGCTCTTCCCTATTTGGAGCATGTTCGACATGGGTTTTTCTGTGCATGTGTAGGGAACAGGAGACATGGATAACGTTGCGAACCAGTTATTTAATCTGAAAATGGACAGACAAATTCTGGCGAGATCCATGCCTTGTTCATTTTCAGAAAAGTAAGCCGGTCTACATTATCGGAGGATAGTCGCATGCGACGGTCTGTTAGTACACCACCTGCGGCACTAAAGACGCGCTCCGATAATACACTGGCAGCAGGGCAAGCCAGCACCTCCAATGCATACTGGCTAAGCTCTGGCCATGTATCCAGCTTAGAGACCCAAAACTTGAATGGGGAAGAGCCATTTGGGAGTACACTAAGAGGGAAAGACATGTAGTCTGTCACCATCTTACGGAAACGTTGCCTCCTGCTGACTGGAGCCGTCTCGGATGGTGTAGACATTGGTGGCGCTGCCACAAAACTTCGCCACATTTGGAACATACTGGTCTTGCCCTGTGCAGAGGCGCTGCTTGTGCTCCCTCTTGTTGCAGAGCTGTCTCCACTGCCTCGACGCACAGAGCTGCTTTGTAAAGCAGTAGCAGCAGCAGTGCTCTCGGCTGGAATGGAGAACATTATGGATTGCACCAGTATGTCTTGGTACTCCCGCATTTTACGCTCCCGGTTCAACGGTGTGATGAGGCTTTGTAAGTTGTCCCGGTAGCGAGGGTCTAGGAGGGTGTACACCCAATAATCAGACGTGGTGAGAATGTGGGCGATGCGGCGGTCGTTTCTCAGGCACTGCAGCATGAAATCAACCATGTGCTGCAGACTCCCAACTGGCCAAGAAACGCTGTCCCCTGCAAGAGGCGTCATCTCTGACTGCTCTGCATCACCCCACCCTCGCTCTACATACTGACTAGAGCGTTGTGTACCTCCCTCTGGAGCGATGTCTTCCTCCTCCATTGACTCCTCCTCATCCTCCTCACAAAGTGAACACTGCCCAGCCCTTTGTGAGGAACCACGTTGCGCTGACTGTCCAGAAGGTGATGGAATTTGTGACTCCTCATCCTCCACCTCTTCCAAAACCTCATCCCTTATTGCTTGCAGTGTTTTTTGAAGCAGGCAGATAAGGGGGACAGTCAGGCTGACTAGTGCATCATCTGCACTCGCCATCCGCGTTGACTCATCAAACGCACGCAAAACGTGGCAGATGTCCTTCATAGAGGCCCACTCAGTAGTGGTGAAGTGTGAACGACGCAAATTGCGAGTTGATTGCGCCTGATGCAGCTGATACTCCATTACTGCTGGCTGCTGCTCACACAACCGCTCCAACATATGTAACGTGGAATTCCACCTGGTGGGTACGTCACATATGATGCGATGTTCAGGAAGGCGAAATCTGCGTTGCAGAGCTGCAATGCGCGATCTGGCCATGCTGGAACGTCGCAAGTGAGCGCACTCTAGGCGGACCTTGTGCAGCAGTGCATCAAGATCCGGATAGTCCCTCAAAAAACTCTGCACGACCAAGTTGAGCACATGTGCCAGACATGGTATGTGAGTGAGGTTGCCAAGGCCCAGAGCTGCCACCAGATTTCGGCCATTGTCACACACTACCAAGCCTGGCTGGAGATTCGCTGGCAAAAACCACACGTCGCTCTCCTGCTTGATGGCATTCCAGAGCTCCTGCGCTGTGTGGCTTCGATTCCCCATGTAAATTAATTTCAGGACGGCCTGTTGACGTTTGGCCACGGCTGTGCTCATATCGGTCGCATCAGGTAAACGTTCACGGGTCCATGTGGAGGTAGACCGTGACGGCTCCTGCAGCGATGATTCTGAGGAACTGGAGTAGGAGGAGGAGTCAATGTGGACAGACTTGATTCCTGCAATCCTTGGAGTTGGCAGAACACGTACAGCGCCACTCGCAAGATCTGTACCCGGCTCCACAACATTGACCCAATGGGCAGTGAGGGAAAGGTATCGTCCCTGGCCATGGGTACTGGTCCACGCATCGGTGGTCAGGTGAACCTTGCTACTGACGGCGTTTAGTAGCGCATGTTTAATTTTTCCCTCAACATGCTTTTGCAGACCAGGGACGGCTTGCCTGCTGAAATAAAATCGGCTGGGCACATTGTATTGTGGGACTGCCAATGACATTAAGTCACGGAAACTGTCAGTCTCCACCAGCCTGAATGACAGCATTTCAAGGGACAGGCAGTTTTGCAATGCCAGCATTCAGAGCCTGTGCTCGTGGATGGTTTGCCGAGTATGGCCGTCTTTTATCCCATGCCTGTGCTACCGATGGCTGTTTTGTGGCCTGGAGTGTGAGGATGACAGGGAACTTGCAGCTGTGGGTGGAATAACACTGGGTCTCTGGACAACAGTTACAGAGGTTCTTCCATGGCGATCCTGTGAGGAAGCCGAACCAGCTGTGTGTGAGCTGGAGGAAGAGGCTCCAACACGAGCTGAAGATGTAGGTGCTGCTGTAGGTTGGCCTACATCTCCAGTGTGTCTTTGTAACTCAGCTACGTGCTTTGTCCGTACATGTTTCCACATATTTGTGGTATTGAGGTTACTGATATTTTTACCTCTTTTAACTTTTTGATTACACAGCTTGCATTTGACATAGCAAATATCATCTGCAAGTGTGTCAAAAAAGGACCACGCAGTGCAAGTCCTGGGAGCGCCCGGTTTGGCTGTTGGAAGAGAACTGCTACGAACGGGTGCCAAACTGGAGGGTACAGGCAACCGAGTCTGCAGCCTACCTCTCCTTACTGTTTGGACCGTTGGGGCAATCTCTTCCTCAGAGCTGCTACCACCACCTTCCTGTTCCTCACGCCATGTTGGGTCTTGGACCTCATCATCTCCACTACCCTCTTCCAACACCTGCTGCTGTTGGGTGGTCTGGCCAGCACCTTGCTCAACAGAAAATGGCACCTGAGTCTCATCATCATCAGATGCGTTCTGCGGTGTGCTGACCATCGGCACTGGCTCACCCGCCTCTTCACATTCAGAGAGACACAGCTGTTGCGCATCACTGCATACTGCCTCTTCTTCACATTCCAGAATGCTGCTTGGCTGGGCCCCTGTTTCCAAGCCAACAGATTCTGAGAACAGAAGCAGAGACTCAGCTGGCTCCAGTTCAGAACTCTCTGACTGCCTGGGCAATTTGGCAGGCGGTGAAGAGACAGATGGTTGTTCAACAGTGCTGTGGTCCTGAGAGGAGGTGGAAGCAATTGAAGTCGATGCATTGGCTGCCATCCAACCAACAACGGCTTCAATTTCTTCTTCCCGCAGCAGAGGGGTACGCTGAGCTCCTACAAAAGTGCGCATAAAGGAACGCTCACGGGGAAAACTGGTGGATGCTGTGTCACTGGGTGCGGCAGCAGCCACAGAATCCCCACGTCCTCTCCCTGCTGAAACTCCCCGGCCACGACCACGTGCCTTACTCCCTGCCTTCTTCATCTTGGTAGATTGATAAAGAAAGTCAGAAAAGTTATAAGGCCTAAGTGTGGTTATTCCTCAGAGACTGCAGTGAACACTGCAGACTAATAGATTAGATTTTTTTCAAATATAATGGAGCAGCACCAATTAGAGAAAAATGTGAAGGATGAGGCAGTGACACACGCTCAGCAGACTACAACCAGCAGTAGTTGAAGAACTAACTGGAGCGTGATCTGCACTCAAAAAATGAAAAGCTCACAGACTACAGTGAACACTGAAACACAACTGTTCAGTAGCTGTGAAAGGCCCCTTTGTGTACTTCTATAGTGTTTGCAACCACTGTATTGTATACGGATGGAAGCGCGTCACACTAATAGATTAGATTTTTTTCAAATATAATGGAGCAGCACCAATTAGAGAAAAATGTGAAGGATGAGGCAGTGACACACGCTCAGCAGACTACAACCAGCAGTAGTTGAAGAACTAACTGGAGCGTGATCTGCACTCAAAAAATGAAAAGCTCACAGACTACAGTGAACACTGAAACACAACTGTTCAGTAGCTGTGAAAGGCCCCTTTGTGTACTTCTATAGTGTTTGCAACCACTGTATTGTATACGGATGGAAGCACGTCACACTAATAGATTAGATTTTTTTCAAATATAATGGAGCAGCACCAATTAGAGAAAAATGTGAAGGATGAGGCAGTGACACACGCTCAGCAGACTACAACCAGCAGTAGTTGAAGAACTAACTGGAGCGTGATCTGCACTCAAAAAATGAAAAGCTCACAGACTACAGTGAACACTGAAACACAACTGTTCAGTAGCTGTGAAAGGCCCCTTTGTCTACTTCTATAGTGTTTGCAACCACTGTATTGTATACGGATGGAAGCGCGTCACACTAATAGATTAGATTTTTTTCAAATATAATGGAGCAACACCAATTAGAGAAAAATGTGAAGGATGAGGCAGTGACACACGCTCAGCAGACTACAACCAGCAGTAGTTGAAGAACTAACTGGAGCGTGATCTGCACTCAAAAAATGAAAAGCTCACAGATTACAGTGAACACTGAAACACAAACTGTTCAGTAGCTGTGAAAGGCCCCTTTGTCTACTTCTATAGTGTTTGCAACCAATGTATTGTATACGGATGGAAGCGCGTCACACTAATAGATTAGATTTTTTGCAAATATAATGGAGCTGCACCAATTCCACAAAATCAAATAAAAAAAAGAGTCAGTGAGTGACACTTGCAGATGCCTACAAACAGTGGTGGATGCAGAGCAAACTGCAGCGTCACCTGCACTCTCACACACACCTTGCACAGAGCTGTTAAAACAACACTGGCAAAAGGAAGCTTTACACAGCGGTTGGTAAACTAGCCTGCCTAAAGCACAGTAGAGTACACAAAATCGCAATGTCTAACTGTCCCTCAGAGTCAGCACAGCAGCGTTCTGTCCCTAACTGAGTTCACAGCACAGTGATGCTAAAATGGAGGCGGCGCCTTTTATAGTGCATTCTGACATCATTTCAGCAGCCAATCACAGCCATGCCATTAGTTAAGATGACCGCAGCATTACAGGATGTGCCCACACTTCATAAGATTCCTCATTGGCTGACTAAAATCACATTGCCTCTCAAAGAATTATGGGAACTTCCGATTCCGGTATACGATATATGAAAAATATCGGAACTAAGTATCGGAATTCCGATACAGCGAATATCGGCCGATACCCGATACTTGCGGTATCGGAATGCTCAACACTAGTTAAAAGTTAATTCAGAGTGTCATTTATTATTCAACCCCTCAAACCACAAGAATTCTGTTTGGTCCCCCTAAAGTATTAAGAAGTAGTTCAGGCACCAAGAATAATGAGCTTCACATGTGTGGATTAATGATCTCTTTTGCCAGCCTTTTCTGACTATTTAAGACCCTCCCCAAACTTGTGAACAGCACTCATACATGGTCAACATGGGAAAGACAAAGGAGCATTCCAAGGCCACCAGAGACAAGATCGTGGAGGGTCACAAGGCTGGCAAGGGGTACAAAACCCTTTCCAAGGAGTTGGCCCTACCTGTCTCCACTGTTGGGAGCATCATCCGTAAGTGGAAGGCTTATGGAACTACTGTTAGCCTTCCACGGCCTGGACAGCCTTTGAAAGTTTCCTCCCGTGCCGAGGCCAGGCTTGTCCGAAGAGTCAAGGCTAACACAAGGACAACAAGGAAGGAGCTCCGGGAAGATCTCATGGCAGTGGGGACATTGGTTTCAGTCAATACCATAAGTAACGTACTCCACCGCAATGGTCTCCGTTCCAGACGAGCCCGTAAGGTACTTTTACTTTCAAAGCGTCATGTCAAGGCTCGTCTACAGTTTGCTCATGATCACTTGGAGGACTCTGAGACAGACTGGTTCAAGGTTCTATGGTCTGATGAGACCAAGATCGAGATCTTTGGTGCCAACCACACACGTGACGTTTGGAGACTGGATGGCACTGCATACGACCCCAAGAATACCATCCCTACAGTCAAGCATGGTGGTGGCAGCATCATGCTGTGGGGCTGTTTCTCAGCCAAGGAGCCTGGCCATCTGGTCCGCATCCATGGGAGGATGGATAGCACGGCCTACCTGGAGATTTTGGCCAAGAACCTCCACTCCTCCATCAAGGATCTTAAGATGGGTCGTAATTTCATCTTCCAACAAGACAACGACCCAAAGCACACAGCCAAGAAAACCAAGGCCTGGTTCAAGAGGGAAAAAGTCAAGGTGTTGGAGTGGCCTAGTCAGTCTCCTGACCTTAACCCAATTGAAAACTTGTGGAAGGAGCTCAAGATTAAAGTCCACATGAGACACCCAAAGAACCTAGATAACTTGGAGAAGATCTGCATGGAGGAGTGGGCCAAGATAACTCCACAGACCTGTGCCGGCCTGATCAGGTCTTATAAAAGACGATTATTAGCTGTAATTGCAAACAAGGGTTATTCCACGAAATATTAAACATAGGGGTTGTATAATAATTGACCCACACTTTTATGTTTAAAATTTATTAAAATTCAACTGAGCAACATAACTTTTGTTTTGTAAGATTTATGCTTCTGTTAATAAATTCTACTCTCGTTTGCAGTTTGAAGGCTCTAACTTATTTGCATCTTATCAAACCAGCTAAATCTGCAGGGGGTTGAATACTACTTGTAGGCACTGTAGATTGCCTAATAGAATGAGTACCACACACTGCTAATATGCCCACAATTATTCTACAGGCAAGATGCAGCTAAAAATTCTTTTTTTTTTAACACATTGTCACAGATACAGGATGGAAAGGAACGAGTGATTGCCTATGCGAGCCGATTCCTCCATGGCTCAGAACGAAACCCAGACAACTATAGTTCTTTCAAGTTGGAGCTACTGGCATTACTGTGGGCGATGACCGAGAAGTTTGCGAGTACCTGTCAGGATCCGAAGTCTTGGTGCGCACCGACAACAATCCCCTAGACACTAGAAAATGCGAAATTGGGGGCCTTGGAACAAAGATAGGTGGCCCGTATGGCAAAATATCGATACAATATCGCATACAGAAAAGTTGCTCAGAATACACATGCCGATGCTATGTCCAGAGTGACTCATGAGCGACTTGATCGCGACCGAGATGAGGAGTTGGAGGCTGAAGAGATCCCTGGGTTCCAGAACCTCGTCAGGATGTTGGCGACAGCATAGAAACAGGTCGAAGAGGCTTCGGGAAAACACCTGTTGGGACGACCTCGATATGACTGGGTATGGTTTCAGCAGTAGGACAGATAACTCGCCTAACTGAGGCAATGGGTGGCCCTGAAACAACTCCCCAGCCACAGAGAGCCAGACACCTTGTCCCCAGGAATGCTTCAGATTCTCCAACAATGGGAAAGGCTCAAACTGGAAGACGGTTTGCTGTATCGAAAAGTGCCGTTGGCATGGGAATTGGGAGTCACTTGGCAAGTGGTGCTTCCCGAAAAGGTCATCAGCAAGGTAGCCACGGAAGCTCATGTAAGAGGAGCTCACTTTGGTCCGGAGAAGACATTCCAGTGATTGCAGAAACTAGTATATCATCCCCGACTGAAGACTGCAGTGTAAGAGGCCTGTAAACGATGCCGAAGCTGTGAATTGGCTAAACCTCCTGAGCAGAGAGCTCCTATGCAGACCATTGTGACCTCAGCTCTCCTGGAACTGCTGACTATTTGACCATAGGTCCTGCTCATCTCAGATATGGCCATTGCCTTACTATGAACGATCATTTCACTAAGTTCGCTGTGATGACTCCGACTCAGGATCAGACGGCTGAGTCAGATGCGTAGGCCATCTGTCGAGATTTTCATCTGGGTGTATGGATGCCCGAAAATAATTCTTTCTGACGAAGGTGCTTGCTTCCAAGGTCGAGTGATGGAGGAGCTCCACCGACTGTATCAATCAATTGAGAAGTGCAAGACAAGGCTTTACCACCCGCAGGGAAATGGAGCCTGCAAACGTTTCAATCGGACGCTGATTCAAATGTTAAGAATGCTAGAGGAAGACATGAAAGTCTGTTGGACCGAGTATGTAGCTGAGCTGGTCTGGGTGTACAACAACCGAGTGCACAGTACAAGAGGATACACGCCATACACCCTGCTGTTCGGCCGAAAAGGATGAGAGATTACCGAGCTGTAGTTGGACCCAAATGAGGACTACCCATGGACTGTGGTGTCCACCTGGGTTCGTGAACATAGCTATCACTAGCAGACTTTACACCGACTGGTACAGACCAAGTTCCGGGAACTTGAGCACCATGAGATGACACCCCTGCGAGGGACAGCTCTCAAGGTGGGAGACTGAGTATTGGTCCGAGACTAGCGACATTAAGGCAAGCTAGAGAATCGATGTGAAAAAACTCAAATCGGGAGAAAAGCCGAATTAGATCTAATAGTCCCGTCTATGAAATTCAACCTGAAGGGTAAGAAGGGACCCTTACCCGAATAGTGCACCAAACTATTCTGCGCCCTTGCCTGTCACGAGATCCCGAAAGAGAAGAGAGAGCGCCAAGTGTTCCCGAAATGTCCACTCCAGCAACCTTCGATTGTGATGAAGAAGAACCACCCACCTCGCCTACAGATTTGGACAGTCCGCTACCTACTGGCTCTGGGGAAATGCGAGAACCTGAAACTCCTGAGATGGCTGCTCCATTGAACCCAGACGCGTCCCCGTCCACAATTGCCCAACCCGACACGACCACTTAACCCGACTTACGCGGCACCCAACGAACGACAGCTGGAATACCCCAATCGTTATGAGCAGGACCAGTTTATTTGGCAGTGGATCATTTGAGAGATGGAGGAGTGTCAACATCTACTGCAAGAACTCTTGCCCATAGAATGGCGAGCTAAAGGAGAGGGGGAGTGTAAGGAAGAGGACTGGGCTGCGGGTACTTGTACCGAGCCGGGTCCGGAACAGTTGAAGCTGCCTCCCCTGTTGCCCAGGGGAAGGATTGAGAAGCCGGACCAGCCTCATGACCCAGGAAGACGGGGTAAGATAAAAGAAAAAGCGTGCGCAGCAGGGGGCAGTTTGGCGTCAACCAGCAGCAGTGCACAGTGAGATGTGCAGCACGCTCCGTCCCTTGAGTGCTGGCGCTGCCACAGGCTGGATTGTTTGCCTCCCACCGTCCACAGCAAGACCGCTGTGCACGCTGCAGCTACAACAAAGAGTGGTGCTGTGCATTCTGCATCTGCCAGGGTGAGCAATGTGGTGCGCTTAATGGCTGTGAGTACCGCGCATGTGAACAGGCAGGTGAGCCAGGCAACGGACAGACTCTTGCAAACTTCTCTGCTATTTTCTTCACCCCCGCTTCCATTTGACACTGGGAGGCCTGCGGCCTTGTTTGCTTCAGACGCACTTGTTTCTGGACTAGGGGCTCAGTGGAAGGTACCAGACACCAACCGCTGCATCCAGAAGACGGACCACCGTTTAAAGGACCCTATCTGAGGACGTTTCCCTGGACTTTGCCGGTTCCACAACCCCTGCTGCATCATCTGCTGCAGAAGACTATCCAGGATACGATAAATTCTTCATTGGACTGTGTTGTGAATGGGTTTGAGATGAGTTCTGAGCAGAGGCTCCCTCTGGTGGTTACAAGCGGTACTAGTGAGGATTGTGAGGACTGGGAATCAGGTGTTACTGATTGGTCTTATATAAGTAAGTCATTTTCCCATCAGGGTTGCCGGTGATCAATTGTTCTGGTCTGAATCCTTCTTTCCAGTTTCCCTTGTAGCCTGCTGTGTCGTGTCTGCATCTCCTGCTATCAGATAAGACAATTTCTTATTTTGTGTTTTTGCTATATTTTTGCATTTTGTCCTGCACTTCTGTGGGGGCCTTCAGGGTCCCCTCGGGGGCTTTTGCCCTCTCAGTTTAGTCCAGCCACTGTGTTTTGTACTTTTGCTTTTTCCAGTTTTTTTCAGTGGCTGCTGTTTTGTTTTTGTTACACCAGAGAACTAATTTAGGTGGTAGAGGTCGTGTGATCTCAGGTGATTTTGAAATTAGTAGAGTTGGTGTTTTTTCAGGGTTTTCTGAGATTGCAGTAAGTACCCTTCCTATCCTTTTCTATTTAGATAGTTTGGGCCCCAGCGTTTGCTCATACTATTTTCTTTCTGTGTCAGTATTTCCTCTTGTCTAACCGCCATTACATGTTTGGGGGCTTTCTATTATCTTTGGGGTTCTGCTCCGGGGCAGATAGCTTTCCTATTTCTATCTTTAGGTGTAGTTAGTTTCTCAGGCTGTGACGAGGCGTCTAGGACCAACGTAGGAACGCTCCACGGCTGCCTCTAGTTGCGGTGGTTAGTCAGGGTACTGCAATCTCATAGATTCCAACTGCTCTGGTGTATTTCCTTTTTTACCTGCACTCCTCAGCTACCGTAACATAACAGGACTGCTATTGTTTCACACATTTGTTGTTTCTTTTAGGCCCCTTTCATATGTCCTTATATTTCCAGTACTGGAAAAAAGGGTACCTGAGATATCAGTGTCCGTGTGTTCATGTGTGTACTACGTGTGGCCCACGAGTGGCAACCGTGTGTCACCCGTGTGCCGCATCAGTGCCGCCGGGGAAGTAGCACTACTGTAAGCCGCTGTCCCCGGCGGCTGGTGCTGAAGCCGGCAATCATCATTCTCCCTGCTCTGCCTGCGAGCAGAGCTCATTGTTCTCCTCTGCTCGCAGGCAGAGCAGGGAGAATGATAGCCCGGCTTCAGCACCAGCCGTAGGGGGACAGAGGCCTACAGTAGCCACTTCTTCCCAGGCGGCTGTCCGTGCACATGGAGGACATCAAAGTGTGTTCTCCGTGTGCACGTGTGCAGGACATTTTGCCATCTGTGATGACGGCAAAAAACGGACATGTCAGCGTGTTTTGCCCACAGACACACGGTCCGTGGAAA
>JARQOD010000002.1:437471892-437571677 GCA_033576555.1 Oophaga sylvatica
AAGGTCATTAATAAATATGTTAAAGAGAAGCGGCCCCAATACTGACCCCTGTGGTACCCCACTGCTAACCGTGACCCAGTCCGAGTGTGCTCCATTAATAACCACCCTTTGTTTTCTATCCATGAGCCAGTTCTTAACCCACTTACACATATTTTCCCCTATCCCCATTGTTCTCATTTTATGTATCAACCTTTTGTGTGGCACTGTATCAAAAGCTTTGAGAAGTCCATGAACACCACGTCCACTGCATTCCCTTGGTCCAGTCCTGAACTTACCCCTTCATAAAAGCTTATCAGATTAGTCTGACAAGAACGGTCCCTCGTAAACCCATGCTGATACTGTGTCATGAGGTTATTCAGCTTCAGATACTCCAATATAGTACCCCTTAAAAAACCCTCCAGGATTTTACCCACAGTAGATGTTAAGCTCACTGGCCTTAATTTCCAGTGACAGTGTACAAATTGCTTGAGTGGACCATCAAATCTGATTACAGGCTGCCTGCCTGTGACAAAGGGGCAATTAATTGGGTGTAGTTGCTGAGCTGCCTGCTGCTAGTGAGAGTGTACAAATTGCTTGAGTGGACCATCAGATCTGATTACAGGCTGCCTGCCTGTGACAAAGGGGCAATTAATTGAGTGTAGTAGCTAATCTGCTGCCTGCTAGTGAGAGTGTACAAATTGCTTGAGTGGACCATCAGATCTTATTACAGGCTGCCTGCCTGTGACAAAGGAGCAATTAATTGGGTGTAGCAGCTGAGCTGCATGCCTGCTAGTGGCAGTGTACAAATTGCTTGAGCGGACCATCAGATCTGATTACAGGCTGCCTGCCTGTGACAAAGGGGCAATTAATTGGGTGTAGTACTGAGCTGCCTGCCTGCTAGTGACAGTCTACAAATTGATTGAGTGGAGCATCACATCTGATTTCTGAATTCTGCTGTAATCCATAGTGAGCCTGTGACAGTCTGTGTGTTACTCCTTAAATATATACGGAGATTAAAATTTTTCACCTTCACCGTATACAGCTGTACGCTTCTCATACAGTAACATATATCTTCTGTGATGTTGGCAACATTGACACAAACATGAGGAAGTATGGTGGAAGAGGTCGAGCACGTGGTGGTGGTGGGGCACCTGCTACTGATGGTGGTGGTGCTGCATCTGCTGCTACTGCCAAAAGCACAATAGCACCTAAGGCAGGAGGTGTTGAGCCTGCATCATCGTCTGGCTACAGAAGCCTGGAAGGCTCCTTTTCTGGGAGTAGGTAAACCGCTTTTAAAGCTGAGCTTCAGGAAGAGGTTTTGGCTTACATTGCCGAAGCTGCGTCAAGTTTCTATCGCCTCCTCTTCTGATATTTCAAAATCTGCAACCACTGACTCGTCAGTGCAGCCTTCTGGTCCGGACCAACCACTTTCCTTGGGTCCTTTACCCCCACTACAAGTGAAGGATGCGTCAGCCAACACTTCAATTACTCCATGGAGCTCTTTTCACATACCATGCCTGGGTTATTAAGTCAAATGCCTCATTCCCCAGTCCAGGATGAATGTGAAATTGAGTGCACAGCCACTGCTAGATCATTGTGCTTCCCCATTGAAGCTCAGAACTGCATTGCCCTTGAAGTCTACTGCACCAAAATGTGACCCTGCTGAAACTCATGTGCCCCTTCCCGCATACTGTACCACCTTAGACGGTGACAGAGAGGACATTGCAGATGAAATTGAAGAGGAGGTGATGGATGACCCAGTTGTTGACCCGGATTGGCATGTAGTGGTGGAAGAGGATGCCACTGGCACGCTGCACACCGCATTGCCTCGTCGGCCATGGGGTAACAGACCCCTTTTCTGACCCCTGATGAACCCTAAAAGAAATTGAAGGGGGAAACGCGTCGGGTCTCGTCCTTATATCTGGCTGATAAGTATTGCCTTATTATGTATTGCACACTATATGTTTGACTAAACTGTGGGAGCATAGTAACAACTATTATTTTTTGTGCATGTGGATTTTGTTTGTATATCTGGCTAATAAGTATTGTCTTATTGACTGCACACAAAATATGGGATCTTAGTAATAGCCAAATATCTGATAAGGGTATTATTATACATGATACATGCATGTCTCCTTAAATGTTCAAGTGGCTGAAACTATGCATATTGTTGCTGGGGGATACAGTCATGGGGAGGGAGGTGCTTATCCATTTGAATAACTGCTGAGATTATATATATTAGTACTATAGTTATTATGAGAGATTAAGCACTAACCCCCATATAATATAATGCTGATCTAATCCCATTTAATATTATCTGCTCCAGTGTGCAATATTATTTATATTTCCCAGGTGGGAGTCTTTGTTTAAGTGCTCTTTTCATCCACTTTTTGTGGAATTTTTCATATACTTTCTAATTGTCTGTAGACGTTTTTTCTATCTTTTTGCAATTTTTGCATTTTTTGCAGCCTATTAGTATTTTTTACTACGAGATAAGTCCCCAATATGGCCGCAAGTTTTTTTTCTCTGAGATTAATTCTAGCAGCTTATGAGTATTTTTGACTACGAGATAAAGTGATTAGTTAGCTGCATTTTTTTCTCAGAGATTGTGTCTTTTCTCTGCAGCAAAAATTTTTTTTTCTACGAGATAAGTCCTAATTAGCTGCAATTTTTTCTCTGACACTATTCCTTATTGAAGGAGGCTACGAGATAAGTTTACAGCACCTGAGCACTTTATTTTGAGACAATTAGGTCTCTCCACCTTGATATTTTTCGGTGTTATATGTATGTGTGTGTTTTTTCTGTGTATCCCGTTTTTTGGATACAGGGTTTATTAGGGGCACCGACGTTGAGCGGGGGCGCCATGTCGTCAACAACTAGGGTGCCAACCTCCGCGGTCAGGAAGGGATTCATTAGGGCCCATTAGGGTTATCCTAGATTTTTTGGCCCCAAAAATAAGTAATACATTGCGATATTTTGATCATTATGTACTTTTCCTGTATCCCCTAGTCTTTTTGTTATGTGTCTATTAATGATGGTTTTAATCAATGAATAAAAGGTATTTTTTAGGGATTTTGTGTTTTTTTCTCTCTGGTGCTTTGCCACTGGCAATAGCTCAGAAGAGGAGAAGGATCTGCAGCAGGTATCGAGATCGCATCGGGGTTTATCTGGCAGGCCTGTACGAGTCCCAAAAGGTCTTAAAAAAAGTTGCAGGGATGGTTGGCCTGACAGTCACATTACCAGAGCGTGCAAGGGCTGAAAATGTATACCATAGTAGGAAGAGTGCAGTGTGGCACTTTTTTGAACAAAATCCTACCGATGAGGCTAAGGTTGTCTGTAAAAAGTGCCAAAGAACCTTTAGCCGAGGGAAAAATCTCAAAAATTTGAACACCAGTTGCATGCTTAGACATTTAATGAACATGCACATGCAAGCGTGGACTGAGTACAAAAACTCAGATAGCACATGTTCACCGGCTCCTACTCCAGTTAGCCAGCAACGCTCCATTGCTTCCCCCACTGTAAGGTCACCGGTTGGCACACCACCAGCAAGAAATGTAGAGGTGTCGTTGCAAGGCCAAAGCAGTCAGGGAATCACTATGTTTATGGCACTAAAAATGCATCTAGGCCATCACCACCACCACCACCACCATCACCATCAACCACCCACTCTCAGTCCCTCGTGTCCACCGATAGTTCCAGCAGATGCAGCTCTCAAGTCCAGCTCACCCTAGCAGACGCTCTGAGTAGGAAAAGAAAGTACTCAGCCTGTCATCCTCATACACAGGGTTTGAACGCCTGCATTGCAAAATTGATCTCATTAGAGATGATGCCCTTCCGTTTGGTTGAAAGCGCATCATTCAGAGAATTCATGACCTACGCTGTCCCACGCTATGACATACCCAGTCGCCACTTCTTTTCAAGAAAAGCCATCCATGCCCTCCACCAGCATGTGAAAGACCGCATTGTCCATGCACTGCAGCAATCAGTCAGTGGAAAGGTGCACCTCACAACAGATGCATGGGCCAGTAGGCATGGCCAGGGCCGTTACGTGTCCATAACTGCGCACTGGGTTAATGTGGTGGATGCAGGGTCCACAGAGGACGGCGGTGGTGGGACAGTGCTGCCTAGCCCACGTTATAGGCAACAGTTGGCTGTAGGCGTTGGCCCCCCTCCTCCTCCTCCAGAAGCGAAAGCTCGGCAGCAGAGCGAAGACGCACGAGCACTCCACCCTGCAACTGGCAGTGTTGCAGACGAGGTGTCCCACTATCGAACAGCTAGTGTTTGGGCGAGAAGAGACACACCGCTGATGTACTGTCCCAATACTTGCATCGAGAAACAGAGACATGGCTGGGCAGTATACATCTTGAGCCAGGCAAAGTAGTCAGTGATAACGGCCGTAATTTTGTGGCGGCCATATCCATGTCAAAACTCCGACATATACCTTGCCTGGCTCACACCTTGAACCTGGTGGTGCAGTGCTTTTTAAATAATTATCCGGAGTTAACAGCTCTGCTCCATAAAGTGCGATGACTGTGTTCGCACATCCGTCGCTCCCCCGTAGACTCCAGTCGCATGCAGAAGCTGCAGCAAGCGCTCAAGCTCCCCAAGCACCGCCTAATCATAGATGTTGCCAAAACGTGGAACTCCACCATGCACATGGTGGACAGGCTGTGCGAACAGAGGAAGGCTGTAATGCATTTATGGGAAGAAACACGGGCAGGTAGTTCTAGTGCAGACATGGAGTTGTCGGGTGTTCAGTGGTCAAAGCTGAAAGACCTCTGTAAAGCCCTTCAGTGTTTTGAGGAATGCACACAGCTGGTAAGCGCAGACGACGCCATCATAAGCATGAGCATCCCACTTATGCGTCTCCTCATGCAAAGTTTGACGCACATTAAGGATCAGGTGTGTGCAGTGGAGGATGATGACGAGGAAGAGGGAAGTCTTCATGACATTCAGCCGTTGTTTGCTCAGGGAACTGTCCTGGACAAGGTGGAGGCTGAAGAGGAAGAGGAGGGGGGGATGATTATGTAGTGGAGGAGGATGCTTCTGAGGGTCCAAGACAAAATGTTGTTCTTGCCAATTTCAGGCTCAAGGTTTGTGTGTGACTGGAGGGATGTTGATTTGGCAGAAAGTGCTCCTACACCTACCGCTGGCAGTGCATCACTGACACCTGGAACATTGGCCCACATGTCTGATTATGCCTTGCGGATCCTAAAAAGGGACCCCCGCATTGTAAAAATGATGAAGGATGACGACTACTGGTTGGCCACCATCCTTGATCCACGCTATAAAGGAAAATTGCAGAATATCATGCCACAGGAGAACATCGACCTAATATATTATCCAACAAACAAGCAACTCTGGTAAACCATTTGTTAGAGGCATTCCAATCTAACAGCAGCGTTGCAGGTTCTACCACGAGACGTCCTGGGCCAAATGGAAGAGGTGTTCGTGGTCGACACAGCCGAAGTGGAGTTGGAGCAGGGGTTTCATGACCATGTTGTGGACTGATTTCTCACGGACACCTCACACGCATGGTAATAATCTGCAATCTATTGCAACAGACAGGAGACAGCAGTTGTCAACTATGGTTACAAATTACTTCTCCTCCCCTATCGATGTTCTCCCTCACCCATCATTCCCCTTTGACTACTGGGCCTGTAAACTGGACACCTGGCCTGAATTGGCACAATATGCTTTACAGGAGCTCGCTTGCCCTGCTGGTAGTGTGCTATCAGAAAGAGTCTTCAGTGCTGCTGGGTCAATCCTGACAGAAAGAAGGACCCGGGTGTCGACAGAAAACGTTGATGATCTAACCTTTATTAAAATGAACCATGCATGGGTTTCAAAGGATTTTGTCCCACCTTCCCCTCAGGACACATAGGTTGTCAGTAAAATGGCTCGTTTTTCTTTCGTCTTCCTCTGAATTCTCACATTCCTCCATTTTCAGCTGCAGAACGTCCAGCATACACCTCAACCTATGTAACTTTTTGCCACCTCTCTATCGGCCTGCCCCCCCCAGGGCCGGGGTCACCTCCTGGCGCCCCCGGGCTAGTGCCGTTACCCTGAGTAGGTGGGGGCTCCCACTCTCGGGCGACGGCACTGGCACAGGGTCCCTCATAGTACCAAAAAGTGGCTCTGACGGTGGGATGGGCCCACTCGGTGTCAGACACACGGGCGTACTATGAGGGGTCTTGTGCCAGTGCTGGTGCCCATGACTGGGCCCCCCCTGCTTCCTTATGGCCCCAGCACTCGCATAAGTTACCTATCCCTGCTCCACAGCTGTGGAGTCTTGGCAGTGAAATCATTCACAGGGAAAGCCAATGCCAATTTTAGTATGTGATCCATGCTGATTAGCACTTAGCTATGGCCTGTCCTGCTGGGCACTACCTTACGATGCTCAATGTCATTGGCTACCATTTTCAATGGACATCGACTCACAATTGGATGCATTGGCGGTTTATGGTGATCTTCTTTCACACGTTTCCTAGTCATAGACGTCTGATATTCATGGCACCCTTTATAAATGTCTCCTCTCCTGCCAATCCAATAGTATTGCCATATCTTTATATGCTTTGTGAACATGAACAATACAAACATTAAGTTACAGAAAAATATGAAAAATATCTTTAGACACACTGGTTTACTAGGTCTGTGTGTTAAGAATAAAATGTCGTTTTTTTAAACTGTACCCTTAAATGTTCTTGAAACAATGACCACACTTTTGGATATACATAAAGATTTGTGTGAGAAACCTGTTGCCACGTTGCGTTTACAAAGTCTAAGGGTTACCGGCCAATGGGCCATACTAGGTTGAATGATCAAACATGGCAGCTGGATCATAGCCAAAAAGGAACAGGAGCCTGAAAAGTGGGGGCCATTGGACATGATGGCCAAACACGGCCTGCTGCAGCTGTTATGTGGTTTGGCTGGTGACTGCTAGGACTAGGCTGAAAATAATCACTGTTCAACGCAATTTTTCATGCCAAAGTTTTAAAACATATTTTAACTCAATTTTGGCTGCTGATTACGAATATGAACTCTGTGTTTGGCTAGCACATCCGGATTTTGAGATATTTTCCATTTTGGATGAAAATGACTACTATCGAATGTTTTATGATAAAAACACATGATTTCGGTATATTTTTAATGAAGGAATAACAAACATTACAAAGTCTATTTCCAGCAAATAAAATATACTTACAGAATTCAATACCAAATATAAAAAGACATATATATGGCACACAGATGAATGGCAAATATCTGTTACTTGAACTTTCTTTTCTTTGCTGATCTGTGATGTACAGCTTCTGGGTTGTCTCTCATCAAGCTCCTGCAATAGTCAGCCATCATGTGTGAGTCCCACCGGCCTTGATACCGTTCTTCCATTGTTTTAATGTCCTGATGAAAACGCTCCCCTTCTTCCTCGCTCACATCCCCAAGGTGCTCTTGAAAAAAGTAAAAATGGCTGTGTAAATAGTGAATCTTCATACTCCTTCTACATGCAAGATTTTGCAGACTCATTAGTAGCTCTTCCACAATGTCTTCATGGTTGTCTGGTTTCTTATTCCCTTGAAAATTATGCGCCACATTTCAAAATGCATTCCAAGCTCTTTCTTCTGTCTAATTTATTGATGTGATAAAATTTGGGTCTCTCAAAAGTGTTCTTATTTGAGGTCCATCAAATATTACAGCCTTTTTCTTCCCTTCACTAAGACTAGGAAAAATTGAACATATATAGTAAAAGCATTCTCCACAGTGATTGAGAGCTTTGACGAACTGCTTCATCAATCCAAGTTTTATGTGCAAAGGAGGAAAGACAATGCTCTTCCTATCCACTAGAGGATCATGGATGACATTCTAATCCAAGATGCCAAACTCTGTCGCTGAGGCCATTCATTTTTCAACCAATGCTCTGCTGTAGCTCCAGTGTCCCAGTAGCACAGAAAACAAGGGTGTTTTTTGTACCCTCCTTGCAGACCGAAAAGAAAGTTAACCATTCTACAATCAACACAAATTAACCACCGATTAACATTATATTGTAACCTCTCTAGAACAATCTTGAGGTTTTTATAATCTTCTTTATGTTTTACAGAATGACCTATTGTTACAGAGCCATACTTATTTCCATTATGTAACAGAACACATTTTAAACTTCTTTTGGAACTATCCATAAAAAGCCTCCAATCCCTTGAATCATATGCTGGAAGTCCCATAAAGAGAAGTAGCCCTTCAACATCAGTATAATAGACAAGCTGGCCATCTGAATGGAAGTACTTACGCAGTTCTGCTTCACTGTTACGATAAAATGAGGCACTTGTACTGGGTTTGAATATTCGATTCTCTTGTAGTCTTCTTGAAGCCAATAGTTCAGCAGACTCTTTAGGTACATAAAGATCTCTAACCAGATCATTCAAAGCAGACTGAGTAAACATAATTGCTTTGTCACTATCTTCATGACATGGCTGAAAAATATCTGGACTGTCCACCACCAGGAAGCTTTAGGACAAAACATCAGCCTAGACATTTTTGACCCCTGGACGAAAAGTAACAACATAATTGAACCTAATAAAAAACAGGGACCATATAGCTGGCCTAGAGTTGAGACGTTTAGCCGATTGAAGATATGACAAGTTCTTATGGTCAGTGATAACAGTGATAGGATGGACAGTCCCCTTCAACCAATGTCGCCATTCTTCAAATGCCAATTTAATTACCAAAAGCTCCCTATTTCTTAGAAAATAAAGCGCATGGACGCCCTTACCAGGGCATGGACCCTGAGACAACACAGCCCCAACCAAAACCTCCGAAGCATCAAACTCCAGAATAAACCTGCATTAGAGTACCATAATTACACAAGTGTGAGGATTGATGAGCAGTAGAGGAGAATATAAAGATTTATTCCTAACTGTTAGTCTATGGTCACCCAATTGTTTTTCTCAAGTCTGAGAAAACCCATATAATTATGCTAATCACACTGTGATCAAACTTTGATTAGAGTGTGATCTGATTTTCTCAGAAGTGGAGATTGAAAATAAAATATCTACTCCTTGTCAGTCCGTGAATGTGTTTGCAACCCACGTAGCCTTTTCCTTGCCCTACAACTAAAGAAGAAACTCCTCATCTTGAAGAAACTTACAAATCTGAGAACCAATAAATACTCCATCCTTTATCTTTGCTCCACTCAACCTTGGAAATTTATAAATTAGAAACTTGAATGCTTTTGCATTTTTATCCATTTCCTTTACAAAGTTCTTCACTAGGGCCAACTTGATAAAATGGTGGTAACAAATTCTTATGTGGGTTAACAGGTGATAGATGCGGACATGTTTACACCCTGGCTGAAATGAATGTCGGAGAGTACAGTTTCTTTTATTTTAATGATATTCTCTTGCATGACTGTCACATTCACACATATAGCAGCAGTACTTTGTGTATCCACCTTGTGTTTCACCATAGAGGGGTCACAAATAGAGTTGAGCGATACTTTCCGATATCCAAAAGTATCGGAATCGGAATTGTATCGCCGATACCCAAAAAATATCGGCGATACCCGATACCGATACCGGAAGTCCCATGTAAGTCTATGGGAACAAAATATCGGAATTAAAAAAACCCCATTCTTGCCTTGTTGGTTAATTGTACATGAAGGAAAACAACAAAGAGTAATGTAGAATGTATTGGGGAAGGTTGAGGAGACATTAAAGGCATAGATGTTTAACCCAATCAAATGGAATACATAAATATTTTTTTTTTTTAAAGATGTTCGGATTGACGAAGAAATTGACAATGTTGTTAACGTTTTTTCTATTTTGGCAAATATGTATATTTCACAACTTCCATGCTCTTCACCTTTTTAACTTTTGACACACTTTCTCCTTCATAATCTTCAGCAGCATCATCTTTTTCATCAAATTATTCTTCATCTTCACCTTCTTTATCTTCTTCTTAAACTTCTTGCTATTCATCTTTTTGTTAACATTACTCATATTCTTCTTATTAAACTATTATTCTTATTCATATTGTACTTCATCTTCTTCATCATATTCTTATTTGTGACAGAGAATCCTGTACTTGTAATCTGTCAAAGTATGAATTTTTCATCCTTCCGTTCTTGCTGTCACAAAAGATTTAAATTACACAGTATTTGTCCGTGTTCAGTTTAGCCTGCAGCAGCAGGCATTTTCCAGGGGCACCACGAGGAGGAACGGACTCACCCCCATACACTGCTTAGTCTTCTTCTGTTTAGAATTTAGAGCATATATTTTGCTCTTCATTTTGGTCTTATACTTCATGTTCTTCTGCTTTTTGATCTTGTGCTTATTGTTCTTAAGTCTCTTGTTCTGTATCTTGTAGTTTGTCTTAACCTTCTTAGTCCTGTTTGGTAATCTTTTATTTCTTCTTTGTGATGGTGTTTAGGCTGGTTGGCTTGATGCTCGTCGTCCTTGTGGTCGTCATCTTCTTCGGGGTGGTCATCAGGGTCGTCGTCTTCATTGTTGGAGATCCAGAGTGATTACCCAAAAAAGCATTGAAAAAATCTTCAATTTGTAAATGTAGCAGAAGGTACAAGAGTCAATGCAAGTAATGAGGACCAGCTGACTGTGCTGGAACCCGGAGGGGCAGCAGAAGGAAAAGAGCCAATGGCACAACCGAGGACCAGCTGACGTTACTGGGACACGGTTACTAAGCAGGAGGTACCTGTGCTCCAAAGCACTACCAAGGACCAGCAGACGTTGCTGGAACTCGGATACCGAGATGGAGGCACCTAGGCCAAAGGCACTGCGGAGAACCAGCTGACGGTACTGGAACCCGGACGGGTAGCAGAAGGTACAAGAGCCAATGCAAGTAACGAGGACCAGCTGACTGTGCTGGAACCCGGAGGGGCAGCAGAAGGAAAAGAGCCAATGGCACAACGAGGACCAGCTGACGTTACTGGGACACGGTTACTAAGCAGGAGGTACCTGTGTTCCAAAGCACTACCAAGGACCAGCAGACGTTGCTGGAACTCGGATACCGAGATGGAGGCACCTAGGCCAAAGGCACTGCGGAGAACCAGTGACGGTACTGGAACCCGGACGGGTAGCAAAGGTACCCATGGAAATTTAAGTTGACAGGCCGCGAGCCGGCCGCAGTTACCGAATCCCACAGTACTACAGTGGGTGATTGTCCTATTGTCACAACGGAAACAGCCTTTATTTGCATATCCCGCAGCACACATAGGAAGCACCTAAACTCCAAGCACCATAGAGTCAGCTAACCCGACCGCAACACGACAGGACAACTTATTGGAGGCTAAGTGACGTTTACACTGACAGGAAACAGATGGCGTGCTGTAACCAGTCTTGGCAGGAGTGAGTACCCGTGCCAATGACACTTCCGAGCAACAACTGGCGGTGTTGAAGCCCAGGGATGAGAAGACAACAGGGTGGAGGCAGCATGACTTTTTGCCGTTCACACAGCAGGGGAACAGCTGACATTACTGAACCCCAGTAACACAGGAGCAAGTGTTGACTGTGCTAACAGCACTTCCGAGCAACAACTGGCGTGTTGTAGCCCAGGATGAGAAGAGAACATGGTGGAGGCAGCAGGACTTTTTGCCGTTCACACAGCAGGGGAACAGCTGACATTACTGAACCCCAGTAACACAGGAGCAAGTGTTCACTGTGCTAACAGCACTTCCGAGCAACAACTGGCGGTGTTGTAGCCCAGGGATGAGAAGAGAACATGGTGGAGGCAGCAGGACTTTTTGCCGTTCACACAGCAGGGGAACAGCTGACATTACTGAACCCCAGTAACACAGGAGCAAGTGTAGACTGTGCTAACAGCACTTCGAGCAACAACTGGCGGTGTTGTAGCCCAGGGATGAGAAGAGAACATGGTGGAGGCAGCAGGACTTTTTGCCGTTCACACAGCAGGGGAACAGCTGACATTACTGAACCCCAGTAACACAGGAGCAAGTGTTGACTGTGCTAACAGCACTTCCGAGCAACAACTGGCGGTGTTGTAGCCCAGGGATGAGAAGAGAACATGGTGGAGGCAGCAGGCTTTTTGCCGTTCACACAGCAGGGGAACAGCTGACATTACTGAACCCCAGTAACACAGGAGCAAGTGTAGACTGTGCTAACAGCACTTCCGAGCAACAACTGGCGGTGTTGTAGCCCAGGGATGAGAAGAGAACATGGTGGAGGCAGCAGGACTTTTTGCCGTTCACACAGCAGGGGAACAGCTGACATTACTGAACCCCAGTAACACAGGAGCAAGTGTAGACTGTGCTAACAGCACTTCCGAGCAACAACTGGCGGTGTTGTAGCCCAGGGATGAGAAGAGAACATGGTGGAGGCAGCAGGACTTTTTGCCGTACACACAGCAGGGGAACAGCTGACATTACTGAACCCCAGTAACACAGGAGCAAGTGTTGACTGTGCTAACAGCACTTCCGAGCAACAACTGGCGGTGTTGTAGCCCAGGGATGAGAAGAGAACATGGTGGAGGCAGCAGGACTTTTTGCCGTTCACACAGCAGGGGAACAGCTGACATTACTGAACCCCAGTAACACAGGAGCAAGTGTAGACTGTGCTAACAGCACTTCCGAGCAACAACTGGCGGTGTTGTAGCCCAGGGATGAGAAGAGAACATGGTGGAGGCAGCAGGACTTTTTGCCGTTCACACAGCAGGGGAACAGCTGACATTACTGAACCCCAGTAACACAGGAGCAAGTGTAGACTGTGCTAACAGCACTTCCGAGCAACAACTGGCGGTGTTGTAGCCCAGGGATGAGAAGAGAACATGGTGGAGGCAGCAGGACTTTTTGCCGTTCACACAGCAGGGGAACAGCTGACATTACTGAACCCCAGTAACACAGGAGCAAGTGTTGACTGTGCTAACAGCACTTCCGAGCAACAACTGGCGGTGTTGTAGCCCAGGGATGAGAAGAGAACATGGTGGAGGCAGCAGGACTTTTTGCCGTTCACACAGCAGGGGAACAGCTGACATTACTGAACCCCAGTAACACAGGAGCAAGTGTTGACTGTGCTAACAGCACTTCCGAGCAACAACTGGCGGTGTTGTAGCCCAGGGATGAGAAGAGAACATGGTGGAGGCAGCAGGACTTTTTGCCGTTCACACAGCAGGGGAACAGCTGACATTACTGAACCCCAGTAACACAGGAGCAAGTGTAGACTGTGCTAACAGCACTTCCGAGCAACAACTGGCGGTGTTGTAGCCCAGGGATGAGAAGAGAACATGGTGGAGGCAGCAGGACTTTTTGCCGTTCACACAGCAGGGGAACAGCTGATATTACTGAACCCCAGTAACACAGGAGCAAGTGTTGACTGTGCTAACAGCACTTCCGAGCAACAACTGGCGGTGTTGTAGCCCAGGGATGAGAAGAGAACATGGTGGAGGCAGCAGGACTTTTTGCCGTTCACACAGCAGGGGAACAGCTGACATTACTGAACCCCAGTAACACAGGAGCAAGTGTTGACTGTGCTAACAGCACTTCCGAGCAACAACTGGGGTGTTGGAGCCCAGGGTCAAGGAGGATGTTTAAATACTATATCAAGTATTTTCCTTGTTACGTGTCAATTAAAAATGTCTATACTCCAAACAAGAGAAATATAACCTTTAGTACCATAAGATGATGATTTAACTTAAAAAAATATATGTAAATTAATAATTTACAAACATAAACGCATACATTAACATGTTGAAAAGCAATGCAAACCACAATTAAAATAGGTTAAATAATCTGCTATACGGTTTAAAATAAAAGCATACAAGTACATATCAGAATCCATTAATGATGGCTAAGTAACAGTATGTACACCATTTTTATTGTGTAGACAATGAATGGCTGACTTAAAAACATAATCAGCATTACAAGTTATCTTTGACATTCATAAAACTTTACATTTGGTGAATATATCACTAAAATTTTTTAAAAATATCTAAAATTTCCATCATGTAATACTGATAATATGTGCCAATCATTTATATTAACAAACAAAAAATTTAAAAAGTGCATAGTGCAGAGTGAAAACAGATATTTATGCCTGACTGTGGACTTGCAAGCATGACAACGGATAGATAAGGTATATATAGATGAGACTGCATAGCCACAGATGGTGAATGGCGATGTAATACTGTACCTCAATAAAGTGTGCGTTACTACTACATCCTTTTTTTTATATAGCTTTATAAAAGGTTACGTGCATGTATGGTTGGCCTTTGTTTGGACGCACAGACTGGCTTCCTGCTGTGACGCGTTGGGTATTGGAGCGTCTGTACGTCTTATGACGCAGACTAACATTCACGGTGCGCATCGTTCATCATCGCAAGCGTACCGACAACACAAAGGCGTTGTCATGACTGCTTTACTCAGTAAACATGCACCTATGATGAAACATACACGCATGTGCCCTATTACATAACAAGCTACAAGAAAAACGAGTGTGAGGTGTGACACAGCTGTTTTGTTAAGGTACAGTATTATATCGACATTGTACAGGTGTCGCTATTCAGTCTGATAAATAGATATCATTCACCTATTCTATCAGTTGTCGTTCTTTCAGCACCACTTACAGGTATATATTTTGCTATTGTGACTATGCACTATTGACTTTACCAAGGTAATGCATGATTTTTGTTAGCGATTATCATGTTTACATGAAGGACCTTTATGATATGGGCTGTTAACTTTCTAATTAAATATGTATTTTTTAAAATGACACAAATATAAGTAATGTTGAAGATGACTATTCCTACATGCATTGTTTGCACAATATTACAGGTGTACATCACGTCCCTTAATCAACATTGGATTATTATATTTACTTGTATGCTTTTATTTAAAAGGCAAGAACACTGAAGTATAACCTTCGCACTGCAGCAGTTGTCAAAGTTCAACCCACATTATGCACTTACAACATTGCAGCATTTGAGTCATGATGTGAGTTGGATTTGTCTAAGCTATGGAGTGACAAGGTTGACCATCAGTATCCTATAGCATAAGTAGGCTTTTGTGTTTGCATTTGTTTTCGACATGTGCATATCTGTAATAATATGTCACAATTATTTTGTTACAGATTTGTGACAAAGACTAATCATTTTATGGTTTTAAAGTTGACGTTTCAAATGTTTACAGCTTAGAAATCAGGGTGTAGCCTCTTATCTATGTGTAGCACTAGACACTTTGACATGTCATGTTTTTTTCACCATGATTAGGTAGCTAGCGTTAATTTTTGCCGGACACACAGCAGGGGAACAGCAGGTGTTACTGAACCCCACAAACACATCAGCGATTGTTTTCATCTGTGCATCTAACACTTCTGAGCAGCAACTGGCGGTGTTGAAGCCCAGGGTCAAGGAGGGTGTAGGCAGAGGCCTAGTATGAGATGTTTGAAGTTGAAGTTGTAGTTAGCAGCAGTAATTTTTGCCAGACACACAGCAGGGGAACAGCAGGCGTTACTGAACCCCACAAACACATCAGCGATTGTTTTCATCTGTGCATCTAACACTTCTGAGCAGCAACTGGCGGTGTTGAAGCCCAGGGTCAAGGAGGGTGTAGGCAGAGGCCTAGTATGAGATGTTTGAAGTTGAAGTTGTAGTTAGCAGCAGTAATTTTTGCCAGACACACAGCAGGGGAACAGCAGGCGTTACTGAACCCCACAAACACATCAGCGATTGTTTTCATCTGTGCATCTAACACTTCTGAGCAGCAACTGGCGGTGTTGAAGCCCAGGGTCAAGGAGGGTGTAGGCATAAAATATTGAGTTATTGCCTTGTTACGTGGCCATTGCAAATGTATGTACTTCAAACAAGAATAAATGAAGTTTTACTAGGACAATAAAATGATGAATTTCAATTCCAAGAATAGAAAAATATTTATACTTGAGAGTCCGCTGTGGTTGATACCGTTTAATGGCTAACTGAAAATATGGTAACAAATTCCAAGCTTTCCAGACTACTCAGGTCTCTTCATCAGGCTAAGACTAAAACAAAAAATGAAGAATCACATATTTCTACACACAACAGGACACAGGAATAGGTAAGACAAGTGAGGGAGGGACAAGTGAGGGGAGACCGGCCAAAAAATGAGAACAAGGATGAATTATCAGCGCCACACAATAAGAGAAAAAATAATGGATTTACCTGTGGCAAAACACTTTTGTATGCCCGGTCATAGCATGATGGATATGGAATTACTGGTATTAAAATATAACTTCAAATATGAGAAAGATACAAAGGTTTCAGAATATAAGCTCATCATGACCTTTGACACTGTTAGTGATGGAATGAATAGATCACACGGATTTATGTCATTCTATATCAATTAAGGAATCTGAGTCTCTGCCCTTCCAGGGGCATGAAAACACAAAACCAGACCCCAATCAGAGGGCAATAAAACTTTCTATCCTTATCTAGGAACTGTTCCAATATTTATGTTCATCCCTCTGTGATAATGACAGTTCTGCTACACGTCACTTACTTGTCTTACCTATTGCACTATTCCTGTGTCCTGTTGTGTATAGAAATATGTGATGCTTCATTTTTTGTTTTAGTCTTTGCCTGATGAAGAGACGTGAGTAGCCTCGAAAGCTTGCAATTTGTTACCATCTTTTCAGTTATCCATTCAAAGGTATCAACCACTGCGGACTCTCAAGTCTAAATATTTATCTATCTACTGGCTAACACGGTACAAAGATACACATGTTTCCTAACTTCAAGAATAAAAATAAAGACACTGCAAATATAAACGCATATATGCACATGCCAACAAGAAATGGAACAACACACCACCCAAAAAATTGGTTACAAAATATAGTGTTGTAAATTTAAGAACAAAAGTCCATTTTTGTATTTATGAATAATGCTTAAGGAACGCTATGTTAAACCATAACATAGTGAAGACAATGGATTTTGTAATAGTCACTCATCATCATCATCATTGCAATTTAGATGTGACAGTCACACACATTTCAATTATTTAAGTTAATAAAATAGTTACTTTGTACACCATGTATGACATGTCCAGCATGGACTCATCTATGTGATGACACAATAATGTACGATAAAAAATAACCATTTAAAAAAACATAATGCATTGTCACAATTTAAGTGTGTGCCTGCAAGTGTAGGTGAAACAAAGGCTACGGATAGCAAAGGTATATTCTATGTCTGTATCAGACAGTGGACAGCCTCTGATGGGTAATGGCGATGTTATACTGTACGTCAATAAAGTCTGCGGCTGCAATCATGCATTTTTTGCTTGTACAGTGTTGAAGAGGGTAAAAGCATGTCTGGTTGCGCAAGGCTTTATCCGTCAACACACCTTCCTACTGTCACGCGTAGGGTAGGGTAGCGTGTGTCAATTAGATGACTCTATAAAATGTGACGTTACGCAGCGTTATTGCGCCCTAGGGACGCCAAAAATATGACAGCAGTAATCATTTACTGTCTAATACTCCACCTATGACCAACAAAAAAAGACCGTTACCTGCATTGACTGCATTATCTTACAGGTACAGATAAAGTTCCTTAAAAAGCATTAATTGATAAGTATGAAATGTACTTTTATGCATTAATTTCAAAAAGTGAAGACTATGTTTCAGTTTTTGTTACCATTTATAATAGACATGTGCAGATATGCGCTGTGATGACAAATTATTATTTGTCCATATTTGTCATAAAAATTTATCATTCTAGGCCTGGAAAACTTCACAATTTCCTGTTTTAAGCATAACAATCAGGGTGACGGCTCTTCCCTATTTGGAGCATGTTCGATATGGGTTTTTCTGTGCATGTGTAGGGAACAGGAGACTTCTTGCCGGACACACAGCAGGGGAACAGCTGGCGTTACTGAACCCCACTAACACTATAGCTTGTGTATTGGTCTGTGGACACGACACTTCTGAGCAACAACTGGCAGTGTTGTAGCCCAGGGAGTAGAGTTCAGGTGGTAGAAAGATGAACATAACAGGAGACATGGATAACGTTGCGAACCAGTTATTTAATCTGAAAACGGACAGACAAATTCTGGCGAGATCCATGCCTTGTTCATTTTCAGAAAAGTAAGCCGGTCTACATTATCGGAGGATAGTCGCATGCGACGGTCTGTTAGTACACCACCTGCAGCACTAAAGACGCGCTCCGATAATACACTGGCAGCAGGGCAAGCCAGCAACTCCAATGCATACTGGCTAAGCTCTGGCCATGTATCCAGCTTAGAGACCCAAAACTTGAATGGGGAAGAGCCATCTGGGAGTACACTGAGAGGGAAAGACATGTAGTCTGTCACCATCTTACGGAAACGTTGCCTCCTGCTGACTGGAGCCGTCTCGGATGGTGTAGACATTTGTGGCGCTGCCACAAAACTTCACCACATTTGGAACATACTGGTCTTGCCCTGTGCAGAGGCGCTGCTTGTGCTCCCTCTTGTTGCAGAGCTGTCTCCACTGCCTCGACGCACAGAGCTGCTTTGTAAAGCAGTAGCAGCAGCAGTGCTCTCGGCTGGAATGGAGAACATTATGGATTGCACCAGTGTGTCTTGGTACTCCCGCATTTTACGCTCCCGGTTCAACGGTGTGATGAGGCTTTGTAAGTTGTCCCGGTAGTGAGGGTCTAGGAGGGTGTACACCCAATAATCAGACGTGGTGAGAATGTGGGCGATGCGGCGGTCGTTTCTCAGGCACTGCAGCATGAAATCAACCATGTGCTGCAGACTCCCAACTGGCCAAGAAACGCTGTCCCCTGCAAGAGGCGTCATCTCTGCCTGCTCTGCATCACCCCACTCTCGCTCTACATACTGACTAGAGCGTTGTGTACCTCCCTCTGGAGCGATGTCTTCCTCCTCCATTGACTCCTCCTCATCCTCCTCACAAAGTGAGCCCTGCCCAGCCCTTTGTGAGGAACCACGTTGCGCTGACTGTCCAGAAGGTGATGGAATTTGTGACTCCTCATCCTCCACCTCTTCCAAAACCTTATCCCTTATTGCTTGAAGTGTTTTTTGAAGCAGGCAGATAAGGGGGACAGTCAGGCTGACTAGTGCATCATCTGCACTCGCCATCCGCGTTGACTCATCAAACGCACGCAAAACGTGGCAGATGTCCTTCATAGAGGCCCACTCAGTAGTGGTGAAGTGTGAACGACGCAAATTACGAGTTGATTGCGCCTGATGCAGCTGATACTCCATTACTGCTGGCTGCTGCTCACACAACCGCTCCAACATATGTAACGTGGAATTCCACCTGGTGGGTACGTCACATATGATGCGATGTTCAGGAAGGCGAAATCTGCGTTGCAGAGCTGCAATGCGCGATCTGGCCATGCTGGAACGTCGCAAGTGAGCGCACTCTAGGCGGACCTTGTGCAGCAGTGCATCAAGATCCGGATAGTCCCTCAAAAAACTCTGCACGACCAAGTTGAGCACATGTGCCAGACATGGTATGTGAGTGAGGTTGCCAAGGCCCAGAGCTGCCACCAGATTTCGGCCATTGTCACACACTACCAAGCCTGGCTGGAGATTCGCTGGCAAAAACCACACGTCGCTCTCCTGCTTGATGGCATTCCAGAGCTCCTGCGCTGTGTGGCTTCGATTCCCCATGGAAATTAATTTCAGGACGGCCTGTTGACGTTTGGCCACGGCTGTGCTCATATCGGTCGCATCAGGTAAGCGTTCATGGGTCCATGTGGAGGTAGACCGTGACGGCTCCTGCAGCGATGATTCTGAGGAACTGGAGTAGGAGGAGGAGTCAATGTGGACAGACTTGATTCCTGCAATCCTTGGAGTTGGCAGAACACGTATAGCGCCACTCGCAAGATCTGTACCCGGCTCCACAACATTGACCCAATGGGCAGTGAGGGAAAGGTATCGTCCCTGGCCATGGGTACTGGTCCACGCATCGGTGGTCAGGTGGACCTTGCTACTGACGGCGTTTAGTAGCGCATGTTTAATTTTTCCCTCAACATGCTTTTGCAGACCAGGGACGGCTTGCCTGCTGAAATAAAATCGGCTGGGCACATTGTATTGTGGGACTGCCAATGCCATTAAGTTACGGAAACTGTCAGTCTCCACCAGCCTGAATGACAGCATTTCAAGGGACAGGAGTTTTGCAATGCCAGCATTCAGAGCCTGTGCTCGTGGATGGTTTGCCGAGTATGGCCGTCTTTTATCCCATGCCTGTGCTACCGATGGCTGTTTTGTGGCCTGGGAGTGTGAGGATGACAGGGAACTTGCAGCTGTGGGTGGAATAACACTGGGTCTCTGGACAACAGTGACAGAGGTTCTTCCATGGCGATCCTGTGAGGAAGCCGAACCAGCTGTGTGTGAGCTGGAGGAAGAGGCTCCAACACGAGCTGAAGATGTAAGTGCTGCTGTAGGTTGGCCTACATCTTCAGTGTGTCTTTGTAACTCAACTACGTGCTTTGACAGCACATGTTTCCACATATTTGTGGTATTAAGGTTACTGACACTTTACCTCTTTTTACTTTTTGATTACACAGCTTGCATTTGACATAGCAAATATCATCTGCAAGTGTGTCAAAAAAGGACCACGCAGTGCAAGTCCTGGGAGCGCCCGTTTTGGCTGTTGGAAGAGAACTGCTACGAACGGGTGCCAAACTGGAGGCTACAGGCAACCGAGTCTGCAGCCTACCTCTCCCTACTGTTTGGACCGTTGGGGCAATCTCTTCCTCAGAGCTGCTACCACCACCTTCCTGTTCCTCACGCCATGTTGGGTCTTGGACCTCATCATCTCCACTACCCTCTTCCAACACCTGCTGCTGTTGGGTGGTCTGGCCAGCACCATGCTCAACAGAAACTGGCACCTGAGTCTCATCATCATCAGATGCGTTCTGCGGTGTGCTGACCATCGGCACTGGCTCACCCGCCTCTTCACATTCAGAGAGACACAGCTGTTGCGCATCACTGCATACTGCCTCTTCTTCACATTCCAGAATGCTGCTTGGCTGGGCCCCTGTTTGCAAGCCAACAGATTCTGAGAACAGAAGCAGAGACTCAGCTGGCTCCAGTTCAGAACTCTCTGACTGCCTGGGCAATTTGGCAGGCGGTGAAGAGACAGATGGTTGTTCAACAGTGCTGTGGTCCTGAGAGGAGGTGGAAGCAATTGAAGTCGATGCATTGGCTGCCATCCAACCAACAACGGCTTCAATTTGTTCTTCCCGCAGCAGGGGGTACGCTGAGCTCCTACAAAAGTGCGCATAAAGGAACGCTCACGGGGAAAACTGGTGGATGCTGTGTCACTGGGTGCGGCAGCAGCCACAGAATCCCCACGTCCTCTCCCTGCTGAAACTCCATGGCCACGACCACATGCCTTACTCCCTGCCTTCTTCATCTTGGTAGATTGATAAAGAAAGTCAGAAAAGTTATAAGGCCTAAGTGTGGCTATTCCTCCTCTATAGTGTTTGCAACCAATGTATTGTATACGGATGGAAGCGCGTCACACTAATAGATTAGATTTTTTTCAAATATAATGGAGCAGCACCAATTAGAGAAAAATGTGAAGGATGAGGCAGTGACGCACGCTCAGCAGACTACAACCAGCAGTGGTTGAAGAACTAACTGGAGCGTAATCTGCACTCAAAAAATGAAAAGCTCACAGACTACAGTGAACACTGCAGACAACTGTTCAGTAGCTGTGAAAGGCCCCTTTGTGTACTTCTATAGTGTTTGCAACCAATGTATTGTATACGGATGGAAGCGCGTCACACTAATAGATTAGATTTTTTTCAAATATAATGGAGCAGCACCAATTAGAGAAAAATGTGAAGGATGAGGCAGTGACACACGCTCAGCAGACTACAACCAGCAGTGGTTGAAGAACTAACTGGAGCGTAATCTGCACTCAAAAAATGAAAAGCTCACAGACTACAGTGAACACTGCAGACAACTGTTCAGTAGCTGTAAAAGGCCCCTTTGTGTACTTCTATAGTGTTTGCAACCAATGTATTGTATATGGATGGAAGCGCGTCACACTAATGGATTAGATTTTTTTCAAATATAATGGAGCAGCACCAATTAGAGAAAAATGTAAAGGATGAGGCAGTGACACACGCTCAGCAGACTACAACCAGCAGTGGTTGAAGAACTAACTGGAGCGTGATCTGCACTTAAAAAATCAAAACCTCACAGACTGCAGTGAACACTGAAACACAACTGTTCACTATCTGTGAAAGGCTCCTTTCTGTACTTCTATAGTGTTTGCAACCAATGTATTGTATACGGATGGAAGCGCGTCACACTAATAGATTAGATTTTTTTCAAATATAATGGAGCAGCACCAATTAGAGAAAAATGTGAAGGATGAGGCAGTGACACACGCTCAGCAGACTACAACCAGCAGTGGTTGAAGAACTAACTGGAGCGTAATCTGCACTCAAAAAATGAAAAGCTCACAGACTACAGTGAACACTGCAGACAACTGTTCAGTAGCTGTAAAAGGCCCCTTTGTGTACTTCTATAGTGTTTGCAACCAATGTATTGTATATGGATGGAAGCGCGTCACACTAATGGATTAGATTTTTTTCAAATATAATGGAGCAGCACCAATTAGAGAAAAATGTAAAGGATGAGGCAGTGACACACGCTCAGCAGACTACAACCAGCAGTGGTTGAAGAACTAACTGGAGCGTGATCTGCACTTAAAAAATCAAAACCTCACAGACTGCAGTGAACACTGAAACACAACTGTTCACTATCTGTGAAAGGCTCCTTTCTGTACTTCTATAGTGTTTGCAACCAATGTATTGTATACGGATGGAAGCGCGTCACACTAATAGATTAGATTTTTTTCAAATATAATGGAGCAGCACCAATTAGAGAAAAATGTGAAGGATGAGGCAGTGACACACGCTCAGCAGACTACAACCAGCAGTGGTTGAAGAACTAACTGGAGCTTGATCTGCACTCAAAAAATCAAAACCTCACAGACTGCAGTGAACACTGAAACACAACTGTTCACTATCTGTGAAAGGCTCCTTTCTGTACTTCTATAGTGTTTGCAACCAATGTATTGTATACGGATGGAAGCGTGTCACACTATAATTTCTATTGAATGGAGCAGCTAGAATTACACTAAAGAAAAAAAAAAGAGTCTGTGAGTGACACATGCAGATGCCTACAGACAGCGTTGGATGCAGAGCAAACTGCAGCGTCACCTGCACTCTCACACACACACCTTGCACAGAGCTGTTAAAACAATACTGCAAGGCAAAAGGAAGCTTTACACAGCGGTTGGTAAACTAGCCTGCCTAAAGCAAAGTACACAAAATCGCAATCTCTAACTGTCCCTCAGAGTCAGCAGAGCAGCGTTCTGTCCCTAACTGAGTTCACAGCACAGTGACGCTAAAATGGCGGCGGCGCCTTTTATAGTGCATTCTGACATCATTTCAGCAGCCAATCACAGCCATGCCTCTAGTTAAGATGACCGCAGCATTACAGGATGTGCCCACACTTCATAAGATTCCTCATTGGCTGACTAAAATCACATTGCCTCTCAAAGAATTATGGGAACTTCCGATTCCGGTATACGATATTGGAAAAATATCGGAACTAAGTATCGGAATTCCGATACAGCGAATATCGGCCGATACCCGATACCCGATACTTGCGGTATCGGAATGCTCAACACTAGTCACAAATGTTGGTCATAGTTCAGGCACCTCAACAACTGTTTCATGTTGTCATAGGTTTCTTTCATGTGGAATGCATATTCAACTGGAATTGGTAACATATCTTCAGAGCTTCCATTAAACTCTTGATGTGGTTGCATGCCAAGATCACCCTCTATGAAGAAGTTTTAGACAAGATGCTTTCCATAATTGCTGAATACAGAAATCTGAACATTGCCCGCTAATAGATTCCACTGTTATAGCCTGGAACCTAAGAGCTTAACCTTACTTTTGGCCAGATCCAAATCTCTAACAAGATTGTTCAGTTCACTTTGTATTATAAGGTGTGGTTCACTTGAGGTTGCTGACAGAACATCTGGGTCATGAGAGGAAGATGCTTAATAACACCAAGTGTTCTCTTCTTCCTCACTTGACTTGGCTGAAAATGTTTCTGGTGCTTTTGGAACCAGCAATTCTTCTGTATGTGGTACTGGGCGTATTGCAGGTGGAATGTTTGGATAATGTAAAGTCACCTTATTTTTCCTTGAAACACCTTTCCTAATGGGAGGGCTTCATGCAGAAATACCAATTGGCCAGTACCAAGCTAAAGCAGATAGCTGAGGCCTGGTATTCTCAGACTGGCAAGGGGCCATGAATATTGGCCCTCCTCAGCCTAAAAATAGCAACCGGCAACTGCCCCAGAAAAGCTGAATCCATTCGAAACGCCAATTCTGAAGCTTTTCCTGGCTCTTCCCATTTGTCCTGGTGTAATGGTAAGTGGAGTAATAGTTTTGGGGTTGATGTCAGCTGTTTTATGTCTGGTGACATCAAATTCAGAGGTTATTAAAGGAGAGGTATCTATAAGACACCTTCAATACTAACCTCATAATGAAAAGTAAGAAAGACACACAAAAAAGTCCTTTAATTGAACATAACACTCCCCCACAATCACACTGAGCTAAGCATGAGAACACGGTTGTGTATGACCGGCAATCACCTTAATGATGTCACCATCGGACACATGCATGCATGGTTTCTCTCGCTCAGCTGAATGTAACCTTGTATACCAGGTTTAGTGGTCGCATTACTTATGTTGTAGTGACCAGAAAAACCATTATTAATGCATGTTATATGGTAAGTGTGCTCTATTTCTTACATAATTTCAATTGTCGCACCGCCTTGGGAGATGCAGAGCCCAGTATCTCGGAGAATGGTTCAGTCACGGTGACTCTGATGCCTCTAACAATCCCTAGTAGAGTTGAGCGATACTTTCCGATATCCAAAAGTATCGGAATCGGAATGGTATCGCCGATACCATTAAAATATCGGCGATACCCGATACCGATACCGGAAGTCCCATGTAAGTCTATGGGAACAAAATATCGGAATTAAAAAAACCCCATTCTTGCCTTGTTGGTTAATTGTACATGAAGGAAAACAACAAAGAGTAATGTAGAATGTATTGGGGAAGGTTGAGGAGACATTAAAGGCATAGATGTTTAACCCAATCAAATGGAATAGCATATATATATATTTTTTTAAAGATGTTCGGATTGACGAAGAAATTGACAATGTTGTTAACGTTTTTTCTATTTTGGCAAATATGTATATTACACAACTTCCATGCTCTTCACCTTTTTAACTTTTCACACACTTTCTCCTTCATAATCTTCTGCAGCATCATCTTTTTCATCAAATTATTCTTCATCTTCACCTTCTTTATCTTCTTCTTAAACTTCTTGCTATTCATCTTTTTGTTAACATTACTCATATTCTTCTTATTAAACTATTATTCTTATTCATATTGTACTTCATCTTCTTCATCATATTCTTATTTGTGACAGAGAATCCTGTACTTGTAATCTGTCAAAGTATGAATTTTTCATCCTTCCGTTCTTGCTGTCACAAAAGATTTAAATTACAACAGTATTTGTCCGTGTTCAGTTTAGCCTGCAGCAGCAGGCATTTTCCAGGGGCACCACGAGGAGGAACGGACTCACCCCCATACACTGCTTAGTCTTCTTCTGCTTAGAATTTAGAGCATATATTTTGCTCTTCATTTTGGTCTTATACTTCATGTTCTTCTGCTTTTTGATCTTCTGCTTATTGTTCTTAAGTCTCTTGTAGTTTGTCTTAATCTTCTTAGTCCTGTTTGGTAATCTTTTATTTCTTCTTTGTGATGGTGTTTAGGCTGGTTGGCTTCATGCTCGTCGTCCTTGTGGTCGTCATCTTCTTCGGGGTGGTCATCAGGGTCGTCGTCTTCATTGTTGGAGATCCAGAGTGATTACCCAAAAAAGCATTGAAAAAATCTTCAATTTGTAAATGTAGCAGAAGGTACAAGAGTCAATGCAAGTAACGAGGACCAGCTGACTGTGCTGGAACCCGGAGGGGCAGCAGAAGGAAAAGAGCCAATGGCACAACTGAGGACCAGCTGACGTTACTGGGACACGGTTACTAAGCAGGAGGTACCTGTGCTCCAAAGCACTACCAAGGACCAGCAGACGTTGCTGGAACTCGGATACCGAGGTGGAGGCACCTAGGCCAAAGGCACTGCGGAGAACCAGCTGACGGTACTGGAACCCGGACGGGTAGCAGAAGGTACCCATGGAAATTTAAGTTGACAGGCCGCGAGCCGGCCGCAGTTACCGAATCCCACAGTACTACAGTGGGTGATTGTCCTATTGTCACAACGGAAACAGCCTTTATTTGCATATCCCGCAGCACACATAGGAAGCAACTAAACTCCAAGCACCATAGAGTCGGCTAACCAGACCGCAACACGACAGGACAACTTATTGGAGGCTAAGTGACGTTTACACTGACAGGAAACAGATGGCGTGCTGTAACCAGTCTTGGCAGGAGTGAGTACCCGTGCCAATTACACTTCCGAGCAACAACTGGCGGTGTTGTAGCCCAGGGATGAGAAGAGAACAGGGTGGAGGCAGCAGGACTTTTTGCCGTACACACAGCAGGGGAACAGCTGACATTACTGAACCCCAGTAACACAGGAGCAAGTGTAGACTGTGCTAACAGCACTTCCGAGCAACAACTGGCAGTGTTGTAGCCCAGGGATGAGAAGAGAACATGGTGGAGGCAGCAAGACTTTTTGCCGTTCACACAGCAGGGGAACAGCTGACATTACTGAACCCCAGTAACACAGGAGCAAGTGTAGACTGTGCTAACAGCACTTCCGAGCAACAACTGGCGGTGTTGTAGCCCAGGGATGAGAAGAGAACATGGTGGAGGCAGCAGGACTTTTTGCCGTTCACACAGCAGGGGAACAGCTGACATTACTGAACCCCAGTAACACAGGAGCAAGTGTTCACTGTGCTAACAGCACTTCCGAGCAACAACTGGCGGTGTTGTAGCCCAGGGATGAGAAGAGAACATGGTGGAGGCAGGACTTTTTGCCGTTCACACAGCAGGGGAACAGCTGACATTACTGAACCCCAGTAACACAGGAGCAAGTGTTCACTGTGCTAACAGCACTTCCGATCAACAACTGGCGGTGTTGTAGCCCAGGGATGAGAAGAGAACATGGTGGAGGCAGGACTTTTTGCCGTTCACACAGCAGGGGAACAGCTGACATTACTGAACCCCAGTAACACAGGAGCAAGTGTTCACTGTGCTAACAGCACTTCCGAGCAACAACTGGCGGTGTTGTAGCCCAGGGATGAGAAGAGAACATGGTGGAGGCAGGACTTTTTGCCGTTCACACAGCAGGGGAACAGCTGACATTACTGAACCCCAGTAACACAGGAGCAAGTGTTCACTGTGATAACAGCACTTCCGAGCAACAACTGGCGGTGTTGTAGCCCAGGGATGAGAAGAGAAAATGGTGGAGGCAGCAGGACTTTTTGCCGTTCACACAGCAGGGGAACAGCTGACATTACTGAACCCCAGCAACACAGAAGCAAGTGTAGACTGTGCTAACAGCACTTCCAAGCAACAATTGGCGGTGTTGTAGCCCAGGGATGAGAAGAGAACATGGTGGAGGCAGCAGGACTTTTTGCCGTTCACACAGCAGGGGAACAGCTGACATTACTGAACCCCAGTAACACAGGAGCAAGTGTTGACTGTGCTAACAGCACTTCCGAGCAACAACTGTCGGTGTTGGAGCCCAGGGATGAGAAGAGAACCGGTTGGAGGCAGCAGGACTTTTTGCCGTTCACACAGCAGGGGAACAGCTAACATTACTGAACCTCAGTAACACAGGAGCAAGTGTTCACTGTGCTAACAGCACTTCCGAGCAACAACTGGCGGTGTTGTAGCCCAGGGATGAGAAGAGAACATGGTGGAGGCAGGACTTTTTGCCGTTCACACAGCAGGGGAACAGCTGACATTACTGAACCCCAGTAACACAGCAGCAAGTGTTCACTGTGCTAACAGCACTTCCGAGCAACAACTGGCGGTGTTGTAGCCCAGGGATGAGAAGAGAACATGGTGGAGGCAGCAGGACTTTTTGCCGTTCACACAGCAGGGGAACAGCTGACATTACTGAACCCCAGTAACACAGGAGCAAGTGTTCACTGTGCTAACAGCACTTCTGAGCAACAACTGGCGGTGTTGTAGCCCAGGGATGAGAAGAGAACATGGTGGAGGCAGCAGGACTTTTTGCCGTTCACACAGCAGGGGAACAGCTGACATTACTGAACCCCAGTAACACAGGAGCATGTGTTCACTGTGCTAACAGCACTTCCGAGCAACAACTGGCGGTGTTGTAGCCCAGGGTCAAGGAGGATGTTTAAATACTTTATCAAGTATTTTCCTTGTTACGTGTCAATTAAAAATGTCTATACTCCAAACAAGAGAAATATAAACTTTAGTACCATAAGATGATGATTTAACTATAAAAAAATATATGTAAATTAATAATTTACAAACATAAACGCATACATTAACATGTTGAAAAGCAATGCAAACCACAAATAAAATAGGTTAAATAATCTGCTATACGGTTTAAAATAAAAGCATACAAGTACACATCAGAATCCATTAATGATGGGTAAGTAACAGTATGTACACCATTTTTATTGTGTAGACAATGAATGGCTGACTTAAAAACATAATCAGCATTACAAGTTTTCTTTGACATTCATAAAACTTTACATTTGGTGAATAATATCACTAAAATTTTTAAAAAAATATCTAAAATTTCCATCATGGAATACTGATAATATGTGCCAATCATTTATATTAACAAAACAAAAATTTAAAAAGTGCATAGTGCAGAGTGAAAACAGATATTTATGCCTGACTGTGGACTTGCAAGCATGACAACGGATAGATAAGGTATACATAGATGAGACTGCATAGCCACATATGGTGAATGGCGATGTAATACTGTACCTCAATAAAGTGTGCGTTACTACTACATCCTTTTTTTATCTAGCTTTATAAAAGGTTACGTGCATGTATGGTTGCGCCTTTGTTTGGACGCACAGACTGGCTTCCTGCTGTGACGCATTGGGTATTGGAGCGTCTGTACGTGTTACGACGCAGACTAACATTCACGGTGCGCATTGTTCATCATCGCAAGCGTACCGACAACACAAAGGCGTTGTCATGACTGCTTTACTCAGTAAACATGCACCTATGATGAAACATACATGCATGTGCCCTATTACATAACAAGCTACAAGAAAAACGAGTGTGAGGTGTGACACAGCTGTTTTGTTAAGGTACAGTATTATATCGACATTGTACAGATGTCGCTATTCAGTCTGATAAATATATATCATTCACGTATTCTATCAGTTGTCGTTCTTTCAGCACCTCTTACAGGTATATATTTTGCTATTGTGACTATGCACTATTGACTTTACCAAGGTAATGCATGATTTTTTTGTAGCGATTATCATGTTTACATGAAGGACCTTTATGATATTGGCTGTTAACTTTCTAATCAAATATGTATTTTTTAAAATGACACAAATATAAGTAATGTTGAAGAGGACTATTCCACATGCATTGTTTGCACAATATTACAGGTGTACATCACGTCCCTTAATCAACATTGGATTATTATATTTACTTGTATGCTTTTATTTCAAAGGCAAGAACACTGAAGTATAACCTTCACACTGCAGCAGTTGTCAAAGTTCAACCCACATTATGCACTTCCAACATTGCAGCATTTGAGTCATCATGATGTGAGTTGGATTTGTCTAAGCTATGGAGTGACAAGGTTGACCATCAGTATCCTATAGCATAAGTAGGCTTTTGTGTTTGCATTTGTTTTCGACATGTGCATATCTGTAATAATATGTCACAATTATTTTGTTACAGATTTGTGACAAAGACTAATCATTTTAATGGTTTAAAGCCTCATATCTATGTGTAGCACTAGACACTTTGACATGTCATGTTTTTTTCACCATGATTAGGTAGCTAGCAGTAATTTTTGCCGGACACACAGCAGGGGAACAGCAGGCGTTACTGAACCCCACAAACACATCAGCGATTGTTTTCATCTGTGCATCTAACACTTCTGAGCAGCAACTGGCGCTGTTGAAGCCCAGGGTCAAGGAGGGTGTAGGCTGAGGCCTAGTATGAGACGTTTGAAGTTGAAGTTGTAGTTAGCAGCAGTAATTTTTGCCAGACACACAGCAGGGGAACAGCAGGCGTTACTGAACCCCACAAACACATCAGCGATTGTTTTCATCTGTGCATCTAACACTTCTGAGCAGCAACTGGCGCTGTTGAAGCCCAGGGTCAAGGAGGGTGTAGGCAGAGGCCTAGTATGAGACGTTTGAAGTTGAAGTTGTAGTTAGCAGCAGTAATTTTTGCCAGACACACAGCAGGGAACAGCAGGCGTTACTGAACCCCACAAACACATCAGCGATTGTTTTCATCTGTGCATCTAACACTTCTGAGCAGCAACTGGCGGTGTTGAAGCCTAGGGTCAAGGAGGGTGTAGGCACAAAATATTGACTTATTGCCTTGTTACGTGGCCATTGCAAATGTATGTACTTCAAACAAGAATAAATGAAGTTTTACTAGGACAATAAAATGATGAATTTCAATTCCAAGAATAGAAAAATAATTATACTTGAGAGTCCTCTGTGGTTGATACCGTTTAATGGCTAACTGAAAATATGGTAACAAATTCAAAGCTTTCGAGACTAATCAGGTCTCTTCATCAGGCTAAGACTAAAAAAAAAAGGAAGAATCACATATTTGTACACACAACAGGACACAGGAATAGGTAAGACAAGTGAGGGAGGGACAAGTGAGGGTAGACCGGCCAAAAAATGAGAACAAGGATGAATTATCAGCGCCACACGATAAGACAAAAAATAATGGATTTACCTGTGGCAAAACACTTTTGTATGCCCGGTCATAGCATGATGGATATGGAATTACTGGTATTAAAATATAACTTCAAATATGACAAAGATACAAAGGTTTCAGAATATAAGCTCATCATGACCTTTGACACTGTTAGTGATGGAATGAATAGATCACACGGATTTATGTCATTCTATATCAATTAAGGAATCTGCGTCTCTGCCCTTCCAGGGGCATTAAAACACAAAACCAGACCCCAATCAGAGGGCAATAAAACTTTCTATCCTTATCTAGGAACTGTTCCAATATTTATGTTCATCCCTCTGTGATAATGACAGTTCTGCTACACGTCACTTACTTGTCTTACCTATTGCACTATTCCTGTGTCCTGTTGTGTATAGAAATATGTGATGCTTCATTTTTTGTTTTAGTCTTTGCCTGATGAAGAGACGTGAGTAGCCTCGAAAGCTTGCAATTTGTTACCATCTTTTCAGTTATCCATTCAAAGGTATCAACCACTGTGGACTCTCAAGTGTAAATATTTTTCTATCTAATGGCTAACACGGTACGAAGATACACATGTTTCCTAACTTCAATAATAAAAATAAAGACACTGCAAATATAAACGCATATATGCACATGCCAACAAGAAATGGAACAACACACCACCCAAAAAATTGGTTACAAAATATAGTGTTGTAAATTTAAGAATAAAAGTACATTTTTGTATTTATGAATAATGCTTAAGGAACACTATGTTAAACCATAACATAGTGAAGACAATGGATTTTGTAATCGTCACTCATCATCATCATCATTGCAATTTAGATGTGACAGTCACAGACATTTAAATTATCTAAGTTAATAAAATCGTTACTTTGTACAGCATGTATGACATGTCCAGCATGGACTCATCAATGTGATGACACAATAATGTACGATAAAAACTAACCATTTAAAAAAACATAATGCATTGTCACAATTGAAGTGTGTGCCTGCAAGTGTAGGTGAAAGAAAGGCTACGGATAGCAAAGGTATATTCTATGTCTGTATCAGACAGTGGACAGCCTCTGATGGGTAATGGCGATGTTATACTGTACGTCAATAAAGTCTGCGGCTGCAATCATGCATTTTTTGCTTGGACAGTGTTGAAGAGGGTAAAAGCATGTCTGGTTGCGCAAGGCTTTATCCGTCAACACTACCTTTCTACTGTCACGCGTAGGGTAGGGTAGCGTGTGTCAATTAGATGACTCTATAAAATGTGACGTTACGCAGCGTTATTGCGCCCTAGGGACGCCAAAAATACGACAGCAGTAATCATTTACTGTCTAATACTCCACCTATGACCAACAAAAAAAGCACGTTCCCTCTTTAACAATCTACAAGACTAACAAGCATAATGGTTCACGCTGACTTTATTGAGGTACAGTATTACATCGACATTGTCCATGAGTAACTATGCACTGTGATACCTATATACCATTATTAATTTATATCTGTTGTGGTTGTTTCAACAGCACTTGCAGGTATAACTAGTACTACCTATTGTCAGTATGCATGATGCACTTTCTAGATGTAATAATTTATTATTGCACATTATTACCAGGTTTAGATGCTGGCCATTTCATATATGGTGTGTGAAGTTACAGTTGGCATCAGTATGTGTATTTTATAATGTCTGTCATAAATAAAAATCGTGATGATGATGATGAGGATTTTATAATTTGTACATCCATTGACTGCATTATCTTACAGGTACAGATAAAGTTCCTTAAAAAGCATTAATTGATAAGTATGAAATGTACTTTTATGCATTAATTTCAAAAAGTGAAGACTATGTTTTAGTTTTTGTTACCATTTATAATAGACATGTGCAGATATGCGCTGTGATGACAAATTATTATTTGTCCATATTTGTCATAAAAATTTATCATTCTAGGCCTGGAAAACTTCACAATTTCCTGTTTTAAGCATAACAATCAGGGTGACGGCTCTTCCCTATTTGGAGCATGTTCGACATGGGTTTTTCTGTGCATGTGTAGGGAACAGGAGACTTGTTGTCGGACACACAGCAGGGGAACAGCTGGCGTTACTGAACTCCACTAACACTATAGCTTGTGTATTGGTCTGTGGACACGACACTTCTGAGCAGCAACTGGCAGTGTTGTAGCACAGGGAGTAGAGTTCAGGTGGTAGAAAGATGAACATAACAGGAGACATGGATAACGTTGCGAACCAGTTATTTAATCTGAAAACGGACAGACAAATTCTGGCGAGATCCATGCCTTGTTCATTTTCAGAAAAGTAAGCCGGTCTACATTATCGGAGGATAGTCGCATGCGACAGTCTGTTAGTACACCACCTGCGGCACTAAAGACGCGCTCCGATAATACACTGGCAGCAGGGCAAGCCAGCACCTCCAATGCATACTGGCTAAGCTCTGGCCATGTATCCAGCTTAGAGACCCAAAACTTGAATGGGGAAGAGCCATCTGGGAGTACACTGAGAGGGAAAGACATGTAGTCTGTCACCATCTTACGGAAACGTTGCCTCCTGCTGACTGGAGCCGTCTCGGATGGTGTAGACATTGGTGGCGCTGCCACAAAACTTCGCCACATTTGGAACATACTGGTCTTGCCCTGAGCAGAGGCGCTGCTTGTGCTCCCTCTTGTTGCAGAGCTGTCTCCACTGCCTCGACGCACAGAGCTGCTTTGTAAAGCAGTAGCAGCAGCAGTGCTCTGGGCTGGAATGGAGAACATTATGGATTGCACCAGTATGTCTTGGTACTCCCGCATTTTACGCTCCCGGTTCAACGGTGTGATGAGGGTTTGTAAGTTGTCCGGGTAGCGAGGGTCTAGGAGGGTTTACACACAATAATCAGACGTGGTGAGAATGTGGGCGATGCGGCGGTCGTTTCTCAGGCACTGCAGCATGAAATCAACCATGTGCTGCAGACTCCCAACTGGCCAAGAAACGCTGTCCCCTGCAAGAGGCGTCATCTCTGCCTGCTCTGCATCACCCCACCCTCGCTCTACATACTGACTAGAGCGTTGTGTACCTCCCTCTGGAGCGATGTCTTCCTCCTCCATTGACTCCTCCTCATCCTCCTCACAAAGTGAACACTGCCCAGCCCTTTGTGAGGAACCACGTGGCGCTGACTGTCCAGAAGGTGATGGAATTTGTGACTCCTCATCCTCCACCTCTTCCAAAACCTCATCCCTTATTGCTTGCAGTGTTTTTTGAAGCAGGCAGATAAGGGGGACAGTCAGGCTGACTAGTGCATCATCTGCACTCGCCATCCGCGTTGACTCATCAAACGCACGCAAAACGTGGCAGATGTCCTTCATAGAGGCCCACTCAGTAGTGGTGAAGTGTGAACGACGCAAATTACGAGTTGATTGCGCCTGATGCAGCTGATACTCCATTACTGCTGGCTGCTGCTCACACAACCGCTCCAACATATGTAACGTGGAATTCCACCTGGTGGGTACGTCACATATGATGCGATGTTCAGGAAGGCGAAATCTGCGTTGCAGAGCTGCAATGCGCGATCTGGCCATGCTGGAACGTCGCAAGTGAGCGCACTCTAGGCGGACCTTGTGCAGCAGTGCATCAAGATCCGGATAGTCCCTCAAAAAACTCTGCACGACCAAGTTGAGCACATGTGCCAGACATGGTATGTGAGTGAGGTTGCCAAGGCCCAGAGCTGCCACCAGATTTCGGCCATTGTCACACACTACCAAGCCTGGCTGGAGATTCGCTGGCAAAAACCACACGTCGCTCTCCTGCTTGATGGCATTCCAGAGCTCCTGCGCTGTGTGGCTTCGATTCCCCATGTAAATTAATTTCAGGACGGCCTGTTGACGTTTGGCCACGGCTGTGCTCATATCGGTCGCATCAGGTAAACGTTCACGGGTCCATGTGGAGGTAGACCGTGACGGCTCCTGCCGCGATGATTCTGAGGAACTGGAGTAGGAGGAGGAGTCAATGTGGACAGACTTGATTCCTGCAATCCTTGGAGTTGGCAGAACACGTACAGCGCCACTCGCAAGATCTGTACCCGGCTCCACAACATTGACCCAATGGGCAGTGAGGGAAAGGTATCGTCCCTGGCCATGGGTACTGGTCCACGCATCGGTGGTCAGGTGGACCTTGCTACTGACGGCGTTTAGTAGCGCATGTTTAATTTTTCCCTTGACATGCTTTTGCAGACCAGGGACGGCTTGCCTGCTGAAATAAAATCGGCTGGGCACATTGTATTGTGGGACTGCCAATGCCATAAAGTTATGGAAAGTGTCAGTCTCCACCAGCCTGAATGACAGCATTTCAAGGGACAGGAGTTTTGCAATGCCAGCATTCAGAGCTTGTGCTCGTGGATGGTTTGCCGAGTATGGCCGTCTTTTATCCCATGCCTGTGCTACCAATGGCTGTTTTGTGGCCTGGGAGTGTGAGGATGACAGGGAACTTGCAGCTGTGGGTGGAATAACACTGGGTCTCTGGACAACAGTTACAGAGGTTCTTCCATGGCGATCCTGTGAGGAAGCCGAACCAGCTGTGTGTGAGCTGGAGGAAGAGGCTCCAACACGAGCTGAAGATGTAGGTGCTGCTGTAGGTTGGCCTACATCTCCAGTGTGTCTTTGTAACTCAGCTACGTGCTTTGTCCGTACATGTTTCCACATATTTGTGGTATTGAGGTTACTGATATTTTTACCTCTTTTAACTTTTTGATTACACACCTTGCATTTGAGATAGCAAATATCATCTGCAAGTGTGTCAAAAAAGGACCACGCAGTGCAAGTCCTGGGAGCGCCCGGTTTGGCTGTTGGAAGAGAACTGCTACGAACGGGTGCCAAACTGGAGGGTACAGGCAACCGAGTCTGCAGCCTACCTCTCCCTACTGTTTTGACCGTTGGGGCAATCTCTTCCTCAGAGCTGCTCCCACCACCTTCCTGTTCCTCACGCCATGTTGGGTCTTGGACCTCATCATCTCCACTACCCTCTTCCAACACCTGCTGCTGTTGGGTGGTCTGGCCAGCACCTTGCTCAACAGAAAATGGCACCTGAGTCTCATCATCATCAGATGCGTTCTGCGGTGTGCTGACCACGGCACTGGCTCACCCGCCTCTTCACATTCAGAGAGACACAGCTGTTGCGCATCACTGCATACTGCCTCTTCTTCACATTCCAGAATGCTGCTTGGCTGGGCCCTGTTTCCAAGCCAACAGATTCTGAGAACAGAAGCAGAGACTCAGCTGGCTCCAGTTCAGAACTCTCTGACTGCCTGGGCAATTTGGCAGGCGGTGAAGAGACAGATGGTTGTTCAACAGTGCTGTGGTCCTGAGAGGAGGTGGAAGCAATTGAAGTCGATGCATTGGCTGCCATCCAACCAACAACGGCTTCAATTTGTTCTTCCCGCAGCAGGGGGGTACGCTGAGCTCCTACAAAAGTGCGCATAAAGGAACGCTCACGGGGAAAACTGGTGGATGCTGTGTCACTGGGTGCGGCAACAGCCACAGAATCCCCACGTCCTCTCCTGCTGAAACTCCACGGCCACGACCACGTGCCTTACTCCCTGCCTTCTTCATCTTGGTAGATTGATAAGAGAAGTCAGAAAGTTATAAGGCCTAAGTGTGGTTATTCCTCAGAGACTGCAGTGAACACTGCAGACAACTGTTCAGTAGCTGTGAAAGGCCCCTTTGTCTACTTCTATAGTGTTTGCAACCACTGTATTGTATACGGATGGAAGCGCGTCACACTAATAGATTAGATTTTTTTCAAATATAATGGAGCAGCACCAATTTGAGAAAAATGTGAAGGATGAGGCAGTGACACACGCTCAGCAGACTACAACCAGCAGTAGTTGAAGAACTAACTGGAGCGTGATCTGCACTCAAAAACTGAAAAGCTCACAGACTACAGTGAACACTGCAGACAACTGTTCAGTAGCTGTGAAAGGCCCCTTTGTCTACTTCTATAGTGTTTGCAACCACTGTATTGTATACGGATGGAAGCGCGTCACACTAATAGATTAGATTTTTTTCAAATATAATGGAGCAGCACCAATTAGAGAAAAATGTGAAGGATGAGGCAGTGACACACGCTCAGCAGACTACAACCAGCAGTAGTTGAAGAACTAACTGGAGCGTGATCTGCACTCAAAAACTGAAAAGCTCACAGACTACAGTGAACACTGAAACACAACTGTTCAGTAGCTGTGAAAGGCCCCTTTGTCTACTTCTATAGTGTTTGCAACCACTGTATTGTATACGGATGGAAGCGCGTCACACTAATAGATTAGATTTTTTTCAAATATAATGGAGCAGCACCAATTTGAGAAAAATGTGAAGGATGAGGCAGTGACACACGCTCAGCAGACTACAACCAGCAGTAGTTGAAGAACTAACTGGAGCGTGATCTGCACTCAAAAACTGAAAAGCTCACAGACTACAGTGAACACTGAAACACAACTGTTCAGTAGCTGTGAAAGGCCCCTTTGTCTACTTCTATAGTGTTTGCAACCACTGTATTGTATACGGATGGAAGCGCGTCACACTAATAGATTGGCAAATATAATGGAGCTGCACCAATTCCACAAAATCAAATAAAAAAAAGAGTCAGTGAGTGACACTTGCAGATGCCTACAAACAGCGGTGGATGCAGAGCAAACTGCAGCGTCACCTGCACTCTCACACACACCTTGCACAGAGCTGTTAAAACAACACTGGCAAAAGGAAGCTTTACACAGCGGTTGGTAAACTAGCCTGCCTAAAGCACAGTAGAGTACACAAAATCGCAATGTCTAACTGTCCCTCAGAGTCAGCACAGCAGCGTTCTGTCCCTAACTGAGTTCACAGCACAGTGACGCTAAAATGGAGGCGGCGCCTTTTATACTGCATTCTGACATCATTTCAGCAGCCAATCACAGCCATGCCATTAGTTAAGATGACCGCAGCATTACAGGATGTGCCCACACTTCATAAGATTCCTCATTGGCTGACTAAAATCACATTGCCTCTCAAAGAATTATGGGAACTTCCGATTCCGGTATACGATATATGAAAAATATCGGAACTAAGTATCGGAATTCCGATACAGCGAATATCGGCCGATACCCGATACTTGCGGTATCGGAATGCTCAACACTAATCCCTAGGTTAGGTGGCAATTATAAAGGTGGAAGATGACTGATATATGAGACTGTGAGTGATGTTGTTGCCCGCAAGGTGTGAGGCCGCGGTCAAAAGAATCATACACCGAGGGTCCTGTGCAAACTTGAAAGCTGAACTTTACTGAAGATTGGTAACACTTCTTATGTTTTCCAACATAACAGTCATGGGTAGATATATACTTTTTCTTACTCACTGCAACTCGCATGTTGTTCAGTTACCAAAGGCATCACAGGACCAAAACACCAAGATAACGGGTCATTGATATCAAATTCTGGAGATGATGAACTGTGGGATCTTTTGGACTCTGGAAAAGGTTTGCATTCAAATAACTCGTCCACAGGTGTTGAATCAGGATGGAAGTCTTCTGACCTACAAAGTTTTAGTCGATTCCTGTGAACAACCTTGGGTTGTTGAGAATCTCGCTGGATGCCATAAATGTCATTCCAGGGTATGGGATACCTTGGATGATGTAAGGCTGTCTCTTCCATTGTGTATCAAGCTTTCCGGTACGATGATTGTTTTCTCAACCAGATCTTATCACCTACACGCAAAGTTGTAGCTTTCGTTTGTTTATCAAAGTCATGTTGCTGTCGTTTACGAGTGTCGAACCAGAGTGAATTCCCTGCTGACTGCACTAGCCAGGAATATCAAAACCCCATCCGGGAGAAGAAACCCCGACCATTTTTACAAGCAGGGTAGGCCATCATGCAGATATTGTCATCGAGCTGGACATTTGGAATGTCAATGTTGGCGTTTAAAAGAGTAACCCCCGAGGCAGAGGACTGCCCCTCGGGAGGACAGACGGTAGGTCCCGAAAATGTTACTTGGGCTGATACATGGCCAGTGGAATGGGTCGGTAAGTGAGGGCAGAACCCCTGTCTATAGCAACCACCCTCTCCTGCCTTGCTTTGGCATTACCACTAGTAGTACTATGCTGCCCTCTGCTGCCTTAGTTGGGCATTGCAACTTGTTTTTTTTTAGAATGTCACCACTCAGCAATGCATCCAGATGTTTCAGAGTTGGAGCTCATTGTGGGACATATGAATTATAGGCGGACAGGTGAGGAATACTTTGGGTAAAAGAGGGTTATTGAGGGGTAGTGTTTTTTTTTTTCAAATAAAGGACTTTTCTCTGAGTGTCTTTATTACTTTTGATTATGGGGTTAGTAATATGTCTGATAGACATATCTCTATTACTAACCCCTGGGCATCTTGTCAGTGGACATAAAACAGATTTACATTAATCTAAATCCATTAAATGCGCCTTTTCCGGGGTGGCTGCAGGCTGCTATTTTTAGGCTGGGGTGGGCCAATATCCATGGCCAATTCCCAGTCAGAGAATACCAGCCAACAACTGTCTGCTTTAGTTTGGCTGGACAAAAAAAATGGGGGGGACCCCAAGCCATATTTTAAATTATTTATTTAAATAATTTAAAAAATGGAGTGGGTACGCCTCTATTTTTTATTGCCAGCTTAGATAAAGCTGACAGCTGAGGGCTGCAGCCCCCTGACCAAGGCAGACGCCGAAAAGCTCTTAGGGGCTTGGCGCATTGAGGGGACATCTGCTACTGTGTGCATACTAAGGTAATATATTCAAGAGGCACCTGTTATATTTATTTGGTTTGATTACATCATTACTTTTTTCATATTACATCTTTTTGGGACTCTCTTGGACTACCTTTGCAACTTGTACTGTGATTATTATTTAGCACCTTTCTCTGCCATAACACCTTTTTGCATTGCAATTTATGTACCCACAAAAGCGGCACCTTTATGGTGTTGGTAACTTTATCTATGACATATGATAATAGCCATTCTTTCTCTCCTCTGGGTTGCAATATTTTTATATTATTGGTGTCCCCTGAGTTGTGCCTTATTGTTTCCCCACCTTTCTTTTAATCATTATATAATTTGTATTGTCAATAAAGGATATAGTTTATTATTGGACACATTTCGTTTTTTTTCTTCTTTTGTGTTTAGCTTTCAGCTTGACCTACTCTGGTTATCAAGAACAGGGGAAATCCCATGTCTTTTTTTTAACTTTTTTTTTCATACTGCGCCCACCAATCATAGCCATGCCAATAGTTGACATGGCTGTGGTTGAGCTGGAAGTGCCCACATCAGAAAAACTTGTTGTTTGGCTGCGCTACAGCCTTTCGAAAAGCTTTGCTTCGGCTGCCGACATGGAAGAGTAACAGAGACTTCCGGGAGAAGTCCATGTTCAGGGTTTGTGCATGGACACTAGGTGTTAGGTATGGCCCCGAAATTTACCGTTTGGGTTCACCCATCACTAACTTCTATGAGCTTTTTCCCAAATTGGTTGAGACTTATATGATTTTACTTTTGTTTTGACTGATGGTGCAGGACGTCTTAGTCCTGTTTTATGACTTTACTTCAAACATGTAATTGCATTCCACTTGACTAATCCCTGCTACCGTCAGCTTCATTACATTGACACAACTGTCAGGCTAGTCCCAGGGTTTTTGTAGGGACAGACCACATGGAGTGGGGGCGCCAGTTGTGTGTCTCATACTAAGGTGTCAACCTCCATGAACAAGCAATATTATAGACTAGGGAATCACAGGTGTCCATCTTTGACTGTTGTCCATGTGGAGCCCCTGAGGGTTCAGTCTCCACAGAGGTGTTGCATCTCATCCAGAGGTGTGACACTCCACTCCCAGGTAAGGAGGAAGCACCCCATAGACTCCGACACTTTCATCCAACACACCATGCCATCTAAGCATACGGACGTACCCTACGGGATGATGGTCTGACTCAGACTGGTTAGTACAGGTGTATGGGTGGGTGGAGCTTAGGCAGCAGCAAGAGGAGAGGAGAAGCTTAGAGGGCAGAACTCTCCTGGGAGTCTCTCTGAGGAGAGCCAAATTTAGGAGCTCCTGAAGTCAGCGAAAGGGTCCAAGGGCACGGACAGTGACAATTCCATCCGTGGCCCCATTCGTGAAAGGAAGGACTAGGCCATCAGGGTACGGCCCTTAGACTAGTGGGAAGCTTCTGGCCCTGCTAGTAAGCCGATCTGCGGTAATCACTTTATGAGTCATTGCCACAACACCAGCAGCATCCCCTGGAAGGAAGCTATATAGGCCAAGGACATACAGAACTAATCTGCTTCCCGACAGGACCGCAGCTTCTGATCTGAAGGACTGCATGGTGAGGTGCTATGAAGAAATGAGTAGAAAAGCACAGAGAGTGAAGGCCAGGAAAGGAACACACTGAAAGGGAGTCTTGGGAAGTGCGACCAATCTACCTGGGGGTTGCTGGACCACTCGCCCGGAGGACATAGTGCCAAGCGGGCATCTGTACTGCGCATATCAGAACTGTGAGTAAAAACCCTTAAACTGCACTCGGACTGTCTCGCCGATTATTCCAGCGTCGCACATCTCCCTGCAACACTCCTCAGCACCATTCCTAAAATATACACCAACTACTTGCCCTGGAAGGACACAGCCTCACCTGTAGGAGGTTTATCATCTAGCTGCATAACACCATCCCTTCTAGAGGACCTGCACAGCAGCGCTGGTCACCCTGACCAGATACTACAGGTGGCGTCACGAATCACTAACATTATCCCCTGTAAATAATCCCCTTTTTGGTGAGCGCCCAGGGCCACGGACTGAGTCGTGGCCGCCGTGACATCCCCATAAAAGTCGATAGGCTCAACTCCGAGTACCCCACGGCCCTGGCAGGCGACTCATCCATATAATATCCATATGAGCTAATTTTTCATAGGTTTTTAGTGTATTGCACATTTTTGGTTGTTTGTGGGGTACCTTTTAATGTTTCATTAAAAGTAAAGTTTTAGGGAATATTAATGTTAACTATATTTTGATTCATCCTGTGTTACAACCTTTTTTTGTCAGTCAAAAAGAGGAAAGCTCTAGTATAAGAGCAGTAAAAATGATCATAGCAGCTATACACAGTTTGAATTAAAAAATTTTGTGAGAAGTTGTTATTTAAAAAAATATATCTGGGATGTTAGTTTAAAAAATTTCACTTTTAAATAGAATTGAGCAGACATTATATTCCTTTGGTATTGGTGGTCACTAATTGGTCTCTAAATGATGCTTCTGCATTAACTTCATCAAGTCTAGAATTTGAGGTGTGCAAAAATGTCCCTTCTCATACCAAGGTAACACTACCCCCAATGTGACATCGCTAGCTCTCCATAGATAACTTTACCCTTTCACAGTGAAATTACTCGGGCTCCATGCAAACCCCTAAACCTTACTCTGTCACATTATGAGCCCTCCCTAGAGACTCTTTTCCCTTACACTGCTCTGTATCTACTGTTTACAGTTTTAATTTTTGCTTTATCTAATGCAGTTAAACAGATCTGTCATTCAGTAGCATAGGTCATCAATGTCAGATTAGAAGAGATTCAACACCCAGTACCCTCACTCAGGGCCTCCATCAGGGCATTACTGCTTGTACTACTGTATGGGGCCCGGTGAGCAGTAGCATAAAGGGGGGCACACATGTGCTGGCAGGTTAGACCCTATTCTCTTTCTTCTGCTTGTTGGGCCTAAGGCACAATAGTTCAAGGCTGCTGCAAGCCAGATACATAACAACACTGCGGTGATTTAAAGATACACCTACAGTGTTGTTAATGCATCCGGCGGCCAAAATCGATGCTGTATCTTTAAGCCGAGTGGATCATGGTCATGATGCTGCTCTTCTTCATTCCGGAGCAGATTAGCATGCCACATTTGTGGGAGACAGGAGACACTGAAGTTGACAGCAGGCAGGCAGAGGAAGCAGGCTGTCTGTGAGGACTCGGAAGAGACTGTCGAGGGGACTGAGAAGAGGGGAGTGAGGTGAGGGGAGGCTGCTGAGGTGAGGAGAGGGGAGGCTGCTGAGGTGAGGAGAGGGGAGGCTGCTGAGGTGAATGAGGAGATAGGAGGCTGCTGAGGTGAGTAAGGAGATGGGAGGCTGCTGTGGGAAGTGAGGAGATGGGAGGTTGCTGTGGGAAGTTAGGAGATGGGGAGGCTTCTGAGGTGAGTGAGGAGATGGGAGGCTGCTAAGGTTAATGATGAGAAATGAGGCTGCTGAGGAGGGTGAGGAGATGGGAGGCTGCGTAGGTGAGTGAGGAGTGGGGAATCTGCTGAGGTGAGTGAGGAGAGGGATGTTGCTGAGGTGAGTGAGGAGAGGGGAGGCTGCTGAGGTGAGTGACAAGATGGGAGTCTGCTGAGGGGAGTGAGGAAATGGAAGGCTGCTAAGGAAAGTGAGAAGATGGGAGGCTGCTAACGGGAATGAGGAGATGGCAGGCTGCTGAGGGGAGTGACGAGAAGAGAGACAGCTGAGAGGAGTAAGGAGAGGGGAGGCTTCTGAAGGGAGTGAGGAGATGGGTGGCTACTGAAGAGAATGAGGGAATGGGAGGCTGCTGAGGGAAGTGAGAAGATCGGAGGTTGCTGAGGGGAGTGAGGAGAAAGGAGGCTGCTGAGAGGAGTAAGGAGGGGAGGATGCCTAGGGGAGTGAGGAGAAGGGAAACTGCTGAGGGGAGTGAGGAGAAGAGAGGCTGCAGAGAGGAGTAAGGGGAGGGGAGGCTGCTGAGGGGTGTCTGCATCCGGCAGGGTGAGGCTGCTGAGAGGAGGCTACTGAGGTGAGTCTGTGTCTGCTAGGCTAGGCTGCTGAGGGAATTCTGCATCTGATAGGCGGAGGACTAGTGAGGGGAGGCTGCATCCGGCAAGGGGAGGCTGCTTATGGGAGTGAGGTGAGGATGACCAGGGCTAATCGATGAGGAGCGGCTGCGCCAATTGCGTTTTAAAAAGGTGCCAACCTCTGCGGACAGGTAGAAACAAGAATAGTTGACAAATAGAGTGATCCCCCTTTATGCATGACTACTTTATATTTTCTTTCTATTATCATATCACTTTTTGAATTCTCATATTTTGGGGTGTATTTACAGAATATTCTAGAATTTATAGGTTTTTAATGAATACCAATAAAGAGATTTTTTGGTTGTGTATAATCGGTGAATATATATGCAATAATGTACACTGTTTACATTTATTAACCCCTTAACACACAATGATATGCAGTGTCCGACATTGGATGCCTCCCCCTGTTTGGTGAGGGCTTCGGCACATAAATATACAGAAAACGGAATACAATAATCTGCAGTCAGAAATACAGATGGTAAAAAAGTCACAATCTGGTTTCAATTATTAAAAAAAATTAAATTGACTCATTCCCTTAAAGAAAAAAAAAATACACCTAAAAACAATATTGGGAAATTAATAAATGTTTAATAGGTTAGAGTAGAGTAGGGCCCGCTGTGGTGGTGACTTAAAAATTTTTTAGCCAGAACAAAAGCTGATGGCTATGTGATCCGGGAACTGTTAATGTGTGATTGGTGAGGACGTGGCACAGAAGTGGAGTTTTTCCAAGAGTGGGCAGTGGGACTGTGGAAGATTAGAGGGGTAAGGTGGAGCTGGGGTGGAGCCTGGGCAAAGTCTCCAAGGGGCCCCAATATTTTGACAGTATGGGGACTGAAATTCCTAGTGGCAGCTCTGTCCACACTGATCAGTTGATCTAGTGGTGATCAGATGTAAGCAATTATGGGGCTGCAACAGCATGGTTTTCTACATTAGTGGCTCCAAGTACTGCACCTTATCTGCTAGTCATTTAAATAGGAAATATGGTGGAGTACCTCGGAGCTAAAGTGCTTAGGAAATAAAATGCAGTGGCCATTAAAGAATTTAAATAGGAAATAAGGTACAGTACCTGAGATTTGTAACTAAACAATCTACAAAGCCATGCTGTTCTTACTCTAAACATTGTTTACATTTGGCTTGAGCAGATAATAGCTGATCCTTGTAAGGGTACAGTGTTGTGAATGGGCTTGAGATGAGTTCTGAGCAGAGGCTCCCTCTGGTGGTTACAAGCGGTACTGGTCTGTCCAGTGAAGATTGTGAAGATTGTGAGGATTGGGAATCAGGTGTTACTGACTGGTCTTATATAAGGGAGTCACCTTCCCATCAGGGTTGCCGGTGATCAATTGTTCTGGTCTCCATCCTTGATTCCTGTTTCCTTGTAGCCTGCTGTGTCGTGTCTGCATCTACTGCTAACAGATAGACATTTTCTTCTTGTCTAACCGCCATTACATGTTTGGGGGCTTTCTATTATCTTTGGGGTTCTGCTCTGGGCAGATAGCTTTCCTATATCTATCTTTAGGTGTGGTTAGTTTCTCAGGCTGTGACGAGGCGTCTAGGACCAACGTAGGAACGCTCCACGGCTGCCTCTAGTTGTTGTGGTTAGTCAGGGTACTGCAATCTCATAGATTCAATCTGCTCTGGTGTATTGCCTTTTTTGCCTGCACTCCTCAGCTACCGAAACATAACAGTATCACCGGCCCAAAATTTAAAATTGTATGGTACTCACAGAAGGGAAAAAATTTGTGAAAGAAAAAAACGGTTGTCAGAGTTGTCAGAGATATTTTTCTGTTTGTTGTATTTTTTTTTCCCCTCTGTATCTCTGGGTGCTGGGGAGGATTTTTTTCTCTCAATGGAGTTTGCACAGTTGTCTGGCCGTGTGGATCAGCTTGCCACTGAGGTTCAGAGTATTGCTGCATATCTTGCTAGGTTGCCTGTTGTGGAACCTAGGATTCCCATGCCAGATTTGTTTTTAGGGGATCGAGCTAAGTTTCAGAATTTCAAAAATAATTGTAAATTGTTTTTTGCCTTAAAATCTAAGTCCTCAGGAACGCAGCGCAGCAGGTTCAAATTGTCATCTCTCTCCTGCGCGGCGATCCTCAGGATTGGGCTTTTTCCCTGACACCTGGGGATCCTGTTTTGAGTGATGTTGATGCATTTTTTCAGGCTTTGGGGTTATTGTACGATGAGCCTAATGTCACTGATCAAGCTGAAAAAGCCTTGTTGGCATTAAATCAGGGGCTTGATGACGCTGAGTTATACTGTCAGAGATTCCGTAGGTGGGCAGTCCTGACCAAGTGGAATGACGACGCTTTGGCGGCCCTTTTTCGGAAGGGTCTGTCAGATAATGTAAAGGATGTTATGGTGGGATTCCCTTCCCCTCTGGTCTCAATGATTCTATGTCATTAGCGATTCAAATTGACAGACGTTTGCGTGAGCGGAGAAGTATGCGTGGAATAGTGTTGCCTTGTGAACCTGCTTCTGAAGCCATGCAGTGTGATGAAGTGGTGTCTGGGGCACAGCGTCATGAGTTTCGAAAGCGCAATGGGTTATGTTTCTACTGTGGTGATGCCTCTCATGCTATTTCAGTCTGCCCTAAGCGGGGAAGACGTTTTGCACGCTCAGTTGTCTTGGGTAGTGTTCAGACTAAGTTTTTATTAACTGTCACTCTGATATGCTCTCTGTCCTCATTTTCTGCTCAGGCTTTCGTTGATTCTGGAGCAGCTATTAACCTGATGGATTATGATTTTGCTAAACGTTGTGGGTTTCCCTTGATACCCCTACAGAAGTCTATTCCCCTACTGGGGATCGATTCTACCCCTTTGGCTGAGAATAAACCTCAGTTCTCTACTCAGGTGATAATGAGGGTTGAACTGATCATCAAGAGTGCTGCAAATTTTTGGTTCTGTATAATCTGCATGATATTATCGTACTGGGTTTCCCTTGGTTACAGTCTCATAATCCTGTTTTGGATTGGAAATCTGTGTCTGTAACCAGTTGGGGCTGCCAATGTGTTAATACCAACACTCCTGTTTTTTCTGCCTCCCCCCAGGCTCAGGATGTTCCTGACTTTTTGATTGATTTTTTCTGATGTATTTAGCGAAAGTAAATCTGCATCCTTGCCTCCCCATAGGAGCTATGACTGCGCTATTGAATTAGTGCCTGGTAGTAAATTCCCTAAAGGTCGCCTTTTTAACTTGTCTGTACCTGAACATGACGCTATGCGGTCTTATATCAAGGAGTCATTGGAGAAGGGTCATATCAGACCATCCTCTTCACCCTTAGGTGCCGGTTTTTTCTTTGTGGCCAAAAAGGATGGTTCATTAAGGCCGTGTATTGATTATCGTCTTTTGAACAATATTACTGTGAAATATCAATACCTGTTACCCTTGATTTCTGACTGTTTTCCAGGGTGAAAAACGCTACTTGGTTTACCAAGCTTGACCTCAGGGGGGCATATAACCTTTTTCGCATTAAGCACGGGGATGAATGGAAGACGGCATTCAATACCCCGGAGGGGCATTTTGAGTACCTTGTGATGCCCTTTGGGCTCACTAATGCTCCTTCTGTCTTCCAGTCCTTCATGAATGACATTTTCAGGGATTTTGTGGATAAATTTCAGATTGTTTATTTGGATGATATCTTGATTTTTTCTAATGACTGGGACTCTCATGTGAAACATGTTCGAACTGTATTCCAGATTTTGAGAGAGAATGCTCTGTATGTGAAGGGATCAAAGTGTCTTTTTGGCGTACAGAGGATCTCATTTCTGGGATTCATTTTGTCCCCATCTGTTATTGAAATGGACCCGGTCAAGGTTCAGGCAAACTGTGATTGGGTCCAACCTACTTCATTAAAGGCTCTTCAAAGATTTTTGGGTTTTGCAAATTTTTATCGTAAATTTATTGGTAATTTCTCGGTTATTGTTAAACCATTAACTGATTTGACCAAAAAGGGTTCTGATGTGGTGAATTGGCCTCCTGAGGCAGTCTCTGCATTTCAGTAACTTAAGCACAGATTCACTTCTGCTCCTGTTCTACGGCAGCCTGATGTTTCTCTGCCATTTCAGGTGGAGGTTGATGCCTCTGAAATTGGGGCAGGTGCCGTTTTGTCCCAAAAAGATCCAGAGACCTCTAAAAGTAACCCTTGTGCCTTTTTCTCTCGAAAATTTTCTCCTACTGAACGTAATTATGACGTGGGTAATCGGGAGTTATTGACCATGAAGTGGGCTTTTGAAGAGTGGAGACATTGGCTGGAGGGAGCCAAACATCAGGTGGTGGTCCTTACTGACCATAAGAATCTGGTTTATCTGGAATCTGCCAAGCGACTCAATCCTAGACAGGCCAGGTGGGCCTTGTTTTTCACACGTTTTAATTTTGTGGTTTCCTTTCTTCCTGGCACTAAGAATGTTAAGGCGGATGCCCTCTCGAGGAGCTTCCTTGCGGACTCTCCTGAGTTATCTGATCCTTCTGTTATTTTGAAAGAGGGTGTATTTCTTTCCGCCATCTCACCTAATTTGAGACTTGCTCTGGAGGGGTGTCAGGAGGATAGGCCCGAGCGCTGCCCTGTTGGAAAATTGTTTGTCCCGGACCAGTGGAAAAAGAGTGTGATGTATGAGATTCATTGTTCCGCGTTGGCTGGGCATCCCGGAATTTTTGGTACCAGAGACTTGGTTAGTCGGTCCTTTTGGTGGCCTACCTTGTCTCGTGATGTCAGGGAATTTGTGCAGTCCTGCGGGACTTGCTCTCGCTCCAAGCCTTGCTCTCGCTCTAGTGGTTTGTTGATGCCATTGCCTGTGCCCAAGAGACCATGGACCCATATCTCTATGGATTTCATTTCCGACCTTCCTGTTTCTCAGAGAATGACAGCCATCTGGGTGATTTGTGATAGGTTTTCCAAGATGATACATCTTGTGCCATTACCTAAGTTGCCTTCCTCCTCTGAATTGGTGCCGTTGTTCCTTCAGCACGTGGTTCGTTTACACGGCATTCCTGAGAACATAGTGTCTGACAGAGGAGTCCAGTTTGTTTCCAGATTTTGGAGGACTTTTTGTTCTAAACTGGGTGTTCAATTGTCTTTCTCCTCGGCATTTCATCCTCAGACCAATGGTCAAACTGAGAGAACAAACCAGACATTGGAGACTTATCTAAGATGCTTTGTGTCTGCTGATCAGGATGACTGGGTCTCTTTTTTGCCTTTGGCTGAGTTTGCTCTTAATAATAGGGCTAGCTCTGCCACTTTGATGTCTCCGTTTTTCTGTAATTCTGGGTTTCACCCTCGATTTTCTTCAGGACAGACGGAGGCTTCTGTCTGTCCAGGTGTTGACTCTGTTGTGGAGCGTATGCAACATATTTGGGACCAGGTAGTGGAGAGGTTGTCCCTCTCTCAGGAGAGGGCCCAGCGGTTTGCTAACCGGCATAGGACTGATGGTCCTCGGTTTAAAGTAGGGGACTTGGTCTGGTTGTCCTCAAAAAATATTCCTATGAGAGTAGCATCTCCTAAATTTAAGCCTAGGTTCTTTGGACCTTATAAGATCATGGAGATTCTTAATCCTGTCTCTTTTCGTTTGCTTCTTCCAGGGACATTTAAGATCCATAACGTGTTCCACAAGTCCTTATTGAAGAGGTTTGTTGAGCCAGTGGTTCCTGCTGCTGTGCCTCCTGACCCTGTTTTGGTTGAGGGCAATCTGGAGTATGTGGTTGAGAAAATATTAGATTCTCGTTTTTCTAGACGGAAACTCCAGTATTTGGTTAAGTGGAGAGGTTATGGTCAGGAAGACAATTCTTGGGTGTTTGCTTCGGACATCCATGCTAGGAGACTCATCCGTGCGTACCATAGAACTCATCCTGACCGACCTGGTTGCTCAAATGAGGGTTCGGTGACCCCTCCTCAAGGGGGGGGTACTGTTGTGAATGGGCTTGAAATGAGTTCTGAGCAGAGGCTCCCTATGGTGGTTACAAGCGGTACTGGTCTGTCCAGTGAAGATTGTGAAGATTGTGAGGATTGGGAATCAGGTGTTACTGACTGGTCTTATATAAGGGAGTCCCATCAGGGTTGCCGTGATCAATTGTTCTGGTCTCCATCCTTGATTCCTGTTTCCCTTGTAGCCTGCTGTGTCGTGTCTGCATCTCCTGCTAACAGATAAGACATTTTCTTCTTTTTGTTTTTGTGCTTGATTTTTGCATTTTGTCCTGCACTTCTGTGGGGGCCTTCAGGGTCCCCTCCGGGGGCTTTTGCCCTCTCAGTTTAGTTCAGCCACTGATGTTTGTACTTTTGCTTTTTCCAGTTTTTTCAGTGGCTGCTGTTTTGATTTTGTTACACCAGAGAACAAATTTAGGTGGTAGAGGTCGTGTGATCTCAGGTGTTTTTGAAATTAGTAGAGTTGGTGCTTTTCAGGGTTTTCTGGGATTGCAGTAAGTACCCTTCCTATCCTTTTCTATTTAGTTAGTTTGGGCCCCAACGTTTGCTCATACTATTTTCTGTCTGTGTCAGTATTTCTTCTTGTCTAACCGCCATCACATGTTTGGGGGCTTTCTATTATCTTTGGGGTTCTGCTCCGGGGCAGATAGCTTTCCTATATCTATCTTTAGGTGTAGTTAGTTTCTCAGGCTGTGACGAGGCGTCTAGGACCAACGTAGGAACGCTCCACGGCTGCCTCTAGTTGTTGTGGTTAGTCAGGGTACTGCAATCTCATAGATTCCAACTGCTCTGGTGTATTGCCTTTTTTGCCTGCACTCCTCAGCTACCGAAACATAACAGTACAGGTTGTTGGACCACCACAGATCTGATATTGGTGTTTTATCGTATGGAAAATATTTTTATTTCCTACATATCTATATATATAAAAATGAGTGTATGTGTGTGTGTTTCAGCAACCAATCACTAAGCATCTTTCATTTCACCAGAGCTGTTTAAAAGAAGCTCAGCTGTGATTGGTTGCTATGAGCAACAGTTTTCCCACTCCACAACACCTCAGCAGACACTGACCGGGTGGGAGATATCTAGCATCCCCGGGAACATAAGCTCTCAGCCATTGTCTGCCCCCCCAGAAAGGAGCAGAGAGCACATGAAAGAGATGAATCACCCCCTCCTCCATTACTGCCGCGCTCTATTGTTACCAGCGTAGAAAAATATACTGATTAAACACTGAGGTAAAATACTGACCAAATACTGAATTAAAATACTGATCAAACACTGAGGTAAAATACTGATTAAATAATGATGTAAACCACTGACAAAATACTGAAGTAAAATAATGATCAAACACTGAGGTAAAATACTGTCCAAACACTGAAGTAAACCTCTAACCAAATACTGAGGTAAAATACTGACCAAACACTGAGGTAAAAGTCTGACCAAATACTGAGGTAAACTACTGACCAAATACTGAGGTAAAATACTGATCAAATTCTGAGGTAAAATACTGATCAAACACGGAGATAAAATACTGACCAAATACTCAGGTAAAATACTAAAACATTGAGGTAAAATACTGACCAAACATGAAGGTAAGGTACGGATTAAATACTGAGGTAAAATGCTGACCAAATACTGAAGTAAAATACTGATCAAACAGAGATAAAATACTAAAACACTGAGGTAAAATACTGATCAAATACTGAGATAAAATACTGACCAAATACTGAGGTAAAATACTAAAACACTGAGGTAAAATAGAGACCAAACACGGAGGTAAAAGTCTGACCAAATACTGAGGTAAACTACTGACCAAATACTGAGGTAAAAAACTGATCAAATACTGAGGTAAAATACTGATCAAACACTGAGATAAAATACTGACCAAATACTGAGGTAAAATACTAAAACATTTAGGTAACTTACAGACCAAACACGGAGGTAAGATGCTAATTAAATACTGAGGTAAAATGCTGACCAAATACTGAAGTAAAGTACTGATCAAACAGAGACAAAATACTAAAACACTGAGGTAAAATACTGACCAATTACTGAGGTAAAATACAGACCAAACACTGAGATAAAATACTGACGAAATACTGAGGTAAAATGCTGATCAAACATTGAGGTAAAATACTAAAATACTGAGGTAAAATACTGACCAAACACTGAGGTAAAATACTGAACAAACACTGAGGTAAAACTCTGACCAAACACTGAGGTAAACCACTGACCAAATACTGAGGTAAAATGCTGACCAAATACTGAAGTAAAATCCTAAAACACTGAGGTAAATCCCATAGTCCCATGCCCATATACCTATCATACTGTAATACTATTGTAGGAACTCGAGGATTCTGATAGCGTGGGGCAATGAACAATCAGAGACGGGTTTCTTTGAATGCAAATAATGTATTTGTGAAACAGCAAAACACCCAAAAACAATATTCAAACAACCCATAGTGACATGCAATGAAACGAGTCCATATATATACACAAGTCCAGTTATATGAATCCGGATATATAAGTCCTTGAACCTCTATAGCGAGGGCGGTAAAGTTCTTACGACGGAGTCCTCACACAAATGTGACCACAAGGTAAGTCTGATACACAGGTAACGTGGCTGGATTTACACACTGCTGGTGTGTGAAGAGTCAGATCCAGGTATGCAGAAAACACAGGGAGGTCCAGGAACAAGTTAAACTCAGTTGTGGCTTAATTCAGTGAAGTCCAACAACAAGTTCATATGTCAGTAAGATTCCAGTAACAGTTCCAACAGCTCTCACCAGAGGTAGTGCACGAAGGGTTAAACAGCAACAGTTCAGAAACACAGTTCTTATCAGATGGAGTGAACCAAGGGTTAAATTCCCAAGTCAACAGGTTAGTGATAACACAGTATGTGCAACTTACATATGCAAAGAATGTCCAGAGCCATGGGTAGAAACTGCTGTGGCTGAGAAACACCTGAAGATAAGGTTATGCACTTTGCTGGTAAATACACAAAAGATCTGTGAGGAACAAAGCAGCTGGGTTGCAGGAAACGGAAGCAGAATACTCCAGCAGGGAAGCCAGCACCTGAGCCGGGTTTTAAACAAACGAACAGGAAGTAGGGCACACAAAACAGCAAACTCCATTTTAACAAAGGGCAAAATCATTGACAAAGTTACCTAGAAAACCCGGAATACTGACATTACTCCCCCCTAAAGACGGCCTCCGGACGGTCCTGGACCAGGCCTGTCCGGGTATCTCCGATGAAACTGAGCAATCTTCAGGGGCGCATTGATGTTACTTACTGGTTCCCAAGAATCATTTTCAGGAGAGTAACCTTGCCATCTAACTAGATACTGAAGCCGGTTTCTATGAAGTCTCGAATTAACAATATCCTGTACCACAAATTGTTCTTCGCCATCAACCAACACTGGTGGAGGGGGAGGTATGATACGTCCCTGAAACGTGTTAGGAGAGACTGGTTTTAATAAGGAAACATGAAATACTGGGTGTACCTTTAAAGTCCGTGGTAGCTTCAACCGACAGGCAACAGAGCTCACAATCCCAGTGATCTTGAATGGACCGATGAATTTCTGTCCCAGTTTCTGCGAAGGAACACCCAATTTTAGATTCTTGGTGGACAACCAAACCGAGTCTCCTACCTTATACATAGGTGCTGGTTTCCGGAATCTATCGGCCGACTTCTTGTAACGCTCCTGTGCTGTGGTCAGGGAGTCCTTCAAAACTTCAAGATTACGTTGCAACGCCGTCACTCTGTATTCAACCGCTGGTACCGAAATCGTAACCGGAGACCTAGGCAAAATACTTGGATGATAACCCAGGTTGGCAAAAAAAGGCGTTACCTTCGTGGAACTGCTTTGGGAGTTGTATGAAAATTCCGCTAAAGGAAGTAGCTTCAGCCAATCGTCCTGCAAATGACTGACGTAACAGCGTAGATATTGCTCCAAGGTTTGATTTGTCCGTTCGGTCTGCCCGTTGGTCTGAGGATGGTATGCAGTAGACAAGCAAACATTAATGTGGAGCGCAGAATAAAATCCTTTCCAAAATCTAGAGGTAAATTGTATTCCCGATCAGAAATGATGTCATCTGGTACCCCATGCAGCCGGAAAATGTTCTGGATAACTAGATCTACTGTCTCTGTAGCTGAGGGAAGACCAGCACACGGAATGAAATTAGCAGCTTTCGTTAAACGATCTACTACCACCAAAATAGTATTTTTACCACCAGAGGTGGGTAACTCCACAATAAAGTCCATCGAAATAGACCCCCCAAGGGCGAGACGGTACAGGTAGCGGTTTAAGAAGACCAGTAGGTGAAACGCGAGGAACCTTGTACCGGGCACAAACTTCACAAGAGCGGACATAGTCATTCACATCCTTCAAGCAGGTAGACCACCAAAAAAAAACGAGTTAACAATTCCTGCGTCTTCTGTACCCCCCTATGACCAGCCAATTTAGAGTCGTGGACCAATTTGAGAACTCGAAGTCTTACAGCCTCTGGGACATAAATACATCGATCTCTAAGCCACACACCATTCCGAAGGACAAGATTCACATTGTCAGGTGGAGCTTCAAGAAATACGTCACCGTCATAGGCCAGCTTGATCTCCTGCCACAAGTCCCGGTTCCGGAGCACTCCAACGAAATTGGCCTCCGACAAGATGGTCTTAGACGGGGTCCCAGGCACGGAATCCACGGTATGGATTCGGGATAATGCGTCAGCTTTCCCATTACGTGAACCTGGGCGGTACGAAATAATAAAATTAAACTGGTTCAAGAACAAACTCCACCTAGCTTGTCGAGGAGAAAGACACCTGGCAGACTTAAGGAATTCCAAATTGCGATGATCCGTGAGTAGAGTTGAGCGATACTTTCCGATATCCTAAAGTATCGGAATCGGAATGGTATCGCCGATATCACTAAAATATCGGCGATACCCGATACCGATACCGGAAGTCCCATGTAAGTCTATGGGAACAAAATATCGCAACTAAAAAAACCCATTCTTTACTTGTAAACACTAAATATACACACATAGAATACATATATATATATATACATGTCATTGTGACATATATATATACATATATGTATAGTTTATACACTTCTACATAGTAAAATATCCTTTGATTCAATTGCCGGGTAAAGCCGGCTTCAGTGAAAAGACAGAAGCACCCGACATGAAATGACACTTGGTGTACATAGGGTTAACCATGTCTTTTCATGTCGTTTGCTATCTGATTTGCACAAACAATTAAATCAGACTATGTGTGCAAAATTTCACACCTGTAGGGGTTAATTAAAGGTGTAAATTCGTTGTAAAAAAAACGGACTTTTTTGCTACGAATTTACACCTTTAATTAACCCCTACAGGTGTGAAATTTTGCACACATAGTCTGATTTAATTGTTTGTGCAAATTAGATAGCAAAGGACATGAAAAGACATGGTTAACCCTATGTACACCAAGTGTCATTTCATGTCGGGTCACCCGACATGAAATGACACTTGGTGTACATAGGGTTAACCATGTCTTTTCATGTCCTTTGCTATCTAATTTGCACAAACAATTAAATCAGACTATGTGTGCAAAATTTCACACCTGTAGGGGTTAATTAAAGGTGTAAATTCGTTGTAAAAAAAACGGACTTTTTTGCTACGAATTTACACCTTTAATTAACCCCTACAGGTGTGAAATTTTGCACACATAGTCTGATTTAATTGTTTGTGCAAATTAGATAGCAAAGGACATGAAAAGACATGGTTAACCCTATGTACACCAAGTGTCATTTCATGTCGGGTTCTGCATTTTCACAAAAGCCGGCAATTGAATTAGCGGCTATTATACTATGTAGAAGTGTATGAACTACAAATATAAATATATATATATATATATATGTGTCACAAATTCAATGACATGTATATATATATATGAGGTGTAAAATTGCTGAAAAAAAATGCGTGGGCTCCCGCCCTATTTTCGCAACCAGACAGACAAAGCCAGTGAGTGGGGGCAGATAATAATAGCCCAGAGAGGGACCATTATTTTTGCCCCCCCCGGCTACTAACATCTGCCCCCAGACACCCCAGGAAAGACAAATCTATAATTAGATTCGCCCTTTCTGGCACTTTGCCCGTCTATTCCCATTGCCCTGTAGCGGTGGCGAATGGGTTAATATGGGGTTAAAGCCACCTTGCTATTGAAAGGTGACCTTAAGCCAGGTTAATAATTGAGAGCTGTCAATTAGACAACTATCAATTATTAATCCTATTGCATGAAATAAAAATAAAACACACACACTTTAATTAAAAATCATTTTAATGAAATAAAGACACATGTTTTTGACCATCTTTTATTTTACTGCAAAAACCATTTCCTGTAATAAAAATAAAATAAAAAAGCAAAATTATTCTTACCTATCCCATGCACAGTCAGGTCCCACGGTGTAATCCTTCAGAAAGGGTTAATGTTTACTGCAGGGACCGCAGCTAATGCTGCAGCCTCACAGTAAACCCCAAATGAATGAGTTCCTCTCCTGCCTGACAGGAGAGTAAAGGCTGGGTGTCACATAACGATACACCAGCGATCCCGACAACGATATGCACTTGTCAGGATCGCTGGTGTATCGCTACATGATCGCTGCTGAGCTGCCAAACAGGCAGCTCAGGCAGCGATCTGGGACAGCGACACTGCGGGTAACATCGCTTAAGGGCCCGTCTCACATAGCGATATCGCTACCGAGATCGCTGCTGAGTCACTAGTTTTGTGACGCAGCAGCGAGCTCAACAGCGATATCGCTGTGTGTGACATTCAGCGACGATCAGCCCCCTGCCGGGTATCGCTGATCGTCGCAGAAATGTCAGGACCTTTTCTTGATCGCTGGTTTCCCTCTGACAGGCACGCATCGCTGCGTGTGACAGGCGGGAGACCAGCGATCCGCTGGTAACCAAGGTACACAGCGGGTTTCCAGGCACCGCGCAGCGCTTGGAAACCCGCTGTGTACCTTGGATACCAGCTCCCTGCATCAGGGCGCTGGTATCCAAGGTACACAGCGGGTTTCTAGGCACAGCCCCGCGCCTGGAAACCCGCTGTGTACCTTGGTTACCAGCGGATCGCTGGTCTCCCGCCTGTCACACGCAGCGATGTGTGCCTGTCAGCGGGAAACCAGCGATCAAAAAAAGGTCCTGACATTTCAGCGACGATCAGCGATACCCGGCAGGGGGGCTGATCGTCGCTGAATGTCACACACAGCGATATCGCTGGTGAGCTCGCTGCTGCGTCACAAAACTAGTGACTCAGCAGCGATCTCGGTAGCGATATCGCTATGTGAGACGGGCCCTTAAGTGGAAAGCTTAATTGATTGCTTTCCACTTTCACTTCAGGTCAGCCAGGGACACAATCAGTGACGTCAGAGGGAACTGATTAACAAAAATAGGGGTTCCCTTCGAAAAAAAAATGGCGTGGGGTCCCCCCTATTTTTGTTAACCAGCCAGATGAAGCAGACCGCTGAGGCCTGGATTTTCAGGCTGTTAAGGAGCCAAGATCCATGGACCTTGCCAGCCTGATAATACCAGGCCACAGCAGTCTGCATATCTTGGCTGATTAACAAAAATAGGGGATCCCCTCGAAAAAAATTGGCGTGGGGTCCCCCCTATTTTTGTTAACCAGCCAGATGAAGCAGACCGCTGAGGCCTGGATTTTTAGGCTGTTAAGGAGCCAAGATCCATGGACCTTGCCAGCCTGATAATACCAGGCCACAGCAGTCTGCATATCTTGGCTGATTAACAAAAATAGGGGATCCCTCGAAAAAAATTGGCGTGGGGTCCCCCCTATTTTTGTTAACCAGCCAGATGAAGCAGACCGCTGAGGCCTGGTTTTTCAGGCTGGTAAGGATCCAATATCCATGGACCTTGCAAGCCTGATAATACCAGGCCACAGCAGTCTGCTTAGCTTGGCTGGTTAACAAAAATAGGGGATCCCCTCGAAAAAAAAAACGGCGTAGGGGTCCCCCTATTTTTGTTAACCAGCCAAGTAAAATGCAGACTGCTGCGGCCTGGTATTAAATGACTGTCAAGGCCCATGGATTTTGGCCCTCAACAGCCTGATAATACCAGGCTACAGCAGCCCCACATTTGGCGCATCAAAAGATGTGCCAATTGTGGCACTTTACCCGGCTCTTCCCACTTGCCCTGTAGCGGTGGCAAGCGGGGTAATAAGGGGTTATTGTCACCGTTGATTGCACGGTGACAATAAGCCCGGTTAATAATGGAGAGGCGTCAATAAGACACCGATCCATTATTAATCCAAAGTTATTAAATGTATAAAAAAAAGACAAAGCAAGAAAAAAGTATTTTAATGAAATAAAAGAGACAACACAGTTTTCATTAATTTTATTACTCTCTCATTCCTGCGACGCCATCGATCTCCTGTAAAAAAAGAAAAAAAACAAACCAACAGTATACCACCTGTCCGACGCAGTCCATATCGACAGTCCCACGACGATCCAGCTCTGCTACATCGCAATGACAGGCAGAGCCTGTCATCGCGACGCAGCACAGCTGATTACCTGCTTCCCGGCGGTGACGTCATCGGACTGACTGCTTTACGGCCGCGATTACCCAGCAGTCACTGCAGTTATCGCGAGAAACTGCATGTGACCGCCGGGGAAAGAAGATTGCGGCCATGAAGCAGTGCAGGACGTGACCGCCGGAGATCTTCTGCCGGGTAAGTGCCGCTGACTCCTGACAGACCCGACCGACGGACACTGACAGTGACAGTGACATCCCGATTCCGGTATCCGATAAGACGAAAATATCGGAACTCGGAATCGGAATTCCGATACAGCCAATATCGGCCGATACCCGATATTTGCAGTATCGGAATGCTCAACACTATCCGTGAGTACTACTACCTGCTGAGTTGCCCCCTGCAAATGGTGTCTCCATTCCTTAAAGGCAGAAATAATTGCCAAAAGTTCCTTATCTGCCACATCATAGTTCAGTTCTGCAGAAGATAACCTACGAGAGAAGAAGGCACACGGGTGCAACAAACCTTTGTCTCCGGTACGTTGTGAGAGGATAGCTCCCAATGCACAGTCAGACGCCTCCACCTCCACGATAAAAGGCTGTGCAGGATCCGGATGCATCAATATTGGAGCCGTGGTAAAACAACCCTTCAGGTGATCAAAGGCTTCCTGAGCTTGCGAAGACCATTCAAACTTCTTCCCCTTCTTGGTGAGGAGAGTGATGGGACGGACAATTTCTGAAAAATTTCGGATAAACCGTCTATAAAAGTTAGCAAAGCCAATGAATCGTTGTACCTCCTTAATGTTTCCTGGTACCGGCCAGTCCAAGATTGCCTGGAATTTGCTGGACTCCATATTCAATCCCTGAGGCGAGATAACATAGCCTAAAAATTGAATTTCAGAACAATGGAACTCACACTTTTCGAGTTTGATGTACAAATGATTATCTCTCAAGCGTCTAAGTACGGTTTTGACATGTTCCTGATGTTCCTGTAAGGAGTCAGAAAAGATTAAGATGTCATCGAGGTAAATTACCACATATTGGTCCAATAAATCCCTGAAAATGTCGTTGGCTAAATGTTGAAAAGCAGCAGGAGCGTTACAGAGTCCGAATGGCATCACCAAATATTCAAAATGTCCATACCAGCATCTAAAAGCTGTCTTCCATTCGTCTCCGGGCCGTATACGGAGTAAATTATATGCCCCACGAAGATCTAATTTGGTAAATACTTTGGCCTGGCGAACTCTTTCCAACAATTCTGGAATTAGGGGCAACGGGTACCTGTTACGAATGGTTACCTTATTTAACTCCCGGTAGTCAATGCAGGGTCTTAGAGTACCATCCTTCTTCTTTACAAAGAATATTGGAGCTCCCGCTGGTGAAGAAGATGGTCGGTAAACCCCTTGGCTAAATTCTCATCTATATACTCTCGTAAAGATTTTAATTCCGGAGCCGCCAATGGGTAAACATGGCCGAAAGGAATCGCTGCTCCAGGAAGCAATTCTATGGGGCAGTCATACGGTCTATGTGGGGGAAGTTGATCTGCCTTCCTTTTATCACAAATGTCTGAGAATTCCTGATAAATCAGAGGGAGAGTAGGTACCTGTATCACCTCTTCCAAGTTCTGGGTAACTGGAGCCGCTACAGTTGGACTGATGGTAGAACTGCACTTCGGGAGAAAGGTTATCTCCTTGGTTTCCCAATTGATGATTGGATTTTGTGACCGTAACCAGGGAATTCCTAAAATTACAGGAAAATGAGGAGAAGATATTAACATGAATGAAAGTGTTTATTGATGGTCTGGTTCCATCTTACACTCCAGAGGCACTGTCTCCCGATCTACTGGTCCAGAAACTAATGGGGAACCATCCACCGTTTCCATAGTGATTGGTGAAGCTCTTAGTTGTGTCTTTATACCATGTTCCTTTGCAAAAGAAGAATCCATGAAATTCCCACCTGCTCCAGAGTCTATCATGGCAGAACTTGATATCCACTGTTCCTCCCACTGAATCTGAATAGGAAGAGAACAATGTTAATATTTCTCCCCTTGATCTTTAGGGGAAGTCGGCATCAGTATTGGGGGGAAAACCGCATCTAAATGTAGACTGGTCTCCGAAAATTCAGACTCAGCGTCTGTGTTATCATAATCCCCTACTACCGCCAACACCTTGTTGGGTCGCCTAGGACATTTAGGACAATTGATGAGGAAATGGTCCGATTGACCACAATAGAAACATAAGCGCTCACGGAGACGGTATTCGCGGCGTTCATTATTCTCACGTCTCTGCAGTGAGTCCACCTGCATAGGCACCTCCTCAGCCTCTCGCGGGTTTTTGCCTGTGGTTTCCCTGGACGGAAGAGAGAAATTAGTAATGCGATTTACAGCGGCCCATTTTTCTTGTCTGCGTTCAGTTAAACGGATATCAATACGTACACAGTGCTGTATAAACAATTCAAACTCCTGTGGAGACTCTGAACGAGCTAGCTCATCCTTGATTGCATTTGACAAACCTTTTCTAAAGATTGGTAATAAAGCATTGTTTTCCCACTGGGTGTTCACCACTAACCTTTTAAATTCAGTAACATATTCTATGACTGACCGTTTTCCCTGGCGTAAGGAAAGCAAGGCAGATTCAGCGGTAGCACGGCGGTTGGGATCGTCGAACATTTGCGCCATGGCTGCCAGAAAATTGTCCAAATTAAACGGGTATCGTGACTTTCAACCATAGGATTTGCCCAAGCCAGTGCCCGTGATGTCAACAACATAATAATACATAGAACCTTAGATCTATCAGACCGGTAATAGGAGGCATGTACATCAAAAAATAATATACATTGATTAACAAACCCACGGAATTGACTTCGGTCACCATTAAAACGGAATGGAGGCAATTTGGGCATACTGGTGGATGAGGCAGGCTCAGTAGGTAAGGCCTCCAGGACTCCTAACCTAGCACGTAGATCTTGGAGAGCCTGACCAAACCCCTGTGCATTGTGGTTAACCCGAGACTCCAAGTCTCTAATCTGATTGTGTGCAGCCGCCACCTCCTGCTGCAAGGAGTTAACTATGGTGAACAATTTGTCTGCCCGTGTCTCTGTCATTGCCCCAGCAGAATCCCCTTCTTTAGGCTGGAGTATCCTGTAATACTATTGTAGGAACTCGAGGATTCTGATAGCGTGGGGCAATGAACAATCAGAGACGGGTTTCTTTGAATGCAAATAATGTATTTGTGAAACAGCAAAACACCCAAAAACAATATTCAAACAACCCGTAGTGACATGCAATGAAACGAGTCCATATATATACACAAGTCCAGTTATATGAATCCGGATATATAAGTCCTTGAACCTCTATAGCGAGGGCGGTAAAGTTCTTACGACGGAGTCCTCACACAAATGTGACCACAAGGTAAGTCTGATACACAGGTAACGTGGCTGGATTTACACACTGCTGGTGTGTGAACAGTCAGATCCAGGTATGCAGAAAACACAGGGAGGTCCAGGAACAAGTTAATCTCAGTTGTGGCTTAATTCAGTGAAGTCCAACAACAAGTTCATATGTCAGTAAGATTCCAGTAACAGTTCCAACAGCTCTCACCAGAGGTAGTGCACGAAGGGTTAAACAGCAACAGTTCAGAAACACAGTTCTTATCAGATGGAGTGAACCAAGGGTTAAATTCCCAAGTCAACAGGTTAGTGATAACACAGTACGTGCAACTTACATATGCAGAGAATGTCCAGAGCCATGGGTAGAAACTGCTGTGGCTGAGAAACACCTGAAGATAAGGTTATGCACTTTCCTGGTAAATACTGTAAGCTTTTCAGGGGATATAGCTCTGGGATCGCCGTCCGGGTAGACAGAATGGCATAGAAACAGTTCATTCAGAGACAGCAGTTCTGGTAAAAACTGGCCGCAACCAGTTTTATTAAAGTCCACAGCAAACAAGACATAAAACAAAATCATAAACAGAAGACCTAGGCTTGTCTAGCCACTAATTACACTTAGATAGATTTCCCTATCTATCCAGGTCCCGACTCTACCAGCCGGGGCCAAAACAACACATATGTTCAGCATTTACCAACATTTACCAGCATTTACCCGCATGGTTCACAGAGTCTCCTCCTTGTGTCTGAAGGCACCTTCAACGTCCAGACTTGAGAGAGCTCCCCTCCTATTCAGCTGCTATCCGCATGGATTCTCAGAGAGACTACTCCTGTGTCCGGGGTACATCGAGCACCCAGACTGAGATAGCTCAAACTCCTGGAGACACCTTCTGTGCCTGGACCCCTCCTGTGTCCAGATTAAAGGGTATGCCACACTAAACAACATCGCTAACGGGATCGCTAAAAAAGTCACTATTTAGCGATCCCGTTAGCGATGTTGTTGTGTGCGGCATCTACCAGCGACGTGGCCCCTGCTGAGATCCTGCTGTGATCTCGCTCGTCGTTCTCATCGTTCCGGACCCTATTTTTATCTTCGGCGCCCCGCTGGTAAGTATATATCGCTGAGTGTAGCACCTTTTTAGCGATTTAGCGGTACTTTTGTACCGCTAAAGTCGTTAAGGAGATCGCTAACCGCGATAGCGTCCTTAACGACATCGCTAAATTAGGCTGCTACTAGCGATATAGAAACAATCCCGCTAGCGATCGCATTAGTATGCGTCGTTATCGTGATCGCTAGCGGGATTGTTTAGTGTGGCAGTACCTTAAGCGTGCTCTTACACCTGGAGACTGCTTCTTGTGCCTGGACCCCTCCTGTGTCCAGACTAAGCCAGCTCTCTGACTGTGTTTGCAGACACCTACTTCTGGTCTCCTAATTAACACCTGAGTAGTTTCAGGCCTGAGCTGCAAGTGTGTAATGAATGTAAGGTGTAGTGACCTTTCTCTACCACTAGGTTTACAAAGCCATACATTTCCCTTATACCAGTCAGCAAAGCATCCAGGTGAAATGTACACCCCATTCAACACACATTCCTTCACTGTCTCACATATCCCCTCCCTCTTCTCCAGACCGGAGGGCTGATCATCCAGACCGGAGGGCTGGTCAACAATCCAAAAGAGACAGTGAACTCTGGACCAGTCATGGCCTTCATCAGCTTCATCTTCACTACTGTCATCTGTATCTTCACCTGAGCCATAGCCAACATCAGCTTTCTCTTCATCTGAAGCATCCGCACTACCCTGTACCCTCCCAGGCCTATGCTCTCTGCGGGCCTCGGGTATCCTGCACGGTTTCATCTTGACCTTAGGGCCGGGCTCAGTCTCGATATAGTGCCTGGCCAGAGAAGTACGACCCGGCACATCAGAACACTTCTGCTGACTCTTCCTCAGAAACTCACGTACCTCCTGTCCCTGGTGCACTGACCATGTGTCACCAACTATCACAGAAGGTATAGGGGGTTTTTCACTTTTCTCCAGTTCCCCTTGAACCTTCTTTACTTCATTGAGCTTCTCCAGAAGATGCTCATGGCTCTCATCACGCTCCTTCATCACAGTTTGGAGTTTTCTCTGAGAAGTAATCAATTCATCTTGTACCTGTTGGACGTCCTTTATGTCTTCAGCCCCTTCTTCAGGCTCTTCTGGTAGGACATGCTCAGAAGCCCTACCGTCAGTCTTACATTCTACTTCTTCAGTCACATCATTATGGTCTCCAATATCTCCATTTATTCCAGCTTTCAAGTTCTCCTTGATAGCTGCATCTGTATACTCAGAACCTGCCGGATTCTTCTCTTCCACCACGTTCTGCATCCCATCTGGGCTCCCATGTGTCTGTAGCGGCAACGGAGTGACACATCGCTTTTCCCATTTGTTGGGACGTGGCTCCGATGTAGCCTCCCTGAAAGTGCGCTTGAGCTCACCAACGCCAGCCCGATGTCTCAAAATCTCATCTTGTGACTTATCCAGATCCTTGGTATCACTCGGGAACACCGCTGGGGCTCCGGGCGCCGAACTTCCAGCCTGAGCTTCACGAGTTGCAGCTACTGATGAGGCATCTGGTTTGGTGTCTACCACTTCTATGGCTTTTTCCACCTCTGCAGCATCACCTTCAGAGTCCTTGGCATGATGCAGATCCACACCACACACCGACAACTTCTCATCTTCAACAGCATCCACTTGTGCTGTGTTCAGGTTCAGAGTCCTGCCTTTAAAGCTCAGCTCTCCTCCTTTCACCTTAGTCTTCGCCAGGGAACCGGCCAACTGTAAAACATCTTCAGATGCCATCTTCTGTCTGGCTGTAAGGTCAGCATCAGCTTTCTTCTCAGGACTCTCAACCTCCTCTGCTACCATGCCTTCCTCATTTGCACTGGTTACTTTATTGTCATCAGATGATTCACTATCACTCCCACTATCCCTGTCTGACCCCTTTTTCTCAGCCACATCCGGGTCACTTTCAGGGTTATACAATTCATTCTCATTCTCATCCTGCTCACTTTCAGGAGTATACAATTCATTCTCATTCACATCCTGATCTGGAACCTTAGTTAACATGTCATCCACAACATTAACTTCACCATCTGGTCCCTCAAGTATGTGACTATGTGACAACCCCAGCACTATACTTCTATATAGCTCAGGTACTAGGAGCTGACTCACGACCTCTCCCTGGACTTCCGTGTCCCTATACAATAGGCTATTGTCCATGGCAGCATGAGGAAACCTCTCCTCAGAGCCAGGCTCCTGGGAAACCTCATTTAGAACAATCATATTTTCCTGTGCCGTCCTAAGAGTGGGGTCTCGCCACTGCTCACTCTCAAAATTGTCACAGGACACAGGCAAGTCAGGGACACTCGGTTCCCGAGAACCACCATCCTCGTCTCCCAACATCACCTGCAAAGGAATTTCATCACTATCACAGTCATAATTATTATCAATATCATTATCATGATTATGATCAGTATCATCATCACTATCATGATCATCATCATTATCATTATCAGCATCAGCATCATTATCATGGTCATCATCATTATCATGATCACCATCATCATTATCATTATCATCATCATCATTATCATGGTCATCATCATTATCATGATTATCATCATCATCATCATTATCATTATCATCATCATCACATAAGTTTAACGGCCCACTAGCATTGTGTTCCGCCCCTCGGGACTGCGCACCCTCAGTAGGAGCTTCATCACACTGTCCATCAGAAACATTTTTCCCCCAGAGACCCTTAGATCGGGGAAAGTCATTACCCAATATGACGGGGTGCACCAGGTTCTTCACTACCCCCACTTCATACGAAACCTCCCCGAGTTTAGGGACCAAGTCCACGGCAGTCTCTAGGTAGACTTTGGTGTCTCCATGGATGCACACCACACTCAGGTGCTTATCAGGGACGAAGTCCCTATCAATCAGGCTGTCCCATACGGAAGTCACTGGACTCTCTGAGTCCAAGAGGGCCTGTGCTGGGCAGTCATTTACAACCACCGGGGACCCCTGTGGTCCAGTCTCTTCGGCTGAGGTGGACACACACACAGGCTCTGCGCAGGGAGAGAGGATCCGCCAACATCACAACACATAGGCTCCCCCTCTATTGGACAGTTGGCTGCAATTTCACGACATCTCCAACACTGTCCATCACACTCTCCCACCCATATGTCCCCTCGGGCGTGAACCTGCTTATCAGCATACCCCATGTCCCCAACAGCTGGAACGCTCTTACCGCGAGAGTTCAGCGTCCGGGAACTCTGAAGTGACGACCTCTCAGACGGCTGGTCACGGAGACAGTCTTTGCTGGCGAAGGCCTTCTCCATCAGGCTGACCAGACGATTGGCGTCCTGGTGGTCTCCTTGTCCGACCTCTGGCTGTACCTCAGGAGGACATGCTCGGGTGTAGCGGTTCACTATCACCTTTCCAACTCCATAATCAGGTTTGCTGACTGCAGACTCCCAACTGCATCTCCAGTCATGAACTCCCCTGGCACGGGCTGTCACCGTAACACCCAGCCGGGTAAGAATCTCCGCTTTCATCTTGGCATAGTCTTGGCTGTCCTGCTCGCTCAGGTCAGCATAGGCCCTTTGGGGCTCTCCAATCAGATAGGGTGCGACCATCATGGCCCATTCAGATAGGGGCAGATTCTCCTTCTCTGCCAGTCTCTCAAAGCTAGTGAGATATACCTCCACATCATCACGAGGTGTCATTTTTTTCCAAGGACCGTCTTACCGCCTTCTTTACAGCGGACAACGCAGGTGCCTTCACAACATTACTCTGGGACGAGGTGCTGAGAGCTGCAATCTGCTCCAACAACCGGTTATTCTCCTGCTGGTGCTTCAGGCGCTGCCGCTCCATGCTCTGCTGGGCCTGTACCAGGTACTCAATGAGCTCCTTCATACTGCCGGACTTATCTGTCTCAACCACGGCAGTCTTATGTTGCACATTAACTTGCGCCATTTGTTCAAACAGCGCCTCCATGCTGTCATCCATGCTGTCAGACTTCTCTGTCTCAACAACGGCAGTCTTCACTCAAGACATACACACTCCACAGTCTTTTCCACAAAAAAATTCAGCCTTGCTGTGCAGACACCTTTTTTTTTTTTTTTTTCTCTGCAAACTCTATTAGGGCCACTGTCTCTTTAAGACTGCTCCAATAGACGTTTCTCTTTGCTGCTGCACACTCCACAGTCTTTTCCACAACAAGTTCAGCTTTGCTGTGCAAACACACTTTTTTTTTTCTCTTTTGCAAACTCTATTAGGGCTACTGTCTCTTTAAGACTGCTCCAATAGACGTTTCTCTTGACACACTTTTTTTTTTCTCTGCTGCTATTTCAACAGACTTCACCTTTATTGCTGTCTCTAAGCCACTGTGCTGCACACACATTCCAGCACCAATTGTATCAGCCACTGATCTGCCCCAGCATTCTCCGCCAATTGTAAGCTTTTCAGGGGATATAGCTCTGGGATCGCCGTCCGGGTAGACAGAATGGCATAGAAACAGTTCATTCAGAGACAGCAGTTCTGGTAAAAACTGGCCGCAACCAGTTTTATTAAAGTCCACAGCAAACAAGACATAAAACAAAATCATAAACAGAAGACCTAGGCTTGTCTAGCCACTAATTACACTTAGATAGATTTCCCTATCTATCCGGGTCCCGACTCTACCAGCCGGGGCCAAAACAACACATATGTTCAGCATTTACCAACATTTACCAGCATTTACCCGCATGGTTCACAGTCTCCTCCTTGTGTCTGAAGGCACCTTCAACGTCCAGACTTGAGAGAGCTCCCCTCCTATTCAGCTGCTATCCGCATGGATTCTCACAGAGACTATTCCTGTGTCCGGGGTACATCGAGCACCCAGACTGAGATAGCTCAAACTCCTGGAGACACCTTCTGTGCCTGGACCCCTCCTGTGTCCAGATTAAGCGTGCTCTTACACCTGGAGACTGCTTCTTGTGCCTGGACCCCTCCTGTGTCCAGACTAAGCCAGCTCTCTGACTGTGTTTGCAGACACCTACTTCTGGTCTCCTAATTAACACCTGAGTAGTTTCAGGCCTGAGCTGCAAGTGTGTAATGAATGTAAGGTGTAGTGACCTTTCTCTACCACTAGGTTTACAAAGCCATACATTTCCCTTATACCAGTCAGCAAAGCATCCAGGTGAAATGTACACCCCATTCAACACACATTCCTTCACTGTCTCACAATACACAAAAGATCTGTGAGGAACAAAGCAGCTGGGTTGCAGGGAAACGGAAGCAGAATACTCCAGCAGGGAAGCCAGCACCTGAGCCGGGTTTTAAACAAACGAACAGGAAGTAGGGCACACAAAACAGCAAACTCCATTTTAACAAAGGGCAAAATCATTGACAAAGTTACCTAGAAAACCCGGAATACTGACACATACATATATATGGGAACTGGACTATGGGATGGAGGATGTGTGATAGGTATATGAGCACGGGACTATGTTATGGAGGATATGTATGATTGGTATATGGGCACTGGACTATGGGATGGAGGATATGTAGGCTGGGTATATGGGCATGGGACTATGGGATGGAGGATATATATGATGGGTATATGAGCACGGGACTATGGGATGGAGGATATGTATGATGGGTATATGGGCATGGGACTATGGGATGGAGGATATGTATGCTGGGTATATGGGCATGGGACTATGGGATGGAGGATATATATGATGGGTATATGGGCACGGGACTATGAGATGGAGGATACGTATGATGGGTATATGGGCATGGGACTATGAGATGGAGGATGTGTGATGAGTGTATAGGCACTAGACCATGAGATGGAGGATGTGTGATAGGTATATTGTCACTGGACTATGGGATGGAGGATAATCATTATAATTTGTTATAACTAACCACAGTTAGTTAATATGCCTGGGCAACCCTGGGCTCTTCAGCTAGTTAGTAGTAATGAAGTATTAATTAGTAGAGGATTTGACCTTTAGCCATCAGAATAAATCAGTATAATGAAAAATTAATTTGACCTGAAATGTATTTTTAATCACTTATTTTGCAGTGCCTATATAATGACTACTCTATTGTAATTTATTTTTGACCACTCTGTAACGCAACATCTTGTGCTTGATACCTGTTTTTAGCTCTGATTTCAGATGTAGAGAATAAACTAGTCTGTGTGCTGACAACATGTTCCAAAGAAGATTTATTTAGTGTCCCTTCTAAGAACTTAGCTTGTCTGGGGTGAATTTAATTTAAACTCTGCTCATTCCAGGGAATAAGGGTCATTCATCATAGCAAGAATCTTCTACACGTTCCTCATTTTTCTCATAATGAATAGGTTTATGCTCTGTAGTAGTTTCCACCAGTATGGTTCCTCTCATCTTATATTGTTTAGTTTCTTTGAACTTCATATAGGAAATAATCCATCCCATATTTCTTTCATGGTAATAAACAATTATGACACTTTAGGATGGTGAGAAAATAGAGTTTTGGTAAATGAATAGCTGAGAGAAAGCCTCCATTTTATTTATAGCATGGTATGATAGTTAATAGCTATGTCATATTCTCCAGAATGAGTCTGCAATATCATCAATGATTTTCAAAGTGTAATGTGCTGTGTAGGAGAATTGATCAGAGGCATTTGTGCTATCACTCAGTTTTATAAAGTATAATGTACTGTGTATGAACATTGAACCAAGGCATTTGTACTATCTGTCAAGTTAGGAATTGATTACACAGACAAATTAATCTACATTCACTAAATGGAATCAACATGGTAATAGGGATTCTTTTTCATGCTTCTTATTTCCTCATCTTTTCTGTCTGGTAACATAGATCATTGTCCTAATTTTGTTTGACCAGTTGAGAAAAACAGCCAGCAACATTGTTTTTTTTATTATTCCAATGGGTATTTTTTTTAACACCTGTTATTCATAAGTCTATATTATCTAGAGAAGCTATTGAAAAATATACTGAACTGCTGTAACTTTTAGTTCAGGTTCTGAATAGAAGAACATGCCTACGATTTAAAGCCAAAAACCCTTCTAAGTAGTTTCATTTGAGGCGTTCCTTCTATAGGTCTCATATCCACTGAACACCTGCATTATTATGTTTTTCATCTATTTAAATATATTGGCTGAGATAACAAAAACAGTTCTGTTTTTGTAAAAGCAGTTCACCCAGTTCTTTAAGTTGTTCGTTGTATCATTGCTCAACCACATTTACTTGAACACCAAAAATTCTCTTTGGATAAAAAAGCAGACTTTTAAATCTAATTTCAATCAACTCCTTTAGGGTTTAATCACACATAAATGTCTATAAAGGGTATGCCACACTAAACAATATCGCTAACGGGATCGCTAAAAAAGTCACTATTTAGCGATCCCGTTAGCGATATTGTTCAGTGCCGCAGCTTCCAGCGACGAGCTTCCTGCTGTGATCTCGCTCGTCGCTGGAATCGTTCCGGACCCTATTTCATCGCTGGCGCTCCCGCTGGGTAAGTATCTTATCGCTGTGTGGCACCTTTTCTTAGCGATTTAGCGGTACTTTTGTACCGCTAAAGTCGTTAAGAAGATCGCTAACGGCGATAGCGTCGTTAACTATATCGCTAAATGCGGCAAGTCTCAAGTCCAAATATTATCAGATCAAGTTTTCTGGGACTTGAAAGAGACATTGGTACACCATTCTGATCATTTTTCTCTGTACTCTCACTGATCTTGATCCACTAAGTATTCACAGTAAGTTCACTACCAAGTAGTAGAAAATCATTGGGCAAAAAAGAAAACTTTCTGTGTTTGGTACTGAAAAGAAAAAGTCCAACAATGGCCCTCAAAGGTGGTTGTTTCCAATGTGCTTCTCAGAGGCTTAATACATTCCTCTATATTTCTTGCCCATACAAAGGATGTCACTGCTGAATTATTGCTCTTGGATTCCTATTGATATAACAGAAAATAGAATAATTTAGAAAGGGGCTCAACCTCTGGAAAATGAGGCTTTGGAAGACTCCAATCTCTCATTTGCTACTTTAGTATTCTGGCTTTGGTACGGCTTCTTGTTTTTGCTGATAATTGCAGTCTCCTGTGAATGTACAGTGACATTTGACTGCAGCTGCCGAAAGGCTATTTTCACCGTATGCTGATATCGTTCTTCCAGCATCAGAGAGAAATGGCTTTCACAGTATGTGCATCTACATTGCTGCAATTTTGTTCTCGGCAATTGAGGTATTAAATATGCAGCAACACAGGAGGTATTATTATGCCATTAGAATCTAAATAAGGTGGAATGGAAGTCGGGCAAATTTGCTCTCTCCTTCACATTTAGCGCATTTCAGTGCTCACAAATACAATAGTGAAGGCTTTATGGCATTAAAAATAAATATGAACACCTGTGGGTATTTAATGAGAAAGAAACAGTAAAACAAAGAATATCAAACGGATTTTGAAACCTCTGAGTGATACATACAAAGCCCTTTCTCTGATTCTATTCACGACAGGAAAAAAAGAATAATGTATTTACAATAGATGGAGGTAAAACAGAAAGAAAAGATTCAAAATTAATGATTGCTCCAAAAGAAGAGTATTAGGCAGATTCTTACAGATGTTGAGAAAGCGCAGGATTCATGTTTGTTTTTTTTATATTGGGATTTGCAATACTACCTGTGAGTGGTTGGCTAAAATGTCTATGCTTTGTGACAATTGCAAGAGTACGTGACTGTTGCTGAGCGATAGTGCAATATTTGGGAATTAAAAATTTTAGCAAGAAACATGCAGCTTATTATTTTGAACTCAATTGAAGATGACCCATTATGAGGGGTGGCCCAGTTTAGGTTGACATTATCTATCATCTTCATTGAGTTCATCTTCACCTCCAATACCACAATATTTCCAAACAAAACTAGTAGATCTTATGAAATAATTAGGGCAGCCAACTTTTGTTGAAAGTGGGTATAAAATAAGCATTAGGCGGTCTGATCGTGACATGAATGGTAAGTTGAGAAAACTTGCCTCACATTGATTATAATCAGTATTGAGCCACCCCCGCCCGTAGTGTTCGAGTTCGGTTCAGTTCGTCGAACACCGTTAAAACCAATGGCAGGCAAACAAAAACACATAGAAACACATAGAAAACACTTCAAAGGTATCCAAAAGCTGACAAACTGTTCAGAAGACACAACTAACACATGGAAAAGTGACAAGTACATATAGTCATGCGAAAAGAAAAGAGGTGGAGGAGTAAAAGGAGGGGGAGACACAGATATAGGCATGTCATGCCCTTCTAAAACCAAAAAAGTGCGAAACCGACACGGCCAGTCCGTTCCTGCCCGTGCGACCTGCGTGTCGCCGGGTGTGTGCCAGAGCTGCGGTGGACCCTGACGGCCAGCCCACCGCTCCCAATACAGGTGCCTGTCCGCTTGAGGGTCGAGCAAGCCCCCCTGCGGTGAAGGCAGGTCTGATCTTTTTAATTTAAATTGTCTCTCTAATTTGAATGAGTACACTTTAAATCCTTTTACAAGGATCTATTGGAGGGCAAGTCTCATGCCAGCAGCCGTGGTCATTCCAGCTCCACCCAGGAAGTGGAGAGGTGTGTGGCTGGAGGAGGAGAGCAAGGCTGCTAGGAGCTGAGTGCCTGGGAAGGAGGATTTTTTTTTTTTCTCTGGACTGTGACCTGCTCCTTCCCAGGCAGAGAGACCTTCCCTGGGACTGAGCGTGGGGGCTGTGCCCCTGGCTCCCACCCCGGCAAGCCATCTGGGGGTGGGGGGCCTCACACTCCATCTTGAGGCCCACTCTGCAGCAAGCCAGTCCCAGGGATGGGTAAGAAAAAGACCCCGGGGGGCCGCAAGGCTCCAGGATATGGGACCCCTGAAGCCGGGGCCGTGGCAGCTCCTTCTCCTGGTGAGGAGGCTGCGGGCAGAGGTGCGGCAGGAGCCCCCCCTAACATCTGGGGCTCCAAGGCTGCGGGAGAGCCGGCTACCATCTATGCCTCCCGCATCCATGCCCACCTCTGTGAATATGAGGAGGCAGCTAAGCAGCTGAGGAGACTCCGGGAGGAGTTGAGGGGAGCCCGAGTAACAGCAAAAAATCGGCTTCCTGCCTCAAAGAGAGCGGAGGTATCTGCCACGGACGAGAGGCTGAAGGGGGCTATAAGAACTCTGGAGGAGAGGAGAACAGTAATCCTGGAGGGGAGCGGCCCTTTCGGGGAGAAGCTTCGGAACGATGACCGGTTTAGAGCCCTGACCGGTGGGTCTCCTGGGGGGTCAGGAGGCCCCATCCAGGTGGAGGACGAGGAGGAGGAAAATGGCAGAACATCTGAGCCAGCTCCACCTGAGGACCTGGTGGGTAAGAGCGCCCAGGACCTGGAGGTAAGAGCGCCCAGGACCTGGTGGGTAAGAGCGCCCAGGTATCGTGCAGCGAGATAGCCCCCGAACAAGTGGCTCTCCCACCGGACTCCAGTGACATGGAGGAAAGTGGGAGTGAGGGGGAGGATGGAGGGAGCAGGAGTAATATCGAGGGGGGCTGCCTCATCCTACAGCAAGTGAGGCAGATTGAGTCTCCAGCACGGTTTGGCACACTGTTGTTTGGGGACGAGGTCTGCCTCGAGGATGAGGCAACCGGGAAGAGTAGGAGGAGGCGTAAGGCAAAGCAAGCGGTGGAGGAGAAGCTTGTTTTTGTCCCTCTTTCCGGGGCCCCCCAGTCCCGTTGTGCGGAACCCGCTGCCCACCCCAGCTCGGGCCCTGTGGTGAGTCCGCAGCAAGGGAGCGGGGAGAGTAAGGTCTGCCTGGGTCTTGCTGTCACATCTGGTGGTGGTAGTTCAGATTCAGGCAGCGATATGGAGGTCGGTGCCGGTATTGGTGGTGTTGCTTGTGGTGCTTGGGCTCAGTACCCTGTGGCAGGGGGGCTGGCCCAGCACCAGGTACAAGTAAAACCGGGGCCGCATCTCCGGCGGTGAGAGCAGCTTCTGGGCCCCCCACGCACGGGTCCGTTAAATCTGGATCACTTATGGGGGTCCAGAAGCATAGGAAGGGCACGGATACTGCTGTAAAGCAGCAACTAAAAACCTGCAGGGTGTTGGTCGCTCCCCTGGAGGCAGCCTTGGTGAAGCCGGGGCACTCGGCACGTAGAACCCAAAAGGGGTCCGTGCGGGGGGGCCCCGCCACCACTGGATGCCGAAGGGGAGTGGCCAGCCTTGCCTACAGCAGGTGGTGGGTGCAGAGAGGCGGTGAAGGCCCGTGAGGGGGGCGTGGCCTCCCTGAATGTTGCCCTGCCTGCAAAGGCAGAGGCATGCAGGGGGGGTATGCCCTCCTCGGCCGCAGTCCCGCCCGCCGTGCTTGCATCATCCGGGGTGGGTGTGGCCTCGCAAGGGACTGCTGCCCAGCCTGGAGTGACTGTGGCCGGCGGGGGGTGTGTGCCTCGGCGGTCGTGGCTCTGCCCGCTGTGCCCGTGTCATCTGGGATGGGCGTGGCCTCAAAAGGGGCTGCTGCCCAGCCTGGAGTGACTGCGGCCGGCGGGGGGGCTTGGCCTCGGCGGTTTCGCCGCCCTCTGTCCCGCCCACCCATACCATCGGTTCTGCACCCCTGAAAGCCGGTAAGGAGTTGTCGGGGTCCCCAGCCCACTTACTGTCATCTGGTGGTGCGGGGGCTCCGGCGCTCCAGGTGAAGCCGGCAGGGGAAGTGTGTGGAGGGCAGGGTGCAGTGGCAAAGTCCGTCCCTGCCCTAGGAAGCACAAGAAAGAAAAAAAAAAATTGGTGCCAGAGATCTCAGGAGCTGCTGCTGTTCCCAAGCCCAGGCAGAGTGTACTGAGTGCACTCTGCTCTGGGGCTATTAAAGGGGCGGCAGCGCTCCTGGGCAGAGGTGCAGCCAAAACAGGCACAAATCACAGGGAAGCCTCAGGAGTCCAGCCTGGGCCCCCAGCAGGAGGAGGGCAAAGTAACAATGTGAATAGAAATGTAAATAAAAATGGTGTAAATAAAAATAAAGCAAATGAAAATAAAGTTAGTGTGTTTGACAGTGAGGATAATAGCGATGGTGTGGTGGACATTTTTGAAGAGCTTTTTGTGGGTGTTGAGCATGAGGGGGTGAATGAAGGAGAGAGTGGGAGTGACATGAGTGATATGGATGAGGGAGTAAATGTGGGGGTGAGTGAGGGTGTGAATGTGGAGCAAGTGCGAGTGGGGAGGGGGCTGGCCCATCTGCCCCCCCAGCCGTGGCACCCAGGCGTTCATTTTCGGGGGTCACGGCTGGGGGTCAGGGGGGTTCTCAGGGGGTCTCCTCACCTCTGGACTCCGGGGACGGCATTTTGCACCGCCGTTTTCTGGAGGCCCTCAAAAGGGGAGAAAGATCGATAATAGTAGAGGGAAGGACTGTGGACTTGTCTTTCTGGATTGAGAGGCATGGTTTGGCCGCCTTCCAAGAGAGAAGAGAGGGAGGGACTGTCTGGTCTCTCCCGACAGCCGGGCAAGGGCCGGTGAGGAGGAATGTGGTCCATCTAAGGTGGGGGGGCAGTGAAGCTTGCCCACCCAGGAGCAGGGTGGTGGAGCTCCTCCTGAAGATGGGCTTCAGGGCGGATGACATCTTTGCCCTGATCCATCCTCAGCGGCCCGGTTCTTTGACATCAGCTTCGTACGGCCAGAGGGGCTTGAGCTCTTCTGGTCGAATTATGAGCTGGTGAAGGGGGAGCCCGGATGGCGAGGCTTCGTCGTGCAGGCGGTGTCTCACCAAAATTCCGTCAAGAGAGTGACCGTGGTGACATGTAACGAGTCACTCTCAGGCGTGGACATAATGACGTGGCTTTCCTGTTATGGGGAAGTCACTGAGGTCCCCAAAAAGAACAGGGACGAATTTGGTATTTGGTCAGGGGGCTGGACCTTCATGGTTAAGTTGAAGGTCTCGGGCAATACGGTCACCCACATCCCTTCCTCGGCATTCCTGGGAGGGGACAGGATCCTGGTCTTCTACCAGGGGCAGCCGAAGGTCTGTCACAAGTGCGGCGATCCCCGCCACTTCAGCGCAAGCTGAAAGGTACAGAAATGTGCCTTGTGTGGCGGGGTGGGTCATTTCGCCGCTGCGTGTAAGGACATTCGGTGCCACCTGTGTGGTGACCTTGGTCACCCGTATAGCCACTGCCCTCGCTCCTTCTCTAATACTGCTGCGGGCCCGGTGGGGGGAGACCGTGGGGGGGAAACCTCCGGCGGGGCTTCCTCCTTCGCGGCGGGAGGTGGTGGCGGGGAGGGGGCTGAGGGGCCGGTGAGGAAAGGCAAGGTCACTAGAGGCCCCTCATATCAGCGGAGGCAGGTGGCTCGCCATGGGGGTAAGGAGCGGGTGGAGCCTCGGGTGGCCGGGCTGGTGCCTGCTCCTCCCTCTAGGTTAGTGGCTAAAGCCTCTGAGGCCCTGAGGGAGGAAGCGGTGAACGAGGAGATCAGGAGGATGGAGAGGGAGGATAAAGCGGCTGACTCAGACAGCTCCTCTCAATATGAAAGTGTTGATGAGGAAGTCGTAGAGCAGCCTACAACATCAATGGGTGGGAAAAAACGTACCAACAGGAGGGGGAGGAGGAGGCTGAACAAGTCTTCCAAATCCCCCCCACCCCCGACCGTGAGTGTACCAACGGAAGGGCCCACAGTTCCCCCTCTGATCACACTCTCCAACTGGTTCCAAGCCCTCGGCGACTCTGCTAAAGAGTCGCCGGACGAGGGCAAGGGGCCGGGGGCGGCATCGGGGGGTCCTTCAGGGGATGGTGGAGTCCAACCCTTGGGGGACGTTGTTTCTCCTATAGGGGGGACAGACCCGGAGTCCGGAGGTGAGAACACCAGGGGAGGAGGAATGGACACCTCGACTACCTTAAAGAGGAAGGGTTCTGACTCCTCCCCAGAGGGTGGTGGGAGCGTGGTGGGTAAGAAGAAGGCCGTAGAACTTGATCACTCATGATGGCTGAACTCGCCCCGTTGACGCTGGCGTCCATTAATGTCGCCAGCATTAAGTCAGATGCGGCTAGATTTATGGCCTTTGATTTTCTCACCCGAATTGAGGCTGAAATTTTATTTTTGCAGGAGACCAGACTAACTGACATGGGGGCCATACATAAAGCATGGAGAGAGTGGAGGTGCGGGCCCTCATTCTGGTCTCTTGCGGCCGAGCCGTATAGCGGGGTGGCAGTCCTTTTTAAGACTGCAGATGTGGAATGCAGACGAGTGATCGAGTTAGAAATGGGGAGGTGCCTGGTCCTTGACGTCTTCATGAGGGGACAAGAGCTTCGGCTCATAAACATCTACGGTCCCCAGTCTAAGTGGGACCGAAAATGTCTCTTCCTGAAGATTAAGCCCTTTCTTTTTACGAGCCGACAGGTGGTCTTCGGTGGGGACTTCAACACCATTACGAGGTCCCGTGATCGGGGGGGTCCTGGAGATCGCCTGGCTTATGACAGCGTCGCGCTTAATAGTATAGCTAGTGAAGCTCGCCTGGTGGATGTCCACATCCGGCACACCCCAGGCCGCGGGGGTTTCACCTATCATAGGGTAGCTGTAGATCTAGATTAGACAGGTTTTTTTTAAAGGAGGATGCCATCTTTTCTGCTGTGTCCGCCGTTGAGGTGGAGTTCTCCGATCACTGTCTAATTTTCTTTTCTCTGAATGTTGCAGAGACTCCCCGGATGGGAAGAGGGCTGTGGAAGCTGAATTCGTCCCTGCTGGAAGAAGCGAATGTGAGACAATCCTTCGAGGATTTTCTTCAGAGCCAGGTACCGCTTTTGGATCTCTGTAGTAGTAAGTCAGAGTGGTGGGAGATCTTCAAAAAGCGGGGTGGCGGGGTTCTTTCGCCAGCTCTCGAGCCTCAGGAGTCTGAACAGGCATCGCTTGTATCAGGCTCTGGGGAGGAAACTCGAGCAGCTCATCTCGACTGGAGGTGACCGTGAGGAAATCTCCAGAGTGAAGTCTTTGCTTAAGAGGTGTCAGTATGATAGGCACACATCTTTGGTTTTTGAGAGGGATTTCGGGAAGTACCGCTCACCTGACCCCTACAGGAACTGTAAGATGTCAGTGAATTGTAAGATGGTGACAGGACTGATCGACAGTACGGGGTCCCTGAACAGATCCAAATCAGGGATCCTGGAGGTGGTCAGGTCCTTTTACTCACGCCTCTTGGGAAAGAGGGATCTGGATCGGGATGAGATGTCGGCTTTCCTGGCTGAAACCATCCCTGAGCCAGGGGATGATCCCTCTCTTGGTGTTTTGGCAGAAGCAATCAGGGAAGAGGAAGTGAGACTGGCCATTGATGGGCTTCGGCCCAAAAAATCGCCAGGTCCGGATGGCTTAACATCCGAGTTCTATAAGACCTTTAGGGACTCCTTGGTCCCCCTCTTGACTGGGGTGTTTAATGAGTGTCTTTCCTCGGGTACTCTTTCCGGTTCAATGAGGAGGTCAGCCCTGATTATTCTGTCAAAGGGTAAAGACTCGTCCCGTATTGAGAATTGGCATCCCATAGCGCTTCTCAATATGGACCGGAAGGTTCTGGCAAAGGTGTTGTTTAATCGACTGGTCAAGTTTGCACCCCGGCTCCTTTCGGAGGCCCAGCACTGCTCTGTTCCAGGCCGCAGCACTTTTAGTGCTGTGCTCGGTGTCCGAGAGGCAGTGGAACAGGGTAGGGCAGGTCACTGGAAGGGGTATCTACTGTCATTAGATCAAGCAAAAGCCTTTGACCGGGTTAACCATGAGTACCTCTGGTCTGTCCTTTTAAGGTACGGTCTGCCTGGGAGGTTTGTAAATTGGTTAGAGATCTTGTACCAAGGAGCTGAGACTTTCCCGCTCGTGAACGGTTGGTCAGGGCACCCTTTTGAGGTGGGTTCTGGGGTCCGTCAGGGCTGTCCTCTGAGCCCACTTTTATAAGCGTTCGCGATCGATCCCTTCCTGAGGAGGGTAGATCGTGGACCGTTGGTGGGAGTCGGGATGGACCAGGCGGGCTCTGGGCCCCCTCTGAGGGTGGTGGAGTACGCTGACGATGTTTCCCTTTTCGTATCCTCGAGAGGGTAGGCGGATTGGGTCATGTCCGAGGTCGTGCGTTACTCGGAGGCATCCGGGTCCATGATCAACCGGGAAAAGTGTGAGAGTCTCTAGCTGGGAGGGGGAGATCCTAGTTTTGATCTCCCGGGCACCCTTCCAGAGCCCCAGGCCTCCGCCAAAATTCTAGGCATCGAATTTGGCCCCGGGGACTACCCCCAGCAAAATTGGGAGGGCAGACTCAAGATTGCCGCCCAAAAGGTGGACCAGTGGAAGGGTTGGTCTTTAACCCTGAGGGAAAGGGTTAGCTTGGCTAAAAGCTTTCTGCTTCCCTTGTTAATTTACCTGGGCAGTGTGTGCATCTTGCCAGAACCTCTCTGGACACGGGTTTACAGCCTGTTCTTCCAGCTGTTATGGGGGAATAGGCTCAACCTAATCAAGAGAGAGGTCACGTACCGTACGAGGAGACTAGGTGGGTTGGGTATGGTCAACCCAGTAGTGTTCTTAGTGAACACCTTTCTTAAAGCCAATATTTCCAACCTCTGGCTGGAGAGGGCTCCTCCGTGGGTATTCTCCTGCAGGGGTTGGTTTCGGCCCTTCTTCCAGGAATGGGAGACAGGAGGGCAAGTGAAGGATCTCCGTACACCTCACGGACATCTCCCGGCTTCTGCTACCCCGGTTCTAAAGGTAATCCGCCGGTGGGGTCTGGAAATGAGGGAAATCAGGACCATGTCGAGACAATGTCTTGACAGAAGGGTTCTGTTGACCCATTTCCAGAAGCCCCTGGTCCTCAGGGATTGCCCAGGCCGGGATCTGGAGGTGGGACTTGGGCTTTTAAATTCAAAGCGGATCCCCACGAAGTTTTGGGACTTGGCCTGGCGCTGCTTTTACGGGAGACTGTATGTAAGGGACAACCTGAAGTACAGGAACTCCGATGATCGGGGTTGTCCCCGTGAGGAGTGTGGCGACGTGCTGGAAAGCATGGAGCACTTCCTCCTTCAGTGTCCCTTTAATGCAGAGGTTTACAACAGGGTGGGTGCTTCCATACGTTGGCCGCGGCTGGCGTCCCTTTCCTACGCCGAGTGGGTTTATAGGGCGTTCAGATCCCTGGGTGGCAGAGAGCGGAGCACTTTATTCCTAGTTAGCGTAGTGGTCAGGTTTTACACGTGGAATGCACGGTGTTTAGTATCGACACAACAGAAAGCCCTCCCCCGGGATGAGGTGGTTAGTAACATCTTGGGTGACCTGGGGAAGGTGCGTTCTTTGGAGTTCGAGAGGCTGGGTGTGAGGAGAGCCTCTTGGCTTTGGAGGGGCTTCTCCTTTTGAAAACACACTCAAGGGAGAGTTGGTCTGCGCGTGAATGAAGGTATGGATAGCATAAGGTGGTGTGGGTGTTGAGGGAGAGAAATAGGGGCAGATAGGGACAGTGAGGGACAGTTGGAGGGATAGATAGAGAGTTAGCCATGTTAAGTTAGCTAGAATAGGGATAGGGAGGGATAGATAGGGACAGTTTTTTCAGGGTCAGGCATAGGGACAGTCTTAGTCGGATGAGGGAAAGGGTGTATGAGTTGTTGGTTAGGGATAAGGCCTTTTAGGACTCCATTTTCCTGGTGGTGGGCTAGTGTTCTGCACATTTAGCCTTTTGTTTTGGTTTAGAAAAGAAGATGGATATTGGGCTTGCAGGCACTGAGCTTGGGCCTTGTAAGTTAGGATTTTGAAAAAATGTAAGTTGATGTGTAAATATATTGTAATAAAGTAGTTTATGGTATAAGGTTGATATTGTATATATATTGTATATATTGTATTTGTTGTATTGTATGTATTTTGTATGGTTTTGAGTATTTTCTGTGTTTTAGTTAGTGGGTAGTGTTGAGCGATACTGCTCGATATCTAAAAATATCGGATCGGAATGGTATCGCCGATATCACTAAATATCGGCGATATCCGATTCCGATACCGGAAGTTCCATGTAAGTCTATGGGAACAAAAGATCGCAACTAAAAAAAACCTTTATTTCCTTGTAAACACTAAATATACACACATAGAATACATATATATATATATATATACATGTCATTGTGACATATATATATACATATATGTATAGTTTATACACTTCTACATAGTAAAATATCCTCTGATTCAATTGCCGGGTAAAGCCGGCTTCTGTGAAAAGACAGAAGCACCCGACATGAAATGACACTTGGTGTACATAGGGTTAACCATGTCTTTTCATGTCGTTTGCAATCTGATTTGCACAAACAATTACATCAGTCTATGTGTGCAAAATTTCACACCTGTAGGGGTTAATTAAAGGTGTAAATTCGTTGTAAAAAAAACTGACTTTTTTGCTACGAATTTACACCTTTAATTAACCCCTACAGGTGTGAAATTTTGCACACATAGACTGATGTAATTGTTTGTGCAAATCAGATAGCAAAGGACATGAAAAGACATGGTTAACCCTATGTACACCAAGTGTAATTTCATGTCGGGTTCTGCATTTTCACAAAAGCCGTCAATTGAATTAGCGGCTATTATACTATGTAGAAGTGTATGAACTATAAATATAAATATATATATATGTGTCACAAATTCAATGACATGTATATATATATATATATGAGGTGTAAAATTGTTTAAAAAAAATGCGTGGGCTCCCGCCCTATTTTCGCAACCAGACAGACAAAGCCAGCGAATGGGGGCAGATAATAATAGCCCAGAGAGGGACCATTATTTTTGGCCCCCCCTGGCTACTAACATCTGCCCCCAGACACCCCAGAAAAGACAAATCTATAATTAGATTCGCCCTTTCTGGCACTTTGCCCGTCTATTCCCATTGCCCTGTAGCGGTGGCGAATGGGTTAATATGGGGTTAAAGCCACATTGCAATTGAAAGGTGACCTTAAGCCAGGTTAATAATTGAGAGCTGTCAATTAGACAACTATCAATTATTGATCCTATTGCATGAAATAAAAATAAAACACACACACTTTAATTAAAAATCATTTTAATGAAATAAAGACACATGTTTTTGACCATCTTTTATTTGACTACAAAAACCATTTCCTGTAATAAAAATAAATATAAAAAAGCAAAATTATTCTTACCTATCCCATGCACAGTCAGGTCCCACGGTGTAATCCTTCAGAAAGGGTTAATGTTTACTGCAGGGACCGCAGTTAATGCTGCAGCCTCACAGTAAACCCCCAAATGAATGAGTTCCTCTCCTGGCTGACAGGAGAGGAAGTGGAAAGCTTAATTGATTGCTTTCCACTTTCACTTCAGGTCAGCCAGGGACACCATCAGTGACGTCAGAGGGAACTGATTAACAAAAATAGGGGTTCCCTTCGAATAAAAAATGGCGTGGGGTCCCCCCTATTTTTGTTAACCAGCCAGATGAAGCAGACCGCTGAGGCCTGGATTTTCAGGCTGTTAAGGAGCCAAGATCCATGGACCTTGCCAGCCTGATAATACCAGGCCACAGCAGTCTGCATATCTTGGCTGATTAACAAAAATAGGGGATCCCCTCGAAAAAAATTGGCGTGGGGTCCCCCCTATTTTTGTTAATCAGCCAGATGAAGCAGACCGCTGAGGCCTGGTTTTTCAGGCTGGTAAGGATCCAATATCCATGGACCTTGCAAGCCTGATAATACCAGGCCACAGCAGTCTGCTTAGCTTGGCTGGTTAACAAAAATAGGGATCCCCTCGAAAAAAAAACGGCGTAGGGGTCCCCCTATTTTTGTTAACCAGCCTAGTAAAATGCAGACTGCTGCGGCCTGGTATTAAAAGACTGTCAAGGCCCATGGATTTTGGCCCTCAACAGCCTGATAATACCAGGCTACAGCAGCCCCACATTTGGCGCATCAAAAGATGTGCCAATTGTGGCACTTTACCCGGCTCTTCCCACTGCCCTGTAGCGGTGGCAAGTGGGGTAATAAGGGGTTAATGTCACCGTTGATTGCACGGTGACAATAAGCCCGGTTAATAATGGAGAGGTGTCAATAAGACACCGATCCATTATTAATCCCAAAGTTATTAAATGTATAAAAAAAAGACAAAGCAAGAAAAAAGTCTTTTAATGAAATAAAAGAGACAACACAGTTTTCATTAATTTTATTATACACTCATTCCTGCGACGCCATCGATCTCCTGTAAAAAAAGAAAAAAAACAAACCAACAGTATACCACCTGTTCGACGCAGTCCATAGTAACGACAGTCCCACGACGATCCAGCTCTGCTACATCGCAATGACAGGCAGAGCCTGTCATCGCGACGCAGCACAGCTGATTACCGGGAAAGATGATGGCGGCCATGAAGCAGTCCAGCCCGTGACCGTCGGAGATCTTCTGCCAGGTAAGAGCCGCTGACTCCTGACAGACCCGACCGACGGACACTGACAGTGACAGTGACAATCCCGATTCCGGTATCCGATAAGACGAAAATATCGGAACTAAGTATCGAAAGGCCGATAGAGCTAATATCGGCCGATACCCGATACTTGCGGTATCGTATCGCTCAACACTATTAGTGGGGTAACTAGGGGGGTATAGTTAGGTTGGATGGGGGTTTGTCTTGGGTTTGGGAGGGGAGCTTGGTTGGGCATATGGGCATTAATGGACCCAAGGACCCAAAGGTAATAAATAAGTAAGGGCATAAACTTTTATGGACCCGAGTTTGCGGTGTTAAGAGGAGGCCATGAACTTATGGACCGGGGGTGTGGTGGAGGGGAAAAGAAAAAAAAAAAAAAAAATGTATATATATATATATATATATATATATATATATATGTGTGTTTTGGTTATTAGTGGATATGTAGGGTGAGTTTTTGGCCAGGAAAGGCCATGTCTTTTGAGTTAAGGCAGAGGGCCAAAGGTTTTAAGTTTATTAATTTAATAATGTATATTTTGTAAATAGTGAAAGGGGTGTGAGATTGTTGGAGTGTGTGTGTGTGCGTGTGTATGAGTGGGGTATTTTGTTTTTTGTTTTTCTTGTGATGTTTCTTTCATAAGATGTTCCTGCTGGGGGTCCCTGAAGGCTGAAGGCTGGAAAGCACAAGCTGCAAGAGACCCGAGAGAGTAAAAAAAAAGGGTGGAAGATGAAGGAAAAAGAAAAGAAAGGACTTGATGAGGTTGGAAAATCGTGAAGCTGGTTTTAAGTTCTTAATTTGGTGTGTAAATTTATCAGGTAGTTTGATTTACTGAGTTTTTGATTCTTGTAATGTCTGGTTTTGATGTTTAGTAATGTCTGTTCTGTTTTGTATTTTTATATAAAATAAAAGAGTTCCAGCTCCAGTAGCGTCCACTAAAGCTGCTGCAGTTAAAAAGCTTTATAAGGATCGAGTTTGGCTGTCCACCGCAAGGCGTCCTACCGCCAGTCACAGCCCCTGTGCCTTGGGGTGCCTCCCCGATGTTCTTCACTGAGTGTCCCGGGGCCCGAAGCATTTCCTTTGAAAAAATTAAGTGTCCAAAGTACAGGTGGTGTAGCTTGCTTAACAGCTGGGTTTATCCGCTAACTAGCAGACACTGCTACTAGGCCCAAAATTATTGTCTGGGCTAGATGTTAAAAATTTGTAATTAGATACTCTCGTTGGATGCTGAGAAAGCATTCCATAGAGTCTCCTGGCACGCTATATATTATTCTCTTAAAAAGCTTGGGGTAGGGGACCCTTTTATAGCCAAAATCATGGCCCTGTATCGCAATCCGTCAGCTAGGCTGAAGATAAATGGAACATTATCATCACCTTTCATAATCACGAATGGGACAAGGCAGGGATGTCCTCTGTCCCCTCTCTTATACATCCTAGTGATGGAGCACCTGCTCTCATCAATTCACGATAACCCCAATATTAGGGGGATTGAGGTGGGAGGCACCGAGTACAAGTGCTCTGCATTTGCAGATGAATGATGTCCTAGTATATTTCACTCAACCACATATATCCATCACTGCTGTTATGGATGAAATAGATCACTTTGGTACATGGTCAAATTTTAAAATCAATGCAGCGAAGTCTGAGGCCCTCGATGTTTCCCTCCCCAAATCCATACAGGATTCCATCCAATCCAACTTTCCCTTTGCTTGGCCCTCACAGGGTATCAAATACTTAGGAATTCATATTCATAGAGACCTCTCCCGTCTATTTTTTCTTAATTTTGGGCCCTTTATTGAACAACTCCATAGAGATCTTACTTCTTGGATGGTGAAGGATTTTTCCAGGTTCGGCATAATAAATATACTAAAAATGAACGTCCTACTTAAACTCTTATACCTCTTCCAAACCATTCCCGTGGTAATTCCCTCAAATTTTTGGAAAAGACTACGCATTAGCTTTTGTAGATTTATCTGGGCAAGTGGACGTCCACGCATTCGGGGGACGTTCTGATCAGACACAAACAAAAGGGGGGCCTTAGCCTTCCGGATTGTAGAAGGTATTACATGGCAGCAGTACACTCTAGAATCCTTCTTACATCATTCGGAGGGGAAATTGTGGGTAAAAATAGCTCAATCCATTTGTCCTAAAGCTCTTAGCACTCTCCCATGATGCGCCCATTTAATTGTCCCCTCTCTTAGCCTCATGTCATATAGTACTTATGCCACTGCTTTGGCTTTGAGATCCCCAAAAAAAAGCTTATCCTCAATCAACCCACAGGGTCCGTTGCTCCCGATTTCAGATAATCCAGATTTCCCACCAGGACTATCTGCAAATAGATTTCTCGGTTCAAATAAATCCCATCCAATATTATTTTCTCATGTCATCTCCAGTACTTCGCTGCTCCCCCAAAATGACTTGTTACAGGGAAGAGCCATTTCCCCGAAGGCAAATTTTGAATATAGCCAGTTACAAGACTTCTATTCAACTGTGAAGAAGCGCGCCGCACACATCTTTATAGAGATCTCACAAACTTTGAAAAATTGAGCCTACCATTGTCACCCCCTACACACTACATCTCCCTACTGTATAATCTCCTCATTTCCCAGGTAACTGACAATAGGCCAGGATTATGCGGTGCATGGGAAAGGGAACTGGGGAAGTCCTTCTGTGACTCACAATGAGATAAATGTTTCTTCCTGGGCTCCTGCACCTTCCTCACTAGTTTGGCTGCTACCATGCACCCTGGTTAATCCTCTCCCCCACCCTCCCATGCCCGCCGCCCTGGTGCTGCCGACCGTCTGGACCTTGCAGATGTTAGCCCTTCCGCATACAACTCCTACTCTACTTCCTCCACCTCCTCTTGTTCCACCACCTGACTCCGAATTCTGTTTAACATGAGCTCCAGCATGTAAATCACCGGAATAGTCATGCTGATAATGGCATCGTCAGCACTAAACATCTTCGTGGCCATTTCAAAACTGTGCAGAAGGGTGCATAGGTCCCTGATCTGAGACCACTCCTCCAGCGTGATTTGCCCCACCTCTGGATCTCGTTGGCCCAGGCAATAAGTCAGAAAATATTGCACCAGGGCTTGTCGGTGCTGCCACAGTCGCTGCAACATGTGCAGAGTTGAATTCCACCGTGTTGGCATATCGCATTTTAGCCGGTGAAGTGGCAGGCCCAACGACTTCTGTAGAGATGTAAGTCGCTGAGCTGCGGGATGCGAATGGCGGAAGTGTGCACACAGCGACCATGCCCTCTGCAGAAGGCCATGTAGTCCGGGATAGTGGGCTAAAAATTGCTGGACAACCAGGTTCAACACGTGAGCCATACAAGGCACGTGTGTGACATTGCCCTGGCGAAAGGCCGCACCCAGGTTTGTGGCATTGTCGCACACGGCCTTCCCTGGTTGCAGGTCCAGTGGAGACAACCATTCATGAAACTGGTTCTCCAGAGCTGACCACAACTCCTCAGCTGTGTGACTCACATTTCCCAGACATTTCAACGTAAAAAACCGCCTGATGACGTTGAGCCCTGCTGCCAGCATAGCAAGGAGTTGTGCAGGATCCCTTCTGCACAGTTAGAAAGCCGGTGGCGTGACCTGACAGGCTTTAGGTGCAGGTGGAGGACAGAGAGGAGGTTGAGGAGGCAGAAGTAGTGGAGGAATTTCGAGATAAAGAGGATTGACGCACAACTCGTGGGGACGGCAAGACTTGGACCGCAGCCCCTTGTCCTGCTGTCAGCATAGTTACCCAGTGCCCAGTGAGCGACATGTAAAAATTATTAGGAATTTGAACGCTGGTGGAGCTTTGTATAGATGGCCTAATAGAATGAGTACCATACACTGCTACTATGCCCACAATTATTCTACAGGCAAGATGCAGCTAAAAATTCTTTTTTATTTGAACGCTGGTGGAGCTTTGTATAGATGGCCTAATAGAATGAGTACCACACACTGCTACTATGCCCAAAATTATTGTCCAGGCAAGATGCAGATAAAAATTCTTTTTTATTTGAATGCTGGTGGAGCTTTGTATAGATGGCCTAATAGAATGAGTACCACACACTGCTACTATGCCCAAAACTATTGTCCTGGCAAGATGCAGATAAAAATTATTTTTTTCTTGAACGCTGGTGGAGCTTTGTATATATGGCCTTATAGAATGAGTACCACACACTGCTACTATGCCAAAAATTATTGTCCAGGCAAGATGCAGTTAAAAATTATTAGTTATTTCAACGCTGGTGGAGCTTAGTATTGATGGCCTAATAGAATGAGTACCACACACTGCTACTATGCCCAAAATTATTGTCCAGGCAAGATGCAGATAAAAATGATTATTTATTTCAATGCAGGTGGAGCTTTGTATAGATGGCCTAATAGAATGAGTACCACACAATGCTACTATGCCCAAAATTATTGTCCAGGCAAGATGTAGATAAAAATTATTATTTATTTCAACGCTGGTGGAGCTTAGCATTGATGGCCTAATAGAATGAGTACCACACACTGCTACTATGCCCAAAATTATTGTCCAGGCAAGATGCAGCTAAAAATTCTTTTTTTTTTTAACGCTGGTGGAGCTTTGTATAGATGGCCTAATAGAATGAGTACCACACACTGCTACTATGCCCAAAATTATTGTCCAGGCAAGATGCAGCAATAAATTCGTAGTTATTTGAACGCTGGTGGAGCTGACAAAAAGTGATCGGAACTGATGTAACCTAGCCCTCAAAAGGGCTCCAATTACAAATAGTCACTACTCCCAAGTTGACCTTGGTGTCTATTTAAGAGCACAGACCTGTGTTATGTTAGGTAGCTGAGGAGGACAGGAACAACAGCCGGGCAGCTGAACACTTGAGATGTTGGTAACTAATGGGTTGCATATTCCTAAACTAACCACACAACTAGAGGTAGCCGTGGAGCATTCCTACGTTGATCCTAGACACCTCGTCACAGCCTGAGAGATAACTACACCTAAAGGCAGAAAGATAAAAGCTATCTGCCCTGGAGCAGATCCCCAAAGAAAATGGGAAGCCCCCAAACATGTAATGGCTGCTAGACAAGAAGAAAGCACGGACACAGACAGAAAAAAGAATGAGCAAACGCTGGGGCCACAAGCTGACTAGGATAGGACAGGAGAGATTACTTTCTGCAACCCAGAAAACCCTACAAAAATCCAACAATTCTGATTACTAAAATACTGAGATCACACGATCTCGCCACCCACTAAATCAGATCTCAGTGTGAACAAAACCAAGCCGCAGCCGCTGAAAAAGCAGGAAAAAGCAAATGAAAAAACAACAGTGGCTACATACAAACTGTGAGGAGCACAGGCCCCAGGAGGGGACCCGGCTGTCCTCCACAAATGTGCAGAAAACTATGCAAATAGCAAGCACAAAAAGAAAAGCAGAAAATATCTTATCTGAAAGCAGCAGATGCAGGCAAGACACCAGCAAACTTCCAAATGAACCAGGAACCACAATTGAGACCAGAACAATTGATCACCGGTGACCATCATGGGCGGAAACCTCCCTTATATCAGTCCAGTCAGTGATCCCAGATTGCCATTCCTCACTGGAAGGTTCAGTACTGTCTGTAACCACCAGAGGATGCCTCTGCTCATTCACAACAGTATCCCCCCTTGAGGAGGGGTCACCGAACCCTCACTTGTGCAACCAGGCCGATCAGGATGAGCTCGATGATAGGCATGGATCAGTCTCCTAGCACGGATGTCAGAATAAAAAACACCCAAGAATTGTCCTCCTGACCATAACCTCTCCACTTAACCAAATACTGGAGTATTTTCTCAACCACATACTCCAGATTGCCCTCAACCAAAACAGGGTCAGGAGGCGCAGCCATAGGAACCACTGGCTCGACAAACCTCTTCAATAAGGACTTGTGGAACACGTTATGGATCTTAAATGTCCCTGGAAGAAGCAAACTGAAGGAAACCGGATTAAGAATCTCCATGACCTTATAAGGTCCAATGAACCTAGGCTTAAACTTTGGAGATGCAACCCTCATAGGGATATTTCTTGAGGACAACCAAACCAAGCCCCCGACTTTAAACCGAGGACCATCAGTCCTATGCGGTTGGCAAACCGCTGGGCTTTCTCTTGAGAGAGAGACAACCTCTCCACTACCTGGTCCCAAATCTGCTGCATTCGCTCCACAACAGAGTCAACACCCGGACAGACAGAAGCCTCTGCCTGTCCCGAAGAAAATCGAGGGTGAAACCCTGAATTGCAAAAAAATGGAGACATCAAGGCGGCAGAGCTTGCCCTATTATTAAGAGCAAACTCAGCCAAAGGCAAAAAAGAGACCCAGTCATCTTGATCAGCAGACACAAAGCATCTCAAATAAGTCTCCAAGGTCTGGTTTGTTCTCTCGGTTTGTCCATTGGTCTGAGGATGAAATGCAGAGGAGAAAGATAACTGAACACCAAGTTTAGAACAAAATGTCCTCTAAAATCTGGAAACAAACTGGACTCCTCTGTCAGACACAATGTTCTCCGGAATGCCATGCAACCGAACCACGTGCTGAAGGAACAAAGGCACCAACTCGGAGGAGGAAGGCAACTTAGGTAATGGCACAAAATGTATGATCTTGGAAAACCTATCACAGATTACCCATTTAACGGTTATTCTCTGAAAGACAGGGAGGTTGGAAATAAAATCTATAGAGATATGGGTCCATGGCCTCTTGGGCACAGGTAATGGCATCAACAAACCACTAGAGCGAGAGCAAGGCTTGGAACGAGAGCAAGTCCCACAGGACTGCACAAAGTCCCTGACGTCACGAGACAAAGTAGGCCAACAAAAGGACCGACTCACCAAGTCTCTGGTACCAAAAATCCCGGGATGACCAGTCAACGCGGAACAATGAATCTCAGACATCATACTCTTCTTCAACTGGTCTGGAACAAACAATTTCCCAACAGGGCAGCACTCAGGTTTATCCTCCTGACACCCCTCCAGAGCCAGTCTCAAATTGACACCCTTTTTCAAAATAACAGCAGGATCAGATAACTCAGGAGAATCTGCAAAGAAACTACTTGAGAGGGCATCCGCCTTAACATTATTAGTGCCAGGAAGAAAAGAAACCACACAATTAAAACGTGTGAAAAACAAGGCCCACCTGGCCTGTCTAGGATTAAGTCGCTTGGCTGATTCGAGATAAACCAGGTTCTTATGGTCCGTGAGGACCACCACCTGATGTATCCTTCCAGCCAATGTCTCCACTCTTCAAAGGCCCACTTCATGGCCAATAACTCCCAATTACCCACGTCATAATTACGTTCAGTTGGAGAAAACTTTCGAGAGAAAAAGGCACAAGGGTTACTCCTAGAGGTCTCTGGATCCCTTTGGGACAAAACGGCACCTGCCCCAGTTTCAGAAGCATCAACCTCCACCTGAAACGGTAGAGAAACATCAGGCTGCCGTAGAACAGGAGCAGAAGTGAATCTCTGCTTTAGTTCCTGAAACGCAGAAACTGCCTCAGGAGGCCAATTCACCACATCAGAACCCTTTTTGGTCAAATCAGTCAATGGTTTAACAATACCGGAGAAATTACCAATAAATTTACGATAAAAATTGGCAAAACTCAAAAATCTCTGAAGAGCCTTTAATGAAGTAGGATGAACTCAATCACAGATGGCCTGAACCTTGACCGGGTCCATTTCAATAACAGACGGAGACAAAATGAATCCCAGAAATGAGACCTTCTGTACGCCAAAAAGACACTTTGATCCCTTCACATACAGTGCTTTCTCTCTCAAAATCTGGAACACAGTCTGAACATGTTTCACATGAGAGTCCCAGTCGTTGGAAAAAATCAAGATATCATCCAAATAAACAATCAGAAATTTATCCACAAAATCCCTGAAAATATCATTCATGAAGGATTGGAAGACTGAAGGAGCATTAGTGAGCCCAAAAGGCATCACTAGGTACTCAAAATGCCCCTCTGGGGTATTAAACGCCGTCTTCCATTCATCCCCTTGCTTAATGCGAATAAGGTTATACGCCCCCCTGAGGACAAGCTTGGTAAACCAACTAGCACTTTTCACTCTGGAAAACAGGTCAGAAATCAAGGTAACGGATATTGATATTTCACAGTGATCTTATTCAGGAGGTGATAATCAATACACGGCCTCAATGAACCATCCTTTTTGGCCACAAAGAAAAAACCGGCGCCCAAGGGTGAAGAGGATGGTCTGATATGACCCTTCTCCAATGACTCCTTGATATAAGATCGCATAGCATCGTGTTCAGGTACAGATAAGTTAAAAAGGCAACCCTTAGGAAATTTACCACCAGGCACTAACTCAATAGCGCAATCGTAGCTTCTGTGAGGAGGTAAGGACGCAGACTTACTTTCACTAAACACATCAGAAAAATCAGTCAAAAAGTCAGGGACATCCTGAGACTGGGGAGAGGCAGAAAAAACAGGAGTGTCAGTATTAACACATTGGCAACCCCAACTGGTCACAGACACAGATTTCCAATCCAAAAGAAGATTATGAGTCTGTAACCAAGGAAACCCAGTACAATAATGTCATGCAGATTATGCAACACCAGAAATTTGCAACTCTCCTGATGATCTGGTTCAACCCTCATTATCACCTGAGTAGAAAATTGGGGTTTATTCTCCGTCAAAGGGGTAGAATCAATGCCCAGTAAAGGAATAGACTTCCGCAAGGGTATCATGGGAAAGCCACAACATTTGGCAAAGTCAAAATCCATCAGGTTAATAGCTGCTCCTGAATCAAGAAAAGTCTGAGCCGAAAATGTGGACATGGAGCAAATGAGGGTAACAGTCAACAGAAATTTAGTCTGAACACTACCCAAGACAACTGAGCACGCAAAACATCTTCCCCGCTTAGGACAGACGGAAATAGCATGAGAGGTGTCACCACAGTATAAACATAACCCATTGCGCTTTTGAAACTCATGACGCTGTGCCCCAGAAGTCACTCCATCACACTGCATGGGCCCAGGAGCTGGCTCACAATGCAACACCATCTCACGCATACCTCTGCGCTCACGCAAACGTCTGTCAATTTGAATAGCCAATGACATAGAATCATTGAGACCAGAGGGAACAGGGAATCCCACCATAACATTCTTTACATTCTCTGACTGCCCCTTCCGAAAAAGGGCTGCCAAAGCATCATCATTCCATTTGGTCAGGACTGCCCACTTTCGGAATTTCTGACAGTACAACTCAGCGTCTTCAAGACCCTGATTTAATGCCAACAAGGTCTTTTCAGCTTGATCAGTGACATTAGGTTCGTTGTACAATAACCCCAGAGCCTGAAAAAATACATCAATGTCATTCAAAACAGGATCCCCAGGTGTCAGGGAAAAAGCCCAATCCTGAGGGTCGCCGTGCAGCAGAGAGATGACAATTTGAACCTGCTGTGCGGCGCTCCCCGAGGACTTAGTCTTTAAGGCAAAAAACAACCTACAGTTATTTTGAAATTCAGAAATTTAGACCGATCCTCCAAAAACAAGTCTGGCATGGGAATCCTAGGTTCCACAACCGGCAACCTAGCAAGATAGGTAGCAATACTCCGAACCTCAGTGGCAAGCTGATCCACACAGCCAGACAACTGTGCAAACCCTATTGAGAGAAAAAAAATCCTCCTCAGAACCCAGATAAAAACAGGGAAAAAATGCAACAAACAGAAAAAAAAAAATCTTTGATAACGCTGACAACTTTTTTCTTTCCACACTATTTTTCCCTTCTGTGAGTACCAAATAATTTTCAGTTTGGCCGGTGATACTGTTATGTTAGGTAGCTGAGGAGGACAGGAACAACAGCCGGGCAGCCGAACACCTGAGATGTTGGTAACTAATGGGTTGCAGATTCCTAAACTAACCACACAACTAGAGGTAGCCGTTGGAGCGTTCCTACGTTGATCCTAGACGCCTCGTCACAGCCTGAGAGATAACTACATCTAAAGGTACTGCCACACTAAGCTATCCCGCTAGCGATCTCGTTAGCGTTGCATACTAATGAGATCGCTAGCGGGATTGTTTCTATATCGCTAAATGCTGCCGCATTTAGCGATATAGTTAACGACGCTATCGCCGTTAGCGATCTTCTTAACGACTTTAGCGGTACAAAAGTACCGCTAAATCGCTAAGAAAAGGTGCCACACTAGCGATATATACTTACCCAGCGGGAGCGCCAGCGATGAAATAGGGTCCGGAACGATTCCAGCGACGAGCGAGATCACAGCAGGAAGCTCGTCGCTGGAAGCTGCCGCACTGAACAATATCGCTAACGGGATCGCTAAATAGTGACTTTTTTAGCGATCCCGTTAGCGATATTGTTTAGTGTGGCATACCCTTAAAGGCAGAAAGATGAAAGCTATCTGCCCCGGAGCAGATCCCCAAAGAAAATAGGAAGCCCCCAAACATGTAATGGTGGTTAGACAAGAAGAAAGCATGGACACAGACAGAAAATAGAATGAGCAAACGCTGGGGCCACAAGCTGACTAAATAGGATAGGACAGGAGAGATTACTTTCTGCAACCCAGAAAACCCTACAAAAATCCAACAATTCTGATTACAAAAATACTGAGATCACACGATCTCGCCACCCACTAAATCAGATCTCAGTGTGAACAAAACCAAGCCACAGCCGCTGAAAAAGCAGGAAAAAGCAAATGAAAAAACAACAGTGGCTACAGACAAACTGTGAGGAGCACAGGCACCAGGAGGGGAAAAACTATGCAAATAGCAAGCACAAAAAGTAAAGCAGAAAATATCTTATCTGAAAGCAGCAGACTCAGGCAAGACACCAGCAAACTTCCAAATGAACCAGGAACCACAATTGAGGCCAGAACAATTGATCACCGGCGACCATCATGGGCTTCCATCGCTGGAAGGTTCAGTACTGTCGTTAACCACCAGAGGGAGCCTCTGATAATTCACAACAGACCTGTCTGCTAAAAGTGCTAGGAACTGCTGTAACCTAGCCCTCAAAAGGGCTGCAATTACAAACTAGTCCCTACTCCCTAAACCTTGCTGTCTAATTACCAGAAAAATCGCTTGCAATTCGCAGTTTCACAGTGACAATATAGCGCTCACAGCAGCAGCAGTGCCATCTAACCCTGAGCTGCAGCAGTAAGAAAATGGTGGCGAATGGGAAAATGGCTGGGTCTTATAGAGCAAGGACATGTGACATACACAGCCAATGACACATGCCCTTGCTTGTGTGAAACAAAAGCACTTTGCTCTGTGTGTGCGCTGCTGATAGACAGACAGACTGCACCGCCCACTGGAAATGCGGGAAACAGAAAAAAATGGAGATCTTCATTATTTCTGCAGAGATCCATCCCATGCCCCTCCCACGCCCCGCTGTACACTCAAACTGTGTATTAATAGTGATTATCAGCATTAGGGCTCATATTCACTGGCGCCAAATACGGATGATATTCAGCCGAAAAAAAATCGGATTCAAATCTGACCAATGTTATTCAATAGGTGAGTTCTCATTTGCGATTTTTTTCTCATCAGAAATTGGTGTGAGAAAAAAATCGCAGCATGCTGCGATTTGATGCGATTTTGGCATGACAATCGCTAATGCAAGTCAATGGGTGCGAGAAATCATCGCACAGCACTCGCACCATGCGAGTTCTGTCCGATTTATACGCACCAGTCTCCTTTGAAAAGCCGGCAATTCATCCCCAGCTACTGTAAAATCACACTGACAGCTCACAAAACACTAGATACATACACATAGAATACATATATATACAGTATATATATACATGTCATTGTGACACATACATATATATATATATTTAAAGTTCATACACTTCTACATAGTATAATAGCCGCTAATTCAATTACCGGCTTTTGTGAAATCACAGAAGCCGACATGAAATGATACATTGTTTACACACAGTTAACCATGTCATTTCATGTATTTTGATATATGGTTTTAATTTACAATTACATAAGTGTATGTGTGCAAAATTTCAGACATGTAGGGATTAATTAAAGGTGTAAATTCGTTGAAAAAAAATGCGTGGGCTCCCGCTGTATTTTCTCCACCAGACAGACAAAGCAAGCTAGTGGGGGCAGATAATAATAGCCTAGGGAGGGTACATTTTTTTTGTGCCCCCCCTGGCTACTAACATCTGCCCCCAGACACCCCAGAAAAGGCAAATCTCTAATTAGATTAGCCCTTTCTGGCACTTTGCCCGTCTATTCCCATTGCCCTGTAGCGGTGGCGAATGGGTTAATAAGGGGTTAAAGCCACCTTGCAATTGAAAGGTCACTTTAAGCCAGGTTAATAATTGAGAGCTGTCAATTAGACAACTATCAATTATTAATCCTATTGTATGAAAGAAAAATCAAACACACACACTTTAATAAAAAAGAAGTTTAATGAAATAATCAAACAGTTTTTGACCATATTTTATTTCCTGCTAAAACCATTTCCTGTAATAAAAATAAATAAAAAAGCAAAATTGTTCTTACCTATCCGATACACAGTCAGGTCCCACGCTGTAATCCATCAGAAAGGGTTAACAGGTTACAGCTAGCAGGGAGCTAATGCTGCCTGCTGAGCTGTTACCCCCCCCCCCCGAATGAATGAGCTTATCTCCCAGCGAAAGGAGAGGAAGTGATTAATGTGTGGAGCTTAATTGATTTATTCCCACTTTCACTTCAGGTCGAGTCACCCTGACCTGACCTAAAGTGAAAGTGGGACGCAATCAATTAAGCTTCATTCATTAATCACATCCTCTCCTGTCGGCAGGAGATAAGCTCATTCATTCAGGTGGTTTCAGCTGAGCAGGCAGAATTACTTGCGCTGCTTGGTTGAAAGCTAGTTAACCCTTTGTGAAGGATTACAGCGTGGGACCTGACAGATCGCCAGATAGGTAAGAATAATGTTGTTTTATTATTTTTTCTTTATTATAGGAGATCAAGGGCTTCGCAGGGATTAAGAGTTACATAAAAGATGGTCAAAAAAATGTGTTTTTATTTCATTAAAATTATTTATTCTTAAAGTGTGTGTGTTTTTTTTATTTCCTTCAATAGTTGTCAAATTGACAGCTCTCAATTATTAACCTGGCTTAAAGTCACCTTTCAATTGCAAGGTGGTTTTAACCCCTTATTAACCCATTCGCCACCGCTACAGGGCAATGGGAATAGACGGGCAAAGTGCCAGAAAAAGCTAATCTAATTAGAGATTTGCCTTTTCTGGGGTGTCTGGGGGCAGATGTTAGTAGCCAGGGGGGGCACAAAAAAAAGTACCCTCCCTAGGCTATTATTATCTGCCCCCACTCGCTGGCTTTGTCTGTCTGGTGGAGAAAATACAGCGGGAGCCCATGCATTTTTTTTTTAAACGAATTTACACTTTTAATTAACCCCTACATGTCTGAAATTTTGCACACATACACTCATGTAATTGTAAGTTTAAACCATATATCAAAATACATGAAATGACATGGTTAACTGTATGTAAACAATGTATCATTTCATGTCGGCTTCTGTGATTTCACAAAAGCCGGCAATTGAATTAGTGGCTATTACAGTATGTAGAAGTCTATGAACTATAAATATATGTATATATATATATGTCACAATGACATGTATATATATATATATTATATATATATAATATATATATATATATATGTATTCTATGTGTGTATATGTATTGTTTCTATTCTTTATTAACCCCATTCAAGACCCAGCCTATTTTGCCCTTAAAGACCTTGCCATTTTTTGCAATTCTGACCAGTGTCCCTTTATGAGGTAATAACTCAGGAACGCTTCAACGGATCCTAGCGATTCTGAGATTGTTTTTTCGTGACATATTGGGCTTCATGTTAGTGGTAAATTTAGGTCGATAATTTTTGAGTTTATTTGTGAAAAAAATGGAAATTTGGCGAAAATTCAGAAAATTTTGTAATTTTCAAATTTTTAATTTTTATTCTGTTAAACCAGAGAGTTATGTGGCACAAAATAGTTAATAAATAACATTTCCCACATGTCTACTTTCCATCAGCACAATTTTGGGAACAACATTTTTTTTTGTTAGGAAGTTATAAGGGTTAAAAGTTGACCAGCGATTTCTCATTTTTACAGCAAAATTTACAAAACCATTTTTTTTAGGGACCACCTCACATTTGAAGTCACTTTGAGGGGTCTATATGGCAGAAAATACCCAAAAGTGACACCTTTATAAAAACTGCACCCCTCAAGCTACTCAAAACACATTCAAGAAGATTATTAACCCTTCAGGTGCTTCACAGAACTAAAGCAACGTGGAAGGAAAAAATGGACATTTTAATTTTTCCAACTAAAATTTTTTTAGCATTTATTTTTTCATTTTTACATGGGCATCAGGATAAAATGGATCCTAAAATTTGTTGGGAAATTTCTCCTGAGTACACAGATACCTCATATGTGGTCATAAACCACTGTATGGGCGCACGGCAGGGCTCAGAAGGGAAGGAGCGCCATTTGACTTTTTGAATGGAAAATATTCTGGAATATTTAGCGGTTGCCATGTCGCATTTGGAGAGTTCCTGTGTGCCTAAACATTGGAGCTCCCCCACAAGTGACCCCATTTTGGAAACTAGACCCCCTAAGGAACTTATCTAGATGCATAGTGATCACTTTGAACCCCCAGGTGCTTCACAAATTGATCTGTAAAAAAAAGAAAGTACTTTTTTTTCACAAAAATTTTCTTTTAGCCTCAGTTTTTTTCATTTTCACATGGGCAACAGTATAAATTGGATCCTAAAATTTGTTGGGCAATTTCTCCTGAGTACACAGATACCTCATATGTGGTCATAAACCACTGTTTGGGCGCACTGCAGGGCTCAGAAGGGAAGGAGCGCCATTTGACTTTTTGAATGGAAAATATGCTGGAATATTTAGCGTTGCCATGTCGCATTTGGAGAGTTCCTGTGTGCCTAAACATTGGAGCTCCCCCACAAGTGACCCATTTTGGAAACTAGACGCCCTAAGGAACTTATCTAGATGCATAGTGAGCACTTTGAACCCCCAGGTGTTTCACAGAAGTTTATAACGCAGAGCCGTGAAAATAAAAAAATCATTTTTTTTCTCAAAAAATGATTTTTTAGCCCACTGTTTTTTATTTTCACAATGGTTACAGGAGAAATTGGACCCCAAAAGTTGTTGTCCAGGTTCCCCTGAGTACGCTAGTACTCTACATGTGGGGGGGAACCACTGTTTGGGCACACGTCAGGGCTCGGAAGGATGTAGTGACGCTTTGAAATGCCGACTTGATGGAATGGTCTGCGGGCATCTTGTTACGTTTGCAGAGCCCCTGATGTGCCTAAACAGTAGAAACTCCCCACAAGTGACCCCATTTTGGAAACTAGACCCGCAAAGAACTTATCTAGATGTGTGGTGAGCACTTTGAACCCCCAAGGGCTACACAGAAGTTTATAACGCCCGGGCATGAAAATAAAAAAAATCATATTTTTTCCACAATCAGGATCTTTTAGTCCCCAATTTTTTTATTTTCCCAAGGGTAACATGAGAAATTAGACCCAAAAGTTGTTGTCCAATTTGTCCTGAGTATGCTGATATCCCATATGTGGGAGAAAACTACTGTATGGGCACACGTCGGGGCTCGGATGGGAAGTAGTGACGTTTTGAAATGCCCACTTGATGGAATGGTCTTCGGGCGTCATGTTACGTTTGCAGAGTCCCTGATGTGCCTAAACAGTAGAAACTCCCCACAAGTGACCCCATTTTGGAAACTAGATCCCCCAAGGAACTCCTATAGATGTGTGATAAGCACTTTGAATCTCCAAGTCCTTCACAGAAGTTTATAACGCAGAGCCGTGAAAATATAAAATCATTTTTTTTCCACAAAAATAATTTTTAGTCTCCAATTTTTTTCCCAATGTTAACAGGAGAAATTAGAACCCCCAAAGTTGTTGTGCAATTTTTTCCCGAGTACGCTGATACCTCATATGTGGGGATAAACCACTGTTTGGGCATACGTCGGGGCTTGGAATAAAGGGAGCACTGTTTGACTTTTTGAACGCAAAATTTGCAGGAATCAATGGTGGCGCCATGTCGCGTATGGAGACCCCCTGATGTGCCTAAATAGTGGAAACCCCTCAATTCTAACTCCAACCCTAACCCCAACACACCCCTAACCCCAACCCTAACCCCTACACACACCTAACCCTAATACAAACCCTAATCATAACCCTAACCCCAACACACCCCTAACCCTAATCCCAACTCTAACCATAAATCTAACTACAAGTCTAACCCTAATTCCAACCCTAACCCTAATTCCAACCCTAACCCTAATTCCAACCCTAACCCAAATTCCAACCCTAACCGTAATTCTAACCTTAACCCTAATGCTAACCCTAACCCTAGTTCTAACCCTAAGGCTGGGTTCATATTGCGTTTTACCAGCCCATTCAACACGTAGCGTTGACCGGCTGGTAACGGTATAGCATAACGCGATCGCGTTATGCTATACCCGCTAGCTCAGATGAATCAGCAGATAATCAGCCGCGGATCTGCAGCAAAATCCACCGTGGATCAGCAGCGAAATCCGCCGTGGATCAGCAGCGAAATCCGCCACGGATCTGCAGCGAAATCAGTCGCGGATCCGCAGCGAATCAGTCGCGATCCACCTAACCCTAATACAAAACCCTAATCATAACCCTAACCCCAACACACCCCTAACCCTAATCCCAACTCTAACCATAACTCTAACTAACAAAGTCTAACCCTAAATCCACCCTAACCCTAATTCCAACCCTAACCCTAATTCCA
>JARQOD010000002.1:437571777-437612138 GCA_033576555.1 Oophaga sylvatica
AAAACCCTGAAAAAACACCAACACTACTAATTTCAAAATCACCTGAGATCACACGACCTCTACCACCTAAATTAGTTCTCTGGTGTAACAAAAACAAAACAGCAGCCACTGAAAAAAAACTGGAAAAAGCAAAAGTACAAAACACAGTGGCTGGACTAAACTGAGAGGGCAAAAGCCCCCGGAGGGACCCTGAAGGCCCCCACAGAAGTGCAGGACAAAATGCAAAAATATAGCAAAAACACAAAATAAGAAATTGTCTTATCTGATAGCAGGAGATGCAGACACGACACAGCAGGCTACAAGGGAAACTGGAAAGAAGGATTCAGACCAGAACAATTGATCACCGGCAACCCTGATGGGAAAATGACTCCCTTATATAAGACCAATCAGTAACACCTGATTCCCAGTCCTCACAATCCTCACTAGTACCGCTTGTAACCACCAGAGGGAGCCTCTGCTCAGAACTCATCTCAAACCCATTCACAACAGGTCAGAAATCAAGGGTAACGGATATTGATATTTCACAGTGATCTTATTCAGGAGGCAATAATCAATACACAGCCTCAATGAACCATCCTTTTTGGCCACAAAGAAAAAACCGGCGCCCAAGGGTGAAGAGGATGGTCTGATATGACCCTTCTCCAATGACTCCTTGATATAAGATCGCATAGCATCGTGTTCAGGTACAGATAAGTTAAAAAGGCAACCCTTAGGAAATTTACCACCAGGCACTAACTCAATAGCGCAATCGTAGCTTCTGTGAGGAGGTAAGGACGCAGACTTACTTTCACTAAACACATCAGAAAAATCAGTCAAAAAGTCAGGGACATCCTGAGACTGGGGAGAGGCAGAAAAAACAGGAGTGTCAGTATTAACACATTGGCAACCCCAACTGGTCACAGACACAGATTTCCAATCCAAAAGAAGATTATGAGTCTGTAACCAAGGGAAACCCAGTACAATAATGTCATGCAGATTATGCAACACCAGAAATTTGCAACTCTCCTGATGATCTGGTTCAACCCTCATTATCACCTGAGTAGAAAATTGGGGTTTATTCTCCGTCAAAGGGTAGAATCAATGCCCAGTAAAGGAATAGACTTCCGCAAGGGTATCATGGGAAAGCCACAACATTTGGCAAAGTCAAAATCCATCAGGTTAATAGCTGCTCCTGAATCAACAAAAGCCTGAGCCGAAAATGTGGACATGGAGCAAATGAGGGTAACAGTCAACAGAAATTTAGTCTGAACACTACCCAAGACAACTGAGCACGCAAAACATCTTCCCCGCTTAGGACAGACGGAAATAGCATGAGAGGTGTCACCACAGTATAAACATAACCCATTGCGCTTTCGAAACTCATGACGCTGTGCCCCAGAAGTCACTCCATCACACTGCATGGGCCCAGGAGCTGGCTCATAATGCAACACCATCTCACGCATACCTCTGCGCTCACGCAAACGTCTGTCAATTTGAATAGCCAATGACATAGAATCATTGAGACCAGAGGGAACAGGGAATCCCACCATAACATTCTTTACATTCTCTGACTGCCCCTTCCGAAAAAGGGCTGCAAAAGCATCATCATTCCATTTGGTCAGGACTGCCCACTTTCGGAATTTCTGACAGTACAACTCAGCGTCTTCAAGACCCTGATTTAATGCCAACAAGGTCTTTTCAGCTTGATCAGTGACATTAGGTTCGTTGTACAATAACCCCAGAGCCTGAAAAAATACATCAATGTCATTCAAAACAGGATCCCCAGGTGTCAGGGAAAAAGCCCAATCCTGAGGGTCGCCGTGCAGCAGAGAGATGACAATTTGAACCTGCTGTGCGGCACTCCCCGAGGACTTAGTCTTTAAGGCAAAAAACAACCTACAGTTATTTTTGAAATTCAGAAATTTAGACTGATCCTCCAAAAACAAGTCTGGCATGGGAATCCTAGGTTCCACAACCGGCAACCTAGCAAGATAGGTAGCAATACTCCGAACCTCAGTGGCAAGCTGATCCACACAGCCAGACAACTGTGCAAACCCTATTAAGAGAAAAAAAATCATCCTCAGCACCCAGAGAAAAACAGGGAAAAAATGCAACAAACAGAAAAAAAAAAATCTTTGATAACGCTGACAACTTTTTTCTTTCCACACTATTTTTCCCTTCTGTGAGTACCAAATAATTTTCAGTTTGGCCGGTGATACTGTTATGTTAGGTAGCTGAGAAGGACAGGAACAACAGCCGGGCAGCCGAACACCTGAGATGTTGGTAACTAATGGGTTGCAGATTCCTAAACTAACCACACAACTAGAGGTAGCCGTGGAGCGTTCCTACGTTGATCCTAGACGCCTCGTCACAGCCTGAGAGATAACTACATCTAAAGGCAGAAAGATGAAAGCTATCTGCCCCGGAGCAGATCCCCAAAGAAAATAGGAAGCCCCCAAACATGTAATGGTGGTTAGACAAGAAGAAAGCATGGACACAGACAGAAAATAGAATGAGCAAACGCTGGGGCCACAAGCTGACTAAATAGGATAGGACAGGAGAGATTACTTTCTGCAACCAGAAAACCCTACAAAAATCCAACAATTCTGATTACAAAAATACTGAGATCACACGATCTCGCCACCCACTAAATCAGATCTCAGTGTGAACAAAACCAAGCCACAGCCGCTGAAAAAGCAGGAAAAAGCAAATGAAAAAACAACAGTGGCTACAGACAAACTGTGAGGAGCACAGGCACCAGGGGGGGAAAAACTATGCAAATAGCAAGCACAAAAAGTAAAGCAGAAAATATCTTATCTGAAAGCAGCAGACTCAGGCAAGACACCAGCAAACTTCCAAATGAACCAGGAACCACAATTGAGGCCAGAACAATTGATCACCGGCGACCATCATGGGCTTCCATCGCTGGAAGGTTCAGTACTGTCGTTAACCACCAGAGGGAGCCTCTGATAATTCACAACAGACCTGTCTGCTAAAAGTGCTAGGAACTGCTGTAACCTAGCCCTCAAAAGGGCTGCAATTACAAACTAGTCCCTACTCCCTAAACCTTGCTGTCTAATTACCAGAAAAATCGCTTGCAATTCGCAGTTTCACAGTGACAATATAGCGCTCACAGCAGCAGCAGTGCCATCTAACACTGAGCTGCAGCAGTAAGAAAATGGTGGCGAATGGGAAAATGGCTGGGTCTTATAGAGCAAGGACATGTGACATACACAGCCAATGACACATGCCCTTGCTTGTGTGAAACAAAAGCACTTTGCTCTGTGTGTGCGCTGCTGATAGACAGACAGACTGCACCGCCCACTGGAAATGCGGGAAACAGAAAAAAAATTTATTTCTGCAGAGATCCATCCCATGCCCCTCCCACGCCCCGCTGTACACTCAAACTGTGTATTAACAGTGATTATCAGCATTAGGGCTCATACTCACTGGCGCCAAAAACGGATGATATTCAGCCGAAAAAAAATCGGATTCAAATCTGACCAATGTTATTCAATAGGTGAGTTCTCATTTGCGATTTTTTTCTCATCAGAAATTGGTGTGAGAAAAAAATCGCAGCATGCTGCGATTTGATGCGATTTTGGCATGACAATCGCCAATGCAAGTCAATGGGTGCGAGAAATCATCGCACAGCACTCGCACCATGCGAGTTCTGTCCGATTTATACGCACCAGTCTCCTTTGAAAAGCCGGCAATTCATCCTCAGCTACTGTAAAATCACACTGACAGCTCACAAAACACTAGATACATACACATAGAATACATATATATACAGTATATATATACATGTCATTGTGACACATACATATATATATATTTAAAGTTCATACACTTCTACATAGTATAATAGCCGCTAATTCAATTACCGGCTTTTGTGAAATCACAGAAGCCGACATGAAATGATACATTGTTTACACACAGTTAACCATGTCATTTCATGTATTTTGATATATGGTTTTAATTTACAATTACATAAGTGTATGTGTGCAAAATTTCAGACATGTAGGGATTAATTAAAGGTGTAAATTCATTGAAAAAAAATGCGTGGGCTCCCGCTGTATTTTCTCCACCAGACAGACAAAGCAAGCGAGTGGGGGCAGATAATAATAGCCTAGGGAGGGTACATTTTTTTTGTGCCCCCCTGGCTACTAACATCTGCCCCCAGACACCCCAGAAAAGGCAAATCTCTAATTAGATTAGCCCTTTCTGGCACTTTGCCCGTCTATTCCCATTGCCCTGTAGCGGTGGCGAATGGGTTAATAAGGGGTTAAAGCCACCTTGCAATTGAAAGGTCACTTTAAGCCAGGTTAATAATTGAGAGCTGTCAATTAGACAACTATCAATTATTAATCCTATTGTATGAAAGAAAAATCAAACACACACACTTCACCCCCAAGGGTGGTTTGCACGTTAATGACCGGGCCAATTTTTACAATTCTGACCACTGTCTCTTTATGAGGTTATAACTCTGGAACGCTTCAACGGATCTTCGCGATTCTGAGATTGTTTCTCGTGACATATTGTACTTCACGTTAGAAGTAAAATTTCTTCGATATAACTTGCGTTTATTTTTGAAAAAACGCAAATATGGCGAAAATTTTTAAAATTTTGCAATTTTCAAACTTTGAATTTTTATTCCCTTAAAACAGAGAAATATATCACACAAAATAGTTAAGAAATAACATTTCCCACATGTCTACTGTACATCAGCACAATTTTGAGAACAAAATTTTTTTTTGTAGGAAGTTATAAGGGTTAAAAGTTGACCAGCGATTTCTCATTTTTACAACAAAATTTACAAAGCCATTTTTTTTAGGGACCACCTCTCATTTGAAGTCACTTTGAGGGGTCTATATGGCAGAAAATACCCAAAAGTGACACCATTCTAAAAACTGCACCCCTCAAGGTACTCAAAACCACATTCAAGAAGATTATTAACCCTTCAGGTGCTTCACAGGAACTAAAGCAACGTGGAAGGAAAAAATGAATATTTAACTTTTTAGCCACAAAAATGATCTTTTACAAACTTTTTTTTTATTTTCACAAGGGTAAAAGGAGAAAATGGACAGATAAGGTTGTTATGCAATTTCTCCTGAGTACGCCAATAGCCAATATGTGGGGGAAAACCACTGTTTGGGCACACGGCAGAGCTGGTAAGGGAAGGAGCGCCGTTTGACTTTTTCAAACTAAAATTGGCTGGAATTGAGATTGGACGCCATGTCGTGTTTGGAGAGCCCCTGATGCACCTAAACAGTGGAAACCCCCACAAGTGACACCATTTTGGAAACTAGACCCCCTAAGGTACTTATCTAGATCTGTTGTGAGCACTTTGAACCCCAAAGTGTTTCACAAAAGCTTATAATGCCTGGGTGTGAAAAAAAAAAAAAAACAATTTTCCACAAAAATGATATTTTAGACCCAAATTTTGAATTTTCCCAAGGAAATTGGACCCCAAAAGTTGTTGTCCAATTTGTCCTGAGTACGCTGATACCCCATATGTGGGGGGGGGAAATTGTTTGGGTGCACGGCAGGGCTTGGAAAGGAAGTAGTAACGTTTTGGAATGCAGACGTTGATGGGGGTCATGTTCCGTTTGCAGTGCCCCAGATGAGCCTAAACAGTGGAAACCCCCCACAAGTGACCCCATTTTGGAAACTATACCCCCTAAGGAACTTATCTAGATCTTTGGTGAGCACTTTGAACCCCCAAGTGCTTCACACAAGTTTATAATGCCCGGCATGAAAATAAAAAATCCTATTTTTTTCCCACAAAAATTATCTTTTAGTCACTAATTTTTTATTTTCCCAAGGGTAACAGGAGAAATTGGACCACATAAGTTGTTGTCCAATTTGTCCTGAGTACGCTGATACCCCATATGTGGGTGGGAACCACTGTTTGGGCGCACGGCAGAGCTCGGAATGGAAGGAGCACCATTTGACTTTTTCCAACCAAAATTGGCTGGAATTGAGATTGGATGCCATGTTGCATTTGGAGAGCCCCTGATGTGCCTAAACAGTGGAAACCCCCCACAAATGACCCCATTTTGGAAACTAGACCCCCTAAGGAACTTTTCTAGATCTTTGGTGAGCAATTTGAACCCCCAAGTGCTTCACACAAGTTTATAACGTAGAGCCGTAAAATTTAAAAATCATATTTTTTCCACAAAAATGATCTTTTCACCCCAATTTTTATTTTTCCAAGGGTAACAAGACTCCAAAAGTTATTGTGCAATTTGTCCTGAGTGCGCTGATACCCCATATGTGGGGGTAAACCACTGTTTGGGTGCATGGCAGAGTTTAGAAGGGAAGGAGCGCCGTCTGACTTTTTCAACGCAGAATTGGCTGGACGCCATGTCGTGTTTGGAGAGCTCCTGATCTGCCTAAACAGTGGAAACCCCCATAAATGACACCATTTTGGAAACTAGACCCCTCAAGGAACTTATCTAGATGTGTGGTGAGAACTTTTAACCCCCAGGTGTTTCACTAAAGTTTATAACGTACAGCCGTAAAATAAAAAATCCTTTTTTTTTTTTACAAAAATGATTTTTTCGCCCCCAATATTTTATTTTCACAAGGGTAACAGAAGAAATTGGAACCCAAAAGTTGTTGTCCAATTTGTCCTGAGTACGCTGATACCCAATATGTGGGAGAAAACTACTGTATGGGCGCACGTCAGGGCTCGGAAGGGAAGTAGTGACGTTTTGGATTGCAGACTTTGATGGAATGGTCTGGGGGCGTCATGTCGCATTTGGAGAGCCCCTGATGCCCTAAACAGTGGAAACCCCCCACAAGTGACCCCATTTTGGAAAATAGACCCCACAAGGAACTTGTCTAGATGTGTGGTGAGCACTTTGAACCCCGAAGTGCTTCACAGAAGTTTATAACGCACAGCCGTAAAAATAAAAAATCCTTTTTTTTTTGCAAAAATGATTTTTTTGCCCCAATATTTTATTTTCACAAGGTAACAGGAGAAATTGGACCCCAAAAGTTGTTGTCCAATTTGTCCTAAGTACGCTGATATCCAATATGTGGGAGAAAACTACTGTATGGGTACACGTTGGGGCTCGGAAGGGAAGTAGTGACGTTTTGGATTGCAGACTTTGATGGAATGGTCTGGGGGTCATGTCGCATTTGGAGAGCCCCTGATGCGCCTAAACAGTGGAAACCCCCCACAAGTGACCCCATTTTGGAAAATAGACCCCACAAGGAACTTGTCTAGATGTGTGGTGAGCACTTTGAACCCCGAAGTGCTTCACAGAAGTTTATAACGCACAGCCGTAAAAATAAAAAATCTTTTTTTTTTTGCAAAAATGATTTTTTTTGCCCCAATATTTTATTTTCACAAGGGTAACAGGAGAAATTGGACCCCAAAAGTTGTTGTCCAATTTGTCCTAAGTACGCTGATATCCAATATGTGGGAGAAAACTACTGTATGGGTACACGTTGGGGCTCGGAAGGGAAGTAGTGACGTTTTGGATTGCAGACTTTGATGGAATGGTCTGGGGGCGTCATGTCGCATTTGGAGAGCCCCTGATGCGCCTAAACAGTGGAAATCCCCAACAAGTGACCCCATTTTGGAAAATAGACCCCACAAGGAACTTATCTAGATGTGTGGTGAGCACTTTGAACCCCAAAGTGCTTCACAGAAGTTTATAATGTACAGCCGTAAAAACAAAAAAATAATTTTTTTTGTACAAAAATGATATTTTCGCCCCCAGTTTTTTATTTTCCCAAGGGTAGCAGAAGAAATAGGACAAATTGCACAATAACTCTTGGGGTCCAGAGTACGCTGATACCCCATATGTGGGGATAAACTACTGTTTGGACGCATGGCAGAGCTGAGAAGTGAAGGAGCACCGTTTGACTTTTTCAACGCAGAATTGGCTGGAATTGAGATCAGACGCCATGTCACATTTGGAGAGCCCCTGATGTGCCTAAACAGCGGAAACCCCCCAATTCTAACTCCAACCCTAACCCCAACACACCCCTAACCCTAGTCCCAACCCTAACCACAAACCTAACCCTAACACACCCCTAATCCCAACCCTAACCCTAATCCTAACTTTAGCGCCAACCCTAACCCTAACTTTAGCCGCAACCCTAACCTTAACCCTAATGGGAAAATGGAAATAAATACTTTTTTTTAATTTTATTATTTTTCCCTTACTAAGGGGGTGATAAAGGGGGGTTTGATTTACTATTTATAGCGGGTTTTTATGATTGGCAGCTGTCATGCTAAAAGACGCTTTTTATTGCAAAAATAGTTTTTGCATCATCACATTTTGAGAGCTATAATTTTTGCATATTTTGGCCCACAGAGTCATGTGAGGTCTTATTTTTTGCGGGGCGAGTTGACGTTTTTATTGGCACCATTTTTGAGCACGTGACGTTTTTTGATCGCTTTTTATTTCGATTTTTGGGAGGTTAGAATGAACAAAAATCAGCAATTCATGAATTTCTTTTGGGGGAGGCGTTTATACCGTTCCGCGTGTGGTAAAATTGATAAAGCAGTTTTATTCTTCGGGTCAGTACGATTATGGCGATACCTCATTTATATAATTTTTTCATGTTTTGGCGCTTTTATAGAATAAAAACAATTTTATATAAAAAATAATTATTTTTGCATCGCTTTATTCTGCGAGCTATAACTATTTTATTTTTTCGCTGATGATGCTGTATGACGGCTCGTTTTTTGCAGGACAAGATGACGTTTTCAGCAGTACCATGTTTTTTTATATCGGTCTTTTTGATCGCGTGTTATTCCACTTTATGTTCGGCGTTATGATGATAAAGCATTGATTTTTTGCTGCGTTTTTTTTTTTTTTTTAAGGGGTTCACTGAAGGGGTTAACTAGTGGGACAATTTTATAGGGGGGTCGTTACGGACACGGCGATACCAAATATGTGTACTTTTATTGCTTTGTTTTTTTTATTTACAGGAAGAAGTGAATTTATTGGGGAATATTTTTTTTTTTTTTTTATTTATTTTGGATTTTTTTTTAAAACATGTTTATTTTTATATTTTTAACTTTTTTACTTTGTCCCAGGGTGGGACATCACAGTATTTTATCAGATCGCTGGTGTGACAGTGTGCACAGCACTCTGTCACACCAGCGATCGCTCAGGCAGTGCAGCAGGCTTCTCAGTGCCTGCTCTCGTTAGGCACTGAGGTAGCCGCCTCCCTCCAGGACCCCGGCGCCATCTTGGATCCGGGTCCTGGGAGGGAGGAAGCCCTCAGAACAGCGCGATCACATCGCGCTGCTCTGAGGGTCTCAGGGGGGCGCGCAGGGAGCCCCCACCCTGCGCGATCCTCCCCTGTGCCCCCAGTACACCGCGATCATGTTTGATCGCGGTGTGCAAGGGGTTAATGTGCCGGGAGCGGTCCGTGACCGCTCCTGACAGACAGTCATGGGTGTCAGCTGTGATAATCAGCTGACACCCGGCCGTGATCGGCTGCGCTCCCCCCGGGAGCGCGTCCGATCGCACGAGACGTACTATCCCGTCCATGGTCATACGGGCCCAGGTACCATGGACGGGATAGTACGTCCGATGGCAGTAAGGGGTTAATAAAAAAGAAGTTTAATGAAATAATCAAACAGTTTTTGACCATATTTTATTTTCCTGCTAAAACCATTTCCTGTAATAAAAATAAAATAAAAAAGCAAAATTGTTCTTACCTATCCGATGCACAGTCAGGTCCCACACTGTAATCCATCAGAAAGGGTTAACAGGTTACAGCTAGCAGGGAGCTAATGCTGCCTGCTGAGCTGTTACCCCCCCGAATGAATGAGCTTATCTCCCAGCGAAAGGAGAGGAAGTGATTAATGTGTGGAGCTTAATTGATTTATTCCCACTTTCACTTCAGGTCAGGTCACTCCTGTCGGCAGGAGATAAGCTCATTCATTCAGGTGGTTTCAGCTGAGCAGGCAGAATTACTTGCGCTGCTTGGTTGAAAGCTAGTTAACCCTTTGTGAAGGATTACAGCGTGGGACCTGACAGATCGCCAGATAGGTAAGAATAATGTTGTTTTATTATTTTTTCTTTATTATAGGAGATCAAGGGCTTCGCAGGGATTAAGAGTTAAATAAAAGATGGTCAAAAAAATGTGTTTTTATTTCATTAAAATTATTTATTCTTAAAGTGTGTGTGTTTTTTTTATTTCCTTCAATAGTTGTCAAATTGACAGCTCTCAATTATTAACCTGGCTTAAAGTCACCTTTCAATTGCAAGGTGGTTTTAACCCCTTATTAACCCATTCGCCACCGCTACAGGGCAATGGGAATAGACGGGCAAAGTGCCAGAAAGGGCTAATCTAATTAGAGATTTGCCTTTTCTGGGTGTCTGGGGGCAGATGTTAGTAGCCAGGGGGGGCACAAAAAAAAACTACCCTCCCTAGGCTATTATTATCTGCCCCCACTCGCTGGCTTTGTCTGTCTGGTGGAGAAAATACAGCGGGAGCCCATGCATTTTTTTTTCAACAAATTTACACTTTAATTAACCCCTACATGTCTGAAATTTTGCACACATACACTCATGTAATTGTAAGTTTAAACCATATATCAAAATACATGAAATGACATGGTTAACTGTATGTAAACAATGTATCATTTCATCATGGCTATTACAGTATGTAGAAGTCTATGAACTATAAATATATGTATATATATATATATGTCACAATGACATGTATATATATATATATATATATATATATGTATTCTATGTGTGTATATGTATTGTTTCTATTCTTTATTAAAGCTGTCAGTGTGATTTTACAGTATAGCCGGGGATGAATTAGCGGCTATTATACTATGTAGAAGTGTATGACCTATATGTATTTATATATATATATATAATATATATATATTATATATATAATTATTTGCTTTTTGTGTACATTTTTTTTTACAATGTGATTTTTACATGACTTTTTACATAGAGATAACTGCTCTATGTAAAACTTCATGTTAAAATCGCATTGCATACAGATGGAAAACTGATGGAAAACGCATGGTGCGATTTAAAATCGCATGCAAATCGCATGACATTTTACTAGAATCGTACCGTTTTTTCCGTCCAGAAAACGGACCGATTTTTTTCCCACTAGTGGGTATGAGCCCTTACTGTGAAAAAATCCAGTTACGATATTGGTGCACGAACAGTTACCGAACATAACCTCGAACAGCCGGATTTTTTCCAAATCGTTCGGGTTCGCTAAATGGCTCGAACACCGCCCAAAACAGCTTGAATTTGAGATTGGCGAACAGTTCGATTTGAACACCGCTCATCTCTAATTATAATATTTGTTAGGGCTCATCAACATGGCAATACACAAGTGCTTCTTGGCTACTCGCTAAATTAGAATATCATCAAAAAGTTAATTTATTTCAGTTTTTCAATACAAAAAGTGAACCTCATATATAGAGTGATCTATTTCAAGTGTTTATTTCTGTTAATGTTCATGATTATGAATTTCACTTTTCATATTAAGAACTGAAATAAATTAACTTTTTGATGATATTCTAATTTATTGAGAAGCACTTGTATATAATAAGGAACCTTAGAGCTTTCAGAGATGCATGAGCCCTCTGCTGCATGGCTGCAGGTATTGTGGTAATGCCACTCACTTGTGTGCTACTGAGGTAGACACAGGGACATTTGGTATTAAAGTCTGTGACTGGTTTATTGCTTCATAAACCAGAAAGAAGAATAGTAACATACTTCAGCTCCCACTGAAGTGCCAGACTGGAGAATTCCTTGTCTCCAAACATATACTGAAAAAAAAGCACAGTGGCCATTTAACTTGCGAACTACACCCTTGAGGTGGAGTACAAAAAAAACAACCCTGTCGTGGCAGAATAACCCCTCAGCACATAACATGCTGGAGAGAAACTTCTGGGTTTCACATCATGGATGGTAGCAATCTTCGTGAAACATACAGTGGTGGAAATAAGTATTTGATCCCTTGCTGATTTTGTAAGTTTGTGTGGCACCCCAGGAGTCCGATTGCCACAATGGCATTGCCTCCCGCACAGGGAGTGATGTCAGGCCTGAAGCAAGGAAGGATCCCCTGGCCAGGTATAAACAACATGCAACACAATTCCTGCTCCAGGCCAGCAGGGGGAGCTCTGAACTTCAGGGGAGCTGCTCTCTCTCTCTGGTCAGGAGGAGGAAGTTAGTTAGAGTTTCAGCAGTCAGTGCTGGGGACTGAACGAGTGAGGCACTTATTCCCAGACACTGGAGCACATTCTGAGTCAGAGAGGAAGAGAAAAGTATAGGAAAGCTTGGGAAGAGGAGCTGTGACCACGCTTATTCCAGAGCTCAGCGCTAGAACTGGCTGCAGAACACTACGGTCTCAGCAGCTAAATCCGGAGGGCAGAAAATTGCAGGTCTTCTGGCGCCATCACACACCTGAAGGCACAGCAGCAGGTTAGGGCCCGGAGACGCCACGAAGAGAGACACCTATGAAAGGCTCAAGCTGCCTGCCATGCGGGTAACGTTTTCTGACAGACAGTGAGAGGAACAGAGGACTGAGCAGAACTTTAGGCAGCAAGGACCTCAAATAGAGCAGCGCAGTAAGGAGGCTTCCAACCCACCTGGCTGAGTGAATCCTGAGTTGCTTTGGGGTGCCCGGACCTCCATTGTTATCTGTAACCAATCCTCCAGTCTGCACCTCTATACATCCAGTAAAGGTAAAGAAAACTATAACCCCGCTGTGTCCTCAGATTTGCTTGCTATACCATCTGCCCTGCACTACAACCACCATCATCATCTCATAAACTACACATACAGTTGCCCTGGGGCCTAGCTGTATCTGTGGAGAGCTGTAACAACTCTGCTGCATCACCAACATCCCCAGCGCACTCTGAAGCTGCGTCAGCTAACCCCTTTTTTGCCAAATACCACAAATGGCGTCATGAACTAATTTTCCTTTAAAATCATCCCCTATAAACTTTATTCAACATTTTCATTGGAGGCACAGGGCTACGGACCGGGTCACTGTTGCCGTGACACATCCCCTTAAAAACTGGCCCGGTACCGAATAACTCCTGGCCCCGGCGGGCGCTCCATTTGCCCACTGACAAAGACATGAACAGTCTATAATTTTAAGGGTAGGTTAGTTTTATCATTGAGAGATAGAATAACAAAAATAAAATAAAAAATATCACATTGTATATATTATATACATTTATTTGCAATTTGCAGTGAGAAATAAGTATTTGATCCCCCACCAACCATTAAGAGTTGTGGGTCCTACAGACCAATTAGACGCTCCTAATCAACTTGTTACCTTCATTAAAGACAGCTGTCTTACGCAGTCACCTTTATAAAAATACTCCTGTCCACAGACTCAATTAATCAGACTCTAATGTCTACAACATGGGCAAGACCAAAGAGCTTTATAAGGATGTCAGGGACAAGATCATAGACCTGCACAAAGCTGGAATGGGCTACAAAACCATAAGTAAGACGCTGGGTGAGAAGGAGACAACTGTTGGTGCAATAGTAAGAAAATAGTAAAAAAATGGAAGACATACAAAATGACTGTCAATCGACATCGATCTGGGGCACCATGCAAAATGTCACCTCGTGGGGTATCCTTGATCATAAGCAAGGTGAGAGATTAGCCTAAAACTACACAGGAGAAACTTGTTATTGATCTGAAGGCAGCTGGGACCACAGTCACCAAGAAAACCATTGGTAACACATTATACCACAAAGATTTAAAATCAGTGCCCGCAAGGTCCCACTGCTGAAGAAGGCACATGTGCAGGCTCATCTGCAGTTTTCCAATGAACACCTGGATATTCTATGAGTGATTGGGAGAAGTTGCTGTGGTCAGATGAGACAAAAATTGAGCTCTTTGGCATTAACTCAACTCGCCGTGTTTGGAGGAAGAAAAATGCTGCCTATGACCCAAAGAACACTGTCCCAACTGTCAATCATGGAGGTGGGAACATTATGTTTTGGGAAAGTTTCTCTGTTAATGGCACAATACTACTTCACCCATGAATGGGAGAATGGAAGGAGCCATGTACCGTAAAATCCTGAGTGACAACCTCCTTCCCTCCTCTAGGACATTAAAAATGGGTTGTTGTTGGGTCTTCCAGTAAGAAAATGACCCAAAACATACAGCCAAGGCTACAAAGGAGTGTCTCAAAAACAAGCACATTAAGGTCATGGAGGGGAAAACTTATTTAGGGAGTTGAAGCTCGAGTTGCCAAGCGACAGCCTTAAAATCTTAATGATTTAGAGATGATCTGCAAAGAGGAGTGGAACAAAATTCCTTCTGACATGTGTGCAAACCTCATCAACAACTACAAAAAATGTCTGACTGCTGTGCTTGACAACAAGGTTTTGCCACAAGATTAAGTCTTGTTTCTCACTGCAAAATCCAAATAAACTTATATAACTTATACAATGTGATTTTCTGGATTTTATTTTTGATATTCTATCTCTCAATGTTAAAATTAATCTACCCTTAAAATTATAGCTGTTCATGTGTCAGTGGGTAAACGTGACCCTGTCATGGTATACAGAGGTTTCCTTTTACCATACACCATTGCACATGTTTATGCAGAGATTTTCATGATGCGTTGCTTCAATGGGACTCTGTATTATAATTGTATTCTATCTAGAAAATCCTCTGTGAGCTAAAACTCATAAGAATAAAAAATATTTCTACTGTCTTTTTTCACTACATATACTTGTTCTAGTTATTTACTGGACACATAATTTTCTAGACTAGATACAAATGTAACAAATATTCAAAAGTCAGATATATTAGGTCTGCCAAGGTTTTAAGCTCTGAAACAAGAATTTACTAACAGCAAATAGAGAGCAAGAAAATTGCAAGGAAGATAAAGAGGACCTGACAAGTCAAAAGTGTCAAGGTTTTGCAACTATTTTATTTCCACTGCTCTCCTGATTATGCTATTTTTATGGTTGTTATAATGGAGCTTTTCCCACAGAATTCTGTAGTGGTGTGTCTTTAGGCTGCTCTGCCTCTTTGGCAAGGACCATAAAATAAGCACTAATTAAAAAGGCCCACATCCTTGAACCATATGGCAGGTTTAAATAAAATAAAAAAACAAAAAAAAGGCAGTGCAGCAGTGTGAATAAAATAGCATTATTGAAAAAATAAACAAGTATGGGATTGATAAGGCTATGGTTAGGTGGATTCATTACTGGCTCAGTGATTCTACTCAAGAGTGGTAATAAATGGTTGCACATCATATTGGAAGAGTGTTTCAAGTGGGGCAACACAAGGCTCTGTCTTGGCCCCAGTGTTATTCAACATTTTTATAAATTATCTAGATAAGGGAACTGAAGGTACACTGATCAAAATTTGCAGACGATGTAAAGCAATACATTGGTATGTATCAGGGGAAATGCAAGATAGAACTAAGAACTAAGAACTAAGCACCAGCACGCGTGAAAAAGAATTGGGTATACTAATAGATCACATGAGTCAAACGTGTCATGTAGCAGCAAAAAAGCAAAACACAGGTCTAGGATGTATTAAAAGAAGTATAGAGTCTAGATTACGTGAAGTTCTTATCCCCTTATGCTGCTCCTTTGTCAGGCTGCATCTGGAATTCTGTGTCCAGTTCAGGGCACATCATTTTATAAAAGTCTTTGAAAAACTGGATCAAGTTCAGAGATTAACTACCAGTATGGTAAGTGGACTGCAAAGTATGTTCTATGAGGAACGGTTAAAAGATCTGGGAATGTTTAACTTGCAAAAAAAGGAAGACTAACCAGAGACTTAATAACTGTCTACAAATATTTGGGATGTCACATTGTAGAGGGATCATCCTTATTCTGATTTTCACATGGAAAAAAGAAGCAATGGAATGAAACTGAAAGGGCAAAGATACAGATTAGATATTAGAAAAAACTTTTTTGACAGTGAGGGTGGTCAATGAGAGGAACAGGCTGCCGCGAGAGGTGGTGAGTTTTCCTTTAATGAAAGTTGTCAGAGGCTGGACATACATCTGTCTGAGATGGTTTAGTGAATCCTGCATTGAACAGGGGGTTGAACACGATGACTCTTGAGGTCCATTCTAACTGTAACTTTCTATGATTCTATTAAATAGCACTCTTTCCCGTTCAAGCCCTCCAGTGTGCCAAAACAGTAGTTTTCGCCCTCATATGAATTATCAGCATAATCAGGAGAAATTGTACACAGAATTGGTTACCTGTTACCCTTGTAAAAAATATAAAATTTTAGCTAAAGCAACATTTTTGTGTCAAAAAATCACATTTTTTATGTTCACAGCTCGAAGTTATACAATTCTATGAAGCTCACTACATCTCTAGATAATTTTATTGAGGGGCGTAGTTTCCAAAATGGAGTCATTTTTAGGAAGATTCCATTGTTTAGGCACATCAGGGGCTCTGCAAACATGATATAGCGTCCGCTATGTATTCTAGCCAATTTTTCCCTTCAAAAGTAAAATAGTGCTCCGTTCCTTCTAAACCCTGGTGTGTGTCCAGACAATGGATTTCAACCATACATTGATTATCAGAGTATTCAAGAGAAATTGCACAACAAATTGTGGTGTCCCTTTTCTCTTGTAACCCTTCTGAAAATGAAAACTTTGGGGCTAAAGCAATATTTATGTGAGAAAAATTAAAATCTTTATTTTTTTCATTCCACATCTAAAGGGGTAATAAACTTCCTAAAGCTTGTTTTGATCACTTTATTTCACTTTATTACAGGTTTTACAATGATGTCACTTTTGGGTATTTTCTGTCACATAGGCCGCTAAAAGTCACTTCACATTTGATGTGTCCCCTAAAAATAAATTAGTTATGTAAATTTTGTTGGAAAGATGAAAAATTTCTGAAAACTTTCAACCCTTCTAACAAAAAAATTTATTTCAAAAATGGTCCTGATGTAAAGTAGACCTGGTAAAAGTTTTGAGTAATTATTTTTGTGTTATAGACCTGTGATTAAAGGCCATAAAAGTTCAAAATTAAAAAATAGCACATTTTTCTAAATTTTCATTGAATTTCCAATTTTTTCTTAAATAAATACAAATTATATCAACACGAATTTGCAACTAATATGAAGTACAGAGTTTCACAAAAAAAACAGTCTCAAATTCAGTGGGATATGTTGAAGCATTAAAGCGTTATAACCACACAAAGTGACACCGGTCAGAACTGAAAAATTTGGCCTGGTCAGGAAGATGAAAACAGGTTTTGATGTGAAGTTGTGAAAGCATAGTAGGAGGTCACAGAACTTTCCATTTTCATCTTTCAAAGATTAATTTTTATCTACATAAAACCACAAGAATAAATTTCATGTTCACCCTGGATATCCTTGTTAATCCCAACAGAAAATTCTGGCATTTTCTTATTATACTTCTATTCTGAGTGCACATTTTTTAAGAGCAGTTTATATCAGAACATATACATAGATACCAGTCAGGTATTGTAGGTAAAGTAATAAGCCTACAAACTGAAGTGAACAGTGGAGGCCAAATTCTTCATTCATCTGCAGGCACGTATTGTATCTCTGGCAGATGGGTCATACAGCAGGTGGAAACCTTGGGAGGTCTTAGTGTAAGGACTTTGTGATCTCATTTAAAAGGCTATATTGAGTGCTTCATGTAGCTGTTCCATGTGCTATAAAATGTGAAATTGAGATGTCTGGAACATGCTGGAAATTTTCTTGTTGTCTTACATTACTGCACAAGGCATTCTGCCCTCTAAATGAAGCTGCTGCAAACTTTTCTTATAACAAAATATTGTCTCTGTACAATTACAATAACAGGCAAGGAGACCAACAGTGTGAAATAATTGTAAGAATTAAAAATTTTTTAATGTTCTTCATGTATTCTATTTTATAAAGACCCAACAAACATTCAGATAGTTAGATGTTAGGGGTCGTGTTCCCGCTTCTACTCAAGGGGAATCTCGAACCATCCCCGCTGCGGTCTCCCATCCGTCTCCGGCCGCATTGGACTCTGCTCAGCAGAGACTTCTGTCCCAGCATCTCACCCAGTCTAATACTGTGCAGAAGATTACTGCTGCCTCTCTAGGCTCTGCTATTGTAGCCAGTACAGGTCAGCGGCAAGGCTATTGTAGCCAGTACAGGTCAGCGGCAAGCAGATGTCTTTGGGACTAAGTCCTGCGTTTCCCCTTCTGAGCATGCCCAGGGTAAGATCTCTCATTGGAGATCAGGGGTCACATGCTCAGGTACTGCAGCAACTCCTATTGGTCCGCCAGGAAGGTCCTGAAACTGCTTGTGTTCTGAAACAGTTTCTCATTGGTTTCTTCTTGAAGGTCTTGTAGTTGCTGCTATAAAAGGGTTGCATGGCCGCACAGCCATGCGCTAGTATCAATTCTGTTATGTGCTTTGCGCCAGTGTGGTCATGTACGTATGCGGTTAGGGCTCGGTTAGGGCTCGGCTGAAATAAGCCCCTAGAATACCGGCACCTCCAGTGAGGAGTTTTGTATTCACGTGTTCGGGCTTGGCTGTAATAGTCTCTAGAATTCCGGCTACTCCGGTGAGGAGTTGGTTGTTTGCGTTATTGTTGCAAGGACTGCTATCCGCTCTGCAGTGATCTGTGTGTTCCTGTGAGATTAACAGGACACAGTCTCTACCACAGCGAATCTGTGGAGTAACAGAGTTCACTCTTACCGCCATATAGTGCCACAGCTTCTATATCTGCGACTCTGTGGAGTAACAGAGCTCGCTTATACCGCCATATTGTGCCATCTTACTAGCAGCAGACTCTGCCTGCATGGTGGACCCCGGGCTGCGAACGTACCTATTATTTATATTTATTTGGTACGTTCCGCCAGCCCTAACAGTTAGAGACTTGTGAAATTCTTTTGGAATTCATATTCAAAATCCTCGCCAAATTTTATTCACAATGAATTGTGTTGAGAATCGAAATTTGTGATAAAGTGACATATATAGTTATGTCAAAAAGTGTTTGCCCCTTCCTGACTTCCTATTCTTTTGCATGTTTGTCACACTTAAATGTTTCAGATCACCAAACAAATTTAAATATTAGACAAAGATAACAAGTAAACAAAAAAATGCAGTTTTTAAAGGGAACCTGTCACCTCATTTTTCGCACATAAGCTGCAGCCACCGCCATTAGGCGCTTATCTACAGCATTCTGTAATGCTGAAGATAAGCCCCCAATGTAACCTGAAAGATAAGAAAAACAAGTTAGATTATACTCACCTAGGGGCGGTCCTGTGCGGTCATGTGATGACTTCCCGTCGCCTGCACACTGCAGTACTTTACTCTGCCCTCAACAGGGCATAGGCGTTCTAAAATGCTGTAGATAATCCCCTAATAGCGGTGGCCGCAGCTTATATGCGAAAAATGAGGTGACAGGTTCCCTTTAAATGTAGGTCTTTATTAAAGATGAGTGAATATTTCAATGTTTGATTCAGACTACGATCTCTGAATTTGAAATATTTGCCAATTTATTACTCGAATATTTACCGAACATAGCCAAATGCCATTACAGTCAATAGGAGGCAAAAACAAACACAACACCTTCAAAAGGGTCCAAAAGCTGCCAAAACACATCAAATGAGGGACAGACACCAGGAAAGTGGTGTCAATTCACCACAGTTCAAATTGAAGCATGGCACTACAGCAAAAGCAATGCATGAGCTATCAGTGTCTGGGACAGCATTTACAGCTTTGAATTGAACGTCAAAGTAAGATGAGATGGGTGAGGGATCGGTGTAGGCCTGCTGTGCTGGGAGCCCTGACACCACATGCAAAAGCTCATCCTGCTTTCATGCTGAGCCACACTCAGGTGTCACAAATAACCGTTTCTTAGATCTAAGGATAGTAACTCAGGTAATTGACTCAAAGGAAGTGGAGGCCTGACGGTCTCTTAGGCTTACTGCTACATGCCACATGCATGAAGGAGACCCAACCAGGAGTCTACACATTTACAAAAATTAGTGGCAGACACCAACAAAGTGGCATCAATTGCAGTAGAGTAGAACTAGTTTAGTGGGACTGACACCTCTTCCACTTCAGCCAATCCAGCAGATGTAGCCTATAATGGGCAAGGTGGTGGAACCACTGTGCTGTATCTTTCGGCAAGCCTGGAGGGGCGCAACTACAGTGGGTACGGAAAGTATTCAGACCCCTTTAAATTTTTCACTCTTTGTTTCATTGCAGCCATTTGGTAAAATCAAAAAAGTACATTTTTTTCTCATTAATGTACACTCTGCATCCCATCTTGACTGAAAAAAAAACAGAAATGTAGAAATTTTTGCAAATTTATTAAATAAGAAAACCTGAAATATCACATGGTCAAAAGCATTTAGAGTCTTTGCTCAGACACTCATATTTTAGAACGCATGCTGTCCATTTCCTTGTCATCTTCGTTGAGGTGGTTTAACTCCTTCATTGGAGTCCAGCTGTGTTTAATTGAACTGGTAGGACTTGATTTGTAAAGGCACACACCTGTCTACATAAGACCTCACAGCTCACAGTGCATATTTTGCTGTTTGTATAATGTTTCTTTTCTAAAATGCTGTATTATTTCGATGCTAGATGCAATGGGACATAAACCTTCCCAATAGTTAAACTTTTGTCTCATCAGCCCACAGAGTAACAGAGTATTCTCCCAAAAGTCTTGGGGATCATTAAGATATTTTCTGGCAAAACTGAGATGAGCCTTTATTTCTTATTGCTCAGCAGTGGTTTTAATCTTGAAATTCTGCCATGCAGGCCATTTTTGCCCTGTCTCTTTTTTATGGTGAAGTCATGAACACTGACCCTACCTGAGGCAAGTGGGGCCTGCTGTTCTTTGGATGTTGGTTTGGGGTCTTTTGTGACTCTTGGATGAGTCATTGCTGTGCTATTGGGGTAATTTTGGTCATCCGGCCACTCCTGGGAAGGTTCACCACTGTTCCATGTTTTGCCATCTGTGGATGATGGCTCTCACTGTGGTTCGCTGGAGTCCCAAAGCTTTTGAAATGGCTAAATAGCCTTTCCAGACTGATAGATCTTAATGAATTTGTTTCTCATTTGTTCCATAATTTTTTTGATTGTGGCATGGTGTCTAGCTTTTGAGGATATTTTGGTCTACTTCACTTTGTCAGGCAAGTTCCATTTAAATGATTTCTTGATTGAGAACAGGTGTGGCAGTAATCAAACCTGCATTTGGCTAGGGAATTTGAATTCAGCTTCCCAAAGATATATTAACCCCTTAGTGATAGAGCCAATTTGCAGCTTAATGACCGGGCTAATGAATCCCTCTGATTCTGAGACTGTTTTTTCGTGACATATTGTACTTCATGTTAGTGGTAAAATTTTTTATATATGACTTGTGTTTAATTATGAAAAAAACGGAAATATGGAGAAAATTTAAAAAATGTAGCAATTTTCAAACTTTACATTTTTATGCCCTAAATCAGAGAGATATGTCACGCAAATTACTTACAAAATAACATTTCCCACATGTCTACTTTATATCAGCACAATTTTGGAAACAAAATTTTTTTTGCTACGAAGTTATAAGCGTTAAAAGTTGACCAGCGATTTCTCATTTTTGCAACACCACATCACATTTGAAGTCACTTTGAGTGGTCTATATGATAGAAAATACCCAAAAGTGACACAATTCTAAAAACTGCACCCATCAAGGCGCTCAAAATCACATTCAAGAAGTTTATTAACCCTTTACGTGCTTCACAGGAACTAAAGCAATGTGGAAGGAAAAAATTAACATTTAACTTTTTTTGGAAAAAATTTACTTCAGAACCAATTTTATTTTCACAAGTGTTAAAAGAGAAAAAGAACCACAAAATTTGTTGTGGAATTTTTCCTGAATATGCTGATACCCCATATGTGGGGGTAAACCACTTTTTGGGTGCACGGCAGAGGTCGCAAGAGAATGAGCGCCGTTTGACTTTTTCAACATAGAATTGGCTGGACGCCATGTCACGTTTGGAGAGCAACTGATGTGCCTAAACAGTAGAAAACCCCCAACAAGTGACCATATTTTGGAAACTAGACCCCTTAAGGAACTTATCTAGTTGTATGGTGAGCACTTTGAACCTCCAAGTACTTCACAGAAGTTTATAACGTAGAGCCATGAAAATAAAAAATCATTTTTTTCCTCAAAAACAATATTTTAGCCCACTATTTTTTATTTTTCCAAGGGTAAGAGTAGAAATTGGACCACATACATTGCAAATTTTGCTGAGTACGCTGATACACCATATGTGGGGGAGAAACACTGTTTGGGCACATGGGAGAGCTTGGAAGGGAAGGAGCACCATTTTGTAATGCAGACTTTGATGGAATGATCTGCTGGCATCATGTTGTGTTTGCAGAGCCCTTGATGTACCTAAACAGTAGAAACCCCCTACAAGTGACATCACTTTGGAAACTAAACCCCCAATGAGCTTATCTAGATGTGTGGTGAGCACCTTGAACCCACAAGTGCTTCACAGAAGTTTATAAACGCAGAGCCGTGAATATAAAAAATTATTTATTTCCTCAAAAATGATGTTTTAGCCAGCTATTTTTTAGTTTCTAAAGGGTAACAGGAGAAATTAGAACCCCAAAATGGGTGTGCAATTTGTCCTGAGTACGCTGATACCCCATATGTTGGGGGAAACCACTGTAGGGCTCGGAAGGGAGGGAGCACCATTTGACTTTTTGAAAGCCATGTCGAGTTTGGAGAGCCCTGATGTGCCTAAATAGTGGAAACCCCTCAATTCTAGCTCCAACCCTAACCCCAACACATCCCAAGCCCTAATCCCAACCCTAATCCCAACCCTAACCTTAATCCTAACCCTAATCCCAACCCTAATTCCAACCCTAACCATAATTCCAACCCTAATTGTAAACCTAACTCTAATTGTAATCCTAACCTTAATTCTAACCCTAATTCTAACCCTAATTCCAACCCTAGCCTTAATTATAACCCTAACCCTAATGGAAAAATGAAAATAAATATATTTTCTTTATTTTATTATATTTCCCTGACTAAAGGGGTGATAAAGGGGGGTTTATTTACTATTTTTTTATTTTGATCACTTAACCCCGTAGTGACAGAGCCAATTTGCAGCTTAATGACCGGGCCAATTTTTACAATTCTGACCACTGTCACTTTATGAGGTTATAACTCTGGAACGCTTTAACAAATCCTGCTGATTCTGAGATAGTTTTTTCGTGACATATTGTACTTCACATTAGTGGTCAATTTTTTTATTTATGACTTGCGTTAACTTATGAAAAAAAAGGAAATATGGTGAAAATTTTGAAAATTTAGCAATTTTCAAACTTTTAATTTTCATATCCTTAAATCAGTGAGATATGTCACACAAATATCTTAGTAAATAACATTTCCAACATGTCTACTTTACATCAGCACAATTTTGGAAACAAAATTTTTTTTGTTATGAAGTTATAAGGTTTAACCCCTTTACCCCAAAGGTGGTTTGCACGTTAATGACCGGGCCAATTTTTACAATTCTGACCACTGTCTCTTTATGAAGTTATAACTCTGAAACGCTTCAATAGATCTTCACGATTCTGAGAATGTTTTCTTGTGACATATTGTACTTCATGTTAGTGGTAAAATTTATTCGATAAAACTTGCGTTTATTTTTGAAAAAAAAGCAAATATGGCAAAAATTTGAAAATTTTGCAATTTTCAAACTTTGAATTTTTGTTCCCTTAAAACAGAGAAATATGTCACACAAAATAGTTAATAAATATCATTTCCCACATGTCTACTTTACATCAGAACAATTTTGGAACCAAAATTTTTTTTTGTTAGTTAGTTATAAGGTTAAAAGTTGACCAGCGATTTCTCATTTTTACAACAAAACTTACAAAGCCATTTTTTTAGGGACCACCTCACATTTGAAGTCACTTTGAGGGGTCTATATGGCAGAAAATACCCAAAAGTGACACCATTCTTAAAACTGCACCCATCAAGATACTCAAAACCACATTCAAGAAGTTTATTAACCCTTCAGGTGCTTCACAGGAGCTGAAGCAACGTGGAAGGAAAAAATTAACATTTAACTTTTTTTGCAAAAAATTTACTTCAGAACCAATTTTTTTTATTTTCACAAGTGTTAAAAGAGAAAATGAACCACAAAATTTGTTGTGGAGTTTCTCATGAATACGCCGATACCCCACATGCAAGAGAAGGAGCGCCTTTTGACTTTTCAACGCGGAATTGGCTGGATGCCATGTCGCTTTTGGAGAGCCCCTGATGTACCTAAACAGTGGAAAGCCCCAACAAGTGACCCCATTTTGGAAACTAGACCCCTTAAGTAACTTATCTAGAGTTGTGGTGAGCACTTTGAACCTCCAAGTGCTTCACAGAAGTTTATAACGTAGAGCCTCAAAAATTATTTTTTAGCCCCTATTTTTTATTTTCCCAAGGTAACAGTAGAAATTGGACTACATATGTTGTTGTGCAATTTTTACTGAGTATGCTGATACCCCATATGTGGGGGGAATCACAGTTTGGGCGCAATGGATGCTTGGAAGAGAAGGAGCATCATTTTGTAATGCAGACTTTGATGGAATGTTCTGCTGGCGTCATGTTGTGTTTTCAGAGTCCTTGATGTGCCTAAACAGTAGAAACCCCCCCAAGTGACATCATTTTGGAAACTAGACCCCCAAGGAGCTTTTCTAGATATGTGGTGAGCACTTTGAAACCCCAAGTGCTTTACAGAAGTTTATAAAAGCAGAGCCTTGAAAATAAAAAAATCACTTTTTTCCTCAAAAATTATATTTTTAGCAAGCTATTTTTTATTTTCCCAAGGGTAACAGGAGAAATTAGAACCACAAAATTGGTGTGCAATTTGTCCTGAGTATGCTGATACCCCAAATGTTTGGGTAAACCACTGTTTGGGTGCATGGCAGGGCTCGGAAGGGAGGGAGTACCATTTGACTTTTTGAACACCATGTCGTGTTTGGAGAGCCTCTGATGTGCCTAAATAGTGGAAACCCCTCAATCCTAGCTCCCAACCCTAACCCCAACACATCCCTAACCCTAATCCCAACCCTGACCCTAATCCCCCCAACCCTAATCCTAACCCTAATCCCAACCCTAACCCTAATTCCAACCCTAATTGTAACCTTAATCCTAATTGTAACCCTAACCCTAATTCTAACCCTAATCCTAATTCTATCCCTAATTCCAATTCCTTACCCTAATGGAAAAATTAAAATAAATATATTTTCTTTATTTTATTATATTTCCCTAAGGGGGTGTAAAAGGTTTTTTTTTTTACAATTTTTTTTATTTTGATCACTGTGATAGGGTTTATTACAGTGAACAAAATGTACCTTCACTGAGGAATGAATCTGCCAGCCGACAGATTCGGCGGGCGCACTACGCATGCGCCTGCCATTTTCTTCCCGGACCAAGATGGCGGTGCCCACCGGAGGAGGCTGGAGGGTCTGGGGACACTGGGAGGTATCGGGGGAGATCGAGGACCCTATTTCTCTCTCCTCTGATGTGCGATCGCATCAGAGGAGAGAGAACGATAAAAACAGAATCGCAGCTTTTTTTTTTTTGCTGTCGCCATTTTATGGTTTATAACGGCGATCACAAAAGCGGGGTCGGTAAAAACCGACCTGAATCATGTTCTCTGGGGTCTCGGCTATCCACGGTAGCCGAGACCCCAGAGAAAATCTGACTTTGGGGGGCGCTATATACTTTTTCCAGAGCATCGTTAATTATCGGCGCTGTGGTTTAAGTAACCTTAACTACCGCCATTAACCCCTTAACGACCACCGATACGCCTTTTAACGGTGTTCATTAAGGGTACTTAAACCACAGCGCCGTTATACTATACCGTTACCAGTCCGTCAACGCTATGTGTTGAATGGGCTGGTAAAATGCAAAATGAACCTAGCCTTAGGGTTAGGGTTATAATTAGGGTTAGGGTTACAATTAGGGTTAGGGCTACAATTAGGGTTAGGGCTACAATTAGGGTTAGGGTTACAATTAGGGTTGGAATTACTGTTGGGATTAGGGTTAGGATTAGGGTTAGTGTTGGGATTAGGGTTAGGGGTGTGTTAGGGTTAGGGTTGGAGCTAGAATATTGAGGGGTTTCCACTATTTAGACACATCAGGGGGTCTCCAAACACGACTTGGCGTTCAAAAAGTCAAATGGCGCTCCCTCCCTTCCGAGCCCTGCCGTGCGCCCAAACAGTGGTTTACCCCAACATATGGGGTATCAGCGTACTCAGGACAAATTGCACACCAACATTGGGGTTCTAATTTCTCCTGTTACCCTTGGGAAAATAAAAAATAGCTGGCTAAAAAAATCATTTTTGAGGAAAAAAAATTTTTTTTATTTTCACGGCTCGCGTTTATAAATTTCTGTGAAGCACTTTGGGGTTCAAAGTGCTCACCACACATATAGATAAGTTCCTTAGGGGTCTAGTTTCCAAAATGGGGTCACTTGTGGGGGTTTTCCACTGTTTAGGCACATCTGGGGCACTGCAAACGGAACATGACCCCCATCAACGTCTGCATTCCAAAATGTTATTACTTCCTTTCCAAGCCCTGCCGTGCGCCTAAATAGTTTCCCCCCCCCACATATTTGGTATCAGCGTACTCAGGACAAATTGGACAACAACTTTTAGGGTCCAATTTCCTTGTGAAAAATCAAAAATTTGGGACTAAAAAATAATTTTTGTGGAAAATTGTTTTTTTGTTTTTTTTTCACACCCAGGTATTATAAACTTTTGTGAAACACTTGGGGTTCAAAGTGCTCACCACAGATCTAGATAAGTTACTAAGGGGGTCTAGTTTCCAAAATGAAGTCACTTGTGGGGTTTTTCACTGTTTAGGCACATCTGGGGCACTGCAAACGGAACATGACCCCCATCAACGTCTGCATTCCAAAATGTTATTACTTCCTTTCCAAGCCCTGCCTGCGCCCAAACAGTTTCCCTTCCCCACATATTTGGTATCAGCGTACTCAGGACAAATTGGACAACAACTTTTAGGGTCCAATTTCCTTGTGAAAAATCAAAAATTTGGGACTAAAAAATCAATTTTTGTGGAAAATTGTTTTTTTGTTTTTTTTTTCACACCCAGGCATTATAAACTTTTGTGAAACACTTGGGGTTCAAAGTGCTCACCACAGATCTAGCTAAGTTACTTAGGGGTCTAGTTTCCAAAATGAGGTCACTTGTGGGGTTTTCCACTGTTTAGGCACATCTGGGGCACTGCAAACGGAACATGACCCCCATCAACGTCTGCATTCCAAAATGTTATTACTTCCTTTCCAAGCCCTGCCTTGCGCCCAAACAGTTTCCCCCCCACATATTTGGTATCAGCGTACTCAGGACAAATTGGACAACAACTTTTAGGGTCCAATTTCCTTGTGAAAAATCAAAAATTTGGGACTAAAAATCATTTTTGTGGAAAATTATTTTTTTTTCACACCCAGGCATTATAAACTTTTGTGAAACACTTGGGGGTTCAAAGTGCTCACAACAGATCTAGATAAGTTCATAGGGGGTCTAGTTTCCAAAATGGTGTTACTTGTGGGGGGTTTCCATTGTTTAGGCGCATCAGGGGCTCTTCAACATGGTGTCCAATCTCAATTCCAGCCAATTTTGGTTTGAAAAAGTCAAACGGTGCTGCTTCCCTTCCAAGCCCTGCCGTGCGCCCAAACAGTGGTCCCCCCCAAATATGGGGTATCAGTGTACTCAGGACAATTTGGACAACAACTTTTGTGGTCTAATTTCTCCTGTTACCCTTGGGAAAATAAAAAATTGGGGACTAAATGATCAGGTTTGTGGATAAAATATGATTTTTTATTTTCACGCCAGGGCGTTATAAACTTCTGTGAAGCACTTGGGGGTTCAAAGTGCTTACCACACATCTAGATAAGTTCCTTATGGGGTCTAGTTTCCAAAATGTGGTCACTTGTGGGGGATTTCCACTGTTTAGACACATCAGGGACTCTACAAATGCGACATGGCGTCCAGCCAATTCTGCGTTGAAAAAGTCAAACGGCGCTACCTTCCCTTGCGACCTCTGGCGTCGCCCAAAAAGTGGTTTACCCCCACATATGGTGTATCGGCATGCTCAGGACAAATTGCACAAAACTTTTGGGGTCTTGTTACCCTTGGGAAAATAAAAATTGGGTGAAAAGATCATTTTTGTGGAAAAAAAATGATTTTTTTTTCACGGCTCTACGTTATAAACTTGTGTGAAGCACTTGGAGTTTCAAAGTGCTCACCACACATCTAGATAAGTTCCTTAAGGGTCTTGTTTCCAAAATGGGGTCACTTGTGGGGGGTTTCCACTGTTTAGGCACATCAGGGGCTATTTAACGCGACATGGCATCCAGCCAATTCTGCGTTAAAAAGTCAAAAGGCGCTCCTTCCCTTGCGACCTCTTCCGTGCGCCCAAAAAGTGGTTTACCCCCACATATGGGGTATCGGCGTATTCAGGAGAAATTGCACAACAAATTTTGAGGTTCATTTTTTCTTTTAACACTTGTGAAAATAAAAATAATTGGTTCCAAAGTAAAGCTTTTGCAAAAAAAGTTAAATGTCAATTTTTTCCTTCCACATTGCTTCAGCACCTGTGAAGCACCTGAAGGGTTAATAAACTTCTTGAATGTGGTTTTGAGCACCTTGAGGGTGCAGTTTTTAGAATGGTGTCACTTTTGGGTACTTCTATTATATATACCCCTCAAAGTGACTTCAAATGTGATGTGGTCCCTTAAAAAAAAATGGTGCTGTAAAAATGAGAAATCGCTGGTCAACTTTTAACCCTTATAACTTCGTAACAAAAGAAAATGTTGTTCCCAAATTTGTGCTGATGTAAAGTAGACATGTGGGAAATTTTATTTATTAAGAAATTTGTGTGACATATCTCTCTGATTTAAGGGCATAAAAATTTCAAATTTGAAAATTGCGAAATTTTCTAAATTTTCGCCATATTTCTGTTTTTTTCATAAATAAAAGCAACTCATATAAAAAAATTTTTACCACTAACGTGAAGTACAATATGTCATGAAAAAACAATCTCAGAATCAGCTGGATTCGTTAAAGCTTTCCAGAGTTATAACCTCATAAAGTGACAGTGGTCAGAATTGTAAAAATTGGCCGAGTCATTAAGCTGCAAAATGGCTCTGTCTCTAAGAGGTTAAAATGCGTATCGGCGGTTGTTAAGGGGTTAAAGAGCTTAGCGGAAAACTCTTTCTGAAAGGACAGAAAGTATGAGTCTAAAAATAAAAATACTGGACCGTGAGACAATTTCACCTGAGGAAGACGGACTCACTCCGTTGAAACGCGTTGTGGATTCATTGTTTTACCATAATTTTTAATAATTTTTAATAAATGAAGATTGTCATTTACTAAGAAGATTCCTGTCTTTTGTGCCCTGCTGACCGGGTTTTCAAGAATCTTTCTCAATAGTATCCCACTCGGGTACCCGGCTGGAGCAGCATTAGATTTCTTAATTGCTTACAACACTTACACCTGGCTGGCGCTCCTACAGACTGTCTATCCCACGTGTCTCATTAAGCTGCAAAATGGCTCTGTCTCTAAGAGGTTAAAACGCGTATCGGCGGTTGTTAAGGGGTTAAAGAGCTTAGCGGAAAACTCTTTCTGAAAGGACAGAAAGTATGAGTCTAAAAATAAAAATACTGGACCGTGAGACAATTGCAATATTGCCATTTTTTTAAGTAAAACATTTACAAAATATAGCAAACACTGCTAAAACTGTTTAAAAAATATATGTAACGTAAAAGCCTGATTTAAACAATAATATTTTTTGATGATAGATTCTACTTAACTCAGCACTTCAGATACATTTGTGTGTTTCAAAGTTACTGAAGATTGCTTGTAATCTATGCTGTGATTAATTACATTATAGGAGAGTCTCAAATTGAATTGCTGAGTTTGACCTACAAATCAATTTGAATCAGCAGTTGTTACCAGTCTCATCAATCTGCTTCCATCAGAAATCCAAGACTGAAATGTGAAGTGACATTGACTCACATCAAGTAAATAAGGCAAGTAAAATGACAGATATTGTAGAAATTCATTCTCACACGGCCACCAATTGTATTGTCAGTGATTGTAGAAGCCATAGTTATTGCTCATTGCATCATTGACTTTAGAATAAAATATAGTAGAACAAGTTCTGTATACTGTATGATGCAGACAGGATTCCAACATTTATAATCACCTCAGAATCCACACATTTCTTATTTTTAAAACTTTAAAAACTCTTACTGAAAGTCACTACTAATCATTCTTTCTAACTGTAAACTTTCCCACTCCAATTTATTGTGAATGCAGCAGACAGGCTCATATTTCTCTCCAAGAGCTACAACAATGCCTTCACTGTGCCCGTCATTGCATTAGTTGGTTGTCCACTACTGAATACAATGTAAGATTTTATCACACTCACTAACAAAGCCTTCCATAGTGCTGCACTCATTGACACCTACTTCCTCATCTTTGTCTACTACTCTATAAATCGTTTGGTTTTGGCAACAAACTGAGAAGAATATAGTTCTTCATAATCTGAACCTCTCTCTCCCGTCTCCAATACTTTTCTCATGCTGCACAAGCTCTCTGAAACACACTATCCAAGACATTTCAATTAATTCCAAGTGTCCAAGTTATAAGTATGCTCTAAAAACATATTTCCTTAGAGAAGCCTATCACATCACCTCACAAATCTGATTGCTCTATTTCTCCTTTCCAACAATACCCAAAGAACATATCATTTCTATCTTCTATTCCCACATATCTCATGCAATCAGGAACCCTTTGCATCTTTACATATACAGATACTTACTGGTGACTTGTTCATGCAGTTTTAAATTAATACTCATATCGTCAAAAGAGGGGACAACTAAGAGAACACACAGAATCCCATCACTGCCACCAATTGTCAAAAATCTCAGCCTGGGAGGTCACAAAAAACCACCCCGCTTTTACCTTTGGAGCGAACAGCTCTCTGCTGCCTCCTATCGTACAAACAATTATTTGATCGACCAACAATCAACGGAGATTTCCTCTGTTAGGTCGGTTGTCGAGAAACTAACAGTGAGTGTATGGTATATACTGTACACCTCCAATTCCAACACATGGAATATATGTAGTTGCCCCCAATACAGTCACTGTGATCTCTACACTAATTCCAGACTACTCACTGCCACCACCAGTTGATTTGTATACTGGATGACTGAAGGCCTAGTTCTGATTCTGGTAGCGTATGACTTGGTGGTGCCGGTTACAGTACAAAAAGAACAGAATTATTACATTTTATATTTAATCCAAAACGATAGGCAGTGTTTATAAAGAACATATAAAAGATTTTAAAAAGGGGACAAAACAATATGGCGAATACAGTTGCTTAAAATAAAATAGATAAAACAAAAGAAACAGATGATCACAGATATGATTCGGCCTACTGAAGGAGAGTTCTTTGAATGAAAAAACATCCTGCCAATAGGAATAATTCATACACTGATATGTATCTCTGTACATGAATGCAGATCATTATTTGTCTTGAGCTTTTATCAGCATGAAGATACACCCACACAACCCCCCAGGATGGCCTATTGCCTCATGTATGCGGTTGTGGGATGTCCTCAACCCTTCAGGATTTTATGAATTTTCCAATTTATGCCATAACTTCACTTCCTGATTATTGTAGAAGTTTGACATTGCTGCCATATACAGGTCCTTCTCAAAAAATTAGCATATAGTGCTAAATTTCATTATTTTCCATAATGTAATGATTACAATTAAACTTTCATATATTTTAGATTCATTACACACCAACTGAAATTTGTCAGGTCTTTTATTGTTTTAATACTGAGGATTTTGGCATACAACTCCTGATAACCCAAAAAACCTGTCTCAAAAAAATAGCATATCAAGAAAAGGTTCTCTAAACGACCTATTACCCTAATCTTCTGAATCAACTAATTAACTCTAAACACATGCAAAAGATACCTGAGGCTTTTAAAAACTCCCTGCCTGGTTCATTACTCAAAACCCCCATCATGGGTAAGACTAGCGACCTGACTGATGTCAAGAAGGCCATCATTGACACCCTCAAGCAAGAGGGTAAGACCCAGAAAGAAATTTCTCAACAAATAGGCTGTTCCCAGAGTGCTGTATCAAGGCACCTCAATGGGAAGTCTGTTGGAAGGAAACAATGTGGCAGAAAACGCTGTACAACGAGAAAAGGTGACCGGACCCTGAGGAAGATTGTGGAGAAGGACCGATTCCAGACCTTGGGGGACCTGAGGAAGCAGTGGACTGAGTCTGGTGTAGAAACATCCAGAGCCACCGTGCACAGGCGTGTGCAGGAAATGGGCTACAGGTGCCGCATTCCCCAGGTAAAGCCACTTTTGAACCATAAACAGCGGCAGAAGTGCCTGACCTGGGCTACAGAGAAGCAGCACTGGACTGTTGCTAAGTGGTCCCAAGTGCTTTTTTCTGATGAAAGCAAATTTTGCATGTCATTCGGAAATCAAGGTGCCAGAGTCTGGAGGAAGACTGGGGAGAAGGAAATGCCAAAATGCCTGAAGTCCAGTGTCAAGTACCCACAGTCAGTGATGGTGTGGGGTGCCATGTCAGCTGCTGGTGTTGGTCCACTGTGTTTCATCAAGGGCAGGGTCAATGCAGCTAGCTATCAGGAGATTTTGGAGCACTTCATGCTTCCATCGGCTGAAATGCTTTATGGAGATGAAGATTTCATTTTTCAGCACGACCTGGCACCTGCTCACAGTGCCAAAACCACTGGTAAATGGTTTACTGACCATGGTATTACTGTGCTCAATTGGCCTGCCAACTCTCCTGACCTGAACCCCATAGAGAATCTGTGGGATATTGTGAAGAGAAAGTTGAGAGACGCAAGACCCAACACTCTGGATGAGCTTAAGGCCGCTATCGAAGCATCCTGGCCTCCATAACACCTCAGCAGTGTCACAGGCTGATTGCCTCCATGCCACGCCGCATTGAAGCAGTCATTTCTGCAAAAGGATTCCCGACCAAGTATTGAGTGCATAACTGAACTTTATTATTTGATGGTTTATTTGTTTGTTTTTAAACAACACTTTTATTTTATTGGACGGTTGAAATATGTTAATTTTTTGAGACAGGTTTTTTGGGTTATCAGGAGTTGTATGCCAAAATCATCAGTATTAAAACAATAAAAGACCTGACAAATTTCAGTTGGTGTGTTATGAATCTAAAATATATGAAAGTTTAATTGTAATCATTACATTATGGAAAATAATGAAATTTAGCACTATATGCTAATTTTTTGAGAAGGACCTGTATATTATCTGTATTTTACCAAACATGATATTACTGTTTTCAGCTATGTGCCCACTATTGATTTGTGGCTTATAGGCAGGGGTTACAGTTATGAAAACAAATGCATCTTCTTCCCTCATTCTTCTTGATCTGAAAATGTGTGTCCCATCAGATCAAATCTATTGGATCTATGCAAACTCCAATCTTTTATTGTCCTACAAAAGTTCTGGAGTATGATGCCCCATAATAACAATGAGAGCAAAAAATATCAAAATGTATTTAAAAATTCAAAATGTTATTAATACAATTCAATAACATGGTACAAACAAACAGTACATATTGATGAATGAAGGTGAGTGACAAGGTACACAAGCCTGGCAAAAAACACACATGGCACACCATGTAATCAATAATTTAAATTTGGTTTTAAGTGGACTAAATGACACACTGTGTCCTTACATATGTACTGCAATGTGGATAGTGATGAGTGTGGCAAAAGCGTGTGTACACACTTGTAAGTTGAATTTATAAAGCAAAAAATGTATGTCCCATCGGATCGAATCCTATTGGATCTATACAAACTCCAATCTTTATAATTTTCTTTTAGAATCATATGTCTAAGGTCAATGTACCACATTTACCCTGAAGGACAAAGTATTTCCAGGGGACAAAAGATGCTCTGTCACTTCTCTAGCTACGTGTAAACATACGTCCATTTTGTAATCCAACCCTCTGAAAATACTTTTTCTTTCCAACTACCTGTCCATTCTACAGTCCTGTGAAAAAGTGTTTTCTCCCATCTGATTTCCTATTCTTTTGCATGTTTGTCACACTTAAAGGGAAGCTGTCACCGGTTTTGGCCGCTATAAGATGCGGCCACCACCTTTCCGGGCTTATCTACAGCATTCTATAATGCTGTAGATAAGTCCCTGGTCTGACTTGCAAGATTAGAAAATATAGGTTTTATTATACTCACCCAGGGGGGCAGTCCACTGTGGTCCGGTCCGATGGGTGTCGCAGGTCCGGGTCCGGCGCCTCCCATCTTCTTGTGATGCTGCCCTCCTGCTTGCTTCTTCGCTTCCGGCATCGCGCTTCTGCACAGGCGTACTTCTCTGCCCTGTTGAGGGCAGAGCAAAGTACTGCAGTGCACAGGTGTCAGGAAAGGCCAGAGAAGCCCAGCGCATGCGCACTGCAGTACTTTGCTCATTGATGTTCAACTGAGACATAAATGAACTGAGGATATTGAACTCTGCCAGATCAGGAATATGTAATTGATGTACCGTGTCCAGGAAAGGATGTGGTCCATCAATGACAACTGATCTGACAGGAATAGGTCATTTTCCCACAGCCCTAGTAAACAGGTTGGCGTAGAGGGGACAAAAGAGACCCCCATAGCTTTTCCCTGGAGCTGCAGGAAAAAGGACCCCTTATATCGAATCAGGGTGGACACTCAATCTTTAGGACTTCCATTCAATACTTGCACAAGGTAATTTTCAATGTCTTCAACAGACTTTAGTACACATTGGCATCTGTAGACATAGCCACAATCTTATATTTTGCCTTTTTTACTATGTACCACATTTATATTATGTCTCATTGCATTGACAATTTTGTCTAATTAATTGTGCTCCTGTCACATTCCAATGCACTGGCACAATAATATACTAACCTTAATTCAGCTGCATATATTTATTGCCATACGATATGATGGTAGTAGAATCTTTTACTATATAATCAATGCATTTATTATCTCAGATGCAATGTAGATAGGGAGCCTGATGTGGACGTGGTTATCTTTCTCAGCTCTACATCAGGATACATCTAAAAACTCTGATTGCATCACAACTCCTGCACCCAGATACATTGTTTCCTATATAATGCTGCTCTCAGATGAGTTGCAAAAACCTGGTGAAAGATTCCCTTTAAGGCCTCTTTCACACATCAGGCTTTTTGAATCAGGCGCCATCCGGCCTTTTTTTTGAACACCGTATGCGGCGAACGGACACGCCGGATCCGGTGGGTATAACATTGAAAAGATATAGCGCCGGATTGCGCCGCATGTACCTGCGTTCTGTCCGCTGTCCTCCGGATGCGGTGTCTGGTTTGTTTCCGGCGTCTAGAAAAGACGCATTTTGTAACGTTTTTTTTCTCCGGCCAAAAAGCCGGAAGCGCCGGATCCGGCGCTTCCGGCGTTTGTGTACAATGAAAGTCTATGAGCGCCGCATTGCGCCGCATCCGTCAGAAACCGGATCCGGTGGCCTGATCCTGTTTTTTTGTCTGGGAATGTTAATTGGGTCTAGACAGAAGCAAACATATATATAGACCACACCTGTGGGACACTGTGCCACATGCATTACAAGAAGCTTGAGAGCCACAGAAGCAAGAGAGCCACAGAAGCAAGCAAGAGAGCCACGTCTCCACATTTCAAACCGCATCAATATGGATTCTGGGGACCACCAAGATGTGGGAGCGGAGGAGACCGGAGAAAATGGCAGAGGGTAAATATCACCCCATGATACTATAGCGTGTATTTTATGTGTTTGCATTGGTTGTGTTCAATACAATGTGGATATTAGTCTTGTTTGTTTTGGATTATTTTTCAATACATTGTTGGCATTGCTCTTTTCTGGTTTGGTTTTTTTTTATATACATTGTTGGCATTGCTCTTTTCTGGTTTGGTTTTTTTTTATATACATTGTTGGCATAGCTCTATTCTGGTTTGGCGTACTTTAATACATTGTTGGTATTGCTGTATGATGGTTTTTAATATACTTGAATAATTTGTGAGTAGTGCAAATTTTTATTTTGCCGTACTTATGAGCTTGCTTGCACACAGTTGTATTGTTGATTTTTATTCTAGGACTTTAAAGGCAACATAGGGATTACTACCAGCAGTGCAATAAAAATTGGTCAAAAACTTGTGTGTACTTATTTCATTTAATTGCATATTTTTGTGTATATTGGTGGGTAATATTTAATGCAATGTGGGTATTGTTATATTATTATTTTCATTACTTATATGCTATGTGGCTTTTGCTTAAATAAACGTGTGTTTTTCTATTTTCTGCTTTTTTATACTTTCTGAATTTGATGGTACTGCTATGTTATTTATTTGCATACATAAATTAGCTTGCTTGTCTGCATTTTTTTTTTTCTAGTAATAAAAGTTAACATAGGGATTACTACCAGCAGTGCAATAAAAATTGGTCAAAAACTTGTGTGTGCTTATTTCATTCAATTGCATATTTTTGTGTATCTTTGTGGGTAATGTTTAATGCAATGTGGGTATTATAATGTATGTGGCTAGTACTTAAATAAATGTTAGTTTTGCAATATTGAGTTTTGGGGTACTTGTATACAATTGGGGTATTGATATATACTAGGTTGGCACAGTAGTATACAATGTGCCAAAAGATATATCCTTTTTGAATTGATGTATACTAGTTGTGTTTTGGTATATACTGTTTGACATACTTCTATATTATGGTTATTTATCTATACAGTATTGCCTATTTTCTCTATTATGTTGGTATTGCTGTATGCTATGAGGGTTGTGCTATGCAGTGAAAATATCCTAATTAATCATGCTTTGATTAGCTCAATGTATCATGTATATGATGATTGTGTCCATGTATTAAATTGAATTGTATTTTTTCCACAGCAGAGGACATCAGAGGCAGCAGGCTGCGACTGCATCTGCACAAAATAGAAGAGATGGAGGACAGCAGCGTGACCGGGCCACATCTAGCAGACGGTAAATATAACAAACACAATAACCGCAAACAGAACTTTTGACTTTCATAGTGGTACATGGTTTTAAATATTTATTATTATTTTTGTTTGTTTTGGTAAAAATGCAGAGGAAAGCATCGTAGGCCACGTAGAGCCACACCATCACCACCACAACAGGAGGCTGAAGAACAGGCGCCATCAATTAGACGGTAAATATCTCAAAACAAATAACCGCAAACAGAACTTTTGTCTTTCATACCGGTCCCTGTTTTGAGCCATTTTTTTTCTCCTTTTTGTTACTTTTGTTACACTGCAGAGTACAGCATAGGAGGCCGCGGTCTGTGACACCACCACCACCACAACCAGAGGCAGAGGAAGAAGAGGAGCAGGCGCCATCCAGGAGACGGTAAATATCACATAACAAATAACCGCAAACAGAACTTTTGTCTTTCATACCGGTCCCTGTTTTGAGCCATTTTTTTTTTCTCCTTTTTGTTACTTTTGTTACACTGCAGAGTACAGCATAGGAGGCCGCGGTCTGTGACACCACCACCACCACAACCAGAGGCAGAGGAAGAAGAGGAGCAGGCGCCATCCAGGAGACGGTAAATATCACATACCAAATAACCGAAACCAAGATTTTTTTTCTTTCAGCACGGAGCATGATTGTGGCTATTTATTATTTTGTTTTATTTTCCTCTTTTAATGCACAACAGACGACCATCTCTGATAGGAATGGAGTACAGCCGGCAGGACAGTAGTTCTTCTGGGAGCCCTCTCACTCATCGGCAGCGTTTAACGGTAATTTTGAACCAAATATTTTTCCAAAATCATTTGGTGAATTTTTTTTTATTATTTTCCTTTTCTTTTTTTTTCAATACAGGAATCTGAACCAGAGGACCTCCCAGAAGAAGGACGTGGTGGACAGATACCCGGAGTGGGCTCGCAATTCGTAAGTTTCCTGCATCCATCATTACAACACAACATCTCACTACACAACACATCCTAAAAAAAAAAAAAAAAAAAAAAAGGAAATAAAAATTAATAATTTTTTTTTTTTGGCAGTCTTCCGCACCTGTGGCTTCAAGAGGTCAAACCAGTGCCTCCCAGAGTCGACATGAAGAACGCGGCGGTCTTCCATCTGTAAGTATAATTTTTTTTTTTTTTTTAGTTTTAAAAAAATGTTTTTAATAATTTTATTAATTAAAATTTTTTATTCACATTTTTTTAAAGGCTTCACAGCGTGCTCCCGACTCAGACGGAGAGGAGGGGATCGACATCGATCTATTGATAGATCTGATTAGAGAGCGGGAGCCGCTGTGGAACATGGGGGACCGCCGCCATTCTGATCAGATAGTGACACGTCGGCTCTGGGATGAAGTTTGTTCCCTACTTGTTGGATACTGGGAGGACCTCGAAGCTCGGTCACAGACTAAAATGCGTAAGTATATACAGTTCAGTAGGGATGCTGGATTTAAACCTGTGTTTCCACAACTCCAGTCCTCTTGAACCACAAGAGGTCATGTTTTCTGGATTTCCTTAGGTCCAACACTATGTAAATACTGAAAACATGACCCATGGTTGACATGAGGACTGTTGTTTTGAAACATGTATGTATGAAATAATAACCTATTTGTGCTATCTCGTTTCAGGGGAGAGAATTGTGAAGCGGTGGCGGTCTATCAGGATCGCTTCAAGAAAGAGTTCAACAAAGAAATGCGGGCCCCGAGTGGTTCTTCAGGACGCCAGAGTAAATATAAGTATGCAAGAGCTCTGGCGTTCCTGCGTGAAACAATGGTCACCAGAAGGTAAATATTAAAAATTACATGTATGTCTAAAATTTTTTTTCACAGCCAGGCCATTTAAATACAGTTTTTTTTAATTGTATCTTTCTCTTTAAATTCCACAGCACGGTGAGCAGCACTCGGGCGCCCGCGAGTGGGCCCCTTTTGAGGCGATCCCTGAGGAGACCGGGACCGAGGGACAGATTGACCGCCCCCCACCCATCTGCACCCCACACGTGAGCCCTCTTTTCCCCTCAACCAGCGCTGCAGTAGCGTGGCCGAGTGCATTACATGAATCTGCGGTCAACAATAGATTTTCCTTTGCCCCACCCTTTTGCCCCTGCCACCTCTAGTACATCGCGGCTACTGGGCGCAAAAGGCAAGGGGTCAGGAAGTAACATGCCCCGAGTTATTACACATTTAAAGCATCTTCCAGAACTGCCTTAAGTTGCATCTGAGCAAGTTACCGCGGCGTTAATCAGATAACCTCACAGTTGGTGAGGTGAAGACACTTCTGGAAAGTGCGTTCTGAGGTAAGAGGATCCCCGAACCACAGTTTTTTTTTGGTCGGGTTGCGGAGCGCATAGATCCTCTATCTGCTGACCAGCAGATTTGTGATGCACACTGCCACGCTGCTCTAGTGCAGGTTGTCTCCCATCCTCCTCCCTCCCACCCATTTTCCTCCACCTCCACCCCCTTTCAGTGAGCGTCCCCTCCCCCCTCCCTTATTTATTATCAACCACCCCACATTTCCACAACCTCCCCACATCACCACCTTCCCCGTAACCACCACCTTCCCAACTTCGCAACCTTCCCAACTTCACCACCTTCCCCAGTACCAGCCACCTTCCCAACTTCACAACCTTCCCAACTTCACCACCTCCCAACTTCAGCCCCCCCTTCCCACTTCCCCACCTTCCCAACTCACCACCTTCCCAACTTCAGCAACCTTCCCAACTTCAGCCACCTTCCCAGTACCACCACCTTCCCAACTTCAACCACCTTCCCAACTTCAGCCACTTCCCAACTTTTGCCACCTTCCCCAAATTCCCCACCTCACCAACTTTTAGCAACCTTACCAAATCCATCCCCCTCAACAACCCTGCCCCCTATTCTACCACAACCTCCCCATACCACCACCAACCCCGTACCAACAACCTACCCCGTACCACACTCCCACCTCTACCAATCCCTTCCCCCTACCCATTCCCTACCATTCATTGCTCCCTCCAGTACCTGCCCACCCTGCACTCCACCACCCATCACCCGAACAGCTCCAACTGTCTTCCCATTCTTTAAAAAATTTCCACCCCTCACCTCTTACTGTTCCTCCCCACCAGCATCACAGTCCCTCTACACACTCCCACAGTCGAATGTCCCCAGCCCCCCCAATAGTATGTCCACCCACACTCCATCCCCCTTTTTGTTATGACAATTTTTTTTAAAAAAAAAAAATCCCTTTTTCCAAAAATTTTTTACAAAAATTTTAAAATTTAAAAATTTCCTTTAAAAATAATTTTAAAAATTTAAATTGGGTTTTAATTTTTTTCTCCA
>JARQOD010000002.1:437612238-437646051 GCA_033576555.1 Oophaga sylvatica
CTTACAAAATCAAAAAAAGGGATCTAATAAATATTTCCTTCCTTACAGTACAGCCAAAAAATTTGGGGACCCCCTTTCTCATTAAAGTTTTTTTCTGTTTTCTGACTAGAAAAATTGTACATTCACATGAAGGATCAAAACTTGAATTAAAAACATGGGAATTATATACTTAACAAAAAAATGTGGGTAACTTTTAAAAAATGTCTTATTTTTAGGTTCTTCAAAATAGCCCCCTTTTGCTTTGATATGTTTGACACTTTGGCATTCTCTTTGAGCTTTAAAGGTAGTCACCGGAAAAAGGGTTTCTACATCTTGAAGGGGTTCCCCGAGTGCTTGCACTTGTTGGGCCCTTTTTCTTCATTGCGGTCCAGTACCCAAACCATCTCGATTGGGTTCAGGTCTGGTGACTGTGGAGGCCAGGTCATCTGGCGTAGCACCCCATCTCTCTTGTTCTTGGTCAAATAGCCTTTACACAGTCTGGAGGTGTATTTGGGGTCATTGTCCTGTTAAAAAATAAATGATGGTCCAACTAACCGCAAACCGGATGGAATAGCATGCCGCTGCAAGATGCTGTGGTAGCCATGCTGGTTCAATATGCCTTTAATTTTGAATAAATCCCCAACAGTGGCACCAGCAAAGCACCCCCACACCATCACAGCTCCTCCTCCATGCTTCCCAGTGGGAACCAGGTAGAGTCCATCCGTTCACATTTTCTGCGTCGCACAAAGACACGGTAGTTGGAACAAAAGATCTCAAATTTGCACTCCTTAGACCAAAGTACAGATTTCCATTGGTCTAATGTCCATTCCTTATGTTCTTTAGCCCAAACAAGTCTCTTCTGCTTGTTGCCTGTCCTTAGCAGTGGTTTCCTAGCAGCTATTTTGTCATGAAGGCCGCTGCACAAAGTCTGCTCTTAACAGTTGTTGTAGAGATGTGTCTGCTGCTAGAACTCTGTGTGGCATTGACCTGGTCTCTAATCTGAGCTGCTGTTAACCTGCGATTTCTGAGACTGGTGATTTGGATAAACTTATCCTCAGAAGCAGAGGTGACACTTGGTCTTCCTTTCCTGGTGCGGTCCTCATGTGAGCCAGTTTCTTTGTAGCGCTTGATGGTTTTTGCAACTACACTTGGGGACAATTTCAAAGTTTTCCCAATTTTTCAGACTGACTGACCTTCATTTCATAAAGTAATGATGGCCACTCGTATTTCTTTACTTAGCTGCTTTTTTCTTGCCATAATACAAATTCTAACAGTCTATTCAGTAGGACTATCAGCTGTGTATCCACCAGACTTCTGTACAACACAACTGATGGTCCCAACCCCATTTATAAGGCCAGAAATCCCACTTATTAAACCTGTCAGGACACACCTGTGAAGTGAAAACCATTTCCGGTGACTACCTCTTGAACCTCATCAAGAGAATGCCAAGAGTGAGCAAAGCAGGAATCAAAGTAAAAGGTGGCTACTTTGAAGAACCTAGAATATAAGACATATTTTCAGTTGTTTCACACTTTTTGTTAAACATATAATTCCACATGTGTTAATTCATAGTTTTGATGCCTTCAGTGTGAATGTACAATTTTCATAGTCATGAAAATACAGAAAAATCTTTGAATGAGAAGGTGTGTCCAAACTTTTGGTCTGTACTGTATATCAAAGAATGTGAGAGGTAGGCCTCTCAAAATTGTTAATGCGGCCATCATAAACACACCCTAAAAAAATTGTAGCCAGGGTAGAATGATCTGAAATGGAAGGGGTGCATGTGAATAGACCAAAAAAAAACCACTGCATTTGACTTCATGTTCCGCTGCTGTCATGTGGTGGTGTTGAAAAGTCTGGGCCAATCCAACCTTTGTTCATTTTGATAAGTCAGCATTTTCAGTGGATAGACGGATGCGCCAGAATTTATTGGAAACGTGAATAGCTTTTCAGGTTTTCCAAGTGTGGGATCACTTGTCTCCAGGCACTCAGCATGGTGGCAGGATTTGCTCTTAGCGGATAGTATTTATGAGTCTAGGAGTGCCAATACATGACAATTTGAACAGAATGAGAATGTGTACGAGTCCCTCCTTTGTGTCTAATACAGAGTGTAACTGAGTCCCTTTGAGTCCATAATTTTTAGCAGTTCTTGCTTCCTTCATAAATTAAACTGAAATTTCCTTTTTTCATAAAAAAAAATCAATTTTGGTTTACTTAAATTCAAATTATTTTAAAATCCTTTTTAATTTTTGCCTTATATACAAGTCATTATAATTTTTTTTTTCCTGAAATGCAATTTCTCATCGGTATGTGTCATTTTATTGTCAGTCCTTAAATGAAGTAAAAGTGTGACACCATTGTTCTCAGCAATGATCTGGGAGTCAGAGATACTTCCAGGGGTCTTCCCCATGCTGTATGCCTTCTATTCAATCTCTTTGTAGGAATTGCTCAGTTTGTCAAAAGAGCATCCTAGCAATTTAGTACTCGCTCGTCTCTAGTCCTCACACTTGCGAGTCCTAACACTAGAATTAAAAATGGCTAACAGAGCAAAATTTCAAAAAACATCACAGAAAAAAAGATACAGACTTACCAACACCAGGTCAGATAAATAATGCACTAGCGTGATGCAGTAGCCTCCCTTGATAAAGGCGTGGGCAGCACAGGTGCAAAATATTGATGTAAACAGCGACTCACAACCTACCAATTCATGGAGGGGGTGGCTGTGTGGCCCATACTATTAGATCAGTCGAGCTGTCCAGCAGTATTTAAGTGCACCCCACAATGACAAACACTCCAGTACACCCAACACTAAAAGGGCCTGGCTGCATACTGCATAAAATGGAAAAAAGTGCAATCGACAACAGAATGAATAATGTATATGATAAATACATTACATGAGGTATTGGTCGATATTTTGGCTGATATATATATATATATATATATATATATATATATCTAAACCTACACAAATGTCACTGTGGCTAACCGGGACATACCCCTCAGCCAGAGCATAACAACGAAAAAAGAAAAAAGTAGGGAGCTGTATATTAGGATCCCTATAGAATAAACTGATGAGAACTAATAATATATAATCAAAAAGAAAATAATATAAGCACAAAATAGGGGTAATTATGAAAAATTAATAAACTTTATTATAGCAAAATATTATTGACATAGACAGGGTATGAGGGAGATAAATACAAATATCAGCTAAATGACATACTGCATCAGATGGAAAAGGCAGTATTAGAGAAAACACATCTCCCCATATGATTGCATGTGTGCAGGCAACAATGATCAATGAAGATTCAGCAAGGAAATGACCCAAAACATACAGCCAAGGCAACAAAGCAATGGCTCAGATAGAAGTACATTAAGGTCATGGAGTGGCCTAGCCAGTTTCCAGACCTTAATCCCATAGAAAACTAATGGAGGGAGTTGAAGCTTCGAGTTGCCAAGCGACAACCTCAAAATCTTAATGATTTAGTGATGATTTGCAAAGAGCAAGAGGAGTGGACCAAAATTCCTCTTGACGTGTGCAAACCTCATCATCAAATAGAAAAACCATCTGACTGCTGTGCTTGCCAACAAGGGTTTTTCCACCAAGTAGTAAGTCTTGTTTGCCAGAGGGATCAAATACTTATTTCTCACTACAAAATTCAAATATATTTATATAATTTATACAATGTGATTTTCTGGATTTTATTTTTGATATCATGTATATGATAAATACATTACATGAGGTATTGGTCGATATTTTGGCTAATATAGGTAAGCTCACAACCCATGTCAAGGGTCCTCACATTTTTGAGTCCTAACACTAATATTAAAAATGGCTAACATAGAGCAAAATTTAATAAACATTACATGGGGCTTTGCTGCACCCTGCTAGTGCATTGGTAATCTGACCTGGAGTTGGTAAGGCTGTATCTTTTGTCTGTGAAGATTTTTGAAATTTTGCTTTATGTTAGTCGGTATTACATACCTAAATATAGCAGTGATCGCTCTGAGAATTTTCCTATTATTAATGCTATCTAAGTGCCCCACACAGAAAAACGGACCCATCTGTTCCTCCATTGAGTAATAATGTCCCCTGCTTGACTTCATATAGTATTTGGGCCCAAATTTTGCCGCCACATAGTAAAATTGCCCTTCTTTGTGTATTCACATAGTATTAGCGTCTGGTGTGTGCTACTTCATTGTAATAATTCCCTTTTTGTGCCACCACTAGTGTTGAGCGATACGATAATGCAAATATCGGCTATCGGCCGATATTAGCTCTATCGGCCTTTCGATAATTCTTTTCGATATTTTCGTCTTATCGAATACCGGAATCGGAATTGTCACTGTCACTGTGAGTGTCCGTCGGTCGGGTCTGTCAGGAGTCAGCGGCACTTACCTGGCAGAAGATCTCCGGCGGTCACGTCCTGGACTGCTTGATGGCCGCCATTATCTTCTCCCTGGCGGTCACATGCAGTTTTTCGCGATAACTGCAGTGACTGCAGGGTAATCCCGGCCGTAAAGCAGTCAGTCCGATGACGTCACCGCCGGGGAAGCAGGTAATCAGCTGTGCTGCGCCGGGATGACAGGCTCTGCCTGTCATTCTGATGTAGCAGAGCTGGATCGTCGTGGGACACTCGTTACTATGGACTGCGTCGGTCAGGTGGTATACTTTTTTTTTTTTTTTCATTTTTTTACAGGAGATCGATGGCGTCGCAGCAGGATGAGACAGTAATAAAAGAAATGAAAACTGTGTTTTTTTTATTTTTTATTAAATTAAAAAAAATTTTTTGGAACATTCACCCGTCCGGGTACATAAACAATTTAACTATTTATTTACATACAGGGACCCTGTCCGGGTTATTTAGACTTCTTTGGCTGGCCTCTTCCAGGTACCACCTGGTACTCTTCTGATGCTTGCCAAACATCCGAGACACCAAGGACCACCAGGACCTGATGACGTCGTGTGGCCTGTACAGTCAAGTCGTGACCCGCTATCTGGGTCTGTGTGGCCACCTCTTTCATCTCTCTCCGGGTCTGGAGCCTATGTCACGGACTGTACGAACCCCAGGGGGCCTAACAGGCGCCGGGTACGGGCCAGCTATACTTATCATGTCCATAGCTGGGGCTGCTGAGGAGACCACTGAGGGAGGCTTGTCAGATTTACGGCGTGGGGTGGGCACTTTTGCAGAGGCCTGGATGTGGGAGGCTGAAGGCTCCGAGGGTCTCACAGGTTCCTGACACACTGGGGAGTAGGGGTCGCACCTGGTAACATTTAGGGCGTACCACCCATTGTAACCCCAGTGTCGGGTGTAAGTCACCAAGTCTCCTGGCAACAGGTCCCTCCCCGGGTGTCCTTCTGGGAGGTGAGCCTCCACGTCCCGCCGGGTCACAAAGACTTCTAAATAAAGTCCAGGCTCCTTGATGAAGCCCCAACCACCTTTCAATTTAAAGCTCCGTACTGCACCCTTACGCCGCGGCTCACTCAGGGTTCCTTTGTCCTTTCTCATCCGGTCCTTATCTGCCCGGTCCTTCTCCACCTGACGTTGGCGAAGTTTCTGGGATTCGCGCTGCTCCCTTTGTCGCTCTGTTTCCTTCTCCCAACGTCTCCACTCTTCCTCCTGACGCCGGTTATAATTCTCCTCCACCAGTTGCTCCATGTCTCCACCACTCCACTGCAGCTTACAGTGTCCGGTTTGCGGCAGCTCTCCTGTCGCCCCCCAGTCCTGGCGGCGCTCCCCTGCGGAGGAAGCAGACGGCTCTAAATCAGATGACAGTCGGGGCTCCGGTACAGACAGGTAGTGCTCTGGTGCCTGCGCGGACTCCTCCATGAGGACGGGTGTCGCTTCTTCTGTCTCAGTGACGGGGGCAGATAGCGGGTTCTGGGGTGCTGACTGTGCTGCGGTTTTTGCAGGAACGGGTGCCTCCACTGCGACAACGTCAACCGGATCACATTGCAAGGGCTCCTCTACTAGAATGGGTGCCTCACCTTCCGGTACTACAGACACTTCAGGTAAGAGGGATTGGCGCCGCTCCAAGTTTATTTTTAGGGCACACCAGCTGGCTTCCATCCTGGCGACCTCCTCCCGGTGCCGGGCCAGGCCTCTTAGGGTATCCTCCGCTTCTTGCAGCGTAGGAGGGTTTACAGGCCGGGTTGCCAACGGTGATTCCGTGGCGATCGGGTCGCTTCCGTGGGGGGAGAGCTCTGACTGCTCCATCCCTTCCCACTTCTGCTCGTCGTGTCCATTAGCCATCTCTGCCAAGTCACATGTGTCATTAGCATCTGGAGAGGGCCCCTCTTTTGTAGGGAGGCGGGACCTTCGTGTTAGTTTCCGCACACTGAGGAGGATGAGGAGGCGGAACTGAAGAGCTGTGGGGCACGATCTTACATTGCAGTACCATTTACAGTGGGCGGCCATCGTTTTCACGCCACTGAGTGAGTGACACCCACGAAGAGCACGCCCTTCTTCTTCACCAGTGCCTCGTCGTGACGCAGATATGGCGTAAAAATGGCAAATACATTCTCTGATGATTTTAGCAATTCTCAAGCACAAAACCAGTGCAATTCAGGCACACAGGACTCGCTTATAGCGAGCTACAGAATCCTGTTCGTGACGCCCAAGTTGAGTCGCACAGAGCCAGAGGTTTTCGGGGTACTCGTCACCGAGCCCGTCGACTTCTATGGGGTATGTCACGTCTTTACCCGGCAATTGAATTAGAGTCGATTTTACTATGTAGAAGTGTATAAACTATAAATATATGTATATATATATGTCACAATGACATGTATATATATATATATGTATTCTATGTGTGTATATTTTGTGTTTACAACGAAAGAAAGGGTTTTTTTTGTTGCGATATTTTGTTCCCATAGACTTACATGGGACTTCCGGTATCGAAATCGGATATCGACGATATTTAGTGCTATCGGCGATACAATTTCGATACAATATTTTTAGATATCGAGCAATATCGCTCAACACTAGCCACCACACATTAATAATGGCTTCTCTTTGCCTCAACATATTAACAGCGTTCCCTCTCTGTCTCTACAAAGTCACAGTGCCCCTGTATGTCTCAATATATTAATAATCCACCCAATTGTAAAAGTGTCCCCTGTGAGCAACCCTACGATAGTGATTCTCCTAGTAAATCGTCCTACAACTTGGCAATAAAGCAAAATAAACTGAAACTCACCTCACTCCTCTCCCACAATAAGTGATGACGTATCAACACCCCTCACTGTTACCTAAAATGTCATTATGCTGCTTAACATTCTCTGCTTTATCCCAGCTATGGCAGTCCAAAAGCTTAAAGCATGCTGCAGCTAGAGATGAGCGAATTTGTTTGGAAAATATTCGCCAATCTCAAATTTGGCATGAATGTAGTACATTCGGATCCGTGTTTTGTTTCCTAAGCATTTTTCCTCAAAGTCAGCAAAATTCGGTCACAGATTGGTAAATGATCACGTTTCCACTAATGCTTTTGTTTTGACTTTGTCTTGGATAGTAGTGCTGTATGATGAGTGGGGGGACATGTTTTCATGCTTTATGAGGGAGGGGATGTGGTTAGATCAGAGGAGTGGCAGGGTGTAATTTTTTTTTTCATTTTTTTTTGCTCTGTAATAACTTAATGTGTGTGCAGTCCACAGCAGTCAAGCAGGGCACAGATGCGCAATTAACATGCCTTAATGTGGTGATCTCACCAAGCTAAAATGTGGACTAGTGGTCCTCACCAGCCACCGGCCATCCCATCAACCACATCTTTTGCTTCTTCTTCCTCCCTCACCATGTTAAATGTTCTCACACAGAACTATGGCCGCAGAAACTCTACTTGGTTACCCCCTATAGTTTGGGATGCGTGAAAGCCAATCAGCTTTTACAGAAATGGACATGCCTGCTGTTTTTGTTTCACCGAGAACAACACATCTTTCTCAATCCACTATATCCAACAGCACCTCACCAACAGTACAGCAGTTTGTCCTGTTCACCGTACTCCATCTTCTCTCAGTACAACAAGCAGCACTCAGTCCCACAGTTGTGGTCACGTAAAAGAATGTTTCCTCCTACACATGCCAAAGCTAAGAGCTTGAAATCCAACATCTCCAATCTGTTGGCCATGAGAATGCTGCCTTTTTGCCTGGTGGATACAGACAGTTCCTGAAAGTTTATGGCCATTAAAAAGTCTATGAAAGCTGTGCCTGCGCTACACCAGCGTATCTCAGACAACATCAACCATTTCCTGAAAAAGTCTATGTCTGCCAGGGTGCATTTCACCACTGACACCAGGATGAGCAAACATTGGAAAGGGCATTATATCTCGCTGACTGGGCACTGAGTGTTTCTGGTGGGAGCAGGCTGTCAAGGGGCTACTCCACAAGTCTTGGAATCCACAAGGTTTGCAGGACAAACCTCAGTATCTAACACTTCTTCCACTGCTTCTGGCTCCTCAACCTCCTCTAGGGCCTCCATCTGAGCCTCAACTTCTCCCTTAATGAAACATGCATTCGAACAGTGCAGAGAAACCCCCCCACCACTGTACTGCGAAACAAGAGCTCACCACAATCAGGCAATGTTAAAATGAATATGCCTTGGAGATCGATCGCAGTCACACAGCTCAAGAGTTGTGGACAGTTATCCAGGCCGAGTTAGAGCAATGGCTATCTCCACAAAATCTGAAGCCAGGTAAGGGCGTTTGCGATAATTCTGAAAACCTGGTGATCGCCCAATGCAGGAGCAGCCTCACACACATGCCTTTCATGGCTCATGTACTCAACCTGGTAGTACTCTCCCTGACAGAAGTTATGTCGCTTATCCATGTTATGCAAATAAAAGTTTATAACCTGATGTTAAATTCATCCATTGGTTGTATAAATTATTCTTTTTAAAGCTGAAACTCTCCGAAATGTGGTTTAGGTTAAGAAAATAAATTGGCATCAATGCAGAAATATTGATCTTTTAATGGACACAGAATGGTCAGATTTTGGCAAGACAAAAGTTTTGTCGCCTGGTCATATAATGCACCCAATCCTAGTTTACATCCTCAAGTGTGTTCAGTAAATGATCGGTTAATTAGTGGGTGTGTATAAAAAGAAACCCAGCACCCTAGACCTTCACTTGAACAGCAACTTGAGCTTTGACAACATGCCAAAGATCCACCCTGCGACCAAAGCCTGGATTATTAAGAGGCTGAAGACCAGATCCACTGCAGAGGTGGCTGGCACCTTTAATGTGTCTCAGCGTCAAGTACAAAGAATTAAAAAAATTTGAAGAAACTGGAGATGTGTTTGACAAGCCCAGGTCCGGCAGACCCTGCAAGACAACTGCTCAGGAGGAACGTTTGTTGGTTAGAAAATCCAAAGCAAGCCCCTCTTCCACTGCAGCAGAGCTCCAACAGGCCTGGTCACCTCAAGTCCCTGTGTCAACTAGAACAGTTTGTAGGATTCTGTCTAGAAATGGCCTCCATGGTCGAATCAGTGCCCAGATGCCAGCACTAAATAAAAGGCAAATAAAAATCTGTGTGGCATTTGCAAAGTCCCACAGCCTGCTAAACAGATGGACGCTGGAAAAGTGGCAAAAGGTGGATTTCTCTGATGAATCTTCAGTAGAATTACACCACCGCTGCCCCAAATACTGCAGGAGACCTACTGGAGCCCTGTGGATCCAAAATACACCCAGAAAACAGTTAAATTTGGTGGTGGAAGGATCATGGTCTGGGGTTACATTCAGTATGGGGGTGTGGGAAACATTTGCAAGGTGGAAGGCAATATCAATAGCCTAAAATATCAAAAAGTATTAGCTACCTCTTATATTCCAAATCATAAAAGGGGTCAAATTCTGCAGAAGGATGGTGCTCCATCTCATACATCTAATTCTATAACAAAGTTCCTCCAGGCAAAAAAGATCAAGGTGCTCAAGGACTGGCCAGCCCAGTCACCAGACATGAACATCATTGAGCATGTTTGGGGTAGGATGAAAGAGGAAGCTTGGAAGACAAAACCAAAGAATCTAGATGAACTCTGGGAGGCATATAAGACTGCATTCTTTGCTATTCCTGATGACTTGATTAATAAATTGTATGAATCATTGTTGAACCGCATGGATGCAGTCCTTCAAGCTTATGGAAGTCACACAAAATATTAAATATGACTCTAATAGCACCACAACTTCATTCACAAATGTTAGGCAACATATATTTGTATTTTAAGTTAATTATTTGTTTGAATATCACATTACTTTCTGTGGGCGACAAAACTTTTGTCCTGCCAAAATCTGACCAATCTGTGTCCATTAAATGATCAATATTTCTGCATTGCTGCCACTTTATTTTCTTAACCTAAACCACATTTTGGAGGGTTTCAGCTTTCAAAAGAATAATTTATACAACCAATGGATGAATTTATTGTCAGGTTATAAGCTTTTATTTACATAATATGAATAAGCGACATAACTTCTGTCAGGGAGTGTACAGCAATTTCTCATACACTATCCCGGCCTGAATATGCTGCTGCAGAAAATGGTCACTGCGTGCTAACTTCTGACGATCGCACCCTTCAGGTCATCGACTTACATCGCTACAGAGGTCTTTCATCCTACCGATTAATCATTTGATTGCGATGTTCAGACACGGTCGAATTCCAGTCTGCATATATTACAGCAACTGCGGCAGCAGCTATGAGCACTGATGCAGTATGTCCTTTTGCATAGCCTGGACCAAGGCAGTATAAAAGTGGTGCAAATCATGCTTGCATAGTGGGCATAGATGAAGGACCTCTGCACTCATCTGCACAGTTTTGAAATGGCTACTAAAATGGTTAGCCCTGATGATGCCGTCATCAGCATTACTATTCCGGTCATCTACATGCTGAAGCACACTTTGAATAGTCTCCGTAAGGAGGTGGTTTCCCAAAGTATGAGGTGGAAGCAAAGGAGGATGCAGAAAAGATAACAATATCTCTAAGTTACAGACAGCCGTCACACAGGCAAATGTCTTGAGAGGGTGGATTACAGCAATAGAGGGGGGACACAAAGTGTTTTTTGCGGTTCTAGAACTCCAACCCCAGGAACATCAAGGCATTATCGCAAATCCATTAGCAGCTGTAGCAGTGTAAGTGGCATAAGCAATTTCTGTGAGTTAATTCACACATTTTTTCGTCTTCAAAAATGGAATAGTGGCCTGAACTCGCCTGTCATGCCTTGGAGGCTTTGTCATGCCCGGCAGCCAGCGTTCTCTCAGAATTTGTCTTCAGCGCTGCTGATGGTATACTGATAGATAAGTGCATTCTTTTGTCCCGTAAAATATTGTAGACCGCCTAACTTTCATCAAAATTAGCAAGTCATGGATCTCCAATGACTTTTGCACCAAGTCTAAAACTGAGCAAACTAGGCGATGATGTAGATTTTAGTGTCATGCATTGATCTCACTTTATTGCAGTCTGTGCACCTTTGTCATGGCTTATGTGCCTTCTGTTGCTACTGTTGCTGATTTTACAAACATTTTTTTGAAATGTGGAGAGTTTAAGTTGGGTCTCCATCTGATGGGTTGCCTGTAGTGGTAGGTGTGTCATTGGTGCATGGACGGACATACCGCTGGTTATCAACCGGTGCGCCTGCACCGGGGCCCAGAGGCTCCAGGGGGCCCCTGCAGGGCGGCTAATAATGAGGGCAATCTAGTCTGTGTATCCGGTCCTGAGGCTCCCAGGTCCCCTGGCCAGATTGCCCTCATGTGTGGCGGGCAGGAAGCGATCCCTGCAGTTCCGCTGCCTACAAGAGAAAATAGCAGGAGGGGAGCTGCAAGAATCCGTCCTGCCCGGCGCCTTTGCTTCCTCTCACAGCAGCGCCGCTGGATGATGTCATCATTCAACTGCCGGCTGTGGCAGAGAGAGAAAGCGCTGACGCCGGTGATGCTGTGGGAGAGCCTGCAGTGCAGACGCCTGGCAGGTGAGAGATGCTGTATGTGTATGTGTGTGTAGAGATGAGCGGTGGTGTGTGTGTGTGTAGCGCTGCGGGAGAATGTGCAGACAGGTGAACATTGCTGTGTGTGTCTCTGTGTTTGTATAGGTGGAGGAGATGGCAATGATGGGGAGAAGGCCATGATGGAGGTGATGGGGAGAAGGCCGTAATGGAGGTGATGGGGAGAAGGCAATAATGAAGGTGATGAGGAGAAGGCAATGATGGAGGTGATGGGGAGAAGGCTGTGATGGAGGTGATGGGGAGAAGGCAATGATGGGGGTGATGGGGAGAAAGCAATGATGGGGTGATGGGGAGAAGGCAATGATGGGGATGTGGGGGAAGAGGAAATGATGGAAATGGTGGAAAGGTCAATGATGGGGTGGGGAAAAGGCAATGATGGTGGTAGTGGAAAAGGCAATGATGGGAGTGATGGGGAAGGAGGCAATGATGGGGTGGTGTAGGAGAAGGCAATGATGGAGGTGGTGGAAAGAGGAATGATGGGGAAAAATCAATGATGATGGAGGTGGTGGGGGAGAATGCAATGATGGAGGTGGTGGAATGAGCAATGATGGGAGTGGTGGGGGGAGACAATGATGGGGGTAGTGGGGAGGAGGAAATTATGAAGGTGGTGGAATGGGTAATGATGGGGTGGCAGGGCAGAAAGAAATGATAGTGGTGGAGGAGAAGGCAATGATGGAGGTGATAAAGAGGGCAATGATTGGGTGGGGAGAGGACAATAATGGGATGGAAATGAGGGGTGTGGGGGATTGGGATGGGAGGAAGGGGGACTTATAATGGACTAAGGAACAGGGGGAGTTGGAGGAAGACATTATTATCGCTTATTATGTCTAACACAGTCCCTTAGTATATAGTGTACGCACTAATTCTGTATAAGACCATCCTTCGTTACATAGTTTCATCATTTATTATGTATAACACCGTCCCTTATTACATACCATCCTCTCTAGTTATATATGGTGTCGTCCCTTATTATATAGCTTCCTCTGCTGTTATGTACAGTGCAGTCTCTTACATAGTGTACTCTTGTTAATTTTGTTATTAACAGCGCCCTCTTATTAGATAGTCCCCTCCCTTTTAGATATAAAATGACTGCTGATGGAGGAGCCGGTGACCAGACTACCAGTCCATCAGCTCCTTCACAAGAAAAGAAGCTTTCCCATGCTCCATCAGCCATCATTGCATTATACAGCTAACAAGACAGGACGGTATGTAATAAAAAACGGATCTATATAATCCAATATGTAAGGGACGGTACTGTACATAACAAGAGAGGGCACTGTATAATTGGGGACGGCAATATACATAATAAAGGAGACTATGTAATATATATATACATGTATGTGCCTGTGGATATATATATATACATAAAAGAAAGGGGGCCCAGACACATTTCTTGCACAGGGGCCCCAAGCTGTCAGTGTCCGCCCCTGCATTGGTGCATTAGACTGTTTCTACTCTGTGGAAATTGATGACACTTTCGTGGTGTGTAACAATAATTTTTTGAAATGTGGAGACTCCCAGTTGGGTCTTCATATGGTGGGTTGCCTGGGGTGGAAGGTGTGTCAGAGGCCTATTATACTATTTATACTCTGGGGAAATTAATGCCACTTTAGTGGTGTGTGACAATACATTTTTGAAATGTGGAGAATCCAAGTTGGGTCTCCTTCATGTGTGTTGCCAGAAGAAGTCGATCTCCCAGACAGGCAGGCCTGCACTTACTTTCACTCAACTACCGTATTTTTCGGACCATAAGACGCACTTTTTTTCCTCCAAATTTGGGAGGAAAGTGTGGGTGCGTCTTATGGTCGGAATGTAATGTGGGGAGGGGGGCAGGGGGCAGCGGTGGAGTGAGATCGCAGGAGGCAGTAAAATATCTCCTCTGCTGCAGGAATCCAGTGCTGGGGAAACCACTGGTCCCGATACTTAACTGCAGTGAATATTCATTAGCCGCTACCCTGCCCACCTATCAGCTGAGCAGTGAGCAGTGAGCAGCAAATGACAGAGCCACATGGTTTCCCCAGCGCCTGATTCCTGCAGCAGCTGGGGAGATGTGTGTTGGAATTAGGTGACAGGAGCAGAGTGCAGAAGGAGGCATCGCATACCTGACAGCACAGGGGCTGTGCTGATGCCAGGCTGAATGCTCCTGTGGAGGACCTGTGATGAGGTCATGAAGAGGGCGGACTGGAGCATCACATGACCGCACAAAGCCCTGCCTCTTCATGATGTCATCACAGGTCCTGCAGACACACTGTACAACAGAGAATTAATTAAAGGTTAGTAATGACAGCACATAAAAAATCACTCTGCCATCCTGTGGTGGACTATAACTCCCAGCATGCCATAGGATCTGCAGGACATGCTGAGAGTTATAGTTCTCCCATGGGATCTTAAAGCAGCACTCCAGTGTTATTTTTCAGTGCTGGAGTGGTGCTTTAAATATAAGCCCCATGCCCCCATTCATATACTCACCCTCCAGCGTCTTCACATAGTAGTTTACAGACACCACACTGGTCCCGCAGCTCCATCTCCTACCCGTAGCTTCCAACATAATAACATACTATTATATATAATAATACCACATATAATAGTATGCTATTTATGTTATTAAATATTTTACCACATTTTTTGCTTCAAATATATTTTTCCCTATTTTCCACCTCTAAAACCTGGGTGCGTCTTATAGTCCGGTGCGTCTTATAGTCTGAAAAATACGGTACGTGTTTTACTATTCTTACAATTTTCTACCAATAGTACTCTATGAAACTTATGTTTGTGCGATCTTACTGTGGCTGAAAAAAAAGCAAAAAAAAACCTGTTGCATGAGGAATCAGGTCTCCCAGCAAAGATGACTTACACCGCTCCCTTAACCACCAGGTCTTCATTGAAACTTCAGTTCAAAGCTTTGAATGCTGGGCCAGACCCTGATACATCATGGATGGCACATGGCTGACTGCAGCTGTGCCATTAGCAAAGTTTTACTGTTTGTCAATTGATGCTAGTTTTCATGGTATCTGACTATAATTTTAGCTGTTTGTGAGGCTTTTTGTCATCCCTTAAGGTGTTGTGTATGCGTTTGGTTTGGAGTCTCATTGAATTTATGATTTTCATCGAATGGAACAGAACCTTGCAAGGTTCGCTTAGCTCTAGCTGTGACTTACCAGAGTAGTTGAGCAGGGAGCTAGTTGCTTTCTTCTATGCTACATCTTTGAACTGTACCCATGTTCAGAGGAATCAAACCCATTCTGTTCTCTGTCATTTCGAACCAGTAGCATAACTACCGGAGAAGGAGGGCCAGAGGGGGCTGTTGCCCCGGGGTCCCGTCACATGAAGTGTCCCCCCAGAGCCATGGCTGCTTCTGTCAAGAGGCAGAAGGCAGGACTCAGGGTGAGAGCAATAAAATGCCTGCTCCCTTGTCTGACAAAGACTCTGCATACTGGCTAGCACAGTGCAGAGTATCAGTCAATGCAGTATACTGTCCGGGTAGGAGCTGGAGCTCACCTGACCTGACACTCTACTGACAGGCTCTGCTATCAGTGCTACGGTTACCTCCGCTCCATGCCCTGACCCAGGGCTGGCATTATCGGAAAGCAGACCAGGCAGCTGCCTACAGCCTCTGCTCCCGAGGGCCCCCCAGCCAGTGGTGTGCCGCTAATAACGGCACATCACACAGCCTCTATAGGGCCCATGAGTCAGGGGGGCCCGCCTGCCACCAGCGCCGAATCCCCCCGCTGCCGCCAACACTGACTCCCCCTGTTGTATTGAACTATACCTGCATCATAGACGTTGGTACAGTTCAAAGCAATGATAGAGGCGAGAGCATCAGATGATGCTCTCTCTCCCATCATTCCCCTCTGCCTCTGACACTGCGGGTGTGCAATGACATCACTTCATCGCGCACCTACTGTGTGCAGACGCTAAGACTGGAGCCAAGCCGGGAGCAGCGTGGGGCACGAGGAGAGGTGAGCATAGTGTTCTTTTTTTTTTAAATATATTAGTGAGTACTGGACTGTGAGACCATTCTCGTGGGGAAGGGGGGTACATTATATTCTATGGAGGGCCTGTATTTTACTCTATGGGGGTACATTATATTCTATGCGGGGGTACATTATATTCTATGGAGGGCCTGTATTATATTCTATGGAGGGGAATTACAAAATAATCAGTCCAAAAAGAGAGTAATGAAGTGGCACTTCAAAATAGTACAAACAACAAGAAGTCTAGCTGTGATTAGAAAGCAGACAACACGAAGAGAACCAGAATAACCAATAAAATATAAATTTTTATTAATTAATATTTAAAATTAAAAGACCCAAAACATATTACCTCAAAATACCCAGTAGGGGGCATCTGAAACCAATCCTATGCTATAAAATCATACACAAATGTAAAGTCCTAGCACCAGAATGTATCAAAGATTTATAAATAACAAACCTCAAAATAGGTATAATTATAGCAAAAAGGCATGACCTTTAAATGGAAAAGGACCCAGCCACATAGGACTATATTAAGAATGTATAAAGTGTCCAAAGACATCAAAAAACAAAATGTCCCAGTAACAATGGCGGCATTACATACAAGGTATAGCCAATTAATTACAAAATAAAGGTATATTACCTGAATTTACAATCTTAATTCCCATCCTGGTGAAACCGTGGAGAGTGTGGGTGGTCAGGTGATGCCCCATCCACCCCGATACACGTTTCGCCCTGTGAGCTGAGGTTGCCATTCTGCCACCTTCTGTTTGCCATTGGTTACACTAGCTGCAGTTTTCCATCTCTGCACTGTGGATCCCGGGTTGTAAACGTACTTTACCATCATATTTTATTAGTGCGTTGAGCAAACCCTAACAGAATCTTAGCTCCAAGATCTGGCTAGCAATGGCGGACAAGCAGCATTTACAGCGGTGCATCCAGCAGCTGGAGAGCAGGTTGTCCACTTTTGAGCGTACAACTTCAATAGTGGATGTTACCACGGAAGCAGCTCTTGCAGCCACCGACACTGCATCTCGTGTGTCCGCTGCCACCTCTGTTCTGTCCCTTTCTTGTCTCCCTCTGCCCGATAAGTACATGGGTGACAGTAAAACTTGTAGGGGATTTGTGAATCAGTGTGCTATACATTTGAAGCTGAATGGCCTAAGGTGGGATTCGTGATCTCTCTGTTAATGGACAGAGCGTGAGTAGGCTACGCCGCTGTGGGAGCACAATGATCTGGTGGTGCAAAATGTCTCACGTTTTCTGAGCTCTTTGAAGCAGATCTTTTTAGGGCCTCGTGTCACCCAAGTTACTGCGTTCCAACTTTTGGCTTTAACCCAGGGATCCTCCATGGTCAGCCATTTCACCATCCATTTCCGTACTCTACCTTCTGAGTTGGAGTGGCCGGATAAGGTCCTCATCCCTGTCTTCTGGAGGGGACTGGCTGATCATGTAAAGGATGCTCTGGCCACTAGGGAGATTCCGGCCACACTGAAGAAATTAATATCTGTCTCCACCCACATCGACCTTTGACATTCTGAGCAAAGGTTGGAGCGAGTCCAGTGTCAGCAGAGGTTTCGACTGGCTCCAAATTTTGCCAAGCCTCTGGAATCTCCGTCCCAGGTTTTGGAACCACAGGAGGCCATGGAGGTTTCTCGAGCAGAGTCCAAGTCTCGTCCAATTCGAGCACCTCCGATCTGCCATTTTTGTAGGCAGCCTGGTCATTATGCCAATAAGTGTCCCCAGTGGCAAGGAAACAGTGGCTATAGGAGGAGGCTCACTAGACACTGTGGCGTTGTCCTCCAAGTTGACCTTTAGGGCGACTGTTATGATTTGGTAGCTGAGGAGAGCAGGCAAAAACGGCAATACACCAGAGAGGTTGGAATCTACTGGATTGCAGTACTCTGACTAACCACAACTAAAGGCAGCCGTGGAGCATTCCTACGATGGTCCTAGACGCCTCGTCACAGCCTGAGAGGCTAACTACACCTAAAGATAGAAAGAGGAAAGCTATCTGCCCGGAGCAGATCCCCAAAGAACATAGGAAGCCCCCAAACATGTAATGGCGGTTAGACAAGAGGAAATACAGACATAGACAGAAAATAGTATGAGCAAATGCTGGGGCCCAATCTGCCTAGACAGAAAAGGATAGGAAGGATACTTACTGCAATCCAAAAAACCCCTAAAAAAAGCCAACGCTACTAATTGCAAAAACACCTGAGATCACACGACCTCTACCACCTAAATTAGTTCTCTGGTGTAACAAAACTAAGCCGCAGCCACAGAAAAAACGGGAAAAGGCAAACGAACAAACAACAGTGGCTCCAGAGGAACCGAGAGGAGCCCAAGCACCCCGGGGAGGGGAACCTGGCCAACCTCACAGAAATGCAGAGAAATATGCAAATGGCAAGCACAAAAACAAAAAACAGAAAATATCTTATCTGAGAGCAGGAGAAGAGGCAAGACTCCGCAAGCTTCCAAGTGATCCAGGAAACAACGTTGAGACAAGAACAATTGATCACCAGCAACCATGATGGGGGAAACCTCCCTTATATCCAGCCAGTCTGTGATTCCTGATTGCCAATCCTCATTGAATGGTTCAGTACTGTTTGTAACCACCAGAGGGAGCCTCTGCTCAGAATTCATTTCTAAAACATTCATAACAGTACCCCCCCCTTGAGGAGGGGTCACCGAACCCTCATTTGTGCAACCAGGTCGGTCAGGATGAGCTCTGTGATACGCACGGATCAGTCTCCCAGCATGGATGTCCGAAGCAAACACCCAAGAATTGTCCTCCTGAACATAACCTCTCCACTTAACCAAATACTGGAGTTTCCGTCTAGAAATACGAGAATCCAATATTTTCTCAACCACATACTCCAGATTGCCCTCAACCAAAACAGGGTCAGGGGCGCAGCCATAGGAACCACTGGCTCGACAAACCTCTTCAATAAGGACTTGTGGAACACGTTATGGATCTTAAATGTCCCTGGAAGAAGTAAACGAAAGGAAACAGGATTAAGAATCTCCATGATCTTATAAGGTCCAATGAACCTAGGCTTAAACTTAGGAGATGCAACTCTCATAGGGATATTTCTTGAGGACAACCAGACCAAGTGCCCCACTTTAAACTGAGGACCATCAGTCCTATGCCGGTTGGAAAACCGCTGGGCCTTCTCCTGAGAGAGGGACAACCTCTCCACTACCTGGTCCCAAATCTGCTGCATACGCTCCACAACAGAGTCAACACCCGGACAGACAGAAGCCTCCGTCTGTCCCGAAGAAAATCGAGGGTGAAACCCAAAATTGCAGAAAAATGGAGACATCAAAGTGGCAGAGCTTTCCCTATTATTAAGAGCAAACTCAGCCAAAGGCAAAAAAGAGACCCAGTCATCTTGATCAGCAGACACAAAGCATCTCAGATAAGTCTCCAATATCTGGTTTGTTCTCTCAGTTTGTCCATTGGTCTGAGGATGAAAAGCAGAGGAGAAAGACAATTGAACACCAAGTTTAGAACAAAAAGTCCTCCAAAATCTGGAAACAAACTGGACTCCTCTGTCAGACACAATTTTCTCAGGAATGCCGTGTAACCGAACCACATGCTGAAGGAACAAAGGCACCAATTCGGAGGAGGAAGGCAACTTAGGTAATGGCACAAGATGTATCATCTTGGAAAACCTATCACAAATCACCCAGATAACGGTCATTCTCTGAGAAACAGGGAGGTCGGAAATAAAATCCATAGAGATATGGGTCCATGGTCTCTTGGGCACAGGCAATGGCATCAACAAACCACTAGAGCGAGAGCAAGGCTTGGAGCGAGATCAAGTCCCACAGGACTGCACAAACTCCCTGACATCACGAGACAAAGTAGGCCACCAAAAGGACCGACTCACCAAGTCTCTGGTACCAAAAATTCCGGGATGACCAGCCAACGCGGAACTATGAATCTCAGACATCACACTCTTCTTCCACTGGTCTGGGACAAACAATTTCCCAACAGGGCAGCGCTCGGGTTTATCCTCCTGACACTCCTCCAGAGCCAGTCTCAAATTGGGCGAGATGGGGGAAAGAACTACACCCTCTTTCAAAATAACAGCAGGATCAGATAACTCAGGAGAGTTCGCAAGGAAACTCCTCGAGAGAGCATCCGCCTTAACATTCTTAGTGCCAGGAAAAAAGAAACCACAAAATTAAAACGTGTGAAAAACAAGGCCCACCTGGCCTGTCTAGGATTAAGTCGCTTGGCTGATTCCAGATAAACCAGATTCTTATGGTCCGTGAGGATCACCACCTGATGTTTGGCTCCCTCCAGCCAATGTCTCCACTCTTCAAAAGCCCACTTCATGGCCAATAACTCCCAATTACCCACGTCATAATTACATTCAGTTGGAGAAAATTTTTGAGAGAAAAAAGCAAAAGGGGTTACTTTTAGAGGTCTCAGGATCTCTTTGGGACAAAACGGCACCTGCCCCAATTTCAGAGGCATCAACCTCCACCTGAATTGGCAGAGAAACATCAGGCTGCCGTAGAACAGGAGCAGAAGTGAATCTCTGCTTAAGTTCCTAAAACGCAGAGACTGCCTCAGGAGGCCAATTCACCACATCAGAACCCTTTTTGGTCAAATCAGTCAATGGTTTAACAATAACAGAGAAATTACCAATAAATTTACGATAAAAATTGGCAAAACCCAAAAATCTCTGAAGAGCCTTCAATGAATTAGGTTGGACCCAATCACAGATGGCCTGAACCTTGACCGGGTCCATTTCAATAACAGATGGAAACAAAATGAATCCCAGAAATGAGATCCTCTGTACGCCAAAAAGACACATTATTCCCTTCACATACAGAGCATTCTCTCTCAAAATCTGGAACACAGTCCGAACATGTTTCACATGAGTGTCCCAGTCATTGGAAAAAATCAAGATATCATCCAAATAAACAATCAGAAATTTATCCACAAAGTCCCTGAAAATGTCATTCATGAAGGACTGGAAGACTGAAGGAGCATTAGTGAGCCCAAAGGGCATCACTAGGTACTCAAAATGCCCCTCTGGGATATTAAACGCCGTCTTCCATTCATCCCCATGCTTAATGCAAATAAGGTTATACGCCCCCCTGAGGTCAAGCTTGGTAAACCAAGTAGCACTTTTCACCCTGGAAAGCAGGTCAGAAATCAAGGGTAACGGATATTGATATTTCACAGTGATATTGTTCAAGAGACGATAATCAATACACGGCCTTAATGTACCATCCTTTTTGGCCACAAAGAAAAAACCGGCACCCAAGGGTGAAGAGGATGGTCTGATATGACCCTTCTCCAATGACTCCTTGATATAAGACCGCATGGCGTCATGTTCAGGTACAGACAAGTTAAAAAGGCGACTTTTAGGGAATTCACTACCAGGCACTATTCAATAGCGCAGTCATAGCTCCTATGTGGGGGCAAGGATGCAGATTTACTTTCGCTAAACACATCAGAAAAATCAGTCAGAAAATCAGGCACATCTTGAGCCTGGGGAGAGGCAGAAAAAACAGGTGTGTTGGCATTAACACATTGGCAGCCCCAACTGGTCACAGACACAGATTTCCAATCCAAAACAGGATTACGAGACTGCAACCAAGGGAAACCTAGTACAATAATGTCATGCAGATTATACAGCACCAAAAAATTGCAAGTCTCTTGATGATCAGGTTCAACCCAAAGTACTTGTTCTCACCCACAAAGCTCTCCACACTGCAGCACCCCCCTACATCTCCTCCCTCATTTCTACCTATCGGCCTAACCGACTGCTGCGCTCTGCAAACGACTTTCGACTAACCTCTGCACTAATCCGTACCTCCCACTCCCGACTCCAAGACTTCTCCCGCGCTGCGCCAATCCTCTGGAATGCTCTACCCCAAGAAATTAGGACTATCCACAATTTGCATGGTTTCAGGCGCTCCCTCAAAACACATCTGTTCAGAGCGGCCTATCACATTCACTAATCAAAGTCATTCTATGTGTAAGTGTGTGTGTGTGTGTAGCCCACTCACTATCTCCATCCATCCCTCACTCCCTTAAGATGGCTGGACCATCATTGTCAATGCACCATTGTATATACACACCTATATTTTGTATCTCCCCCACCTCATTGTAGATTGTAAGCTCTCACGAGCAGGGCCGTCTTATTTTGCTTTAATTACTGTATTGTTAACGTTGTTACTTATGACTTGTGTTTTGAAACTGTTAAACTGTAAAGCGCTGCGGAATATGATGGCGCTATATAAATAAAGATTATTATTATTATTATTATTATTAACCCTCATTATCACCTGAGTAGAAAACTGGGGTTTATTCTCAGACAAAGGGGTAGAATCAATCCCCAGTAGGGAATAGACTTCCGTAGGGGTATCAAGGGAAACCCACAACGTTTAGCAAAATCAAAATCCATCAGGTTAATAGCTGCTCCCGAATCAACAAAAGCCTGAGCAGAAAATGTGGACAGGGAGCAAATCAGGGTAACAGTCAACAGAAATTTAGTCTGAACACTACCAAAGACAACTGAGCGTGCAAAACGTCTTCCCCGCTTAGGGCAGACTGAAATAGCATGAGAGGCATCACCACAGTAGAAACATAACCCATTGCGTTTTCGAAACTCATGACGCTGTGCCCCAGAAGCAACTCTATCACACTGCATGGGTTCATAAGCTGGTTCACAAGGCAACACCATTCCACGCATACCTCTACGCTCACGCAAACGTCTGTCAATTTGAATCACCAATGACATAGAATCATTGAGACCAGAGGGAGCAGGGAAACCCACCATAACATCTTTTACATTCTCTGACAGACCCTTCCGAAAAAGGGCTGCCAAAGCATCATCATTCCATTTGGTCAGAACTGCCCACTTTCGGAATTTCTGACAGTACAAGCCCCTGATTTAATGCCAACAAGGTTTTTTCAGCTTGATCAGTGACATTAGGTTCATCGTACAATAACCCTAGAGCCAGAAAAAATGCATCAACATTACTGAAAACAGGGTCCCCAGGTGTCAGGGAAAAAGCCCAATCCTGAGGATCGCTGCGCACGAGAGATATGACAATTTGAACCTGCTGTGCTGCGTTCCCTGAGAACTTAGGTTTTAAGGCAAAAAACAACTTACAGCTATTTTTGAAATTCAGAAATTTAGCTTGAACCCCCAAAAACAAATCTGGCATGGGGATCCTGGGTTCCACAACCGGCAACCCTGCAAGATAGGTAGCAATACTCCGAACTTCAGTGGCAAGCTGATCCACACGGCCAGACAACTGTGCAAACTACATGAGAGAAAAAAAATCCTCCTCAGCTCCCAGAGAAAAAGAGGGAAAAAAAATGCAACAAACAGAAAAAAAAAATCTCTGACAACTCTGACAATTTTTTTCTTTCCACACTATTTTTCCCTTCTGTGAGTACTATATAATTTTCAGTTTGAGCCTGTGATACTGTTATGTTTTTGTAGCTGAGGAGAGCAGGCAAAAACGGCAATACACCAGAGAGGTTGAAATCTACTGGATTGCAGTACCCTGACTAACCACCACAACTAAAGGCAGCCGTGAAGCGTTCCTACGTTGGTCCTAGACGCCTCGTCACAGCCTGAGAGGCTAATTACACCTAAAGATAGAAAGAGGAAAGCTATCTGCCCCGGAGCAGATCCCCAAAGAACATAGGAAGCCCCCAAACATGTAATGGCGGTTAGACAAGAGAAATACAGACACAGACAGAAAATAGTATGAGCAAATGCTGGGGCCCAATCTGCCTGGACAGAAAAGGATAGGAAGGATACTTACTGCAATCCAAAAAAACCCTAAAGAAAAGCCAACGCTACTAATTGTAAAAACACCTGAAATCACACGACCTCTACCACCTAAATTAGTTCTCTGGTGTAACAAAACTAAGCCGCAGCCACAGAAAAAACTGGAAAAGGCAAATGAACAAACAACAGTGGCTCCAGAGGAACCGAGAGGCGCCCAAGCCCCCCGAGGAGGGGAACCTGGCCAACCTCACAGAAATGCAGAGAAATATGCAAATGGCAAGCACAAAAACAAAAAACAGAAAATATCTTATCTGAGAGCAGGAGAAGAGGCAAGACTCAGCAAGCTTCCAAGTGAACCAGGAAACAACGTTGAGACAAGAACAATTGATCACCGGCAACCATGATGGGGGGAAACCTCCCTTATATCCAGCCAGTCCGTGATTCCTGATTGCCAATCCTCATTGAATGGTTCAGTACCGTTTGTAACCACCAGAGGGAGCTTCTGCTCAGAATTTATTTCTAAAACATTCATAACACAAACCGCAGCCGCTGAAAAAACAGGAAAGAGAAAATTAGCAAATAACAGTGGCTGCAGATAAACTGAGGAGCTCAGGCCCCAGGAGGGGACCTGGCTGACCTCCACAAAAGTGCACATTATACACTGGAGCATTATATATGGGCCCATCATACACTGGAGCATCAAATACGGGGCCCATTATACACTGGAGCATCACATGGGGCCCATTATATATGGAGCATTTTATAGGCCCATCATACACTGGAGCATCATACCATGGGGCCCATCATATACTGGAGCATCATATGGGGCCCATCATATACTAGAGCATCATATGGGGTTCATTATTAATGGGGCATCATATAGGGCCCTTTATATATGGAGCATCATATGGAGCAAATATGGGGCCTATTCTGTATGGCGCATTACATGGAGCCCATTCTGTATGGCGCACTATGTGGTGCCCATAATACTGTATGGAGGACTATACTGTACGGTTTTTGAGCTATTGTAGAATTTACAATAGATATCACTCATGTAATGTAAGAAGTGAAGTATTTGGCATTGTACTATACCTATATTTATCTGCCGTATCGGAGCATCATAATTTGTGGTTTGTGTTAAAGGTGCCCACTGAGACTCTTTCGCCCGGGGCCCACGAAAATCTGGAGCCAGCCCTGCCCCCCCACAACTTTAGCCAAATAACCCCCAGTTTTCAATGCGTTACTATTATTATAAAGTAAATTAAGGTTGACAAGCTTAAGTAATAACAATGGATGTCGTTGGCATTGAAGTAGGCACTATAGAAGTGGTTACTGTCCTCCACTCGCTGCTGACTTTTTGTCCCCATTGACTTGCTTTGGGGTCGGTTCGATTTTCAGTGGGGAACCTTCGATTTTTTTCCGATTTTCAAACCGTTTTCGTCCGATTTCGACTTTTGGGGAAGGTCATGGTCAAAACCTGACAACCCTCCCGGTGGCCCAAAGTCGCTCATTCTCTACGGGGTGTATATAAGTACAGTGACCCCCAGCAAAAAAAAAATAAAACTGGCTTTAAAAGGGGCCAAACTTTCCCCACGCACAGATATGAGCTGGAAGGAGAAAAAAACCACACCAAAAAAGGGTGTGGCCGGTTTTCCCCGTTATCCCTGGGGTTTAGCTATATTACACCCATATTACTACGGTAGCCCCGGGCAGCCCCAATAACACAGAATGGAAGGGCCCCCCTTTTGGGATGTATGAAATGATCAAATATACACAATACAGTGCCTGCAGGCCTTGCACTGATGTGATAGGTAAAGTAACTCCCTTGCCTCCCTAACACTGGAATCTATTTTACTCGGGAAAATTTTTGTTCTTAAAAGGGAAATGTTGGTTTATCGGTTTTAAAAGTATTTTAAGATGGTAGATTGATTCTAAACTAATTTAATCCCCCAAATCAGACCCTATCTCATCAGCACCCCTTCCCTACACTACCCCCGGGAGCTGAATACGGTGGGGGGGGGGGTTTTTTTAACCCCCCGGGGGGGGCCCCCCCCAAAAAAAAAAAAGGTTGGGGGGGTTTTTGGCCGGGAAAAAAAATTCCCTTTTTTGGGGGGGGGGGTTTGGCCCCAAAAAAAGGGGGGGGGCCCGGCCCCCCCTAGCAATCCGGAAAATTCTCGGGGGCCCCGGGGGGGCCCGGGGTTTTTGGGGGGGGGGGGGGAGGCCCCTTAAAATAATACCTCCCTCCCGGGGGGGGGGGTTTTTCCGGGCCGGGGGGGGGGGGTTTTTTTGGGGGGGGGGGGGGGTTTTTTTTGGGGCCGGGCCCCAAAATTTTCCCCCCCCACCCCCCCCGGGGCCCTTTCTTTTTCCCGGGGGGCCCGGGGGGGGAAAAAAAACCCTTTTCCCCCCCCAAAAAAAAAAAAAAAAAAGGGGGGGGGGGGAAAAGGGGAAAAGGGGAAAAATTTTTTTCCCCCCCCTCCCCTTTTTTTTGGTTTTTTTTTTGGGGGGGGCCCCGGGCCCCCTCCGGGGTTAAAAGGTTTTTTTGGGGGGGGGGGGGGGGTTTTTTTTTTTTAAAAACCCCCCCCCAAAAAAAGGGGGGGGGGGGGGGAAAGGGGGGGGGGGGGGAATTTTGGGGGAAAAACCCTTTTTCCCCCCCCCGGTTCCCGGGTTTTTGGGGGGGGGGGGTTTTTTTTTAAAAAAGGGGGGTTTTTTTTGTTTTTTTCCCTTTCGTTTTTTCCCCCCCCAAAACCCCCCTTTTTTTTTTTTTTTCCCCTTTTTTTTTTGGGGGTTTTTTTTTGGGGGCCCCCCCCCTTTTTGGGGTTTTTTTTTTTTTTTTTTTGGGGTTTTTTTTTCCCCGGTTTTTTGGGGGGGGGGGGGGTTTTAAAAAAAAAAGGGGGGGGTTTTTTTTCCCCCTTTTTTTTTTTAAAAGGGGGGGGGAAAAAAAAATTTTTTTTTTTTTTTTTTTAAAAATTTTTTTCCCTTTTTTTTTTTTTCCCGGTTCTTTTTTAAACTATTTTTTTTCCGGGTTTGGAGGGTAAAAGGGGCAAGGAAAAACCCCTTTTTGGGGGTTTTTTGGGGGTTTTTTTTTTTTGGGTTTTTTTTTTCCCCCCTTTTTTAAGGGTTTTGGGCCCCGGGGAAACCCGGGGGGGGGAAAAAAAATTTTTTGGGGAAATTTTTTTGGGTTGGCCCCCTTTTTAAAAAAAAAAACCCCCCCAAAAAGGGGGGGGCCCCCAAAAAGGGGGAAAAGGGTTTTTTAAAAAAAAAAAACTATTTAAAAAAAAACCCCTTTCCCCCAAAATTTGGGTTTTTAAAAAAAAACCCTTTTTAAAAAAAAAAATTTTTTTTTAAATTAAAAATTTCCCCCTTTTGGTTTTTTTCCCCCCCTTTTTTTTTAAATTAGAAAAAATTTTTTTAAAGGGGAGGGAAAAGGGCCCCGGGGGGAAAAAAAAACCCCCCAAAAAAAACAAAAAAATTCCCCAAAAAGGGGTTTTTTCCCCCAAAAAAAATTTTTTTTTTTAAAAAAAACCCCCCCCGGGGGGGGAAAAAAAAATTTTTTTTTTTGGGGCCCCCCTTTTTTTTCCCCCGGGGCCTTTTTTTTTAAAAAAAGCCTTTTTTGGGGGGTTTTTTTCCCAAAAAGGGGGTTTTTGGTTTTTTTCCCCAAAAAAAAAGGATTTTTTAAAAAAAAAAAATGGGGCCCCTTTTGGGGGGGTTTTTTCCCCCGGGGGTTTTTTTTTTTTTGGGGGTTTTATTAAAAAATTTTTTTTTTGGGGGGGGGTTTTTAATTTTTTTTGGGGGGGCCCCCGGGAAAAATTTTTTGGGGGCCCCCCCTTTTTTTTTGGGAAAAAAAATTGGGTTTTTTTTTTTAAAATTTTTTTTTTCCCCGGGGGGTTTTTTTTATTTTTCCTTTTTTAAAAATTTTTCCCTTTTTTAAAAATTTTTTTTAAAAAAAATTTTTAAAAGGGTTTAAAAAAATTTTTTTTTTTTTTTCAAGGGGGCCCCCTTTTCCCTTTTTAAAAAAAAAAAACCCCCCTTTTTGGGAAAAAAAAAATTTTTTTTTTTTTTTGGGGTTTTTTTTTTTTCCCCCAAAAAAAAAGGGGGGGGTTTTTTTTTTTTTTTAAAAAAAATTTTCCCCCCGGGGGGGGGGGAAAATTTTTAAAAAAAATTTTTTTTTAAAAAAAAAAAAATTTTTTTTTTGGGAAAACCCCGGGAAATTTTTAATTAAAATTTTTAACAAAAAACCGGGCGTTTTTTCTTTTTTTTCCCCCCCCCCCCCGGGGGGGTTTTTTTTGGGGCCCCCCGGGGAAAACCCCCCGGGGGGGGCCCCCCGGGGGGGGGGGGAAAAAAAACCCCCCCCCCCGGGGAAAAAAAACCCCCCTTTTTTTAAAAACCCCCCCCAAAAAGGGGGGAATTTTCCCTTTTAAAGGGGGGTTTTAAACCCGGGGGGGAAAAAAAAAAAAGGGCCCCCAAAAAAATTTTTTAAAAATTTGGGAAAAAAAAAAATTGGGAAAAACCCCCCCCAAAAAAAAAATTTTTTTAAAAAAAAAAATTTTTTTGGGGTTGGTTTTCCGGGGAAATTTGAATTTTTTAAAAAAAAATTTTCCCCGGGGAAAATTTTTTTTTTTTTTAAAATTTTTTTTTCCCCCAAAAAATTTAAAATTTTTTTTTAAACCCCGGCCCTTAAAAATTTTTTTTTTTTTTAAAAAAAAAAATTTTTTTCCCCCCTTTTTAAAAAAAATTTTTTTTGAAATTTTTTTTTTAAAAAATTTTTTTTAAAAAAATTTTTTTTCCAAAATTTTTTTTTTTAAAAAAATGACTTTTCCCTGTCAGATCAGTTTCTTTGAGGGAACCCCCTTTCTTGGACAGGTACATCAATTACATATTCCTGATTGGCAGAGTTCAATACCCAGTTATTTATGTTCAGTTGAAATCAATGGCAAAGTATGCAGTGGCTGCGCTGGGCTTCTTGGCCTTCCTGAACCGGGCCCTGGTCTTTGCTTCCCCTAACAGGGCAGAGAAGTACGCCTGTGAGAGGCCGATGCGGAAGGGGAAAAAAAGCAAGCAGGAGGGCAGCATACAAGAGATGGGGGGGCCCCCGGACCGGATGCGCACCATGGACGGACAAGTGGACTCCCCCCCCTGGGTGAGTATAAAAAAACCCATTTTTTCAAATCTTGCAATCAGAAGGGTTTCTAAGGGATTTTTAGAGTGTAGTAACCCCGGAAGGTGGGGCCGCATTTATAGGGGCCCCAAAACGGTGACAGCCCCCCTTTAAAGTGTGACAAAATAAAGAATAGGAAATAGATGGGAGAAAACATTTTTTCACGGATGTAGAAGGCAGGTTTTGGAAAGAAAAGTTTTTTTCAGAGGGTTGGATTACAAAAAGGGGAGTATGTTTACACGTGCTAGAGAAGTGACAGAGATTTTTTTGCCCCCTGGAAATACTTTGCCTTCGGGGAAAATGTGGTACATTGACCTTGGGCCAATGATTCAAAAAGAAATTTAAAAAGATTGGAGTTTGTATAGATCAATGGATTCGATCGATGGGACAAAATTTTTTTGTTTTTAAAAATTTTAAACTTAAGGTGTACACACGCTTTTCCACCCCTCACCCAACCCCAATTGCAGTACATTGAAAGGAACAGGTGTCATTAGTCCCTTAAAACCCAAATTTTTAAATTATGATTACTGGTGTGCCAGTGTGTTTTTTCCAGGCTTGTGTACCTTGTCACCCCTTCATTTATCAAATGTACTGTTTGTTTGTACATGTTTTGAAATTGTATTAAAAACATTTGAATTTTTAAATACATTTTTATATTTTTTTCTTCATTGTTTTTTGGGGGATCTATCCAGAACTTTTGGGGCATAAAAGATTGGAGTTTGCATAGACCAATGATTTGATTGATGGAAATTTTTTAGATCAAAAAGAATGGGGGAAAAAAAGTGCATTTGTTTTCATAACTGTAACCCCTCCCTATAACCCAAAAATAAATAGTGGGCAATAGCTGAAAACAAAATATATTTTTGGGTTTAAAAACAGATAATATCAGGTCCTTCCAAAAAATTAGATATAGTGCAAAAATTTCATTTTTTTCCAATGAAATATTACAATTAAACTTATATATTTTAGATTCATACAACCCCAACTAAAAATTTGTCAGGTCTTTTATTGTTTTAATATGATGATTTGGGGATACAACCCCTAAAACCAAAAACCTGTCTAAAAAATTTTTAAATATTTCAACCGTCAAAAAAATAAAAGTGTTGTTTAAAAAAAAACAAAAAAAACCCTTTTAAAAAAATAAAGTTCAGTTATGCACTCAATATTGGTCGGGAAATCCTTTTGCAAAATGACTGCTTAAATGCGGCGGGGCATGGAGGCAATCCCGTGGACATGCTGGGTGTTATGGGGGCCCCAGGGCTTCGATAGGGGCCCTTAAGCTATCCGGTTTTGGGTTTTGCGTCTCTCAATTTCCTTCACAAACCCCACAGTTTTAGGGGTTCAGGTCGGAAAGGTGGCAGGCCAATTGGCACAGTTTCCTTTTGGTCAGTAAACCATTTCCCAGGGGTTTTTGCACTGGGGAGCAGGTGCAGGTCGTGCTGAAAAAGAAATCTTTTCCATAAAGCATTTCAGCGATGGAAGCATGAAGTGCTCCAAAATCTCCCGATAGCTGCGCTTGACCCTGCCTTTGGGTGAACACGTGGACCAACACCCGCAGCTGCTGGCACCCCCCCACCATCATGACTGTGGGTACTTGACATGGACTTCAGGATTTTGGCATTTTCCTTTTCCCAGGGCTTCCCCGATCTGGCACCTTGATTTCCCCAAAGACATGCAAAAATTTTCTTTTATCAGAAAAAAAAACATTGGGCATTAGCAACAGTCCCGTGTGTTCTCTGTAGCCCCGGTCAGGCATTTGCCCCTTTTTGTTCAAAAATGGCTTTTCCCGGGGAATGCGGACCCCGTAGCCCTTTCCCGCACACGCTGTGCCGGTGGCTTGGATGTTTCTACCCGACTCATTTCCCCTGCTTCTCAGGTCCCCCCAAGGTTTTGGGAATCGGTCCCTTTCCACAATCTTCCCCAGGGGCCCGGGCACCTTTCCTTTTTACAGGTTTTCTGCCCCATTGTTTCCTTCCAAAGATTCCCCTTGAGGTGCCTGATAAGCACTTGGGAACAGCCCATTTGTGGAAATTTCTTTTGGGTCTTTTCCCCCTTGTGGGGTGTCTGATGGGCCCCTTCTTAAACCAGTCGGTCGCTAGTCTTACCCAGTGGGGGTTTTGGTAATGACCAGGCAGGGAGTTTTTAAAACCCCGGTTTTTTGATGTGTTTAGAGTTAAATTAGTTGATTCAGAAGATTGGGTATAGGTCGTTTAGAGAAAATTTTTTGATATGTTTTTTTGAGAAGGTTTTTTTTGGGGTTTTCAGGAGTTGTATGCCCAAAACCCCAGTATTAAAACAATTAAAAGACCTGGAAAAATTTCATTGGTGTGTAATGAAACTAAATTATGAAAGTTTAATTGTAATATTTCATATGGAAAATAAAGAAATTTAGCACTATATGCTAAAATTTTTTTAGAAGGACCCCGTATATGGCAGCAATGTAAACTTTCTAATAATCAAGGGGGAGTTATGGCATAAATTGGAAAATTCTAAAATCCCGGGGTTGAGGACATCCCCCCAACCGCATCTGAGGCAATAGGCCATCCCGGGGGGTTTTGGGGTGTATTTTGTGATAAAGCTCAAGCCCAAATAATGATTGCATTATGTACAGGGGGATACATATAAGTTTTATGAATTTTTTTTTGGCAGGATGTTTTTTCTTTCCCAAAAAATTCCTTCAGTAGGCCCCGAATCATATCTGTGATCTTCTTTTTTTTTTGGTTTTATCTTTTTTATTTTAAGCAACTGTATTGGGCCAAATTTTTGTCCCCTTTTTAAAATTCTTTTATATGTTCTTTAAAAACACTCCCTTATTTTTTGGATTAAATAAAAAATTTGTAAAAAAAAAAATTTGTTTTTTGTATTTAAACCCGGCACCCCAGTCATAGCTACCAGAACCCAAAACTAGGCCTTAGTCATCCAGTAAAACAAATAAAATGGGGGGTGGCAGTGAGTATTTCGGGAATTTTTGTAGGACCCACGTGACTTTTTGGGGGGGCAATTTCATATATTCTGTTTTGGGAAAATTGGAGGTTTTCCGTATTTCCCTTTACCCCAAAATGTTAGTTTCCGAAAAACCGACCCTACAGAGGAAATTTCCGTTGATTGTTTGGTCGACCCAAATAATTGTTTGTACGATAGGAGGCAGCAGAGAGTGTTTCGCTCCAAAGGAAAAAAAGCGGGGTGGTTTTTTGTGACCCCCCAGGCTGAGATTTTTTACCCAATTTTGGGGGCAGTGATGGGATTCTGGGGGTGTTCTCTTAGTTTTCCCTTTTTTAAAGATTTGAGTATAATTTAAATTGCATGAAAAAGTCACCAGTAATATCTGTATTGTAAAGATTTCAAAGGGTCCGATTGCTTTAGATATTTGGGAATAGGAGATTGAAATGATTTGTTCTTTGGGTATTTTTGGAAAGGAGAAATAGGGGCAATCAGATTTGTGGGTTTATTTTGATTGGCTTCTCTAAAGGGAAAATTTTTTTTTAGGAATATTATAAATTGGACCTTGGAAAAATTTTAATTTTAAAAGTCTTGGTAGTGTGTTTCAGAGAGCTTGTGCCCGCTTTAGAAAAGTTAAATTTGGAAAACGGGGAGAGAGAGGTTCAGTTTGAAGGGCATATTTTTCTCAGGTTTTTTGCCAAAACACCAAAAGTTTTTTAGAGTTGTAGACAAAGATGAGGAAGTAGGGGGCAAGGCCAGCAATATGGAAGGCTTTGTTAGTGAGTGTTTTTAAAATTTACATTTTTATTCCGTAGTGGACAACCCAATAAAGCAATGCGGGGACAGTGAAGGCATTGTTGTTGCTCTTGGGAGAAATTTTGAGCCGGGTTTCTGCATTCCCCAAAAAATTGGGGGTGGGAAAGTTTAAGTTAAAAAGAATGTTTAGTAGGATTTCAGTAAGATTTTTTAAATTTTTAAAAAAATTAGAAAGTGGGGGGTTCTGAGGGATTAAAATGTTGGATCCTGTCTGCTCTACAGTTACAGACTTGTTTTTCTTTTTTTTTTCTAAAGTAAAAGATGCAAGGCAAAAATATGGCTTCTACAATCATGACTAAATTTGGGGGCCGTGTGAGAATAAAATTTCTAAATTCTGTCATTTTTTGCCTTTTTTATTGATGTGAGTAAAATGTCATTCACATTTCGTTTGGGAATTTCGATGGAAGCGATTGATGAGCTGGTAACAACTGTGTTAAAAATTGATTTGTAGGTCAAAACTCAGCAATTAAATTTTTGGACTCTCTATAATGAATTTAAAATACGCAAGTTTAAAACCCCTCTTCAGTAACTTTGAAAACCCAAATGTACTGAAGTGCTGAGTTAAGTGAATCTATCATCAAAAAATATTATTTTTTTTAAAACAGGCTTTTACGTTACATATATTTTTAAACGTTTTAGCGTGTTTTCTATATTTTGTAAAGTTTTACTTAAAAAAATGGGAAATTGCAATTGTTTTACGGTTCAGTATTTTTTATTTTGCTCATACTTTTTGTCCTTTCAGAAAAGGTTTTCCGCTAAGCTCAACCCCCCAACAAAACCCCCGTAGGTTTTTTAACCCCTTTTTGGACAGAGCCTTTTGCGCTTAATGAGAAAGTGGGATAGACAGTTGTAGGAGCGCCGGTGTAAGTGTTTTAAGCAAATTAAGAAAAATTTTGTCTCCAGCCGGGTACCCCCGGGGGGATATATTGAGAAAGATTTTTGAAAACCCGGGTCAGGGGCACAAAGAAGGAATTTTTGAAAGACAATCTTCATTTTTTAAAATTATTAAAAATTATGGTAAAAAATGACCACAAGCGTTTCAAGGAGTGAGTGTTTCCCGGTGAAATTGTCTCACGGGCCAGTTTTTTTATTTTTTTGATATACTTTTTTCCTTTCAGAAAAAAGTTTTTTGCTAAGCTCTTTAACCCTTAAAACCGCGTAGCTTTTTTAACCCTTTTGAGACAGAGCCCCCGGTTTTTTCG
>JARQOD010000002.1:437646151-437773776 GCA_033576555.1 Oophaga sylvatica
CACGTAGCACCAAAACAGCGCTGCGGTAACCCCGCGGGGGTTGTGCCCAAAGCCCCCAACCTCCCCTCCAGCTGGGATGTACTGCGGTAGACCGGTCTCCCCCCTTTTACAGCCGCCCCGGGTGCAGTATTATGTTAGGGTCTCGGAAGCACCAAAAAATTATGTGGAAAGGTCGTTTCACCCGGGGTCTCCGCGGCGGAGGGGCTATTAAAAGGCACAAAAACGAACTCTGTACCCCGCGAGTCGCCAAAAAAACCCGACGCGCTGTGGCAATATTGCAAATTTGTTAATACAGAGCCGCTAAAAAGGAGTGGCAGCCTTTGGGCGATGTGTGCGAACTCATACCCCAACGGCCAAAATAAACAGTAGGGCGCTGTCTAGCTTTGGCGAACCCTGTTACGTCACAGAGCTGCTGAGACAAACTTCTGTGTCCTGTCAGGCACCCAGGTACACAGTTAACTGCTAAGCGAACATAGAACGTGATCATGCGCTAATGTCCTCGCGGGAGTCACCCACAATCTATGGCGTCTGAACGCCAGACCCTGAATACGGCAATCAAACTCCTCACTGGTATAGCGGTAACTAGGGCAACTAGGACACCGACCTGACCAGCTAGCATACCAAACTCCTCACCGATTAAGTTGGTATTCTAGGGGCTAATATTTCAGCCGGGCCCTAGCCACACACACGCATGACACACTGACGCATAGCATAAAAAGATTGATACTAGCGCATGGCGCCAGCCATGCTACCCTTTTATAGTAACAGCTACAGGACCTACCAGAAACAAGGACAATGAAACTTGTTCCAGAACACCAGTAGTCACAGGACCTTCCTGGCGGACCAATAGGAGCTGCTGCAGTACCGTGGCATGTGACCCCTGATCTCCAATGAGAGATCTCACTCTGGGCATGTCAGAAGGGGAAAACAAGGATTTTGTCCAAAAGACGTCTGCTCGCCGCTAACCAGTACTAGGCCCACAATAGCAGAGCCTGGAGGAGCAGCAGTAATCCTCGCACACTGTTAGACTGGGACGAAACACTGGGACCAAATGTCAAGCTGAGCAGGCTCTACTGTGAATGGAGATGAATTGGAGACGCAGTGGGACTGGTTTGAGACTCCCCCCTGTGCACAGTGGAATTCAAACCCCAACATACCCTTCAAAGATGAGAGTCTGGGAGCAGTTGCAAAAGAAAAGGGTTATTTATTCCAAAGGGTATGCAAGCAATATTAAGTTGAGGATGTCAACAATTTTGCCAAACCCAGTTTTGGTGTTTTTTGGTGAAATTATATGTATTCTGCCTTTTTTTTTCTCTGTTTTATTTATGTTATTCCAATACAAAGGAAATAAAACATGTGTATAACAAAATGTTTAATTGCAATAATTTTGGTGGGAGAAATACTTAATTTTCTGGAAAAATTTCAAGGGTGCCAACGCTTCAGATGTAATTGTATATATTGCTACAGGACACTTGGGGGGAGGGGTTCATCACTCTACTCACCACTCAGAGTATCTACATTCAGGAGCTACCATGCATTCCTGGGGCCTATATATCTGGACTTGGTCACAAATGGATGAGCAGCTGACACATAACTTGGACGGACACATTATGGACAAGCAGCTGATAAAACTTCTACACAGGATGCAGAGGCAGATAGATGAATAAGCCGCAACTAGTGATGAGCAAGTATACTCGTTGCTCTGGTGGTCTCTGAGTATTTGGAAGTGCTCGGATATTTAGTTTCTGTTACCGTAGCTGCATGATTAGCGGCTATTTGACAGCCTGAAAACATGTGGGAATTCCCTAACAATAAGACATTTCTCACATGTATTCAGGCTGTCAAGTAGCCACAAATCATGCAGCTACGGCAACAGAATCTAAATCTCGAACAGTTCCAAATACTCGGAGACCACCCGAGCAACGAGCATACTCGCTCATCACTAGCCGCAACCAATTAAATGAACTAACCATGGGAGTAATTCACATATTTTATATTTGCTACAATGATTCGTTTTGTAAAGATGGCTCAGCAATAAATATGACACCACAGTCAAAAAAATATAGTATGCACAAATAGCATGACCCGAAGGCAATGCTGAAACGCGCGTTGGGGTCAATGCAGGTGCCGCGGTATCCTCCTCATTCATTTGGGTAAGATGTGCTCATACTTGGTTCTATAGCCTTAACGTTGTCCTCAGAGAGTTTTTTTCTCCTCTTTCTGTTCTCCATGCTTATTGTTGCAAAGACACAATACAAATATTGAGTCAACTTCTTCCTTTTTTTATCTGGCTTTAGGTGTGATTTTCATATTATATACACCTTTTACTTGCAATAGATGAGTTTGAACGAGCGTCACCTGCTAAAAACAAAGTTATTTGGAAAGGTGCCAACAATTTTGTCCTGCCTATTATGGGGTTTTGTATCTAATTTGCCTTTTTTTCCTCTGTTTTTTATGTTGTTCAAATACACACAAAGGAAATAGACATGCGTGTCGAACCAAACATGTGTAATTAATATATTTCATATTCTGGAAGAATTTCAATGGTACCAACACTTTTGGTCATGACTATATATGTACAGAGACACATCAGTTTATGTAAGGTGAGTACAGTATACATCTTTACAGTATAGTCTGTGAGATCTATGAAGGAGACCACCCAGATTGATTAGTTGCTTTATGACTTTCTTTGGATGTTTGTCTCAGTTCAAGCAGGTTTAGTATCAAGCCTGGAATTTCATTATATACATTTTGTCCTCTAAAGTAAGGATGCCTTCAGTCTTTTAATTAGAGTCTACATAAGCTCAAGCAGTAACATTTAATAGAACTGAAAGTGTTTTGCTAGTTGTTCTGTACAGTGTAACAGTGCCAACAAGAACCTTCCAGTAATTAAGACGGTAAACATAGCTGGACAATGATTCTCAACAGCTCCAAATTTGATTAGTGGAGTAGCTATACCCTCATTGGTCATTGAGATCAACAACATTAAAGTGTGGGTTCTACTCCTGTATTGGCTGTTAATTGGTCATGTACAACAGATTAGGCTGTGTGCTCAGATCTCCCAATACAGACTGTGGCACAACGGACCTGAGGGCACAGCTGAGTTATGTAGTCACATAAAGCTGAACAGATCCATCATTGGTTTCTATGATGATTGCTTCACTTTGATAAGAGATACTTTTTAAAGTTAATGTATGATAAGAGAACTTCATAAAAACAATACAGGTGGGGTGTTGTGAATATGCTGGAGGCGGCTTCTGAGCTGAGACTCCCTCCGGTGGTTGCTGAGGGTAATGAATTGATTACCGATGGCCTTCAGCTGGCGCTGAATGGTAGGATATAAGTGGCCTGAGTTCCCAGCAGCCTTGCCGGTTATCAATTGTTCCTTCTGGTCTTGCTTGAAGCACTGCTAGTTTCCTGCTCTCCTTTAGATAAGTGTTTGCTGTTTTTTTTTTCCTCTGTTTCATTTTCTCTGCTGGTTTGCTGCTTGCAGTGGACTGCAGCCTGTCCCCTTTTGGGGTCTGGCGCTGCAATTGTGCTCCGTTTGTGTCTGCATTTTTGCTTTGCTCCTTTGTTACTTTTTATTTGCTGAATAGCGTTTTGTTACATCAGAGATCTGATTTAGGTGGGTGAGATCATGTGATCTCAGGTTTTTTGGCAATCAGAAGTGTTGGTATTTTTGTTAGGGTTTTGTTGGATTGCAGTCAGAATTCTTTCCTGTACTTTTCTGTCTAGACAGTTGGGCCCCAGGGTTTGCTCATTTTATTTTCTGTCTGTGTCCGTGCTTTCTTCTTGTCTAACCGCCATTACATGTTTGGGGGCTTCCTATTTTCTTTGGGGATTGCTCCTGGGCAGATAGCTTTCATCTTTCTGCCTTTAGGTGTAGTTATCTCTCAGGCTGTGACGAGGCATCTAGGATCACCGTAGGAACGCTCCACGGCTACTTCTAGTTGTGTGGTTAGTTCAGGTTACTGCAATCCAATAGGTTCCAGCCTCTCTAGTGTATTACCGCTTTTGCTATTTTTTGCTATTTCTCCTCAGTTAGCAAAACATAACAGTGGGGTCTGTTCTTAACAACCTTTATCAATGTGCTCTACTATGAACATTTTATATAGCAATTTACCGTATTTTTCGGACCATAAGACGCACTTTTTTTCCCCCAAAATTTGGGGAAAATGGGGGTGCGTCTTATGGTCCCAACATACCTAAAAATCCGATGGCGGCGGTGGTCTCGGTGGCGGCGGCAGCCTTCCTGTGGTGTCTGGCCAGCAGGGGGCTCTGTGCTGCGTGGGGGGCTCCGCCGGCACTTCCCTTTTAGCCGGGCAGCCCCCCACAGCTCCGCTGCTGCGGGCTCCTGATAGATGGCCGCCAGGGGCCTCCGGTAAGATGGCCGCCGAATCTCATTCAAGTCTCGGCAATGAGATCTCTTCTCCCGAGACGTTGCTGAGACTTGAATGAGATTCGGCGGCCATCTTACCGGAGGCCCCTGGCGGCCATGTTTGAGGATGCCACCGAGTTGCAGAGGGAGCGGAGCTGCGGGGGGCTTTCCGGCTAAGACCGAAATGCCGGCGGAGCCCCCCCGCAGGACAGAGCCGGCTGCTGCCCCGGCACCACCGCACGGGCAGACTTCGTCGGGACCGCCACCGGAGGCCCCTGGCGGCCATCTATCAGGAGGCCACAGCAGCGGAGCTGCGGGGGGCTGTCTGGCTAAGAGGGAAATGCCGGCGGAGCCCCCCACGCAGCACAGAGCCCTGCTGCTGGCCAGACACCATAGAGCACAGGAGGCTGCATTGGGACCACCGCTATGGGATGTGAGTACCATACATTGCACAGCCACCTCACACAGCACAGTCACCCCACACAGCACAGCCACCCCACAGAGCACCCTGCAACACAGAGCATTTCAGACTGTAAGACGGACCCCCATTTGACACATTATTTTTTTTCCCTATTTTCCTTCTGAAAATTTGGGGTGCGTCTTATGGTCCGGTGCGTCTTATAGTCCGAAAAATACGGTACCACTAAAGAATAAGGAAGGACCCTCCATTTACTACCTGTACTCACCTTTATTTTCAATAGCACAAAGTAAACTTTCCTTTTCACTTCCATTGATATGTAAGCAGTTGATCTGAATGCAACAGTGGAAAAAACAGGTGGGATCAACAATCTACTTCTACTTTATTCACTTAATAGGGTTAAATATGGGAAAGAATATTATCACAGATAAATCGCACAAGTACAATATTCACAGTATCATTTACAGGCAATTACTTGCATAGAGATACAGTATATATAAACCAAAAGAACCAAAAAATGAGCTTAATTACTGAATGAAAATAATTTTATTGAAGAAAAAAACATAATATAATAATGAATAAAAAATATTTCAAAGCCAATAAACAGATGCTAAAAAAATCCACAGACAATCTGAAGGAGACCTCAATGTATAAGACTCACATATGAAAAATTCAAACAAAAATTAAAAACAATATATATTCGTTAATTAAAAAAGTTCATAAGAAAAAATACATGGCCATAAGGAAACATACATACATATCAATTTATTATAAATACAAAAAATGTGCAAAAAATGCAATCACTGTGCAAAAAAAGTGCATATAGTGCTGGAAGTCCAATGAATGAATATATAAACAATAGAGGACTAACAATATCAAATGACTTTCATTAAAATGCATTCACTGCATAAATAAGTGAAAAATAGAGCACATATATTGATATACAAATGAGGACACAGACAAGTCTGATCGTCATTCATAAGTAAATATATATAGTGAAAGCAAAAATAGTGCACATATATTGATATATGAATGAGGACACAGACAAGTTTGATCGTCATTCATAAAAAATATATATAGTGGAAACATTCTCATTGTGCCGCAAATAAAATAACGAAATAAACAAAGCGATATCTTAAAAGTGAGGGTATGAATCCTTCATATGCCCAAGTATACTAACAGAACTAATCCCTAACATGAACTTACATAGGTGAGTGAGATAAAAAAAAGAGGAACTCCAGCCGCCCCAAAGCGCGTTTCGTGTTAGTCACTTCCTCAGGAGACATATATACAGTATATAGACAGTATATTGGTTAGTACATTACAAGAGAAATGTCCTCGAGATCAGTTCAGGGTCTACAATCCAACCTTGGTCTAACCATAAAGAGGACAAATGCAAAAATTAGCGGAAACAGTCTCTAGGTTAATCTTGCAACATTACGGGCCCTGAGAATGTACAATAACACTTTCTGGGACCATTTAGCATCAGCCGGACCTCATTTCATCTGTGTAGCGCCCGCGTCCCTGCCTGCTGCCAGACAGGGACGTCGCTCTCCTCACCTGCGCTCAGCGTCCTCGGTGCTCCCAGCCTCCTCTGCGCCTCTGGCATCCTCGGTGTCCTCCTTCCGCCCTGCTGGTCCCGCGCGCTCCTTCCCTGCTACTGGCCTTAGGGCGCGCGCCCGCACCCTCCCCCGCTCTTAAAGGAGCCGCGCGCATTTTCCAAATCAGTCTCCAGCCAATGCTGGAGGACTCCACCCTATATTAAGGGCTTCCTCCTTAATGTAGGTGCCCGAGCAATGTTGTTCCTGTGCAGTCTAACTCTGTTTCAGCCATCAGCTCCTGATTCCAGTTACCTGCCTGTTACCTGTCGGCTTGCCTGTCTGCCATCCGTCTGCAGTTCCATCCAGAGGTTCGGACGTCATCTGCAGAGATCCCCGGCTCTTGCCTGCTCACCTAGGAGCGATCATCTGCCATCCGACTGCAGCTCCATCCGGAAGTTCGGACATCATCTGCGGAGATCCCCGGCTCTTGCCTGCTCACCTGGGAGCGATCATCTGCCATCCGACTGCAGCTCCATCCGGAAGTTCGGACATCATCTGCAGAGATCCACGGCTCCTGCCTGCTCACCTGGGAGCGATCATCTGCCATCCGACTGCAGCCTACCTGGAGGCTCCACCATATCAGGTCGTATATGCCTGCCCTGTTCTAGAGACTGCCTGGTCACTTGCCGTGACAACCTGCCTGTCCAGAGACTGCCTGGTCACTTGCCGTGACAACCTGCCTGTCCCAGAGACTGCCTTGGTCACTTGCTGTGACAACCTGCCTGCCCAGATACTGCCTGGTCACTTGCCGTGACAACCTGCCTGTCCCAGAGACTGCCTTGGTCACTTGCTGTGACAACCTGCCTGTCCCAGAGACTGCCTTGGTCACTTGCTGTGACAACCTGCCTGTCCAGAGACTGCCTGGTCACTTGTCGTGACAGCCTGCCTGTCCAGAGACTGCCTCGTCACTTACCGTTATAACCTGCCTGCCCAGAGACTTCCTTGGTCACTTGCTGTGACAAACCTGCCTGTCCAGAGACTACCTATATCCCCTGCCGTGATTCCTGCCCTTTTCCCGGGTGCCACCCGCTCTCTTACAAGTAAACTCTCTTGTACAATAAAGCTTTGTGGTTCCACCAACCTGACCTGTCTCATCAGTAGTTCCACCCACCAGACCCGTTACAGTTTGCTCGGGCCATGGAACCCGGTGGCACCCAAACCCCTTCACTCCCGGAACTGTGTCATGAGCTGTCTCGCCAGAGGTCTCAACAGGAGGCCATCCTGGGTCACCTGCGGAACGTCAATTTCCGTCTGGACACTCTGAATTCATCACCAGCAACCATCGCTGGAGCCATGACTCATAATCCGTCAGTCCCGCTGATTCCCAAATCCGTGGTTTCCATTCCCGGACCCCGACTGTCAGCTCCTCCTAGGTTTGGAGGCGATCCTGCTCTGGCTCGGGGTTTCATTAATCTGTGCACCCTGCATTTTGAACTCCTGGCACACCAGTTTAACTCTGACCGGGCCAAAATTGCCTTCATCATGTCCCATCTCACCGGAGAGGCCCTGGCCTGGCTTAATCCTCTCTGGGAGAGAGAGGATCCTCTGGTATCTGACCTGCCTGCTTTTCTCTCGGCCTTCCGGAAGGTATTCGATGAACCTGGACGGAGGACTTCCTCTGCATCATCTCTGCTGCGTCTCCGTCAGGAGAGCCTCACCGTTGGTCAATATGCCATACGGTTCCGGACTTTAGCCTCAGAACTAGCTTGGGACAATGAAGCTCTAATTTCGGTCTTCTGGGAGGGTCTGTCCGGCCGTATTAAAGACGAACTTGCCGGTCGGGACATTCCAACCTCTCTAGACGATTTAATAGATCTTGCCAATCGAATTGATCTACGGTTCCAGGAACGAGCCGAAGAGATCACCCGTAAAAAAAAATTTCCCATCCTGCACCCTCGTGTCAGAGATCCATAACCTCTTCCGTTTCTCCTCAGGTGCACACTGCTGAGCCTATGCAGGTCGACCAGACCAAGATGGTCAAAGCCCGTCAGGACTCACGCCGTGCCGAGAAAAGTTGCTTCTACTGCGGCAGTAAGGAGCACTGGATCCAAACCTGTCCGGAGAGGTCGGGAAACGTGTTGTGAATGGGTTTGAGATGAGTTCTGAGCAGAGGCTCCCTCTGGTGGTTACAAGCGGTACTAGTGAGGATTGTGAGGACTGGGAATCAGGTGTTACTGATTGGTCTTATTTAAGGGAATCATTTTCCCATCAGGGTTGCCGGTGATCAATTGTTCTGGTCTGAATCCTTCTTTCCAGTTTCCCTTGTAGCCTGCTGTGTCGTGTCTGCATCTCCTTCTATCAGATAAGACAATTTCTTATTTTGTGTTTTTGCTATATTTTTGCATTTTGTCCTGCACTTCTGTGGGGCCTTCTGGGTCACCTCCGGGGGCTTTTGCCCTCTCAGTTTAGTTCAGCCACTGTGTTTTGTACTTTTGCTTTTTCCAGTTTTTCAGTGGCTGCTGTTTTGTTTTTGTTACACCAGAGAACTAATTTAGGTGGTAGAGGTCGTGTGATCTCAGGTGATTTTGAAATTAGTAGAGTTGGTGTTTTTTTGGAATCTATGAGATTGCAGTACCCTGACTAACCACCGTAACTAGAGGCAGCCGTGGAGCGTTCCTACGTTGGTCCTAGACGCCTCGTCACAGCCTGAGAAACTAACTACACCTAAAGATAGAAATAGGAAAGCTATCTGCCCCGGAGCAGAACCCAAAGATAATAGAAAGCCCCCAAACATGTAATGGCGGTTAGACAAGAGGAAATACTGACACAGAAAGAAAATAGTATGAGCAAACGCTGGGGCCCAAACTATCTAAATAGAAAAGGATAGGAAGGGTACTTACTGCAATCTCAGAAAACCCTGAAAAACACCAACTCTACTAATTTCAAAATCACCTGAGATCACACGACCTCTACCACCTAAATTAGTTCTCTGGTGTAACAAAAACAAAACAGCAGCCACTGAAAAAACTGGAAAAAGCAAAAGTACAAAACACAGTGGCTGAACTAAACTGAGAGGGCAAAAGCCCCCGGAGGTGACCCAGAAGGCCCCCACAGAAGTGCAGGACAAAATGCAAAAATATAGCAAAAACACAAAATAAGAAATTGTCTTATCTGATAGAAGGAGATGCAGACACGACACAGCAGGCTACAAGGGAAACTGGAAAGAAGGATTCAGACCAGAACAATTGATCACCGGCAACCCTGATGGGAAAATGATTCCCTTAAATAAGACCAATCAGTAACACCTGATTCCCAGTCCTCACAATCCTCACTAGTACCGCTTGTAACCACCAGAGGGAGCCTCTGCTCAGAACTCATCTCAAACCCATTCACAACAGAAACGCCTGTGTCTAGGTTCGCTCGGAGAGGTCAATCTAGACAAAAATAAATCCTCTTCATCCTGCTGCTGTCGGTTTCAATTCTGCTCGGTAAGAACCGCCACTTCGAAATGGCCCAACTTGATTCTGGAGCAGCTGGGAATCTCGTGTCACAGGCTCTAGTAGAGAAGTATCACATTCCCACCAAACCTCTTGTTGAACCTGTATCTGTTGCTGCTGTGGATGGGGGCCTCCTACCTCGTCCCATCCGACTTATCACCGAAGTCATAACCCTGCAGGTGGGAATGTTGCATTCTGAGAGCATCTCGTTTCATGTTTTACCCGGACTCTCTCATGCTTTCTTACTAGGTCTGCCTTGGCTCCAAAAACATGCACCTGTGCTCGACTGGCAGAATGGAGAGGTTCTTCGCTGGGGACAGGACTGTCATAAAACGTGTCTGGTGCCTGTTCATCCTGTCTATTCTTCTCCTACACCTGCTAATCTACCTGGACTCCCGATTCCATATTGGTCATTTGCTGATGTCTTCAATAAAAAGGAAGCAGAGACATTACCCCCGCATAGACCATATGATTGCCCGATTGACCTGTTGCCCGGTACTACGCCTCCCCGTGGGCGTATTTACCCGTTGTCTGCTGCTGAGACCAGGTCGATGTCCGAATATATCGAGGAGAACTTAGCAAAGGGATTCATCCGGAAATCTACCTCCCCAGCGGGAGCAGGTTTCTTCTTCGTTAAAAAGAAAGACGGATCTCTCCGTCCTTGTATTGACTACAGAGGCCTAAATTCGATCACGGTGAAGAATAAGTACCCTCTTCCGCTCATTCCAGAACTGTTTGATCGTCTTAGAGGGGCTAGTGTCTTCACCAAACTAGATCTTCGTGGAGCATACAACCTGGTTCGTATCCGTCGAGGAGATGAATGGAAGACGGCATTCAACACCCGGGACGGCCACTACGAGTACTTGGTGATGCCCTTTGGTCTCTGTAATGCTCCAGCAGTCTTTCAGGAGTTGGTCAATGACATCTTCCGGGACCTCCTCTACTCCTGTGTTGTGGTGTACCTTGACGACATCTTGGTCTTCTCTCCGGATCTTCAGTCTCACCGGAGGGATGTTCGTCAGGTTCTGCTCAGGCTCAGGCAGAATCACCTCTTCGCCAAATATGAGAAGTGCCTCTTTGAGCAGACTTCGCTTCCGTTTCTGGGCTACATTATTTCTCAGACAGGCCTACGAATGGATCCAGAGAAACTGTCTGCCATCGAGAAATGGCCCCGACCAGAGGGGTTGAAGGCCATTCAGCGGTTCCTGGGATTCGCTAACTATTACCGTCTCTTCATACCGCACTTCTCTTCCAGGACTGCTCCAATCTCAGCGCTCACTCGCAAGGATGCTAACCCCAAACAGTGGACGACCGAAGCAGAGGAGGCCTTCCTTTCTCTTAAACAGGCCTTCTCTTCCGCTCCAGTGCTGCATCGCCCAGATGGCAACAAGCAGTTCTTCCTGGAGGTGGACGCTTCCTCTGCTGGAGCCGGAGCGGTTCTTACCCAAAAATCGCCATCCGGGAGGATGGTATCCTGCGGTTTCTTCTCCAAACTCTTCTCCTCCTCCGAGCGCAACTACTCCATAGGAGATCGAGAGTTATTGGCCATTAAGTTGGCATTGGAGGAGTGGCGTTACCTACTCGAAGGGCTCTTCATCCGGTAATCATCTACACGGACCACAAAAATCTGGCATACCTCCAGCAGGCACAGAGACTTAATCCTCGCCAAGCCCGGTGGTCCTTGTTTTTTGCCCGCTTCGATTTTCTTTTGCATTTTCGCCCAGCTGACAAAAACGTCAAGGCGGATGCCTTGTCTCGGTCTTTCCTGGTGTCGGATCTCGAAGATGAGCCTAAACATATCATCGATCCCGCCAGAGTGATGCAGGTGGCTCCCGTGAGTCTAAATCGTCTCCCTCCTGGTAAGACGTTCGTATCAGAAACCGATCGGAAGAGAATCCTACATTGGGGTCACTCGTCTAAACTCGCTGGCCACGCTGGTCAAAAAAAGACCCTCCAACTCATTACCCGGCATTATTGGTGGCCTACCCTGCACAAAGACGTAATAGACTTTGTTTCTGCCTGTGTTTCCTGTGCCCGCAACAAAGTTCCGAGACACCTGCCTGCCGGCCGTCTTCTTCCGCTTCCTGTACCCGCTGCCCCCTGGCAGCATATAGCCATGGACTTCATTACTGATCTTCCCGTCTCTGCTGGTTGTACAGTCATTTGGGTGGTCGCTGACCGCTTTTCCAAGATGGCTCACTTCATTCCTCTGCCAGGTCTTCCGTCTGCACCCGAGTTGGCTAAAGACTTTATCCGCCACATCTTCCGTCTTCATGGTCTGCCTCGTCACATTGTGTCGGATCGTGGGGTTTAGTTCACCTCACGTTTCTGGAGAGCCACTTGTAAGTTGCTAGACGTCACCCTGGATTTTTCCTCCGCTTACCACCCACAGTCCAATGGACAAGTTGAACGAATAAATCAGAATTTGACCAGTTATCTTCGACACTTCGTTAATGCCCACCATTCTGACTGGGTGGAGCTCCTGCCTTGGGCCGAATTCTCCTACAATAATCATGAGAGCGAATCTTCCACCAAGTCTCCGTTTTTTGTAGTCTTCGGTCAGCACCCTCGGATCCCTGTCCCTGTTTCCATCTCTGTGGACAATCCAGCTGCGGAATCTCTGGTTAGAGAGTTCTCCTCCATCTGGGAGAGTACCCGGTCCGCACTCATTCAGTCATCCGAGCGCATGAAAAGACATGCTGACAAAAAACGTCTGGATCCTCCTCAATTCCGTCCTGGGGACAAAGTCTGGCTTTCGTCCAAATATGTTCGACTCAAAATTCCGTCCTACAAGTTAGGTCCTCGGTTCATCGGTCCTTTTGAGATCATCAGTCAGATCAATCCGGTGTCCTATAAATTGAAACTCCCGGCCAATTTGAGAATTCCTAATTCTTTTCATGTATCTCTCCTCAAACCTGTGGTTCTGTCATGTGTGCATCGCCACGAAGATCGTCGCGGTTGCACATTCTGACTTCTCACAGCTGAGTTGCTGTTTCTTTGTGTTTGGCAGTTAGGGAGTTAATTCTGTCTGTGCTCAGTTCTGGGACTGGGTGCAGTTTTCTCCCGGCTGCAATTAATTATTTGTTGATTGGTTTCCTTTAAATCTCTGGTTGTCTGTGTTGGGGGTTGCCAGTGAGATTCTTCATGCAGACCACAGATAGGATTGTATCTGTATAGACTTAAGTTAAAGAGCTCCTTAGTTGTTTTAAGCTCACCTTGCTTAGAGTTTAATATCCCAGATCATTTATGTTCCTTCTGTGTTTGAGTGTGTATGCAAGTCTGTGTTTTCTCCAGTCTGTCTTATATGTCTAATCTGTGTATTTAGCAGAGATCAGCCCATATCCCTTTGGTGGTAATCAGAATCCTTCTTAGGACTGATTACAGGGTTCAGGGACTGATAGGAGACAGGGTTAGGCTGGAGACTTGGACCTCTGAACCATTATCAGTACCTCCAAGGTGAGGGATTAGTTAGGACCCCAGTTTAGGGTCAGGTTAGACCCCCGGTCCTCCTCTTTCCTGTGACAGTGTATCAAGTCCTCAAGATTAACCCTGAGTTCAACGGATATCGTGTCAGGTAAATCTATTCTATATTTACATGCTGATGTTGCTAATCTATATGTTGTATAGAGTGTTGTTCTTTTAAGAATAGTTTACTGACATCGTACACATATCATAAGACCGCGTGACAGGTTCTTAACTCTTTTTTTAAGTCTACAGGTACACCTCCTGCTCCAGTGTCTGTTGATGATGAATTTGAGGTAGAGAACATTCTGGCCACAAAAAGGGTAGGAAGAAAGACTTATTTTTTGGTGGATTGGAAGGGGTTTGGTCCTGAGGAGAGAACCTGGGAGCCTCGGGAGAACATCCATGCCCCTCTTATCCTAGCTAAATTTCTTTCTGGCCTAAAGAAGGGGGGGCCTAGAGGGGGGTACTGTAGCGCCCGCGTCCCTGCCTGCTGCCAGACAGGGACGTCGCTCTCCTCACCTGCGCTCAGCGTCCTCGGTGCTCCCAGCCTCCTCTGCGCCTCTGGCATCCTCGGTGTCCTCCTTCCGCCCTGCTGGTCCCGCGCGCTCCTTCCCTGCTACTGGCCTTAGGGCGCGCGCCCGCACCCTCCCCCGCTCTTAGAGGAGCCGCGCGCATTTTCCAAATCAGTCTCCAGCCAATGCTGGAGGACTCCACCCTATATTAAGGGCTTCCTCCTTAATGTAGGTGCCCGAGCAATGTTGTTCCTGTGCAGTCTAACTCTGTTTCAGCCATCAGCTCCTGATTCCAGTTACCTGCCTGTTACCTGTCGGCTTGCCTGTCTGCCATCCGTCTGCAGTTCCATTCAGAGGTTCGGACGTCATCTGCAGAGATCCCCGGCTCTTGCCTGCTCACCTAGGAGCGATCATCTGCCATCCGACTGCAGCTCCATCCGGAAGTTCGGACATCATCTGCGGAGATCCCCGGCTCTTGCCTGCTCACCTGGGAGCGATCATCTGCCATCCGACTGCAGCTCCATCCGGAAGTTCGGACATCATCTGCAGAGATCCACGGCTCCTGCCTGCTCACCTGGGAGCGATCATCTGCCATCCGACTGCAGCCTACCTGGAGGCTCCACCATATCAGGTCGTATATGCCTGCCCTGTTCTAGAGACTGCCTGGTCACTTGCCGTGACAACCTGCCTGTCCAGAGACTGCCTGGCCACTTGCCGTGACAACCTGCCTGTCCCAGAGACTGCCTTGGTCACTTGCTGTGACAACCTGCCTGCCCAGATACTGCCTGGTCACTTGCCGTGACAACCTGCCTGTCCCAGAGACTGCCTTGGTCACTTGCTGTGACAACCTGCCTGTCCCAGAGACTGCCTTGGTCACTTGCTGTGACAACCTGCCTGTCCAGAGACTGCCTGGTCACTTGTCATGACAGCCTGCCTGTCCAGAGACTGCCTCGTCACTTACCGTTATAACCTGCCTGCCCAGAGACTTCCTTGGTCACTTGCTGTGACAAACCTGCCTGTCCAGAGACTACCTATATCCCCTGCCGTGATTCCCTGCCCTTTTCCCGGGTGCCACCCGCTCTCTTACAAGTAAACTCTCTTGTACAATAAAGCTTTGTGGTTCCACCAACCTGACCTGTCTCGTCAGTAGTTCCACCCACCAGACCCGTTACAGTCTGCAGTATTTTCCTTGCTCACATCCGGTACCATAAGTCTCTGCTGAAAGTAACGGCCCATCCCACACTTCTCCTCCTTGTTGTCCGATACATTGTATGTATTTCGTCCGCTAGTTCTTCTCAGTTCCTTGTACCAGTGGAGGTGGTGGTTGGTACGAGAGTGGAGAGATTTTCTGTTCTTCTTGATAGTGGGTCCGGGGCTAATCTGGTTGACGCTCAGTTTGCTCAGGCTCAAGGTATGCATATGAGTGTATTGGTCAAACCGATCCCTATATTCTCCATTGACGCCAGGCCTCTCGGCCAAGGTAGCTTTGTTCATGAGGTTCATAACATTGACCTTCGGGTAGGGGCAATACATAGGGAACTATTATCTTGTTATGTGTTGGAGGGTCTATCTACTCCTATTGTGTTGGGACTTCCTTGGTTGGTTAAACATAACCCTGTGATTAATTGGCAGTCCAGAGATATAAGCCAATGGGGGGAGTTTTGCAAAAGTAACTGCATGAACACAGTCATCAGTGCGGTCGTGCCTAGTACTTTGCCTCCTTTTTTGGAGGACTTTGGGGATGTGTTCTCTGAGGAGGGGTGTCAGGAGTTGCCTCCTCATCGCGTGTATGACTGCTCTATTAATTTACTTCCTGATGCTAAGTTACCTAAAGCTAGGTTATATAACCTTTCTGGTCCTGAGAGGCAGGCTATGAAAGATTATATTTCGGAAAGTCTGGCCAAAGGGCATATTAGACCTTCATCTTCCCCAGTGGCCGCGGGGTTCTTCTTTGTGAAGAAAAAGATGGAGGCCTACGCCCTTGCTTGGATTTCCGCGAACTTAATCGGATTACTGTTCGAGATCCGTATCCACTCCCTCTGATTCCTGATCTCTTCAATCAAATTGTTGGTGCCAAATGGTTCTCTAAATTGGATCTCAGGGGGCGTATAATCTGATTAGGATAAAAGAGGGGGATGAGTGGAAAACGGCGTTTAACACGCCGGAGGGACATTATGAGAACCTTGTCATGCCTTTTGGTCTGACTACTGCACCAGCAGTATTCCAACATTTTGTTAATGACATTTTTCGTCATCTGGTGGGGCTGTTTGTGGTCGTATAATTGGATGACATTTTAATTTACTCACCAGATCTTGTGTCTCACCAGGAGCATGTGAGACAGGTGTTGCAGATCTTGCGAGACAATAAACTATACGCCAAACTGGAAAAGTGTGTATTCGCCGTACAGGAACTTCAGTTTTTGGGTTTCTTGGTGTCAGCCTCCGGTTTCCGTATGGACCCTGAAAAGGTGAGAGCAGTGCTTGAATGGGATCAGCCAGAGGATCTTAAGGCTCTGCAGCGTTTTCTGGGGTTTGCTAACTACTACCGGAAATTTATTTGTAATTTCTCATCTGTTGTCAAACCTCTCACTGACATGACAAGAAAAGGGACGGATTTTTCTAAATGGTCGGACAAAGCTTGCCAAGCTTTTTCCTCTTTGAAAAAATGTTTTGCTTCGGCACCCGTTCTCATCCAACCAGATGCATCACAGCCGTTCGTTGTGGAGGTGGACGCGTCTGACGTAGGGGTGGGTGCAATATTGTCCCAGGGTCCGTCCCCTGGTAAATGGCATCCGTGCGCTTTCTTTTCTAAAAAATTGTCATCCGCCGAAAGGAATTATGATATCGGCAATAGGGAACTTTTGGCCATTAAGTTGGCTTTTGAAGAATGGCGTCACTTTTTGGAGGGGGCAGTCCACCCGGTCACCGTCATTACTGATCACAAGAACCTGCTGTATTTGGAATCTGCTAAGCGTCTGAATTCCAGACAAGCTCGATGGTCGTTGTTTTTTACCAGGTTTAATTTTGTTGTCACTTATCGCCCTGGATCTAAGAATGTTAAGGCGGATGCCTTGTCTCGCAGTTTCCCAGGGGCCAGGAAAATGGATGACCCGATTCCCATCCTTCAGGAGGGGGTGGTAGTGTCGGCTGTATGTTCTGAGCTTGAGGAGGAGGTGTTAGAGGCTCAGGGGGACTCCCCTGCAGGACCTCCAGGGAGACTGTTTGTCCCAAATCAGTTGAGACAAAAGGTTATTGAGGCACATCATAATTCTGCTTTAGCAGGACATCCAGGGAGTAAGGCTACTTTAGATCTCCTTTCTCGCCGGTTTTGGTGGCCTAACGTTAATAAAGATGTTTTAACTTTTGTCGCGTCCTGTGGGGTTTGTGCTCGCTCTAAGACCCCTCATACCCGTCCGTCTGGGACCCTCTTACCCTTGAAACTTCCGGAGCGTCCATGGACTCATTTGTCTATGGACTTCATCACGGACCTTCCTCAGTCGTCAGGGAAGACTGTCATACTGGTGGTTGTTGACAGGTTCAGTAAGATGGCACATTTCATTGCTCTTCCTGCCCTCCCTAATGCTAAAACTCTGGCGCAGGTGTTCATTGGGGAGATTGTGAGACTTCATGGGTTGCCTTCTGATGTGGTGTCAGATAGGGGGTCTCAGTTTGTGTCCAAGTTTTGGAGGGCATTTTGTTTACGTCAGGGGATGCAATTGTCATTTTCCTCGGCTTTTCATCCGCAGACCAATGGTCAGACAGAGCGTCTGAATCAAAGCCTTGAGACTTATCTTCGGTGTTTTGTCTCAGAGAACCAGGAGGACTGGTCTTCTTTCTTGCCTCTGGCAGAGTTCGCTCTTAACAACAGGCGGAGCGAGTCCACTGGTAAGTCCCGTTTTTTGGGGCATATGGTTTTCATCCCCAGTTTTGTACATTCAATGGGGGGGGCCCTTCTGGGGTTCCTGAGGAGGAGCGTTTCTCGTCGTCACTTGCTTCAGTGTGGAGAGGTGTATTGAATAATCTGAGTGCTATGGGGAACCGTTATAAACGTATGGCTGATAGGAGGAGAGTTTCTGGTCCAGATCTTAATGTGAACGATCTGGTATGGTTGTCTACCAGGAATATAAAACTTAAAGTTCCCTCCTGGAAGCTGGGCCCCAGATTCATCGGGCCGTACAGGATCAGTTCCATAATTAATCCTGTGGCATTTCGTCTGGACCTCCCTCTACGTTTAAAATTCATAATGTGTTCCACAAGTCATTACTTAAGAGGTACGTGGCACCAGTCATACCATCACCTCTACCTCCTCCTCCAGTGGTGGTCAATGGTAACTTGGAGTTTCAAGTGTCAAAGATCATTGACTCACGTCTGAATCGCCGGTCCCTTCAGTACTTGGTGCATTGGAAGGGGTATGGTCCAGAGGAGAGGACGTGTGTTCCTGCGTCTGACATTAACGCAGATCGTTTGGTGCGGACCTTCCACAGAACTCACCCGGGCAAACCTGGCCCTGAGGGTCCGGAGGCCCCTCGTAGAAGGGGGGGTACTGTCATGTGTGCATCGCCACGAAGATCGTCGCGGTTGCACATTCTGACTTCTCACAGCTGAGTTGCTGTTTCTTTGTGTTTGGCAGTTAGGGAGTTAATTCTGTCTGTGCTCAGTTCTGGGACTGGGTGCAGTTTTCTCCCGGCTGCAATTAATTATTTGTTGATTGGTTTCCTTTAAATCTCTGGTTGTCTGTGTTGGGGGTTGCCAGTGAGATTCTTCATGCAGACCACAGATAGGATTGTATCTGTATAGACTTAAGTTAAAGAGCTCCTTAGTTGTTTTAAGCTCACCTTGCTTAGAGTTTAATATCCCAGATCATTTATGTTCCTTCTGTGTTTGAGTGTGTATGCAAGTCTGTGTTTTCTCCAGTCTGTCTTATATGTCTAATCTGTGTATTTAGCAGAGATCAGCCCATATCCCTTTGGTGGTAATCAGAATCCTTCTTAGGACTGATTACAGGGTTCAGGGACTGATAGGAGACAGGGTTAGGCTGGAGACTTGGACCTCTGAACCATTATCAGTACCTCCAAGGTGAGGGATTAGTTAGGACCCCAGTTTAGGGTCAGGTTAGACCCCCGGTCCTCCTCTTTCCTGTGACAGTGTATCAAGTCCTCAAGATTAACCCTGAGTTCAACGGATATCGTGTCAGGTAAATCTATTCTATATTTACATGCTGATGTTGCTAATCTATATGTTGTATAGAGTGTTGTTCTTTTAAGAATAGTTTACTGACATCGTACACATATCATAAGACCGCGTGACAGGTTCTTAACTCTTTTTTTAAGTCTACAGGTACACCTCCTGCTCCAGTGTCTGCTGATGATGAATTTGAGGTAGAGAACATTCTGGCCACAAAAAGGGTAGGAAGAAAGACTTATTTTTTGGTGGATTGGAAGGGGTTTGGTCCTGAGGAGAGAACCTGGGAGCCTCGGGAGAACATCCATGCCCCTCTTATCCTAGCTAAATTTCTTTCTGGCCTAAAGAAGGGGGGGCCTAGAGGGGGGGTACTGTAGCGCCCGCGTCCCTGCCTGCTGCCAGACAGGGACGTCGCTCTCCTCACCTGCGCTCAGCGTCCTCGGTGCTCCCAGCCTCCTCTGCGCCTCTGGCATCCTCGGTGTCCTCCTTCCGCCCTGCTGGTCCCGCGCGCTCCTTCCCTGCTACTGGCCTTAGGGCGCGCGCCCGCACCCTCCCCCGCTCTTAGAGGAGCCGCGCGCATTTTCCAAATCAGTCTCCAGCCAATGCTGGAGGACTCCACCCTATATTAAGGGCTTCCTCCTTAATGTAGGTGCCCGAGCAATGTTGTTCCTGTGCAGTCTAACTCTGTTTCAGCCATCAGCTCCTGATTCCAGTTACCTGCCTGTTACCTGTCGGCTTGCCTGTCTGCCATCCGTCTGCAGTTCCATCCAGAGGTTCGGACGTCATATGCAGAGATCCCCGGCTCTTGCCTGCTCACCTAGGAGCGATCATCTGCCATCCGACTGCAGCTCCATCCGGAAGTTCGGACATCATCTGCGGAGATCCCCGGCTCTTGCCTGCTCACCTGGGAGCGATCATCTGCCATCCGACTGCAGCTCCATCCGGAAGTTCGGACATCATCTGCAGAGATCCACGGCTCCTGCCTGCTCACCTGGGAGCGATCATCTGCCATCCGACTGCAGCCTACCTGGAGGCTCCACCATATCAGGTCGTATATGCCTGCCCTGTTCTAGAGACTGCCTGGTCACTTGCCGTGACAACCTGCCTGTCCAGAGACTGCCTGGTCACTTGCCGTGACAACCTGCCTGTCCCAGAGACTGCCTTGGTCACTTGCTGTGACAACCTGCCTGCCCAGATACTGCCTGGTCACTTGCCGTGACAACCTGCCTGTCCCAGAGACTGCCTTGGTCACTTGCTGTGACAACCTGCCTGTCCCAGAGACTGCCTTGGTCACTTGCTGTGACAACCTGCCTGTCCAGAGACTGCCTGGTCACTTGTCGTGACAGCCTGCCTGTCCAGAGACTGCCTCGTCACTTACCGTTATAACCTGCCTGCCCAGAGACTTCCTTGGTCACTTGCTGTGACAAACCTGCCTGTCCAGAGACTACCTATATCCCCTGCCGTGATTCCCTGCCCTTTTCCCGGGTGCCACCCGCTCTCTTACAAGTAAACTCTCTTGTACAATAAAGCTTTGTGGTTCCACCAACCTGACCTGTCTCGTCAGTAGTTCCACCCACCAGACCCGTTACAGTCTGCAGTATTTTCCTTGCTCACATCCGGTACCATAAGTCTCTGCTGAAAGTAACGGCCCATCCCACACTTCTCCTCCTTGTTGTCCGATACAGGCATGTGTATCTGGCCAGGTATCCTCAGGAATTCTTCAGGACTTAACCACCGATGAGTGTCTCTTTGGTTCGTATCGATAGGGCTGGTCCTTGGCTGTTGACCAGCGTTATCTGAGTCCGGAGCCTTGACCGGCGTCGTTTGTGTTTTCGCTGATTGATTAAACTTAGTTTGGACCCTGCTGGTCTAATGGCTGTTACATGCTGCCACATGACCTGGTGTCGTCCTCTAAACTCTTCCCCTGCGGATCATTTCTTTTTTACGTTCACTTCCAGTTTTGTCCAACAGATTGCGGTGTTTGCTTACTGTAACTCAGTCTCTTTTGCATATCACTCTACAGACAAAACTCTACTATGCTTTTTAGCCAGTAATCTGTAAAACAAAAATAGCGTGTGTAGACTAGTTAACCACTTTCACTTGATCAACTGTGTTAATATTGGTGGGATGCATACCAGTATTGTAGTAAAAGACATGATGGATCTTCTTCACCCTCACTATAGACACCATGCAGAGATTTGAAATAATAGCTCAGTGTTAAAAGTCACTGGGAATTCTTGCCAGCTGTCAATATCATGTGCACGGAAGATCATTGAAATTAATGCACAGGGTTTAATGAAATTTTGATATTTATGTGACATTTTGGCAGCTTTCAGTTAAAGGATAATTTTTTTTTCCAGCTGTGGCTCTTCAGTCATGCTAATGGAAGTGAGAGGATCACCTATGTGAATATGTCTGCCACCTGTCGGGGATAAAGCTTAAATGGAGCATCTTAAAAAGTGTCCAGCAGTGGAATTGTGATACAAGTGAGCACAAAGGGATGGATTGAGGCTCCCTGTAATGATCAGGATGTGCACTAAGACAATAGGATTGTGCTGTCTACAGCTGGGATGATTGTACAATGTGACAGCCAAGCAACCACAAATCTCCTAGCAGTCAAACTTGAGAAATAATGAGAAACGAGAATCAATATGATGGAAGCCGAGCCATTGGGATATTTATTACTGGTAGATCCAAGAAATAGAGGCAATTAGTGTTGTATGTCATGGAGTTCTCCATCACAGCCCAGAAGACAAGGAACGTGTTATGTGTAGTGTTGTGAATGGACTTGAAATGAGTTCTGAGCAGAGGCTCCCTCTGGTGGTTACAAGCGGTACTGGACTGTCCAGTGAAGATTGTGAGGAGTGGGAATCAGGTGTTACTGACTGGTCTTATATAAGGGAGTCGCCTTCCCATCAGGGTTGCCGGTGATCAATTGTTCTGGTCTCAATCCTTGAGTCCTGTTTCCTTTGTAGCCTGCTGTGTCGTGTCTGCATCTCCTGCTAACAGATAAGACATTTTCTTCTTTTTGTTTTTGTGCTTGATTTTTGCATTTTGTCCTGCACTTCTGTGGGGGCCTTCAGGGTCCCCTCCGGGGGCTTTTGCCCTCTCAGTTTAGTTCAGCCACTGATGTTTGTACTTTTGCTTTTTCCAGTTTTTTCAGTGGCTGCTGTTTTGATTTTGTTACACCAGAGAACTAATTTAGGTGGTAGAGGTCGTGTGATCTCAGGTGATTTTGAAATTAGTAGAGTTGGTGCTTTTCAGGGTTTTTTGGGATTGCAGTAAGTGCCCTTCCTATCCTTTTCTATTTAGGTAGTTTGGGCCCCAACGTTTGCTCATACTATTTTCTGTCTGTGTCAGTATTTCATCTTGTCTAACCGCCATTACATGTTTGGGGGCTTTCTATGTTCTTTGGGGATCTGCTCCGGGGCAGATAGCTTTCCTCTTTCTATCTTTAGGTGTAGTTAGTTTCTCAGGCTGTGACGAGGCGTCTAGGACCAACGTAGGAACGCTCCATGGCTGCCTCTAGTTGTGGTGGTTAGTCAGGGTACTGCAATCTCATAGATTCCAACTTCTCTGGTGTATTGCCTTTTTTACCTGCACTCCTCAGCTACCGAAACATAACAGTGTAGCAAAGGGAAGATCAATATGAGCAGAACATTTATCTATAGCTTACATATAATAATAATAATAATAATAATTTTTATTTATATAGCGCCAACATATTCCGCAGCGCTTTACATTTTAACAGTTTCATAACGCAAGTCATAAGTAACAACGTTAACAAGACAATAATTAAAGCAAAATAAGACGACCCTGCTCGTGAGAGCTTACAATCTACAATGAGGTGGGGGAGATACAAAGTACAGGTGTGTATATACAATGGTCTATTTACAATGATGGTCCAGCCATCTTGAGGGAGTGAGGGATTGAGATAGTGAATGGGCTACACACGCACACTTACACCTAGAATGACTTTGATTAGTGAACGTGATAGGCCGTTCTGAACAAATGTGTTTTGAGGGAGCACCTGAAACTTTGCAAATTGTGGATGGTCCTAATTTCTTGGGGTAGAGCACTCCAGAGGATTGGCGCAGCGCGGGAGAAGTCTTGGAGTCGGGAGTGGGAAGTACGGATTAGTGCAGAGGTTAGTCGAAAGTCGTTTGCAGAGCACAGCAGTCGGTTAGGCCGATAGATAGAAATGAGGGAGGATATGTAGGGGGTGCTGCACTGTGGAGAGCTTTGTAGGTGAGAACAAGTACTTTGAATTGGATCCTATAATGAATGGGCAGCAATGTAAGGACTGGTGAAGAGCGGACGCGTCCGAGTACCGATTAGCAAGATGGATGACCCTGGCTGCTGCATTAAGGATGGACTGGAGAGGGGATAGTCGAGTAATGGGCAGTCCAAGTAATAGAGAGTTGCAGTAGTCCAGGCGGGAGTGGATCAATGCTACAGTGAGGGTTTTTGTTATTTCCATGGTGAGAAAAGGGCGGATTCTAGAGATGTTCTTTAGGTGTAAGCGGCAAGAGGGGCAATAGATTGTATATGGGAGTTGAAGGAGAGAATGGTGTCAAACATAACACCCAGACAGCGAGCCTGCTGCCGGGGTGTTATTATGGTGCCACCCACGGAGAGGGAAATGTCAGATTTAGGGAGGAAAGTAGATGGCGGGAGCAGAAGAAGTTCAGTTTTGGAGAGGTTGAGTTTCAGATAGAGAGCGGACATGATGTTGGAGACCTTGGACAAACATTCAGTGGCATTCTGTAGTACAGCAGGGGTAATGTCGGGGGATGACGTGTATAGCTGTGTGTCATCAGCATAAAGATGGTACTGAAAGCCAAATCTGTTGATGGTCTGACCGATTGGGGCCGTTTAGAGAGAGAAGAGAAGGGGGCCAAGGACTGAGCCCTGAGGTACCCCGACAGTGAGAGGAAGAGGAGGTGACGTGGAGCCAGAGAACAAAACACTGAAGGAGCGGTCAGAAAGATAGGAAGAGAACCAGGAGAGAGCAGTGTCCTTAATGCCTAGAGACTGGAGCCTAGAGAGTAGGAGATGGTGGTCAACCGTGTCATAAGCTGCAGAAAGGTCGAGAAGAATGAGCAGAGAGTGGTCACCGTTACGTTTTGCTGTCAGAAGATCATTGGTCACTTTGATGAGTGCAGTTTCAGTCAAATGTAGGGGGCGGAAGCCGGACTGTGAAGGGTCTAGGAGGGAGTGAGTGGAGAGGTAAGGGGGGAGTAGACTAGGCGCTCCAAGAGTTTAGAGATGAAGGGGAGATTGGAGACCGGTCTGTAGTTGTTTGTGCAGAAAGGGTCGAGAGCGGGTTTCTTTAGTAATGGAGTAACGATGGAGTGTTTGAAGGAGGATGGGAAAATGCCATAGGAGAGTGAGAGATTAAAGATTGTAGTTAGGTGAGTTGTGACAACTGGAGAGAGAGACTGGAGGAGATGTGAGGGCATGGGGTCGGTAGTGCATGTAGTCGGACGAGAGGAGTCTGGAGACTTCTTCATCTGTGATGGGATCAAATATGGAAAGTGAGCCAGGGGAAATGCAGGGAGGGATGGGAGTCACAGCACTTGGTGGTTGGGAGCAGATTTCCTGATGGATATTATCTATTTTTTCTATAAAGTGGGAGGCCAGGTCATCAGCACAGATGTCCGTGATAGGGGCTTGTCCTTTTGGCCTGAGAAGGGAGTGAAAAGTGTCAAAAAGTTTCTTGGGGTTGTTGGCTAGTGAGGAGATCAGGGTGGTGAAGTAGGTCTGTTTGGTGAGGTGAAGGGCAGCGTTATAAGTTCTTAACATAAATTTGAAGTGGATGAAGTCTTCTGGTTTTTCTCCATAGGCGTTCAGCACTCCTAGAGCATCGCTGGAGAAGATGGCGCACATATGGCGCAGTTGATTTATAACATATGGAAATTCCTATTTTCACCAGAAATATGAGCCATATCTTTTATCCAGCATGTAATAATGACTGCTAATGATGTGTAAAGGAATGTTTCCATCAATGTTGGAAGGACGGTCTACCAATTTACCTAGTATGGTAGTAGTCCATTAGCTTTGATTCCTATTAAATAGTTATAAATTAATTGTGTTCTATCAAAATCATAAGGACTTTCAGCAACAGTACAATACCGTTTGGAGGTATCAATGGAGGTCTACACTCAAGATCTAATCTCATGGATGCCCAAACAAATGAATGTCATTAGAGATGTATAATATTCCTGTTGGCATATGCAGCAGATTAGGGTTTATTATAAGTAAAAGAAGGACTTTATGCTGACCTGACAATAGATGGCAATGTTGTGTAACGTTTCTTTCTGTTTCATGTATTGTATAAAAAATAGTCTCACTTGTACTTTCACTTTCGTTTTGTTCCTGGTTTCCTGATGCAATGCTGAAATGACTGTGCATTATTCTTTTACCTCATGTTGATAGAAGTAAAAGCTTGTTATCCCATGAAGCCTGCTCTGTGAAGTTTTCTACTGTAAAGGTGTGGATTCAGAAGCTGTGCAACAGGTTATGGGCCCAGATACAGCGTGCCCAGATACAGAGAATCCAGATACCACAGATCCCAAGCACCAAGAATACCAGATACCCAATACACTGGAACTCTCAGCAAGACCCTGGTGAATGCAGAAGAATTCTTCAGTGCAAGTCTCTCCAAACAAGTAAGATAAGTTAAAAATGACAAGTAGGACAGAGCTAAAACTCGCAGTAGCTAAACTGAATGATGAGTACTATCAGCTATGGAAGTTCAAAGTAGAGATGTTATTGTCTAAAGATGATTTATGGGAAGTAATCACTACAGATAGACTTGATCAGGATAATAAGACATGGGATAAGAAAAATAGACAAGTGAGAGCCACTATTAGCTTATTAGTGGATGATGCTCAATTAATACATATAAGAAATGAAGAAACAGTGAAAGGAATGTGGGAAGAATTAAGAAAGCTATATGAAAGACGTAGTTTAAATCACAAATTATTTTTATTAAGAAAGCTTTACAGTATGAGACTAAGTGCAGACAGTGACATGCAGAAGCATATATTCTCTATTATGGAAGTGATATCACAGCTAAGATCTATTGGTGAAGATATTAAGGAAAGCCATATAGCAGCAATTTTATTGTGCAGTTTACCAGATTCGTATACAGCTTTAATAAATGCACTAGAGACGAGACCAGAAACTGACATTACATTAGAGTTTGTGAAAACAAGACTAAGGCCGGCGTCAGACACAACTACAAAAAATCGGACCGTTTTAGTCGGTCGATTATCGGAACAAAAAGCAAACATCACACATCCGCCTGGCATCCGATTTTCCTTCAAAGATGCGATTTAGTCGCATGTGTGTGTACCTTGTAACATCCGATTTTCATCCGACTTGCGAGAATTTCTCGCAGGCTTGCAAAACTGACATATAATGGATCCAAAAGAATAGTATTTAAATCACAAAAGAAATAATAGATATATACACATAGAACACACATATATATATATATATATATATACATGTCATTGTGACATATATCTATACATATATTTATAGTTCTTACACTTCTACATACTGTAATAGCCGCTAATTCAATTGCCGGCTTTTGTGAAATCACAGAAGCCACATGAAATGATACATTGTTTAGACACAGTTAACCATGTCATTTCCTGTATTTTGATATATGGTTTGAACTTAGAATTACATAAGTATATGTGTGCAAAATTTCAGACATGTAGGGGTTAATTAAAGGTGTAAATTCGTTGAAAAAAAATGTGTGGGCTCACGCTGTATTTTCTCCACCAGACAGACAAAGCAAGCGAGTGGGGGCAGATAATAATAGCCTAGGGAGGGTACATTTTTTTGTGCCCCCCCTGGCTACTAACATCTGCCCCCAGACACCCCAGAAAGGGCAAATCTCTAATTAGATTTGCCCTTTCTGGCACTTTGCCCGTCTATTCCCATTGCCCTGTAGCGGTGGCGAATGGGTTAATAAGGGGTTAAAATGACCTTGCAATTGAAAGGTCACTTTAAGCCAGGTTAATAATTGAGAGCTGTCAATTAGACAACTATCAATTATTAATCCTATTGTATGAAAGAAAAATCAAACACACACAGTTTAATAAAAAAGAAGTTTAATGAAATAATCACACAGTTTTTGACCATATTTTATTTTCCTGCTAAAACCATTTCCTGTAATAAAAAGAAAATAAAAAAGCAAAATTGTTCTTACCAATCCGATGTACAGTCAGGTCCCACGGTGTAATCCATCAGAAAGGGTTAACAGGTTAGAGCTCGCAGAGAGCTAATGCTGTCTGCTGAGCTCTTACCCCCGAATGAATAACTTACTCTCCCAGCGAAAGGAGAGGAAGAGATGAATGAATGAAGCTTAATTGATTTATTGCCACTTTCACTTCAGTGACCTAACCTAAGGTGAAAGTGGATACAATCAATTAAGCTTCATTCATTAATCACATCCTCTCCTGTCGGCAGGAGATAAGCTCATTCATTCAGGAGCTATCAGCTGAGCATGCAGCATTAGTTGCGCTGCCTAGCTGATTGCTAGTTAACCCTTTGTGAAGGATTACATCGTGGGACGTGACAGATCGCCAGATAGGTAAGAATAATGTTGTTTTATTATTTTATATTTATTTTAGGAGATCAAGGGCGTCGCACGGATTAAGAGTAAAATAAAAGATGGTCAAAAAAAATGTGTTTTTATTTCATTAAAATTATTTATTCTTAAAGTGTGTGTGTTTTTTTATTTACTTCAATAGGATTAATAATTGATAGTTGTCAAATTGACAGCTCTCAATTATTAACCTGGCTTAAAGTGACCTTTCAATTGCAAGGTCATTTTAACCCCTTATTAACCCATTCGCCACCGCTACAGGGCAATGGGAATAGACGGGCAAAGTGCCAGAAAGGGCAAATCTAATTAGAGATTTGCCCTTTCTGGGGTGTCTGGGGGCAGATGTTAGTAGCCAGGGGGGGCACAAAAAAATGTACCCTCCCTAGGCTATTATTATCTGCCCCCACTCGCTTGCTTTGTCTGTCTGGTGGAGAAAATACAGCGTGAGCCCACGCATTTTTTTTCAACGAATTTACACCTTTAATTAACCCCTACATGTCTGAAATTTTGCACACATATACTTATGTAATTGTAAGTTCAAACCATATATCAAAATACAGGAAATGACATGGTTAACTGTGTCTAAACAATGTATCATTTCATGTCGGCTTCTGTGATTTCACAAAAGCCGGCAATTGAATTAGCGCCTATTACAGTATGTTGAAGTCTAGGAACTATAAATATATATATATATATATATACATGTCACAATTACATGTATATATATATATATATATATATATATATATATATATATATATATATGTGTTCTATGTGTATATATCTATTCTTTCTATTCTTTATTAAAGCTGTCAGTGTGATTTTACAGTATAGCCGGGGATGAATTGCCGGCTTTTCTAAAGGACACCGATGCGATTTCATCGCAAGTCACACGTGCGGTCCGTTTGTAATCAGATTTTTCATCGCTCCCATAGACTTGCATTGGCAATAGTCGACCCACAATCGGTGACAATCGCAGCATGCTGCGATTGCACACGGACGTTTAAAACGGACCACAAAAAATCTGATACTGGGAGCTGCTCCATAGATTAACATACGGCAGACTGCAATACGATATTTCATCGTATTGCAGTCGTCCGATTCTGTCGCCAGTGTGACGCCGGCCTAATAGATGAATATCAGAGAAGAAAAGAACAAAGCAATGATTCTTCTACTGAAAAGGACAGTGAAAACGCTCTTAAAGCTACAGAACTTAAAAACCCTATATATAAAGCGACAAGAGAATGCTTCAGATGAAAGAAAAAAGGTCGCTTAAAGAAAGACTGTACCATATGGAAAGCAGAAACAAAAAATTACAACATAAAAAGCATACACAGAAAGTAAAAAACACAATTTCCGATTCATGTGAGAATAATTGGAATATCACATTCAAAATAACAGACAATAAATCATCACTTGGTTGGTTTATTGATTCAGGAGCAACGAGTCATATGACAAGTGACAAGAATTTCTTTACTAATCTTGATTTAAATAAGAAAGAAGCCATTTACCTTGCAGATGGAAGCAAAAAACCGCAGAAGGTATCGGACAAGGTATGCTAAATTGTTCAAACAAGTTCGGACAAGATTCAAAGATACTTGTACAGGATGTGTTGTATGTTCCAAAATTGGAAGGCGGATTATTATCTGTGAAACGTTTAACAGCAAAAGGACTTACAGTAAAATTCAAAGACAATGAGTGTGCAATTATTGCTGGAAACAAGATGATAACCAAAGTCAAGGCAGATGAACAATTATATCATTTTGACAAACCAAAGGAACAGATGATGGTATGTACACATGATCACAAAAATTGTATTCACATGTGGCATAGACGTCGAGGACAAAGACACCCGGACAGTATAAGGGAACTACAGAGAAAAGAATTGACAAAAGATTTAAAGATATCAGATTGCTCAATTACCATAAGATGTGAATGTTGTATAAAAATCCAAAGCCACAAGGATATTTATTCCAAAAGAAAGTGAGATTAAAAGCGAAAGACCACTTGATTTGTTGCATACTGACGTATGTGGACCCATGAAAGTGACTACATCAGGAGGCAATAGATACATGTTGACATTTTAATAGACGACTACTCAAGATACACAGTCACATACTTAATTAAGAACAAAAGTGAAGTTTTTGATAAACTTGTAGACTACGTAACAAGATCAAGTAACAAATTTCAAAGGAAGCCAATTGTCATCAGAAGTGATAATGGAGGTGAATTTACAGGTCACAGAATAGAAGACTACTTAAGACAAAATGGAACAGAACATCAGAAAACTGTTCCATACACACTTGAACAAAATGGAGTAGCAGAAAGGAAAAACAGAACTCTAACAGAAATGATGAGATGTATGCTGACAGATTCTAAACTACCAGAGAAATATTGGGGTGAGGCAGCAATGACAGCTACATACAGTTATATGAAAAAGTTTGGGCACCCCTATTAATCATAAGCTTAATGTTTTATAATGGATCTGTTTTGAAGTTTGGAACGTTTTTCTGTTGGAATGAATATAAAAACTTTACATCCAAAAACTTTTAAATGATTGACACCTGGTTTCATACCTTGCCACAGTTCATATGGAGTTTTCTTCAGTTTTCTGGAAAAAAGTCGGTTCTGTAGATACAGTTATATGAAAAAGTTTGTGCACCCCTATTAATCTTAAGCTTAATGTTTTATAATGTTTTATAAAAATTGGTGTTTTTGCTGACAGATTCTAAACTACCAGAGAAATATTGGGGTGAGGCAGCAATGACAGCTACATACAGATATATGAAAAAGTTTGGGCACCCCTATTAATCTTAAGCTTAATGTTTTATAAAAATTGGTGTTTTTGCAACAGCTATTTCAGTTTGATATATCTAATAACTATTGGACACAGTAATGTTTCTGCCTTGAAATGAGGTTTATTGTACTAACAGAAAATGTGCAATCTGCATCCAAACAAAATTTGACAGGTGCATAAGTATGAGCACCTCACCAGAAAAGTGACATTAATATTTAGCAGATACTCCTTTTGCAAAAATAACAGCCTCTAGTCGCTTCCTGTAGCTTTTAATGAGTTCCTGGATCCTGGATGAAGGTATTTTTGACCATTCCTCTTTACAAAACAATTCCAGTTCAGTTAAGTTTGATGGTCGCCGAGCATGGACAGCCCTCTTCAAATGATCCCACAGATGTTCAATGATATTCAGGTCTGGGGACTGGGATGGCCATTCCAGAACATTGTAATTGTTCCTCTGCATGAATGCCTGAGTAGATTTGGAGCGGTGTTTTGTATCAATTGTCTTGCTGAAAGATCCATCCCCTGCGTAACTTCAACTTTGTCACTGACTCTTGAACAATATTGTCAAGAATCTGCTGATACTGAGTGGAATCCATGCGTCCCTCAACTTTAACAAGATTCCCGGTGCCGACATTGGCCACACAGTCCCAAAGCATGATGGAACCTCCACCAAATTTTACTGTGGGTAGCAAGTGTTTTTCTCGGAATGCTGTGTTTTTTTGACGCCGTGCATAACGCCTTTTTGGATGACCAAACAACTCAATCTTGGTTTCATCAGTCCACAGGACCTTCTTCCAAAAATAAATTGGCTTCTCCAAATGTGCTTTTGCATACCTCAGCCGACTCTGTTTTTGGCGTGCTTGCAGAAACGGCTTCTTTCGCATCACTCTCCCATACAGCTTCTCCTTGTGCAAAGTGCGTTGTATAGTTGACCGATGCACAGTGACACCATCTGCAGCAAGTCGATGCTGCAGCTCTCTGGAGGTGATCTGAGGATTGTCCTTGACTGATCTCACCATTCTTCTTCTCTGCCTTTCTGATGTTTTTCTTGGCCTGCCACTTCTGGCCTTAACAAGAACTGTCCCTGTGTTCTTCCATTTCCTTACTATGTTCCTCACAGTGGAAACTGACAGGTTAAATCTCTGAGACAGCTTTTTGTATCCTTCCCCTGAACAACTATGTTGAATAATCTTTGTTTTCAGATCATTTGACAGTTGTTTTGAGGAGCCCATGATGCCACTCTTCAGAGAAGATTAAAACAGGAGAACAACTAGCTTTTCTCATGATTGCATACACCTGGCTATGAAGTTCAAAGCTCAATGAGGTTACAAAACCAAAAAAAGTGCTTTAGTAAGTCAGTAAAAGGTAGGTAGGAGTATTTAAAACAAGAAAATGATAAGGGTGCCCATACTTATGCTCCTGTCAAATTTTGTTTGAATGCAGATTGCACATGTTCTGCTAGTACAATAAACCTCATTTCAAGGCAGAAACATTACTGTGTCCAATAGTTATTAGATATATCAAACTGAAATAGCTGTTGCAAAAACACCAATTTTTATAAAACATTAAGCTTAAGATTAATAGGGGTGCCCAAACTTTTTCATATATCTGTATGTAGCTGTCATTGCTGCCTCACCCCAATATTTCTCTGGTAGTTTAGAATCTGTCAGCAAAAACACCAATTTTTATAAAACATTATAAAACATTAAGCTTAAGATTAATAGGGGTGCACAAACTTTTTCATATAACTGTATCTACAGAACCGACTTTTTTCCAGAAAACTGAAGAAAACTCCATATGAACTGTGGCAAGGTATGAAACCAGGTGTCAATCATTTAAAAGTTTTTGGATGTAAAGTTTTTATATTCATTCCAACAGAAAAACGTTCCAAACTTCAAAACAGATCCATGGAAGGAATTTCGTTGGATATAGTGAAAACTGCAAAGGATATAGAATCTTAGATCCCAAAACAGACAGAGTTACGGTGAGTAACAGTGTGACATTCATTGAAGATTTAAATGAAGACATTATGATTTCAGTTGAAACAAAAAATGAGAAAAACAATAGTGACATAACTGAAGAAATATATGATGAGAAAGAAGTAGAAATTAATGAAGAACAAAATACTGAAAGTGAAGAATCACAACTACAAACAGACACAGAACCAAGATGTTCAATAAGAGAGAACAAAGGAAAACCACCAAAACGTCTCTCATGCAAGACAAGTATAAGAAAAATCCATGAGCCTACCTCTTGGGAAGACATATCTACACTTCCTCAAGAAGAAGCTAATAAATGGATAGAAGCAACAGAAACAGAAGCTAAATCCATGCATGATTCAAATACATGGACACTAACAGATTTGCCAGAAGGAAGAAAAGCCATAGGATGTAAATGGATTTTTAAAGTAAAATACCAAACAGATGGCACACCTGAAAGATATCGAGCAAGACTCGTAGCTAAAGGGTATTCTCAAAAATATGGAGAAGACTATGATGAAACATTTGCTCCAGTTGTTAAACACACTACAATAAGAACTTTACTTACAGTTGCAGCAATGGAAAAGATGGAACTAAGACATCTGGATGTAAAGACAGCTTTTTTTGAATGGAGATTTAACAGAAGAAATTTACATGGAACAACCTCCAGGATTCAAAGATGAAAGAAATCCAAACAAAGTTTGTAAACTACAGAAAAGCATATATGGTTTAAAGCAAGCAGCTAAAGCGTGGAATGACAAAATCACGGAAGTACTAACAAATGAAAAATTTCAAAGAAGCAAAGCTGTGCCATGCTTGTACACAAAAAGGCTGAGTAATAGATGGATTTATGTACTCATATATGTAGACGACATTTTGATTTGTTTAAAACAAGAAAGGGATAAAGAAAACATTCTAAAAACCCTGAAACAACATTTTGAAATCAAAGACTTGGGAAATGTAAAACAGTACCTAGGAATACAGATAGAAAGAGAAGAAGACGGAAGTTTCCTACTGAATCAAAATCACATGATTCAAGACATAACAGAAAATTTTGGACAAAAGGATGCAAAAACAGTAAAGTCTCCAATGGAAACTAATTATCTCAAAGAGATGAACAGTGAAAACAATATGCTACCAAACAATGAAGAATACAGAACAGCAATAGGAAAACTACTGTATCTAGCGACCGTTACAAGACCAGACATCGCTGCAGCAGTAGGAATCCTGTGTAGAATCGTATCAAAACCAAATAAAGCTGATTGGATTGCCATGAAGAGACGTTATTTGAAAGGAACTAGCAATGTTAAGCCACAGGAGATAACTGCATTTTAACAGGATATGTTGATGCAGATTGGGCTGGAGATCCAACTGACAGAAGATCTACCAGTGGACATATTTTTTTTCTCTCAGGTGGACCAATAAGTTAGACAAGTAAGAAACAGTCAATTGTGACACTATCTTCAACAGAAGCAGAATATGTTGTAGCAGCACATGCGAGTCAAGAAGTACTGTGATTAAGACAATTGTTAACAGACCTAGGACAACCACAGTTGGAACCAACAAAACTAAAAGAGGACAATCAAGGATGTCTTGTTCTTGCTCAGATGGAAGAGTCAATCCAAGAACCAACCATATTGATGTGAAATATCATTTCTTGAGAGATCATTAGGATCAAGGAGTCTTGAAGTTGGAGTATTGTCCTACTGAAGAAATGACAGCAGACATTTTCACGAAGGCGTTGAATGCTGAGTCTAATAAAAAGGTTGGGTTTGATTGAATATGTCCTTACTGTTGAGAAAGGGTGTTGTCATATGCAACAGATTAGGACTTATTATAAGTAAAAGGAGGACTTTATGCTGACCTGACAATAGATGGCGATGTTGTGTAACGTTTCCTTCTGTTTCATGTATTGTATAAGAAATAGTCTCACTTGTACTTTCACTTTCGTTTTGTTCCTGGTTTCCTGATGCAATGCTGAAATGACTGTGCATTTTCCTTTTACCTCATGTTGATAGAAGTAAAAGCTTGTTATCCCATGAAGCCTGCTCTGTGAAGTTTTCTACTGCAAAGGTGTGGATTCAGAAGCTGTGCAACAATGCCAACACTTTTCTTTTGTTTATTTAAATTTAAATTTCATTTAGAGCCAATGACAATTCAAAATTATTCATCCTCACTGAAATCCAATGGATATAAAGTCATTTTATGGCTATGTCATTAATAATTAACTCATCCAGAGAACTAGACCCCAGAAATATGCAGATTAATTCCAATGGGTGGAACAGATGACCAATGATATCACTTGTATGTTTCAGCTAAGCACTGGTAGCAGAAATAAGTGCAAGAAAATGAACACATACAGCAAATGACTCGATGGATGCCATTAACAATTTATCCGTCGTTTATATTCAATAGTATAATGACAATAGTGTAGTTCAGTAAGAGTTCATTGTGAATATATCTGTACAGTGCCAGTCAGTAACAGATATATTTCTGTCGAAAATGTACTTTTTGTTTGCTGCAACATGTTGACCATGTCAATCACCATTTGCAGTAATGAAGGCAAAAAACTTGACATTTCATAAAAATTGGTAAACAGTGATTCTTCTTATTTGTAGGCCTGATTCAACATCATGCGTTGATTATTCTGCAATAATTGCATCTCGCAGGGCCAGAAATCAGAAACGGACAAGGAGATTCCAACAGGTAGGAGGCAGTATGCAAATTTCCAAATTAAAATTTACAAATACAGATTTACTCACTCATCTCCAGGGTTGCCAACTTGATTTCTATTGTTTTCTAGACAACTTATCCAAAATGTTGGACAGTCAATATTTTTTAAGGACGTTAGTATTTTAAATGATATGTTATTAATATATTGGAAGCATAAATATCGCATTTTTCGGACTAAAAGACGCACCGGACTATAAGACACACGCCAAATTCTCAGAAAGAAAATAGGGAAAAAAATTAATGTGTCAAATGGGGGTCCATCTTACAGTCCGAATTCAGCTAACCGGGGGGGGGATTGGCAGCTGTAACGCTGGTATTGTCTGTACTTTGTTTTCCAGCGTTACTTTGCATGTTTTTTTTGCATTAACCCTTTTGCTCCTTTCCCCTAACCAGCTGGGATACTGTTGTCTGTTACCTATGGATGCTGCTCAGTTCCCGGCTCTGCTGCGTACCTGTACTTGCGTGAGTGGCTCCGCTGCTTTGCATGACCGCCCGCATGTGCGGTTCCTGACTTGCTGTGAAAGCCATCCGTAGCTTGCGAAGTCCTCTGCAGTGGTGCATGACTTACTGCGTGGTTGGCAGCAGCCATTGTTGGGTTCCCTCTGTGTTGTGCTGTCTGGCTCTGCATAGGGGGCGCGGCCCACACCTGTCCTGCTTTTATGTGGATTGGGTGTTTACTAGAATTACTGCTCCAGCCTATCGCTGTGAAGCAGCTCATATATAAAGTTCCCAGCCCTAGTGGGCGTTGCCAGAGCTTCGCATTGAATCCACACTGAATCCCTGAACCTAGCCGTATGTGGTTGTGTGTTCAGCTCCTGCTCTGAAGTTGATCAGCTCTGGAGAGCTGATTCCCTGTTCCTGCTGTGGCTTGTTCCCTGATCCTGGATCAAACCCGGTACCTGAATGTCTGAATTGTGTCTTGTGTTTCCGCCTATGCTGGGGGCTGATTACCCAGATCGCCGTTCCTGGAGGCTGTATATCCAGGCCTGTTCCTGCTGTGTCTAATTACCTGAACCCCTGATCTTAGATCGCATCCTGTACCTGACTTTCTGAACTGTGTCCTCTGTGTTATGTTCCTGAAATCCTGCTGTGTCCTGAACCCTGTGCCAGTGACTGTGAATCCTTGCTATATAACCTGAGTTCATCTTGGAAGGAGGAGTCCGGTGTGTGCTGAGTTTCTGTTACTCTGTGCTCAGCCTCTGTGCAATCCTGGCCAGCTCCCGTTGAGCCTGGCGGGGCTTGCACCAGACCGCTGGGGTTCCTTTTCAGGTCGCTGCCAGATGTCCGGTTCCTATGCCTGATGACCATGGCCTGATGTCCGATGTCCGACGACCACTTCCAGATGTCCGGATCCTATCCTTCTTGCCTGATGTCCGGATCCTGCCGATCATTGCCAGATGTCCGGAGCCTGCTGATCGGTGCCAGATGTCCGGAGTCCGAGGCCTGTGTTCCAGTCCGTGTTCCTGTGATTCAATCCATGTTCCTGTCCGTGTTCCTGACTCCCTGAGACCCAGTCCGTGTTCCTGTCTGTGTTCCTGACTCTCTGAGATCCAATCCGTGTTCCTGTTGTTCCTGTGCAGTCTAACTCTGTTTCAGCCATCAGCTCCTGATTCCAGTTTCCTGCCTGTTACCTGTCGGCTTGCCTGTCTGCCATCCGACTGCAGCTCCATCCGGAAGTTCGGACATCATCTGCAGAGATCCCCGGCTCTTGCCTGCTCACCTGGGAGCGATCATCTGCCATCCGACTGCAGCTCCATCCGGAAGTTCGGACATCATCTGCAGAGATCCCCGGCTCTTGCCTGCTGACCTGGAGCGATCATCTGCCATCCGACTGCAGCCTACCTGGAGGCTCCACCATATCAGGTCGTATATACCTGCCTGTCTAGAGACTGCCTGGTCACTAGCCGTGACAACCTGCCTGTCCCAGAGACTGCCTGGTCACTAGCCGTGACAACCTGCCTGTCCCAGAGACTGCCTGGTCACTTGCCGTGACAACCTGCCTGTCCCAGAGACTGCCCTGGTCACTTGCCGTGACAACCTGCCTGCCCTGGTCACTAGCCGTGACAACCTGCCTGTCCCAGAGACTGCCTGGTCACTTGCCGTGACAACCTGCCTGCCCTGGTCACTAGCCGTGACAACCTGCCTGTCCCAGAAACTGCCTGGTCACTTGCCGTGACAACCTGCCTGCCCTGGTCACTAGCCGTGACAACCTGCCTGTCCCAGAGACTGCCCTGGTCACTAGCCGTGACAACCTGCCTGTCCCAGAGACTGCCTTGGTCACTTGCCGTGACAACCTGCCTGTCCTGCCGGTTCCTCCTTGGTCTACCCTGTGATGACGTCTGTCCTGGGTCGGTGTTTGATGTTCTCCTGCTGAGCCTGTGCTACGCCTGAGGCCTGAGAGAGAGGCCGTCCTAGTATGCCCGTGCCAGATGACCCTGGACTTCATCAACCCGTGATGACCCCGCCATCGTCTGACGTTCGTCCTGGGCCGGTGTCTGATGTTCTCCTGCTGAGCCTGTGCTACGCCCGAGGCCTGAGAGTGAGGCCATACTAGTATGCCCGTGCCAGATGATCCTGGACTTCATCAACCCGTGATGACCCGCCATCGTCTGAAGTCTGTCTGAGGTCGGTGTCTGATGTTCTCCTGCTGAGCCTGTGCTACGCCTAAGGCCTGAGAGAGAGGCCGTCCAAGTATGCCTGTGCCAGATAACCCTGGACTGCATCTACCCGTGATGTCCTCCAGCACTCATCTGTGATCCTGAGTTGTGTACCCTTCTCTGATGTGCGGAATCGGGAGCCCGGTCTTATGTTCTGTTTATGTACTTTGTTTATTTAAGTAAACTTTATGTTTCTTCTTACCTGAAGTTGTGCGGTGTTGTCTAGTCCTGCAGGTCGCCACCTTGCCCACATGCTCAGCTGCCACGGATCCCGGTCGCTGCCCTTCCCTAGTCCGGGCAGGCCCGGGTCTCCCTCCGTGGTCCAGTGGGTCCACATTCTCTTACCATCTGGGACCCATGCCTCACGTCGTCGTGGACTGGCGGCGTGGGAGCATTGGCTAGCTAGGCAAGCTATGCCATGTCCCGACGCCCCACAGCCGTGGGAAGCGCCACAGAAAGCTCTGGCCATGGACTCCGCTGAGCATGTGCGGTCTGCAGGACTTTCTCCAAGCTCCACCTGATGTGCGAACTAGACTACTTGGTCCCCACAGGGTAAGTGGACTAGATGGCTCGATTCCCCGCTTGGTCAGCGGTTCGGACTTTTCGAGCTATTAACTCTGCTGCCATATTGTGAACTATGGGACTTACCGCCAAACCCAAGTGAATTTTTCTGGGGAATTTTTTTTTACTTGGGTCTTCAGAAGAGGGGGCCTGAGGAGGGGGATACTGTAACGCTGGTATTGTCTGTACTTTGTTTTCCAGCGTTACTTTGCATGTTTTTTTTGCATTAACCCTTTTGCTCCTTTCCCCCTAACCAGCTGGGATACTGTTGTCTGTTACCTATGGATGCTGCTCAGTTCCCGGCTCTGCTGCGTACCTGTACTTGCGTGAGTGGCTCCGCTGCTTTGCATGACCGCCCGCATGTGCGGTTCCTGACTTGCTGTGAAAGCCATCCGTAGCTTGCGAAGTCCTCTGCAGTGGTGCATGACTTACTGCGTGGTTGGCAGCAGCCATTGTTGGGTTCCCTCTGTGTTGTGCTGTCTGGCTCTGCATAGGGGGCGCGGCCCACACCTGTCCTGCTTTTATGTGGATTGGGTGTTTACTAGAATTACTGCTCCAGCCTATCGCTGTGAAGCAGCTCATACATAAAGTTCACCCGCCATAGTGGGCGTTGCCAGAGCTTCGCATTGAATCCACACTGAATCCCTGAACCTAGCCGTATGTGGTTGTGTGTTCAGCTCCTGCTCTGAAGTTGATCAGCTCTGGAGAGCTGATTCCCTGTTCCTGCTGTGTCTTGTTCCCTGATCCTGGATCAAACCCGGTACCTGAATGTCTGAATTGTGTCTTGTGTTTCCGCCTATGCTGGGGGCTGATTACCCAGATCGCCGTTCCTGGAGGCTGTATATCCAGGCCTGTTCCTGCTGTGTCTAATTACCTGAACCCCTGATCTTAGATCGCATCCTGTACCTGACTTTCTGAACTGTGTCCTCTGTGTTATGTTCCTGAAATCCTGCTGTGTCCTGAACCCTGTGCCAGTGACTGTGAATCCTTGCTATATAACCTGAGTTCATCTTGGAAGGAGGAGTCCGGTGTGTGTGCTGAGTTTCTGTTACTCTGTGCTCAGCCTCTGTGCAATCCCCGGCCAGCTCCCGTTGAGCCTGGCGGGGCTTGCACCAGACCGCTGGGGTTCCTTTTCAGGTCGCTGCCAGATGTCCGGTTCCTATGCCTGATGACCATGGCCTGATGTCCGATGTCCGACGACCACTTCCAGATGTCCGGATCCTATCCTTCTTGCCTGATGTCCGGATCCTGCCGATCATTGCCAGATGTCCGGAGCCTGCTGATCGGTGCCAGATGTCCGGAGTCCGAGGCCTGTGTTCCAGTCCGTGTTCCTGTGATTCAATCCATGTTCCTGTCCGTGTTCCTGACTCCCTGAGACCCAGTCCGTGTTCCTGTCTGTGTTCCTGACTCTCTGAGATCCAATCCGTGTTCCTGTTGTTCCTGTGCAGTCTAACTCTGTTTCAGCCATCAGCCCCTGATTCCAGTTTCCTGCCTGTTACCTGTCGGCTTGCCTGTCTGCCATCCGACTGCAGCTCCATCCGGAAGTTCGGACATCATCTGCAGAGATCCCCGGCTCTTGCCTGCTCACCTGGGAGCGATCATCTGCCATCCGACTGCAGCTCCATCCGGAAGTTCGGACATCATCTGCAGAGATCCCCGGCTCTTGCCTGCTCACCTGGAGCGATCATCTGCCATCCGACTGCAGCCTACCTGGAGGCTCCACCATATCAGGTCGTATATACCTGCCTGTCTAGAGACTGCCTGGTCACTAGCCGTGACAACCTGCCTGTCCCAGAGACTGCCTGGTCACTAGCCGTGACAACCTGCCTGTCCCAGAGACTGCCTGGTCACTTGCCGTGACAACCTGCCTGTCCCAGAGACTGCCCTGGTCACTTGCCGTGACAACCTGCCTGCCCTGGTCACTAGCCGTGACAACCTGCCTGTCCCAGAGACTGCCTGGTCACTTGCCGTGACAACCTGCCTGCCCTGGTCACTAGCCGTGACAACCTGCCTGTCCCAGAAACTGCCTGGTCACTTGCCGTGACAACCTGCCTGCCCTGGTCACTAGCCGTGACAACCTGCCTGTCCCAGAGACTGCCCTGGTCACTAGCCGTGACAACCTGCCTGTCCCAGAGACTGCCTTGGTCACTTGCCGTGACAACCTGCCTGTCCTGCCGGTTCCTCCTTGGTCTACCCTGTGATGACGTCTGTCCTGGGTCGGTGTTTGATGTTCTCCTGCTGAGCCTGTGCTACGCCTGAGGCCTGAGAGAGAGGCCGTCCTAGTATGCCCGTGCCAGATGACCCTGGACTTCATCAACCCGTGATGACCCCGCCATCGTCTGACGTTCGTCCTGGGCCGGTGTCTGATGTTCTCCTGCTGAGCCTGTGCTACGCCCGAGGCCTGAGAGTGAGGCCATACTAGTATGCCCGTGCCAGATGATCCTGGACTTCATCAACCCGTGATGACCCCGCCATCGTCTGAAGTCTGTCTGAGGTCAGTGTCTGATGTTCTCCTGCTGAGCCTGTGCTACGCCTAAGGCCTGAGAGAGAGGCCGTCCAAGTATGCCTGTGCCAGATAACCCTGGACTGCATCTACCCGTGATGTCCTCCAGCACTCATCTGTGATCCTGAGTTGTGTACCCTTCTCTGATGTGCGGAATCGGGAGCCCGGTCTTATGTTCTGTTTATGTACTTTGTTTATTTAAGTAAACTTTATGTTTCTTCTTACCTGAAGTTGTGCGGTGTTGTCTAGTCCTGCAGGTCGCCACCTTGCCCACATGCTCAGCTGCCACGGATCCCGGTCGCTGCCCTTCCCTAGTCCGGGCAGGCCCGGGTCTCCCTCCGTGGTCCAGTGGATCCACATTCTCTTACCATCTGGGACCCATGCCTCACGTCGTCGTGGACTGGCGGCGTGGGAGCATTGGCTAGCTAGGCAAGCTATGCCATGTCCCGACGCCCCACAGCCGTGGGAAGCGCCACAGCAGCGCTGGTGGAGCGTGGTCACAGGGGGTGTTTGGTGGTCCGGGGATATGACTCCCATCCCAGACTGGTGCGGCAGGTTTGGTGGTGCTAAAGGTGCGGGGGCTCTGCTGACATTTTCTGAAAGCCCGGAGCTCCCACACATCCATTGCTGTGATACGATGGCCTCCGGGAAATCCCATCCCCGGTTGGGGTGGCAGGTTCGGCGGTGCTCTGTGGCGTGGGGGCTGTGCCAGCATTTTGTGAAAGCTCGGAGGCCCCGTACATCTATTGCTGCAATGAGGTGGCCTCCGGGGAAATGGCTGACGGGGCAGCGCATGCTCAAATTTGAGATCTCGGCAAAGAGAGCTCATCCTGACAGCCATTTCCCCACATTAGATTGAAATAAAAGCAACAGAATCAGAGAACTTAAGAGAATTTTAAAAGGTATTTAACTCAAATGATAGCCTCTTTAATGTCCTTTCATTTTAATTCAGATAAATATAAAGAACTGTCATGACAGTAAAAGTCTATAAGGCTACTTTCACACTTGCGTTTTTTAGCGCTGCGCATCGTGCGCTATTGGTCGCATGCGCAATGTTCCCCTATCATTAACATGGCGGGCGCAGTGTTTTGCGCTTGCACGCGCTCATTAGCGTTTGGCATGCGCTGCGCATTTTCCAGGTGTGCGCCCAGACGCGCTAGACGCTACATGTTGCATTTTTTTTTTCGGCACACCTACTTAAAAATGCACGTGTGCGCAAAAAATATCATTGTCGTCTATGTGGGCGCTGGCATGCGCGTGCCTGTGCGCTTGTCAGCGCTTGTGCGCGCAAGCGATTTTTTAGTAAACATTGTCTAGACACTTGTCCAATTACCACCTAGACAAGATACATTGTTTGTGAGGAGTCTAGATAAAAGTAGTATAGATAAAGGAAGGTGTCAGTGCCACACAGACCCCTATGCAGACTGCCTGGAGACTGCATGCTGATAAAGAGACCTGAAGATACAGCCCGGATCCCTATAAAAAGGCCTGCAAACAGCGTGCACCATACTACACTGCCTGGAGACTGGAGCTGGAGACTGGAAGATCCACCTTGGACCCATACACTGCCTGGAGACTGGAGCTGGAGACTGGAAGATCCACCTTTGGACCCATACACTGCCTGGAGACTGGAGCTGGAGACTGGAAGATCCACCTTGGACCCATACACAGCCTGGATATTGCCTGGAGACACTGTGCCTGGACTCAAGACCGATCCAAAGTGCAAGAATGTGAGTATTCTTTAAACAAATGACAGGCTGTCCTTATAATGTAATATGTGCTCATCTAATTATTTTTTTTTTTTTGCAGCATGTCTTCTGGATCCGAATATTCCCCATCCCGGCAAGAACTGGCCGAAGCAGAGCATGATGTGAGTATCTTCCTGCCTTTGGGTAAGTATAGCTGCTGAATCTACAAATGTCCTAATTCTGTTCCTTTTTCAGACATCATCGTCGGACATGGCCATTGAGGAGTCTCAGGAGCAGTCGCAGCCGAGTCAAGTCCCGGTGGCGAGACGGAATGTAAGTATATAGCCTTTGAATGTCTATTTCTTTTGTACTCCTATTGTTATTTTCTTTATAAAAAATATACAAGATTGTAATTTTTATTTTGTTTCTTCTAGGTTCCACAACGGGACGACGACCTGTATGTGGACAACGAGGCCCTCATCTGCCAGGTCCATGAGCGTGTCCCGTTGTGGGACAGCCGCGATCCGCAGTACAAGGACAATGTGGTGACCCGGCGGCTATGGAACGAGGTGGCCACAGCGTTGATGGATGGCTGGGACAGCGCCTCTCCAAACCTGAAAAAGGCGTTTAGTAAGTATTTTCATTCTCTGTAATGATCACTGTTGTTCCTGATGGCACTGTTGGGTTTGCTGGCAGATAAATTCTACCAGCAAACCCAACAGTGCCCTCTGGTTCAACAGTGACTGCCCTGTGTATGGTATTGCAATGTGTTCTGCATTCTATTGATTTTTTTAATGCCCAGTCACTGTTGTTCCTGATGGCACTGTTGGGTTTGCTGGCAGATAAATTCTACCAGCAAACAGAACAGTACCCTCTGGTTCTACAGTGACTTCCCTGTGTATGGTATTGCAATGTGTTCTGCATTCTATTGATTTTTTGAATGCCCAGTCACTATTGTTCCTGATGGCACTGTTGGGTTTGCTGGCAGATAAATTCTACCAGCAAACAGAACAGTGCCCTCTGGTTCTACAGTGACTGCCTGTGTATGGTATTGCAATGTGTTCTGCATTCTACTGATTTTTTTAATGCCCAGTCACTGTTGTTCCTGATGGCACTGTTGGGTTTGCTGGCAGATAAATTCTACCAGCAAACAGAACAGTGCCCTCTGGTTCTACAGTGACTGCCCTGTGTATGGTATTGCAATGTGTTCTGCATTCTATTGATTTTTTTAATGCCCAGTCACTGTTGTTCCTGATGGCACTGTTGGTTTTGCTGCCAGATATATATTCTAACAGCAAACACAACAGTGCCATCTGGGTCAACAGCTACTATCCTGTTTTTTCTTGAGCTGTGTTGTGCATTCTATTGTTTTTTCTTATTGGCCAGTCACTCTTGTTCCTCATGGTAATGTTGGTTTTGCTGCCAGATATATTCTAACAGCAAACACAACAGTGTCATGTGGTTCAACAGTGTCTGTCCTGTGTATTCTTGAGTTATGTGTTGTGCATTCTATTGGTTTTTCTTATTGGCCAGTCACTCTTGTTCCTCATGGTAATGTTGGTTTTGCTGCCAGATATATTCTAACAGCAAACACAACAGTGTCATGTGGTTCAACAGTGTCTGTCCTGTGTATTCTTGAGCTATGTGTTGTGCATTCTATTGGTTTTTCTTATTGGCCAGTCACTCTTGTTCCTCATGGTAATGTTGGTTTTGCTGCCAGATATATTCTAACAGCAAACACAACAGTGTCATCTGGGTCAACAGTCACTATCCTGTGTATTGTATAGCTTTTTATAATGCTGCATTGACAGTTTCACATTTTCATTCAGGTATGTGTGTTGAGACTGATTTTGCCCTGACTGCATTGTATAATTGCTTTCTTTTTTTCTCAACAGTGAACAAAGTCCGCACACGATGGCGCTCGATGAAGGACCGCTTCAACACTGATGTTCGAGCAGAGGGACAGGTTCGCAGTGGTTCTGCAGCAAGGCCCAGAAACAAATATCGCTACTATTGCGAGTTGGCGTTCCTGAGACCGGTCCTTGCCAGCAGAGCGTAAGTTTTTTTTTTTTTTATTATTTTTTTTTTTTTTTCTACAGCTATGCTTCTTTTAATGCATTATAGTAATGTTTTGTTTTTTTCTACGCACCTGGAGCTGCACCATGCAGCCTGTCCTGAAGCGGTCCTTCCTCGGACGCTTGGACTTCGTCCCGCATTCCGACAGCCTGGAAGCAACTTGCAGGTCAGCAACACAGACCTGGTGACAGGAAGCTGGTCCATCAGTTCTTCCCCTCTCCCAGGTCTCTGCCACTGGTATGCGGCACTTCGCAGGGCAGAGGGCATGGGAGGAATTCTTGCCGATTGTTCACTTGAGCGAGGCCTTAAAGGAATATGAAGACATTGGAGGCACAGTTTGAACCCGTTTTTCACTGATGGAACGTGGCTTTACCACAGGATCACCGCTTCAACTGTGTCGAACAGCGTCTTGATCGCCTGGATGGCCGACTCACGACCAGCGCACATTTTTCAGTAAAATTGAACGGGCATGGAGGAACACCTTCGTCCTTTGCAACATGATGAGTGTGATTACAGGCCTGCAACTCTGCTTAAACTTGCAGAACAGCGTCTTGATCGCCTGGAGGCCGACCTCAACAGACCAGCGCACCATTTTTTCAGTAAAATTGAACGGGGCATGGAGGAACACCTTCGTCCTTTGCAACAGCTGAGTGTGATGCAGGCCTGCAACTCTGCTTACTTGCAGGCTATGCAGCAGAATCGGTACGTGCAGCAGTCAGTGGTTGCATATCCAACAGTGCCACCACTGATTCGCCACACATCACTACCGACTTCTGCTGCATACCACTGCACGACCACCAGCATTCCGAGTCACCACTACACCACCACAAGTCCGAGTACTGTTGGACACTCCACCGTCGCCACCACCATGGCAAGCGCTGCTCCTGTGTGGAGCAACACCACCACAGACACTGGTCCACAGTCATGGACTCAAGCCACCGCAGTACCTGCTTGGGCCACCGCACCCACTTCTCCTTCTAGGAGTACTGCCAGCAGTCAGCAACCATTTATTGTCACCGCACCCACTTCTCCTTCTAGGAGTACTGCCAGCAGTCAGCAACCATTTATTGTTACCGCACCCACTTCTCCTTCTAGGAGTACCGCCACCAGTCGTCAACAATTTCCGGCCACAGCACCCACTAATCCTATGAGTACCGCCACCAGTCAGCAACAATCAATTTCAATGGCACCCACTTCTCCTCCTTGGAACACCGCCAACCCTTGTGGTACTCCGAGCACTGCCAACACTTCCACCGCCACTGCCACCACCGAGCATGAGAGCGGTGACCCACATTCACTCTTTTTTGGGTCAAGGCCACGGTCAACCAGCTCAAGGCGGACACAGAGAAGTCAGTCCATGCATGGTAGTCCTGTCCCCAAGAAGAAAAAAAGCAAAACGTTGTTGGTCCATCCACCCTCTCCTCCTAATGTGTCTCAAACTGGCTCTCATTTGATGTCTGATCTTCCTTCACCCACTACTTTTGTTGCCCCTTCCCCTCGAACCCCTTCATCGCTTTCCAGCCGCTCTTCATCTCTGCACACCCCCAGAGTATCGAAATCACCACCAAAACGTCCGTCGCAATAAAAATTTGTAATATTATCTGTAAAAATCACATTTCTCTACAACTTCTGTGGCAGTGACTATACCAATGGCATTTTGTACACATATTGTACTAATCTGATTTTTCTAGAACTTCTGGGGCAGTGACTATACCAATGGCATCTTGTACACATATTGTACTAATCTGATTTTTCTAGAACTTCTGGGGCATTGACTATACCAATGGCATCTTGTACACATATTGTACTAATCTGATTTTTCTATAACTTCTGGGGCAGTGACTATTAAACTGGTAATGTTGTACACATATTGTACTAATCTGATTTTTCTACAACTTCTGGGGCAGTGACTATACCAATGGCATCTTGTACACATATTGTACTAATCTGATTTTTCTATAACTTCTGGGGCAGTGACTATTAAACTGGTAATGTTGTACACATATTGTACTAATCTGATTTTTCTACAACTTCTGGGGCAGTGACTATACCAATGGCATCTTGTACACATATTGTACTAATCTGATTTTTCTACAACTTCTGGGGCAGTGACTATACCAATGGCATCTTTGACACATATTGTCCTAATCTGATCTATCCAAAACCTTTGTGTGAATATACATATTTTCTTTTTGTCCTCAAAAAAAGTACTAATGTGATCTATACAAATGTCTTCAAAAAAATCATTGCAAATTCAAAATTTGTTTTCCTGTTGTAAAAAATAAATGTGCCAATCTTCTTTTACTAATTTTGGTTTGCTTTGTGTTTATTTCGCCGCCTACACACTGCGCCGTACACACACTGCGCCGTACACTTTGCGTTTTTGACTACACATAAATACAGGAATGACACATGTTTGTGTACTTCATGGAGATATGTTTACTCAAAAACACAAATATATTCCTTTTTTTTTCACCACCAGTCTGTCTGTCTGCTAATATTGCACAGACTGAATAGAGGATGGTGTTGAGTGCAAGGCATATCTATTTTACCTTGCCAGATATACTAAAAAGTGAAATGAGTCTGGTGTGTTTTTGACATTATTTCACTTTATGATACAAGGCCATGTATTCTAGATATAGATTGTAATTTAGCACATCCTCTATTCAGTGTGTGTTAAAGAAAGTGAGGTGATGATGGTGAAAATACACTTTATATATGTAAAATACCCTGGCCTTGTATCATTACTATCACACCTGGCCAGGTGAATAGACATGAGTTTTAAGCAGCTGCGTTGCTTCAGTCTGCATTTATTTGAAGCATACTGTAGCGATGCTGCTGTTTAGAACTCATGTGTACTCACCTGCCCAGCCTTGTATCATTACTATCACACCTGGCCAGGTGAATAGACATGAGTTTTAACCAGCTGCGTTGCTTCAGTCTGCTTTTATTTGAAGCATACTGTAGCGATGCTGCTGTTTATAACTCATGTGTACTCACCTGGCCAGGCCTGATACATTCTGAAGTGACGATGCGTTATTTGGGGCATCACCACTTCAGCATGCCACCAGCCCTTGGTATTGAATAAGATGTATAATCTTTATTATCTCTGCGTTCCAAATCAAGTCAGTGATGAAAATACAAATTATATTTATAGTCACATGATCCGGACTAAAAATTTACAGATGCTTGTGCATCCCCAAATCAATTTTTGTAAACAGCAGGCCAGGTGACACAAATAATTGTTGTGTTATGTCCACCGTCACTGAAAATGGAAGCAAAACTGGAGAGATAATAAAGGTCATACAACTTGTGTGCATGTATAGTTAACTACCTAGTCAGGATTACAAATAAATTCATGATGCACCCAAAAATATGCATCATGAATTAACTGGTAAACCTGGCCATTTCATCATTGTTTTTTAATTTAAAAACAGAGACTGCACGTGGTACAGGTATAAACAGAGGTATTTTATTAACATACAGACAAAAAGGTATTTTATTGACATACAGACAAGAACATTATTTTACACCATTTGATCTTGCCATTCCACCCGTCCTACATCTGAGATGAAGTAGGCCGCAAATTGGTCTCTCATTTGGCTGACTTCAATAGAAGACCTGAGAGGGTGCTGAATGAACTCAGGCAATGGGTTAGGAGCTGCATCATCAAGTTCAAAGTTTGGGTGCTCTTTTGCCATGACAAAGTTATGAAGCACCACACAGGCCTTCACAACTTCATCCACTGTTTGCACTTTCAGATGAATGGCTGTGCCCAGAATGCGCCATCTGGAAACCAATATACCGAAGGCACACTCTACAGTTCTTCTTGCCCTGGTCAGCCTGTAATTAAAAATTTTTTTGTTGTGGTCCAAGTCCCGGCTGGAGTAGGGTTTAAGCAGGTGTTGGCTCATCTGGAATGCCTCATCCCCAACCATTACAAATGGCATGGGTGAACCTTCGGTGTGGGGAAGAGGCCGTGGCTTGGGGAAATTAAACTGGTTTCCATACAACCTCCGTCCCATGTCAGAGTTCTTAAACGCCTGTGAGTCATTCCCACGGCCAAATGAACCAATGTCCATGGCAACAAACATACAGTCTGCATCCGCAATGGCCATGAGAACTGTAGAGAAGTACTTCTTGTAATTGTAGTACTCCGAGCCTTTTCTTTTAGGTTTGATGATGCGGATGTGTTTCCCATCAACTGCTCCCAAACAGTTGGGGAAATTGCAGGTTGTCCAGAATTTGTCGGCTATTTCTAGCAACTTTTCTGTGGTGGGCAGGGGCATAAATTCCGGACAGAGAACAGTCCACAATGCCCGGCAGGTGTCAACAACAATTCCTGACAACGTGGAGATACCAATCCGGTACTGGAAGTGGAGTGAAGACAGGCTCTCTCCAGTAGCAAGGAATCTAGAGAAAGAACAAAAAAAATATTATTGTATATGTTTTTGTAAAACATTTCAAAACAAAAAATGGCATAACAATAATTCTGCAGGTCTTTGTTTACTAGGTGGCAGAACAATAATTCTGTCATCTTTGGAATAGTACATGGCATAAGTAATACAATGATGCAGGCATTGGTTTCTCAATATTACGTACCGTAATGTCACCAGGAGTCTTTCCTCTGGAGGAATCGCCTGACGGAGCTGTGTGTCCTGTCTCCTTATTAATTGTTAGACCCGAGCAAGTAAATCCATGAAGGTTTGTTGTGACATCCGGGTGTAGTCGTTAAATTTCTCAGGGTTTGACTGCAGCTCACTGTAGAGGGTGAGTAGTATAGGAACTGTAGTATTCGTCAAACTCAATTTGACAGGTCGACACGCCCCCTATCATTTAATCCGTCTCCCTGTCAGCTTGATCCAGGTCGTCACGCCCTCTGGCTGAACTTTGCTCAGGCTGGGAAATCTGTGGCTGAACTTTGCTCAGGCTGTGAAATCTGGTCTGCTGGATTTTTATTCAGTGCCTTTGATTAGTGTGTGGAGTTTTTAGTGTATTAAAGGTTAGTTTTAACTCCATCCGTAGATGTAAAGTTATTTTCTAGCAGAGAATGCACTGACATGAACTGTAAATGTCTGTATTAGAATCCATCAGTAAATGTAAAGCTATTTTCTAGCAGAGGAGAGAAACTTTTAAGGACCCAGTAATTGTATAAGGAGTTCTAGTTAAATACAGACTTCTGTATATAACTAGTATATAAGGATTTTTAGTGAAATAAAGAGTGAATCTTGATTTTATACTGTTGTTAGAAGTCTAAATATTTTTCTATCTACTGGCTAACATGGTACAAAGATATACATCTTTACTGCACCATAGAGGTAATTTATCTGTGTGTGTGTTTCACATTGATATTTTATCCACTGGATTAGATTAGTCTGGCTCATTTCTAGCAGGCTTGTATAAATATCCCCAGTAAATGTGTAAAAGTTTGGAACTGATATGCCTGAATGTAAAGGTGATTTCTAACACTCTCTGTTAGAGATGGATAACTTATTACTAAGATGTGTATCTAAGGCTTTGGGTTGTATTGAGAGGAGCATATATTTTCTATTTACTAGCTAACATGGTACATAGATATACATCTTTATTGGCACATAGAATTGTAGTACAACAGTGTTGACCTGAATTGTCAGAATGAGTGAAGGTCGATGCTACGGTAATTCAGGCAAACAGTAAATAGTATTGCATTGTGTATAGTCAGTGGGATCTTTTAAAACCAACACATTTATGTGTATTCTGATAGCAGTGCCCATAAAACCGAAGGTCTCTAGCAAATATAATATGCACTAATGTGATTTTAAAACAATGGGTTTCTGAAGGGTCTTCCCACACTACCACTCTGTGGGAAGCTGTGTAGAAATGACAGGCATAAGAGATCATTCATATTAAAAACGTTTATTGCCAGAAATAATCATGATTTTATTGTAATAAATAAATCTCAAAGACATTTCAAGCATTGAATTAATTGTGACATCAAAATGTCGACACAAATGGCAATACAGGTCATGGGATTCTCTCTAGACAGGAACAACGCTGTTGAATGCTCCAACACGTGTAGTGAGGGTTTTTTAAAGTTGATTTCTTCTCAGCAATGAAATTTCTCACAATTGTATCATTACGCGGTTTATCAGCAGAAAACTTCTCCAATATCTTACTGAACGGTATGTTCCGAGCTAAGAAATGTAAAAAGTACAGGCAGTAGTGCCCACAGACAGTACTATATGTGTCTTGGATCTGGTTGTTTTGGTAATAATAAGTCTCACAATTCGTGTTCAGGAAAGTCACAAACTCGCTCGGAAAGATAGCGTTGTCTGCACATAATCCGTAGCTATCAAAAAATATGGCGTTCTTGGCGTCACAAAGCACAATTAATATCCAGTGTCTGCCAGGTTGGTGTGCGGGGTCTGTATTTACGATGAATCCGACAGGGCGTTGATTTACCCGATGTGGTGGAAGCAAATCACACGGAAACACACCGCCAAACACACGCTCTGTAAAGCTATCCCCCTTCAGTATGGACGTGAGTTGCAGGCTATCCATCACTAATTAAAATCGTACAAGATCTCTCTTCTATTATTAATTTCCAGAATGGCCGGGTTGATTGCAAAAACAATCATGTTTATCGTGTGGGGTGTCGCTAGTGCAAAGCGGACTTCAGCCCGTAGGTTACCTGTTTTAATGAGGGAGAAATGACCGCCGGGTTCCTGATCAGCTGATAAATCAAATGCAAACAGAGTGAATCCGGACATAAACTCTTCACGATCCACGGCCATGGCACAATCAGCTTTCTGCTTGCCTGATATATGTGCGAGAGCCATATACTCTCTGACGGCTAAGTAGTCATTAAAGTTAGGGTTATAAGGCCTCGCAGGGATCTGTTGTCCGTCCAGGTAGAGGGCTGCGTGATTGACGTTGTAGTGATGGAAGAACAGGGGATTTCTGGCGTAAGACCCGCTAAATGCTTCATTATCTACAAAACCCAATATAACAGTTTTCGGTATCTGGCCTAGGAAGAGATTCTCGTGGTTCGTGATCCGTGTTCCAGCGGCTATACTGTACACTTTCATGCATGTCCTGTCAATAGCGTACTTGGCTGTCGATGCCAAGAGGGCCTGACTGTGGCCTATTCGGACCGCCGGGGACACTTGTACTCTCTTTACAAAGAGAGAGGCTTGCATGATTTGCACTTTCAGTGGATCGGGCTCAGCCGACATGAGGCAGAAAGCGTCCTTATTTCTCGTTAGCTTAACCTTAAGATCGAGTCCGTTCAATATTAGCTTTGGCTGATTAAATATATCACCAAAAATTGGACCAATGAGGTCCAGGGGTTTGGAGCGGTGGGTTGCAGCGGCTCTTTTAATAAATCCTGCATTTGGGCCATCCAAGCTTCGGTCATTATGGTGACCAGCTGTGTCTTTATAGAACAATCCGGCCGTAAATTGCGAGGACAGCGTCTGTGAACTGTAATTTAAGAGAGTCTCTATGTACGCTCTATAGCTGTAGAGATTGTCCGATTGTGAGATAACACGGTCCCCCAGAGTAATATCGACCTGATTAAAGAGTGTGGCAAGAGGGTAGTTTATGAGGGCTACACGGGCGTCATCGGCGATATTCGAATTATCCTGCTTGACGATGCGACAATTTATGTACAGCAGGGTGTTATTCAGGTCGTAATAATAATCCCCGCTACCCGATATGAAAAATTCCAGCGGAGCATTATCCGTCAGAGCGGCAATCGGCTGAACTTCTACAAATAGGGATTTCTCTATACTCGTCTGTGTCGGCGGTATGTCAAAAATATCCAGTTCAGATTTAGCGCACTCTACAGAAGCATCGTGCAGGAAAGCCATGATGATCAGAAGATGTCCTCAGCAGTACGTCTCACTCGTTTCTGACGGGGTCGACGCTTGGCTGGTTTTTTATTCATGAGGATCGGGGGTAAAGCGGGGCATGAGCGACGCTTTCTTTTATGTGATTTTTTAACGACATAAACTAGACCCGCGCCACCTTGCTCGGGATGTGTATTTATACGATTCATAAGCGCTGATGAGACAGATGTGACGGCGTCTTTAGCAATGTTTTTGACAGCCGTCTTCACGTGTGGTTTTACCAATTCTAAGCCTCTTCTGAAAAGCGGTACAGCACGTCGAAATAAGCCTTTAAATATCCCAGCCAGACCCGATCCGTACATGTACTCGCTCCCGTTGAACCCCTCTAATCCGTGCCCAGACTGTGCAATATAGTACCGGGCATAAACAGCTGGGTCCCCGTAGGGTCTCTGAGACACCATTTTCTAGCGTGCTAATCGCGTCTCTTCCGGAAATGTAGTCTCACAATACACTTTCCGTACTTGAATTTAACTGGAGTGCCCTGGTCCGATAAGATGGAGATTGTTACAGAGTCAAAATGATGCTTGCATAAGGGCACGTAATCGGGTCGTGTGTATTGAAGCGTGGTAATTTCACCGCTCTTGCCGCTTATTTGCGCCGTTCTCAGAAGTTGTACGTAGCTGCCGCCCACAAGCTGATGCTGGATGATGTCGCTGTAAATAAATAATGTATAAAAACCGGCTTTTATATCGGCATAAATCTTCTTCCGCTCAGTCTGGTTATTATCATACGCTTCGATGTATGGCTGGAGGCCTAAAATATGTCCCAATTTCTGACCCGGGGCAAACTGTATCGTGGGGGAATCCGGTAGGGTAACACTCCGCCGCACTTCGTCATAGCGCAGCTTAAATCCATCGCTGGCAAGCTTCAAAATATCAATTCTCTCATTAATAGCACGTATGAGGTCCGGTATTGTGTTATAAAAACTGGGCTTCACATAATATTCCTGCATCACATCACCCCGCTTGCCTATATAGAAGTTCCCTTCACCCCGCTCAAATGTGTACCATGTATGGGGGTATTGAATCTCAGTTAGAGCAACTTCGTACTGTCCTGAAAGCTGAACGGGTTTAGATAATTTTGTGGTATACTCGGCGATTGTGTTTTCCGGATATATATCGCCAGAAGCGTTGGAGGGAAGGGTGATAAAGAAGGATTCGGATTCCATGGTTATATGTCCGTCAGCGCCGACGCGGGTACCCACGAATTAAATTTATCAGGATAACCTTTCCATTTAATATAGCAGTGAATCGCCCCCCTGACACGTTTTTTTCTCAAAATTGCCTCAACGCGGTAAGCGCGGTTTTCATTGAAATGTATTTTTTGCAGCTCCTCCTTATAAAATGAACCATCGATAGCGTCGCCCGCTAAATCGTTAATTTTATAGAGAGGCTTATGAAATTTATTGGAAATGGCGCTAATTAAAAATATCTCCTCGCTGAATGTCTGCTCATAACCCTTCGTAAAAGGGTTCTTAAAACGAGATATTCTGACATGATCTCCAATTTTTAAAGATGGCTTAATACGCTTTTTAGCCACGATACCGCTATAAATATTTTTCCATATCTGTAACGAGTTCTGCTTCGTCACATCGCACGGACGTGTCTGTATCGTGGTGTGAAAGGTGTGGTTGTAACTGTGCACCAAACCTGGTAAAATGTCGATATACCTAAAGGTATTATGTTTCGTCAGATAGCGCCACATACGTGTTTTTAATGTACGATTAAATCTCTCAACTATAGCGGCCTTTACGGTATTGTTGGTGAAAAAATGATGTATTTTATGCATTTTACAAACACGTTTCATGTGTGAATTCATAAATTCTTTGCCACGATCCGTCTGTAGTTTCTGCGGGGTGCGTCGGGCGTTTCCAAATATTAATTCGAACGAACGAGCTACAGTCACTCCGGTTTTGTTGTGCAGAGCAACAACCCAGGCGTGTTTGGATAGTACGTCTATCACAGTCAGTAGATATTTCACGGCGTCATTTTCCCTAGAATATTCAATTAAGCTAACCAAATCAGCCTGCCATTGCGAATCAACGTCCGCGACAAAGATTTTATTGGTAGAGAATCTTGTCCTTAAAGGCTTATGCAGAGTGTAAGCATCTTGTTTATTCAGCCAATCGACCACCTCATGTTGTTTTATACCACGCGTTCTAACCGATCTGTATAGATTTGTAATGCCGCTGAATGATGCAGGGGCTTCGGGCGTGAAATATTGCTTCTTTAATATTTCTTCAGGACCCTTAGCAGGCATGCTGGCCCTGTAAAACATTAATAGATTTTTTCTATCTAGCAGTTCATGGTATTGACAGAGGGCGTGTTCTCTCTGTTAGCCCCCAATAAATACAACCAGCTCCCAAGCGATACACAGCTCACCTGTAAGACTTCATACCTCACAGACCACACGCCATATCTGAACAGGACTATAGTGAGTATTTTTACGGATTTCGTTTCAATTATATTAAGTTAGTATAGTTTAAGTGTTTATTTGCATGAATAACTTATCCGGGTTTTCATAGTTGTACTTTATTTGTTTTAATAATATACCACATCTGTGTTGATTAATAGCTGTATATTTACCCTGTAGTGGAAAATTTAGCTCGCTTACTATTAATATTAATAATTACTATAGATTGACGCTAAAATTCATACAGTTAATTTTATTTTTAGATGTCTGAATTATATAGACACATTGGGGGTGTTATAGTTAAGAGGCATTTTGCACATCATTTTTTATACCGCTTTATTCTTTAAGATCCGTGTATAATGAAGGTGTACGTATCTGATGGGATTTCATCTACCATGAAGCATTCTGATCCTGCCCACACAATTTTACCCGAGGCTGCGTCTAGTAACGCTAATGATGGATGGAACGTGAGGGGTCAGGCGGCACTGCCCAGCGCGGGTACGTTGTGTGGATGCGTGGTTGTGTGTGTGTGTGTGTGTATATATATATATAATATATATATATATAGAGTTGTTTCGCATATTATTTTTTGCTTTATTCTTTAAGAACCGGGTATGATGAGCTGCGATCTGCCTGATGAAGTTTTTGCCACCATGAACTATTCGTACCCCGAGGCCTGTATTTTACCTGCTGCAGCGTGTAGTAACGCTAGTGATGCGTGGAGCGTGAGCGGTCAGGCGGCTCTGCCCAGCGCGGGTACGTTGTGTGGATGCGTGGTTGTGTGTGTGTGTGTGTGTGTATATATATATATATATAGAGTTGTTTTGCATATTATTTTTGCTTTATTCTTTAAGAACCGTGTATAATGAGCAGCTATCTGCCAGATGAGGTTTTCGCTACCTTGAACTATTTGGACCCCGAGGCCTGTATTTCACCAGCTGTCGCTTGTAATGCTTCTAGTTCTGCCGCGCCATGGGATGGCCTTTCAGCACCGGGCATCGAGGGTACGCTGTGTTTCTGCGTGTCTGTATATATATATATATATATATATATATATATATATATATACAACTATATATAACACTTAACTATGTGAATTTAAGTGTGTAAGTGAATATTAACTCCTTACAGATGTCGCAATGATAGCGGAGCTGGATTCGGCCGAAATGCCTATGAACCCTGGCACTAACAGAGCCCAAGAAGACGTCGCATTTTCTAAAACTCCTAAAAAGCGAAGCCTGGCGGCTGTCAAGAAAGATAAAGGTACGTGCCGCATGAAAAACTGTTTTGCCCAAACGGCTGGAGAAAATTGTTGATGCACCTTCTAATGACTATTATTATTTATAGCGCGTAAAGTGAAACCTAGGAGCAAGATATTTACAAAGGAGAATATACATCTGCTAGTGGAGAACGCCTCAGACGTCCCAGAAACCTCTGCTACAACCGTGCAGGCATCATCGTTAACCGGTAAGTGTATATTTTGATATATCAGACTAGTCTTAATACAATGTATGCTACTCTTGTCACACATAGGATCGCGATGCTCCGCACGTATCCGCTACATGTAGAATCTCTCCTTAAAGATAGTTGTAAAGTCAGATTGCCACATGTACAATCTCATCCACAGATAAATCTAAAGTCGAGAGAAAAATAACCACGACCCCTCTGCAACCACTACGTCTCAACGAGAACCACGCAGCGCCATTCTTGATGACGATACAGACACCTATGGGCAGTGATGGCCCACAGCCACAACAGCAGTTCTATCTGATGCCGGGCGTGCTATCCCATTCAAGTGGCGCGCAACCATCCAGCGGTGCTGTGAATGACGCTGAACTATACTCTGAAGTACAGGAGCGACCACGTAAACCCGCGCAGAGAACTACGTGTGCTTCAGAAACATCACCACTCACATTTTCCGCCATGAATACCACAACCGACAGACTCGTGAGGCGCTTGACCGTGAGATTGATCAGCTCGCTGATGGTAAGAAGCGCACCGTAGAACCGGTCATTATACGGACCACTCATGCTATACAGCCTTTACTGCCGTCTGTAACTGAGTCCACTAATTCCACGGGTATTGAACTGTTGGATACCATTAATTTACCCACCACATCTCACGCTGCTGTATCTAATCCAGTTAATGTTGTGATGGGGTTAAAGAGAGTGTTAACGACTAAGCATAAAGTATGTAAAAAGCCGAGGCTTCATACAGATGTGTCTGTAGCTGTTAGCAATACGTGTTCTGCAGCCTCTGTACCTGTTAGCTGTGTGGATTCTGCGGTCTCTGTATCTGTTAGCAATACGTGTTCTGCGGTCTCTGTACCTGTTAGCAGTGCGGATTCTGCGGTCTCTGTACCTGTTAGCAGTGGGGATTCTGCGGTCTCTGTACCTGTTAGCAGTGCGGATTCTGCGGTCTCTGTACCTGTTAGCAGTGCGGATTCTGCGGTCTCTGTACCTGTTAGCAGTGCGGATTCTGCGGTCTCTGTACCTGTTAGCAGTGCGGATTCTGCGATCTCTGTACCTGTTAGCAGTGTGGATTCTGCGCTCTCTGTACCTGTTAGCATTGCTGGTTCTGCAGACACTCTAGTTGTTAACAGTGGGAATTCTGTATCTCCGATCGCTACAGCGCAGATGTATGACGCCATTGGGTGGGCCCCGCCGGAGCCTCAGTGTTTAAGGAGCAGTTAGATCGTTACTTACGTTACAAAATCTGGCTACCCAAAATAGTGTTTTTCTGTAATACTTTTGAAAGATTGCTGTCTGAAGTAGTCACAACAGATGCCTGTAAGGCAGAGCTATACGCGCTTCGCCTGATGCAAGTAGACACCGAGATACCCGATGGTGCTAACCCGTTATGACTAAATATGATCGGTTCGGGCCTGCATAAACCAACTAAAACAGCCCGTTATAATAGGTCCAGAGTTATAAAACGAGCTCTAAAACTACTGGTCAGTGCTCGACGCGCAATAGGCGCTAGACGACGGGGTGGAATCAGCTGTCCTGCTATACCACCACAGATAGCCCCGGAGCCAACACACACAGATGCTCCTGTCTCACATAGCCATGATGGCCCTGAAAATGACGTCCGTTCCGTTGCACAAAGCTCACAAGCCTCTGCTGCGGATGCTAACTCTGCTGATGATGTGAGGGGATCGGATCATACAGTATTTTTACAACACTTCCATCATCACCAGAGGGACAACCGTAATTTCAGTGCACGCATACATACCGATCATTTTAGGTTTGTAAATTTGGAGCGTGTACGATCGTTTGTCGAGGCTGTGAACATTGTTCACGACAGTATTCAGTCATTACTGGATAGAGTCATTAGGGACATTGAACCGGGCGACTTTGTGCAGTTAAGGCTTGAAGGTGGCGACGCTTTAGACCCCATTTTCACTACAAAGCAGAGCCGCGAGGATTTTAATTCTGAATCTTTTTTAAATGCTGTTGCTCGCACACTTCAAAGTAATGCTGAATGCTTGGCAAGCAATACCCTAAAACTCGTCATCACTACCGTTAAAAAACGTCGAGGCGGTGTAAAAAACCGCAGAGTCGGTGTAAAAAGACGCTTGAAATCTATAGCGAGCAGTCGAATCATTAAACAAAAGAGGCAGTGGCTGTATGATTTTAACAATTACAGTACAAATCTGTGTTTGGCCGCTAGTGTGTGCGCCCTGATTGAGGACGCGGATGTCAGTGATGCGGTTTTACTGAATCGCTCTAAAATCATACACACGGCTCTGGGGATCCCTGATGAGCGATTAGTGAGTTTTAGCGACATTCCAGCATTTGAGAACTATTTGGGGGTCACCATTAAAGTACTGTACTACAGTCAGGGTGATTGGCGCTACTTTCAGACCGACAATGCAGCTAGTGGTAAAATCGTATTCATACTGTTCCATGATAACCACTACTATGGTATCAAGAATATGAAAGGCTTTATCGGGAGTGATTACTTTTGTGAGCGCTGCAATTCATTGTATAATAAGAAGAACACCCATTCATGTCAATATTTTTGTAAAGCTTGTCAAAGAGTGGATTGTGTGGAGTGTGCAGGTGTACAACAAACTCCGCGTTGCTCCGTATGTCGGGTTCATTGTCGCTCTAGTGAGTGTTTAGATCATCACAAACAATTAGCTCTGGATGACCCGCCGTTCTGCAGGCTTAAAATATTTTGTGATGAGTGCCATCGCTTTGTGTTCAGGAATAGCGAGGGCATGCATGAATGTGCCGGTTTGTGTTGCCCCGTATGCCGTGCTCGTGTAAATAAATTTGACGCCCATCTCTGTTACATGCGGCGCTATGTACCGGAGGACGAGACAGATTGTTATATCTTTTACGATTTTGAATGTATGCAGGAGACAGGTACCCACATCCCAAATTACATTTATGCCACAACTCTGAGTGGTGAGCAGTCCTGGGAGTTTGAAGGTGATAGCTGTACGCACGACTTTTTACTGTTCTTTACCAGCGGGAAATTTTCAGGGTATACATTTATAGCGCACAATGCAGGGCGCTACGATTCTTACTTTATTGTTAAGGAGCTGATTTTTGAAAAACTACAGGTAAAGCTGATAGCCCAAGGTGGCCGCCTCTTGTGTGTGACGGTGCCCGATTTGTCTTTAAGGTTCATAGACTCGCTAAATTTTATTCCCATGAAGCTCAGTAAATTACCTCAGGCCATGGGCTTTTCAGGTGCCAAAGGTCATTTTCCACACTTTTTTAACACCCGAGAAAACCAAAACTATGTAGGTCCCATACCCGATGTGAAATATTATGGTTTGGAGTACATGGCCACGGATGAGAAGGTAGAGTTCCTGGCATGGCATGAGGGTGAGAAACATACAGTTTTTGACTTCAAGAGTGAACTAAAATCATACTGTAAACAGGATGTTGAAATTTTGAGACGAGCCTGTGAGATCTATAGAGAGCGCATTATGGAAATGACGCTGAAAAGTGTTAAAAAATACTGCGACATTCAAAAAGAAATGGTTGTGGAGAGCAGCTGTATTGATCCTTTTCAACTCATCACCTTGGCCTCTGTATGTATGTCAATGTATCGATTTAAATTTCTACCAGAAAAAACGATCGCCATTTTACCGGGTGATAATTATCACAAGGCGAAAAAGCGCTACTCATCCGCCGCTATACAGTGGCTCATGTATGTAGCGCATACCGAGAACATTGACATTCAGCATGCCTTAAGAGGAGGTGAGAAACAACTCGGTCAGTATTTTCTAGATGGTTATGCCTATGTTAACGGCCAGCACATAGCTTTTGAATTTCAAGGCTGTTTTTTCCACGGGTGCCCATCATGCTATAATGAGAATGATACAAATAAAGCTACAAACACCACCTACGGTCAATTATATCATGCATTTTTAGCTAAAAAGCGTTACCTGCAGCTGCGCGGGTACACCATAAGAGTGATATGGGAGCACGAGTGGCGTGAAATGGCTAAAAACGATTCTAACCTCCAGGCATTTCTCCATCAAATGGATTTCCCTGCTCCCTTAGACCCCCGCGATGCGCTTTATGGGGGTCGAACTAACGCTATTAAGCTCTATCACCAGGTGGAAGCTGGTGAGACTTACATTACTACGACTTCACAAGCCTGTACCCCTTTGTAAACAAAACTAAAACATACCCTGTAGGTCACCCCGGCATCATCTATGACAACTTTGGTTTCATTAAAAAATACTTTGGCTTAGCTAGAGTCAAGGTCTATCCCCCGAGAGATTTATTTTTTCCCGTTCTTCCGGTAAACTCGACAAAAAATTGATGTTCCCCCTTTGCTATACATGCGCTGTAAATTCAGAGGCAGAGGAGTGCCGTCATAGTGATGAAGAACGCTCCCTGACAGGTACCTGGTGCACCATAGAGCTTGAGCTGGCGATAGATAAAGGGTACCGGATCGCCCACATCTATGAAATATGGCATTTTCCAAACACCAGCGATGATCTGTTTGCTCGCTACATTAAATTACACCTTAGGGATAAGCAGGAGGCTTCAGGGTATCCTAGCTGGTGCACTGATGATACCAAGAAAAAGCAGTACATTGACAGTTTTCTTGAAAAAGAGGGTGTACGGTTACGACCTGAAAATATAGCCGTCAACCCCGCTAAAAGACAGATCTCCAAACTTTTCTTAAATTCTTTATGGGGAAAGTTTGCTCAGAAGTCCAATCTACCAAGCACCAAGATTGTTAGGGATCCTGATGAGCTTTTTAGGTATCTCTTCCTGCCCTACTATGACATTTCTACGCTGGATTTTATCGATGACGAAACCGCTACCATTAACTGGAAATATGCGGAGGGCACCACACAGTCAACAGAAACACAAACATCTTTATAGCCTGCTTTACCACAGCGTATGCGTGGCTAGAGCTCTATTCTCTGCTGGACAGGCTGCAGGAGAGGTGCCTTTATCACGACACAGATTCAGTTATTTTTGTGCACAGGGAAGGTGAGTGGCAGCCGCCTCTAGGAGATTACCTGGGGGAATTGACGAGTGAGATACCCGAGGGCACATACATCACAGAGTTTGTTTCTGCAGGGCCCAAAACTTACGGGTACAAGCTCAACACAGGGAAGACTGTCTTAAAAGTGAAGGGAATAACGCTAAATGTTGGTAACTCGCAATCTATCAATTTTAGCAGTCTGAAAGATCTAGTTCTGGACTACCCTCGTAATTCAGACGCTGAAACTCAGAAGCGCATCGTCGTACAGCAGCAGGGCATTGTGAGAGATAAAAAATATTGGAATATTGAATCCCGTGTCCTACAAAAGACCCAGAAGTGTGTCTACACAAAGCGCCGACTACTAGACGAATTCACCACCCTGCCGTACGGCTATTAGCACAGTATTGTGATGGACACGAGGCTACAACACCCGCTCTCGTGCATTCTAGCGGGGCCGTCTAATTCTGGAAAGAGTTATTTTGTAAAACAATTGCTGTATAATATTGAAAGTAGTTTTTCTCACAAGCCGGATAATATTGTTTGGTTTTATTCATGCTGGCAGAAACTATATGATGAAATCTCTCTCTCTTTTCCCAACACCAGATTTGTGGAGGGTCTGCCGAATACATTCGTAGATGATGAATTATTCCCACCGGGCAAGGTGAATTTGGCGATTGTTGATGATCTCATGGATAGCGCTAGCGAAAATTGTGAGATAGAAAAAGCGTTCACCAAGTATGTGCACCACAGAAATCTCAGTATTTTCTACCTGGTACAAAACATATTTTGTCAGGGTAAGAAAAGCCGCACCATAAATTTAAACACAAAGTACATGGTCCTTTTTAACAACCCTCGAGATAAATTACAAATTTTAACACTAGCTCGTCAGATGTACCCCGGAAAAAACACGTTTTTTCCTAGAAGCCTTTGAGGATGCTACGCGGGAGCCTTATGGGTATTTGCTGGTCGATTTGAAAGCTAATACACCGGAGGATCACCGCTTACGGACTGGGTTGTTTCCACCGGCGTTACCAGCTGTCTATGTGCAGAAGAAAATCGCTTCTAAAAAGTGAATTTTATGCGGGATCGCACATTCCACGCTGTATGCGTTGTGCTGTAAAGATGTCCGAGAGACTCGGCGTAACTGGGCTCTCTTAAAAACCCTGGTGAAGGCAACCCCATCCGTCCGGAAATCTATTTGCGCAATGCGAGCGTGGATTTAATCACCGCTATAGGTGAGATTGCTTTAAACATCTTAAAAGGCAGAATCCCGTTGAAAGAGCGCCAAAAAGGCATACTGAAGAAGTGGCGTAAAGCTATAAGAACCATTAGCGATAGAGCGCAGTCCATAAAGAAAAAGAAACGAGTACTGAATCAGACCGGTGGCTTTATCGGTCCTCTTTTAGGCTTTGCAATTCCCATAATAACGAGTCTGCTCGCTGGCAAATAATGGAGCATGCTGAGAAAATGTATCTAGTCCCCAAACAGGAGCTACATAAGCTAAGGACACCAATCCCCGAGAGCATACGCGAAATGCTATTCGACGCCTCGATGATGAGATTAACTCCGTTTTACAGCGACGCGACATCCCCGACGATGTGAAAATTAAAATGTATAGCACCGTGCTGGAGCGCTACTTGGTACATACGAAACGCAGCTCAAAAGAACTGACAGCTTTAAATCTCGTTAGCCCTCAGGATCCTGAGCATCAACAGCCGCCAAATACCGTCACCGATAAAAAAAATCACGAGATCGCTGAAATTGTAGGGCATATAAACCAAAGATATAAAAAGAATGCTGAATTTTTACTAAACAGACTACTCCAGAATAAGAGTGTGACAGATTGGAATGATAAAGACGAATTTATTTTCAAAGGCTCTGTAATACCCGGGTCTAACTTAGTGGATTTAGTACGTAGTACAACGCAGGGTCACGCTCTAACCGTCAGGAATTTACCTAGGGTTGGGAATCGTTTATGCGAGCTATGGCCGAGCTGAATATACCCTCTACTGTTGTGGGTAATCACACTACTAGACAACATTTAGACGAATTAAAAATGTCCTCCAGCGGTGGTGTATCTACATCGATGAGGTTAGACCCCGCACCCCGCACAATTCACTCGCTGCACTCCCCGTCATTAGGCACCACAAGGGGAACTCTACTACCTAAAAAAAGGTCTCTACCGATACTGCCAACCATGTGGCTCACGATGTAGCCTATGTACTTGTTAATTATCTATTTTATCGTGTGTGCTCTGATATTTGTTAATTGTGCATGTGACACTTTTTATATCATTCTGTATGTACTTTTAAATGTTTGAAATGTCTTTGAGCTGTATTTATTACAATAAAATCTTGTAACCTTGTTTTTACAATACCGTGTCATTGCTTTTTTTTAAAATACGAATAAACCATTCTGTAATATTGTAACACGGCCATATACATAATATGCCCGTACAATGATTGCCCGTACAATGAGACGGGGTTATAAGTCTCGTCAGTTTTAAACATGCCCCAACATGCCTGGGGCTATACACAACACAGCACAAGCCTTAGATACACGGCCAAGCTAAAAATATTATATAGTGAATAAAACTATAAGTTGAGCGTCATAATTCCAAATTCCACCACAATAGTGTTTTACATGCATTTACTGGGTCCTTAAAAGTTTCTCACCACAAAAAAGATCAAGATTCACTCTTAGTTTCTCTCCTCTGCTAGAAAATAGCTTTACATTCAGGCATATCAGTTCCAAACTTTTACACATTTACTGGGGGATATTTATACAAGCCTGCTAGAAATGAGCCAGACTAATCTAATCCAGTGGATAAAATATCAATGTGAAACACACACACAGATAAATTACCTCTATGGTGCAGTAAAGATGTATATCTTTGTACCATGTTAGCCAGTAGATAGAAAAAATATTTAGACTTCTAACAACAGTATAAAATCAAGATTCACTCTTTATTTCACTAAAAATCCTTATATACTAGTTATATACAGAAGTCTGTATTTAACTAGAACTCCTTATACAATTACTGGGTCCTTAAAAGTTTCTCTCCTCTGCTAGAAAATAGCTTTACATTTACTGATGGATTCTAATACAGACATTTACAGTTCATGTCAGTGCATTCTCTGCTAGAAAATAGCTTTACATCTACGGATGGAGTTAAAACTAACCTTTAATACACTAAAAACTCCACACACTAATCAAAGGCACTGAATAAAAATCCAGCAGACCAGATTTCACAGCCTGAGCAAAGTTCAGCCACAGATTTCCCAGCCTGAGCAAGTTCAGCCAGAGGGCGTGACGACCTGGATCAAGCTGACAGGGAGACGGATTAAATGATAGGGGGCGTGTCGACCTGTCAAATTGAGTTTGACGAATACTACAGTTCCTATACTACTAGGGTGTGATACGCTCCACGGCTCTCCCGGAGTTCTACAATGGGATGTACCCACAAACGCCGCCGCTGCCGTCTCCGATGTCTCTGTCTCTCCCTTTCTTCATGGCAAGCAACGGCATAAGCCTGAGCCATAGCCATGTCCACATCCAGGTTGAAGTGGAAAGTCTTCATAAACAGATCCATGTTCACCAAGGCAAATGCAAGCAAATGTAAAAAAGGGCTGTGAACAGGCTCTATATAAAGATTTTCAATAACACACGCCCACTGGTGTCCCATTGGTGGGTTCTGTTGCAAGAATTTTTCAAGGATTTTGATCATGTGTTTTGCACAGAAAAAACGCAAACGCATACAAAACGCTTTAAATAGCATACAATCGCTGCGTTTTTTTGAAGCAATGCGCACTCTTCGACTGCAAAATATCGCTGCGATTACACGCGTTTGCACGCGTTTTTTTCATGCGTTTTATGTGCGATCGATACGCAGCGCTAAAAACGCAAGTGTGAAAGTAGCCTAAGTCACCTACACGTTGACTTGGACTTTACAGTGCACTTTAGCCCGGTAGAGGCCTGTTTCATAAATATGAGGTTATGGTCCCAACAAAGAAAGGTACACCTTGTTGCGGCTGGTGGCCTCTCATGAGTTTGCCAATTTATGGGCTAATTACCTTCATTTTATAAATGTACTCTGTATAGCAGTAATCTATCTATATATAAAATTGAATGTGTGTGTGTATCACCAACCAATCACGAAGCATCTTTAATTTCACCAGAGCTGTTTAAAAGAAGCTGAGCTGTGATTGGTTGCTATGAGCAACAGTTTTCCTTGCAACCAATCACTAAGCATCTTTCATTTCACAAGAGCTGTTTAAAAGAAGCTGAGCTGTGATTGGTTGCTATGAGCATCAGTTTTCTCACTCCACTACAACACCTCAGCTGACACTGACCGGGTGGGACAAATCTAGCTTCTCTGGGAACATAAGCTCCCAGCCATTGTCTGCCCCCCCAGAAAGGAGCAGAGAGCACATAACAGAAGTGAATCCCCCCCTCCCGTGCCTATATCCCCATCACACATCCTCCATCCCATAGGCACATCTTCCCTCTTAAAGGGATCTCCGGTATGGAAGTTAGGACCATTTCACTCAGCGCTGTGGTTCTGACCCCAGGGTCTTTTAAAGGGATCATTGGTATGGAAGTTAGGGCAATTCCACTAAACACTCTGGTTCTGACCCCAGGCCTCTCTTAAAGGGATCTCCAGTGTGGAAGTTGGGTAAATCCCTCAGCGCTCTGATTCTCACCCCAGGCTTCTATTAAAGGGATCATTGGTATGGAAGTCAGGGCAAATCCACTCAATGCTCTTGTTCTGACGCCAGGCCTCTCTTAAAGGGATCCCCGGTATGGAAGTTAGGGCCATTCCACTCAGTTCTCTGGTTCTGACCCCAGGCTGATGGGATGATGTGGGATATTAGGGGTAGTAGTCTGGTGGCTGTGACGGGATGATGTGGGATATTAGGGGTAGTAGTCCGGTGGCTTTGACGGGATGATGTGGGGTATTAGTAGTCCAGTGGCTCTGGCTGACGGGACGATGTGGTATTTGGGGTAGCAGTTCGGTAGCTCTGGCTGATGGGATTGTGTGAATGTGGCTATGCGGAGTGGGTGGAGCTATACACTCCGCTTTATATATATAATATATATATATATAATCATTATAATTTGTTATAACCGTAGTTAGTTACTATGCCCAGGCAGCACTGGGCTCTTCAGCTAGTGTTATATAATTATATATAAACTAATGTAGAGAATGTACAGTATATACTGTATATAAAACATATACGAGGGTATACCCCCAAAATAAGGATTATTTATGAAATTTTTTTTTATTCCAGATAACATCTTGAAAACATTAATCCATTCAAAATACTATCCATTAGATCATATAGACTTGTGCCAATGGATTTTCCAGTCTTTGAAACATGTTTTATACTCTTCTGAACTAATGCGGTGAAGTGCCTCCAGCTATTTTTTCTTAACCTTTTCTACGTCCTGAAACTCTTTCCCTTTAGGTTTTTTCATTCTTGGGAATAAGAAAAAGTCACAGGGTGCTAGGTCGGGCGAGTAAGGAAGGGGTAACTGATTTTTTTTCAAAAGTCATCACAGAGAATGAATCTTGCTGTTACTTTTGATCTTTACACAAAACAGCAGTCCATGCAGTGGCAGACAGCTTTATTGCCCAGATAAAAAAAAGCATGGCAAATGAAATCAAATTTGATGTCCATGATGGATTTTTTTTACATTAAGGGAGTTGTTCTCTTTGAATTTGTTACTCAGGGTTCCACAGTGTACCAACATTACTATCTGCAAGTGCTGAGCTTTCGTGAGGCAGTGAGATAAAAATGACTTGAATTCTGGTGATCGAAGGTCAGGCCGCTTCATCATGACAACGTGGCTGCCCACACAGCGTTTAAAATCAACCAGTTTTTTGCAAAAAACAGCATAACAATGGCTTCTCACACCCCTCACTTGCCTGACCTTGCGCTATGCAACTTTTTCTTATTCCCAAGAATACAAGAATAAAGGAAAACATAAAGGGAAAGCGTTTCAGGACGGAGAAGAGGTTAAGAATAAATAGCTGGAAGCACTTAGCAGCAATAGTTCAGAAGAATATAAAAAATGTTTCGAACAGTGGAAAGTCCATTGGGACAAGTGCATAAAATCTAATAGACAGTGTTTGGAAGGTTTTAAATAAGTACGGTAATTCTCGTTTTTTGTGGTGCCCCCTCATATTTCAGTCAGATAAGCTTTTTTTCCTGGCATTCTTTGAGTGCGAATACATTAGAATGGGAGCTTTGCTAAAATGAGAACATGCTGTTTACTTCTCTCTACAGACCGAAATCTTCTTGACATGTTAATTAACAAACATTCCTCCGATTGTCATGGTTGTGCCCTTCTTATGCATTCTTGTAACTGTGGCATGGCACAGTACTGCAGTTGGATTGTGCTCATACTTGTGGATAAAATACACAAATACTGGATGTATCATTACAATTTTATTTGTTGAAGCCAGTGTCCTTGACATTACTATTTGCATATTAATAAAAATTCCAGCCGGCCACAATCCCATAGAGACGTTCATTACTAAAAGTAAATGCTGATGTGTGATACAGCAGTCTCTGAAGACAGTGGGAGGGCAATATGCATGAAATTAAAAAAAAAAGTCTTCTTTCATGAATTCTCTGGGGTTTTTAAGTGAAGACATGAAATTGCTATATCCAATATTGAAAATCCTGTGAAATCTTTCATTGAGAAATATTTGTTTTAACAGTTTCCAGAGCTTGGAAGCTGCTGCAAGAATACTTCCATTTCACATTTAAGTACAATAAAATGGCCAAAGTCTAGAGATGAGTGAATCCTTTGGACGAGTTCACCAATCCAGTTGCTAGCTAATGAGATAATTTAGGCATTTTTTCCATTGATTATATGGTTTGATAAAGTGTCTTGAAAAAGTATTCACACCCTGGGAACTGTTCCACATTGTTTTACGTTACACCCGCAAACGTACAGGGGACCTGTCAGGTCCCCCATGACCTACCACCCAGCAGCATTCACCTTTTTATGAGTAAATTCCCTGCCTAACCAGCCCTGCATGACATTATTGAGTGAAAACTAGGTATAAAAAACCATTTATAATGTCGCTTTTCATATGCAAAAGAGGGCTTAGACTAGTCGATGGGGCGTTAGTTTCTCCAAACAAGTCAGCCCTCTTTCGACAGGCTAGTGATAACATAATTTCCTTAAGCCAGCATCATTTCCAGTTGATTCAAATCTTGCGCATGTATGCCGTTCATTTCGGCAGCGTCACTAGATCTCTGAGGCCAGGTGTACGCTTCTCTGCTTCAGAGGCGTGTACTGCGCATGTTCAGAAGCCATCTTCTGAATATTTGCGCCTCTGGAGCTGGGAAGCGTACAACGAGCTTCAGAGACTCAGTGATGCTGCCGAAATGAGTGGTGTGCAAGCGCAAAATTTGCATCAGCTGGCAATGACACTGACTTGTGCAAATTATGTTATCATGCCCAAAGAGGCATGATAACATGGAGAGGGATGACAAGTCTGGGGCAGCTAATGCCCCATTGACTAGTCAAAGCCCTCATTAGCTTAGGAAAAGGGGACATTATAAATGCTATTTTATACCTCGTTTTCACTGAATAGTATTATACAGCCCTGGTCAGGAAGGGAATTTATTCATACATAGGTGAATGCTGCTGAGTTTGAGGGCATGGGTGACCTGACAGGTTCCATTTAAATGCATTTTATTGGGATTTTATGTCATATATCAACAAAAAATAGCAAGTATGTGTCAATTGTAAAGGAAATGAAAAATGGTTTTCTAAATATCGTAAAAATATAAATCTCAAAATTGCTACTTGCAGCCCCTTGATTCAATATGTTGCAGGATCACTTTTCACTGCAATTACTTCTGCAAGTCTTTTGGGGTCTCTACCTGCTTTGCACATATAGAAGATGACATTTTTGACCATTATTCTGAGCAGACTAGCTCTAGCTCAGTGAGATTGGATAGAGAGCGTCTGTGAACAGCAATTTTCAAATCTTGTCACAGATTCTCATTGGGATTTAGGTCTGGACTGTGACTCGGAAATTCAAACACATGAATAAGCTTTTATCTAAATCATCCATTCTAGTTCTGGCAGTATGTTTAGGGTTGTTGTCCTGCTGGAAGGTGAACCTACATCACAGTCTCAAGTCTTTCGCAGCCTCTAACAGGTTTTCCTCCAGGTTTGCCCAGTATTTAGCTATTTCCATCTTGCATCAACTCTGACCAGCTTCACTGTCACTGTGGAATAATAGCATCCCCACAGCATGATACTTACACCACTCTGTTTGACGGCGGGGATGGTGTTTTCTGGGTGACGTGCCGGATTAATTAGCTTATTCTTAGTAATTGTGCAATGTAAATGCATCTTTAGTAGTGTTGAGCGATACGATACTGCAAATATCGGGTATCGGCCGATATTAGCTCTATCAGCCTTTCGATAATTCGTTTCGATATTTTCGTCTTATCGAATACCGGAATCGGAAGTTCCCATAATTCTTTGCGAGGCAATGTGATTTTAGTCAGCCAATGAGGAATCCTAAGAAGTGTGGGCACATCCTGCACTGCTGCGGTCATGTTAACTAATGGCATGGCTGTGATTGGATGCTGAAATGATGTCAGAATGCACTATAAAAGGCGCCGCCGCCATTTTAGCGTCACTGTGCTGTGAATTCAGTAAGGGACAGAACGCTGCTGTGCTGACTCTGAGGGACAGTTAGAGATTGCGATTTAGTGTACTGTGCTGTAGGCAGGCTAGCACCAACCGCTGTGTAAAGCTTCCTTTTGCCTGCAGTGTTGTTTTAACAGCTCTGCAAGGTGTGTGTGAGTGCAGGTGACGCTGCAGTTTGCTCTGCATGCAACGCTGTCTGTAGGCATCTGCACATGTCACTCACAGACTCTTTTTTTTTTCCTTCAGTGTAATTCTTGCAGCTCCATGCAATTTAACTATTAGTGTGACGCGCTTCCATCCGTATCCAATACATTGGTTGCAAACACTATAGAAGTAGACAAAGGAGTAGCCTTTCACAGATTGTGAACAGTTGTGTTTCAGTGTTCACTTCAGTCTGTGTTTTTTATTTTTTGAGTGCACATCACGCTCCAGTTACTTGTTCAAGCACTGCTGCTTGTTCTCTGCTGAGCGTGTCTCAGTGGCTCATCCTTTTCATTTATCTCCAATTGGTTCTGCTCCATTCCATTTAAAATATAATCTATTAGTGTGACGCGCTTCCATCCGTATACAATACATTGGTTGCAAACACTATAGAAGTAGACAAAGGAGTAGCCTTTCACAGATTGTGAACAGTTGTGTTTCAGTGTTCACTTCAGTCTCTGCGTAATAACCACACTTAGGCCTTATAACTTTTCTGACTTTCTTTATCAATCTACCAAGATGAAGAAGTCAGTGAGTAAGGCACGTGGTCGTGGCCGTGGAGTTTCAGCAGGGAGAGGACGTGGGGATTCTGTGGCTGCTGCCGCCCTCAGTGACACAGCATCCACCAGTTTTACCCATGAGCGTTCCTTTATGCGCACTTTGGTAGGAGCTCGGCGTGCCCCCCTGCTGCTGGAAGAACAAATTGAAGCCGTTGTTGGTTGGATGGCAGCCAATGCATCGACTTCAATTCCTTCCACCTCCTTCAGGAACACAACACTGTTGAGCAACCATCTGTCTGTTCACCGCCTGTCAAATTGCCCAGGCAGTCAGAGAGTTCTGTACAGGAGCCAGCTGAGTCTCTGCTTCTGTTCTCAGAATCTGTTGGCTCGCAAACACGGGCACAGGCAAGCAGCATTCTGCAATTTGAAGAAGAGGGAGTATGCAGTGATGCGCAACAGCTGTGTCTCTCTCAATCTGAAGAGGCGGGTGAGCCAGTGCCGATGGACAGCACACCGCAGAACGCATCTTATGATGATGATGAGACTCAGGTGCCAGGTTTTGTGGAGCATGGTGCTGCCCAGACCATCCAACAGCAGCAGTTGTTGGAAGAGGGTAGTGGAGATGATGAAGTCCGAGACCCAACATGGCGTGAGCAACAGGAAGGTGGTGGGAGCAGCTCTGAGGAAGAGATTGTCCCAACGGTACAAAGAGGAGGGAGAGGTAGGCTGCAGACTCGCTTGCCTGTAGCCTCCAGTTTGGCACCTGTTGGGAGCAGTTCTCTTAGAACTGTCAAAATTGGCGCTCCCATGACTTGCACTGCGTGGTCCTTTTTTGACAGACTTGTAGATGATATTTGCTATGTTCAATGCAAGCTGTGTAAGCAAAAAGTTAAAAGAGGTAAAAATATCAGGAACCTGAATACCACAAATATGTGGAAACATGTAAGGACAAAGCACGTAGCTGAGTTCCAAAGACACACTGGAGATGTAGGCCAACCTACAGCAGCACCTACATCTTTAGGTCATGTTCGAGCCTCTACCTCCAGCTCTCACACACCTGGTTCGGCTTCCTCACAGGATCTCCATGGAAGAACCTCGGTCACTGTTCTCCATAGACAAACTGTTATTCCACCCACTGCAGCAAGTTCACAGTCATCGTCACACTCCCAGAACAAAAAACAGCCATCGGTAACACAGGCATGGGATAAAAGACGGCCATACTCGGCAAACCATCCACGAGCACAGGCTCTGAATGCTGGCCTTGCAAAACTCCTGTCCCTTGAAATGCTGTCATTCAGGCTGGTGGAGACTGACAGTTTCAGGAACTTTATGGCATTGGCAGTCCCACAATATAATGTGCCAAGCCGATTTTATTTCAGCAGGCAAGCTGTCCCTGCTCTGCAAAAACATGTCGAGGGAAACATTAAACATGCGCTACTAAACGCCGTCAGTAGCAGGGTCCACCTGACACCAATGCGTGGACCAGTACCCATGGCCAGGGACGATACCTTTCCCTCACTGCCCATTGGGTCAATGTTGTGGAGCCGGGTACAGATCTTGCCAGTGGCGCTGTACGTGTTCTGCCAACTCCAAGGATTGCAGGAATCCAGTCTGTGCACATTGATTCCTCCTCCTACTCCAGTTCCTCAGAATCATCGCTGCACGAGCCGTCACGGTATACCTCCACATGGACCCGTGAACGCTTACCTGTTGCGACCGTTATGAGCACAGCCGTGGCCAAACGTCAACAGGCCGTACTGAAATTAATTCCCATGGGGAATCGAAGCCACACAGTGCAGGAGCTCTGGGATGCCATCAAGCAGGAGAGCGACGTGTGGTTTTTGTCAGCTAATCTCCAGCCAGGCTTGGTAGTGTGTGACAATGGCCGAAATCTGGTGGCAGCTCTGGGCCTTGGCAACCTCACTCACATACCATGTTTGGCACATGTGCTCAACTTGGTCGTGCAGAGTTTTTTGAGGGACTATCCGGATCTTGATGCACTGCTGCACAAGGTCCGCCTAGAGTGCGCTCACTTGCGACGTTCCAGCATGGCCAGATCACGCATTGCAGCTCTGCAAGTCAGATTTCGCCTTCCTGAACATCGCATCATATGTGACGTACCCATCAGGTGGAATTCCACGTTACATATGTTGGAGCGGTTGTGTGAGCAGCAGCCAGCAGTAATGGAGTATCAGCTGCAACAGGCGCAATCAACTCGCAATTTGCGCCGTTCACACTTCACCACTACTGAGTGGGCCTCTATGAAGGACATCTGCGACGTTTTGCATGCGTTTGATGTCTCAACGCGGATGGCGAGTGCAGATGATGCACTAGTCAGCATGACTGTCCCCCTTATCTGCCTGCTTCAGAAATCACTGAAAGCACTAAAGGAAGAGGTTTTGGAAGAGGTGGAGGATGAGGAGTCACAAATTCAATTACCTTCAGGACAGTCAGCGCAACGTGGTTCCTCACAAAGGGCTGGGCAGGGCTCACTTTGTGAGGAGGATGAGGAGGAGGAGGAGTCAATGGAGGAGGAAGAAATCCCTACAGAGGGAGGTACACAACGCTGTAGTCAGTATGTAGAGCGAGGGTGGGGTGATGCAGAGGAGACAGAGATGACGTCTCTTTCAGAGGACAGCCTTTGTTGGCCAGTTGGGAGTCTGCAGCACATGGTTGATTTCATGCTTCAGTGCCTGAGAAACGACCGCCGCATCGCCCACATTCTTAGCACGTCAGATTATTGGGTGTACACCCTCCTAGACCCTCGTTACCGGGACAACTTACAAACCCTCATCACACCGGTGAACCGGGACCGTAAAATGCAGGAGTACCAAGACACTGGTGCAATCCATACTGTTGTACATTCCAGCCGAGAGAGCTGCTGCTGCTGCTACTGCTTTACAAAGCAGCTCTGTGCGTCGAGGCAGTGTAGACACCTCTACAACAAGAGGGAGCAGAAGCAGCGCCTCTGCACAGGGCAAGAACTGTATGTTACAAATGTGGCAAAGTTTTTGTGACAGCGCCAGCAAGGTCTACACCATCCGAGACGGCTCCAGTCACCAGGAAGAAACGTTTCCGTAAGATGGTGACAGACTACTTGGCTTTCCCTCTAAGTGTACTCCCAGATGCCTCTTCCCCTTTCAAATTTTGGGTCTCTAAGTTGGATACATGGCCAGAGCTTAGCCAGTATGCATTGGAGGTGCTGGCTTGCCCTGCTGCCAGTGTATTATCTGAGCGTGTCTTTAGTGCTGCAGGTGGTGTAGTAACAGACCGTCGCATGCGACTATCCTCAGAGAATGTAGACCGGCTTACTTTTCTGAAAATGAACAAGGCATGGATCTCACCTGAATTTGCCTGTCCGTTTTCAGATTAAATAACTGTTTGGCAACGTTTTCCATGTCTCCTGTTATGTTCATCTTTCTACCACCTGAACTCTACTCCCTGGGCTACAACACCGCCATTTGTTGCTCGTAAGTAATTGGCAGGGGTACTGACTCCTGGCCAGCCTGGTTACAGCATGACAGCTGTTTCCTGGCAGTGTGAACGTCAATTATCCTCCAATAAGTTGTGCTGTCGTGTTGCATTCGGGTTAGCCGACTCTATGGTGCCTGCAGTTTAGGTGATTCCTATGTGTGCTGTGGGATATGTAAATAAAGGCGGTTTCCATTGTGACAATAGGATAAGCACCCACTGTAGGACTGTGTGATTCGGTAACTGCGGACGGCTTGCGTCCTGTCAACTTACATTTTCATGGGTGCGTTCTTCTACCCGTCCGGGGTCCAGTATCGTCAAGTGGTTCTCCCCAGTGCCTTTGGCCTAGGTGCCTCCATCTCCGTATCCGAGTTCCAGCAACGTCTGCTGGTCCTTGGTAGTGCTTTGGAGCACAGGTACCTCCTGCTTAGTAACCGTGTCACAGTAACGTCAGCTGGTACTCGGTTGTGACATTGCCTCTTTTCCTTCTGCTACCCGTCCGGGGTCCAGTACCGTCAAGTGGTTCTCCCCAGTGCCTTTGGCCTAGGTGCCACCATCTCCGTATCCGAGTTCCAGCAACATCTGCTGGTCCTTGGTAGTGCTTTGGAGCACAGGTACCTCCTGCTTAGTAACCGTGTCACAGTAACGTCAGCTGGTACTCGGTTGTGACATTGCCTCTTTTCCTTCTGCTACCCGTCCGGGGTCCAGTACCGTCAAGTGGTTCTCCCCAGTGCCTTTGGCCTAGGTGCCACCACCTCCGTATCCGAGTTCCAGCAACGTCTGCTGGTCCTTGGTAGTGCTTTGGAGCACAGGTACCTCCTGCTTAGTAACCGTGTCACAGTAACGTCAGCTGGTACTCGGTTGTGACATTGCCTCTTTTCCTTCTGCTACCCGTCCGGGGTCCAGTACCGTCAAGTGGTTCTCCCCAGTGCCTTTGGCCTAGGTGCCACCATCCCGTATCCGAGTTCCAGCAACGTCTGCTGGTCCTTGGTAGTGCTTTGGAGCACAGGTACCTCCTGCTTAGTAACCGTGTCACAGTAACGTCAGCTGGTACTCGGTTGTGACATTGCCTCTTTTCCTTCTGCTACCCGTCCGGGGTCCAGCACAGTCAGCTGGTCCTCGTTACTTCCATTGTCTCTTGCTCCATCTGATACCCGTCAGGGTTCCAGTAACGTCAGCTGTTTCTCGGAAATTAGACGACCTTAAAGACCACCCAGAAGAAGATGACGACAACAAGGACGACGAGCATGAAGCCAACCAGCCTGAACACCATCACAAAGAAAAAATAAAAGATTACCCAGAAGAAGATCACCAACAGGACAAAGAAAGTTAAGACAAACTACAAGATACAGAACAAGAGACAGAAGAACAATAAGCAAAAGATCAAAAAGCAGAAGAACATGAAGTATAAGACCAAAATGAAGAGCAAAATATATGCTCTAAATTCTAAGCAGAAGAAGACTAAGCAGTGTATGGGGGTGAGTCCGTTCCTCCTCGTGGTGCCCCTGGAAAATGCCTGCTGCTGCTGCAGGCTAAACTGAACACGGACAAATACTGTTGTAATTTAAATCTTTTGTGACAGCAAGAACGGAAGGATGAACAATTCATACTTTTACAGATTACAAGTACAGGAATCTCTGTCACAAATAAGAATATGATGAAGAAGATGAAGAGGAAGAAGATGAAGAATTTGAATATGAAGAAGATTAATTAGTTTAATAATAACAATATGAGTAATGTAAACAAAAACATGAATAGCAAGAAGTTTAAGAAGAAGATTAAGAAGGTGAAGATGAAGAATAATTTGATGAGAAAGATGATGCTGCTGAAGATTATGGAAGCATGGAAGTTGTGAAACATACATATTTGCCAAAATAGAAAAAAGGTTAACAACATTGTCAATTTGTTAGTCAATCCAAACGTATTTCCAAAAAAAAATATATTAATGCTATTCCAATGCATTGGGTTAAACATGTATGCCTTTATTGTCTCCTCAACCTCCCCCAATACATTCTACATTAGTCTTTGTTGTTTTCCTTCATGTACAATTAACCAACAAGGCAAGAATGTTTTTTTTTTTAATGTCGATATTTGGTTCCCATAGACTTACATTGGACTTCCGGTATCGGAATCGGATATCGACGATATTTAGTGATATTGGCGATACCATTTCGATACGATATTTTTAGATATCGAGCAGTATCGCTCAACACTAATCTTTAGTATTACAATGTATTAAATGTTCTTCTGTTTGTTTGAATGATACAATGCTACATTTCCTCTGTGGCTCTTATCATGGTAAATGTCGGCAGCTGATCCCATCCATATTAGTCACTGACTATACTGTAGGTAGAAAAATGATTTGGGACAATGCAAAGAAAAGGCATGATAAAAGCATGGCTGAGGTCCTACTAGATGTGGAGAATTAGCAGAAGTCTCTGTAGTTATGGTGCAGATTGTAAGGCAGATCAGGTTATAGAAGCAAAAATATTGTATACTTACAGGGAATATACACTGCTCAAAAATATAAAGGGAACACTTAAACAACAGAATATACCTCCAAGTAAATCAAACTTCTGTGAAATCAAACTGTCCACTTAGGAAGCAACACTGATTGACAATCAATTTCACATGCTGTTGTACAAATGGAATAGACAACAGATGGAAATTATTGGCAATTATCAATACTCACTCAATAAAGGAGTGGTTCTGCAGGTGGGGACCACAGACCACATCTCAGTTCCAATGCTTTCTGGCTGATGTTTTGGTCACTTTTGAATGTTGGTTGTGCTTTCACACTCGTGGTAGCATGGGAAGGACTCTACAACCCACTGCACAGCCAGAGCCCTGCAAAATGACCTCCAGCAGGCCACAAATGTGCATGTGTCTGCACAAACGGTTAGAAACCGACTCTGTGAGGATGGTTTGAGTGCCCGACGTCCACAGATGGAGGTTGTGCTCACAGCCCAACACTGTAGTAGAGAAATCAGCCGCACTCAGTGTTGAATATAGAGCAAACAAAGTTTCATTTATTACATCAATTATCTGGACAAAAACACCAATGTTTGTGTGGTAGGTGAACAAATTACGGACAGAGCTGGCGGGGTTTAACGTTTCGACCATACGTGGTCTTTCTCAAAAACCTCACTGTGAAATAGAACATAAATAAAGTGAACAAGCAAGTGACACTCATTATACAAAATACAACACTGTGCAGGATGCTTGGCATTTGCCACAGAACACCAGGATTGGCAAATTCGCCACTGGTGCCCTGTGCTCTTCACAGATGAAAGCAGGTTCACACTGAGCACATGTGACAGACATGACAGAGACTGGAGATGCCGTGGAGAGCGATCTGTTGACTGCACCATTCTTCAGCATGACCAGTTTAGCAGTGGGTCAGTAATGGTTTGGGGTGGCATTTCTTTGAAGGGCCGCACAGCCCTCCATGTGCTCGCCAGAGGTAGCCTGACTGCCATTAGGTGATGGCAGTCAGGCTACCATGAGATCTTCAGACCCTTGTGAGACCATATGCTGGTGCGGTTGGCCCTCGGTTCCTCCTGATGCAGGACAATGCCAGACCTCATGTTCCTGGAGTGTGTCAGCAGTTCCTGCAGTTCCTGCAGTTCCTGCAAGATGAAGGCATTGAAGCTATGGACTGGCCCGCCCATTCCCCAGACCTGAACCCGATTGAGCACATCTGGGACATCATGTCTTGCTCCATCCACCAACGTCACGTTGCACCACAGACTGTCCAGGAGTTGGTGGATGCTTTAGTCCAGGTCTGGGAGGAGATCCCTCAGGAGACCATCCGCTGCCCTATCATTGTAGGGAGGTCTTGCACAGGGAGGTCATACAGGCACGTGGAGGCCACACACACTACTGAACATTATTTTGACGTGTTTTAAGGACATTACATTTCACTTTAATTGTGTGGGTGACACCAAATCCAGGCCTCCATTGGTTAATATAAATGATTTCCATTGATGATTTTTGTGAGATTTTGTTGTCAGCAAAACTAAGTATTCAATGAGAATATTTAATTCATTCAGATCAAAGATGTGTTATTTGAGTGTTCCCTTTAGTTTTTTGAGCAGTGCACATGTCATTACAAAATAACTTATTATTTAATTCAGGCTATATAACGTTAAATAAAAAATATGTACATAAGTGTACATATATATACAGTGCCTTGCAAAAGTACTTGGCCCCCTGGAACTTTTCAACCTTTCCCCACATATCATGCTTCAAACATAAAGATACCAAATGTAAATTTTTGGTGAAGAATCAACAAGTGGGACGCAATTGTGAAGTTGAATAAAATTGATTGGTTATTTTTAATATCTGCAATATTATTTGGCCCCTTTACTTTCAGTGCCACAAACTCACTCCAGAAGTTCATTGTGGATCTCTGAATGATCCAATGTTGTCCTAAATGACTACTGATGATAAATATAATCCACTTGTGTGTAATCAAGTCTCCATATAAATGCACCTGCTCTGTGATAGTCTCAGTGTTCTATTTGAAGCACAGAGAACATCATGAAGACCAAGGAACACAACAGGCAGGTTTGTGATACTGTTGTGGAGAAGTTTAAAGCCGGATTTGGATACAAAATGATTTTCAAAACTTTAAACATCCCAGCACTGTGCAAGCAATCATATTGAAATGGCAGGAGTATCATACCACTGCAAATCTACCAAGACCCAGCCGTCTCTCTAAACTTTCATCTCAAACAAGGAGAAGGCTGATCAGAGATGCAGCCAAAAGGCCCATGATCACTCTGGATGAACTGCAGTGATCTACAGCTGAGCTGGGACTGTCTGTCCATAGGACAACAATCAGTCGTACACTGCACAAATCTTGCCTTTATGGAAAAGTGGCAAAAAGAAAGCCATTTCTCAAAGATATCCATAAAAAGTATTGATTAAAGTTTGCAACAAGCCACCTGGGAGACACACCAAACATGGTGGTGGCAGCATCATGGTTTGGGCCTGCTTTTCTTCAGCAGGGACAGGGAAGATGGTTAAAATTGATGGTTAAAATTGATGGGAAGATGGATGGAGGCAAATACAGGACCATTCTTGAAGAAAACCTGTTGGAGTCTGCAAAAGACCTGAGACTGTGACAGAGATTTGTCTTCCAACAAGACAATGATCCCAAACATAAAAGCAAAATCTACAATCAAATGGTTCACAAATAAACGTATCCAGGTGTTAGAATGGCCAAGTCAAAGTCCAGACTTGAATCCAATCGAGAATCTGTGGAAAGAGCTGAAAACTGCTGTTCACAAACGTTCTCCATCCAACCTCACTGAGCTCGAGCTGTTTGCCAAGGAAGAATGGGCAAGAATTTCAGTCTCTCAATGTACAAAACTGATAGAGACATACCCCAAGCGACTTGCAGCTGTAATCGCAGCAAAAGGTGGAGCAACAAAGTATTAAGTTAAAGGGGCCGAATAATATTGCATGCCCCACTTTTCGGTTTTTGTATTTCCACAAAAATTTAAAATAACCAATAAATTTCGTTCAACTTCACAATTGTGTCCCACTTGTTGTTGATTCTTCACCAAAAATTTACATTTGGTATCTTTATGTTTGAAGCATGATATGTGGGAAAAGGTTGAAAATTTCCAAGGGGACGAATACTTTTGCAAGGCACTGTATATAATATATATATATATATATTGTGAGACAGTGAAGGAATATGTGGTGAATGAGGTGTATATTTCACCTAAGTACCTTGCTGACTGGTTTGAGCGAAATGTGTGGCTTTGTAAACCTGGTGGTAAAGAAAGGTCACTACACCTGCCATTCAGTACACGCTTGCAGCTCAGACCTGAATCCACTCAGGTGTTGATTAGGAAGCCAGAAGTAGGTGCTTGTGAGCACAGTCAGAGAGCTCATTCAGTCTGGACAAGGGGTCCAGGCACAGAAGGTGTCTCCAAGAGTGTGGGAGCTGTCTTTAGCCCGGACACAGGGAGGTGTCCTGGCACAAGGAAGCAGTCTCTAAGAGTGTGAGCTATCTCAGTCTGGGTGCAGGAAGTACCCCGGACACAGGAGTAGTCGCAGTGAGAATCCGTGCGAATAGCGACTGAATAGGAGGTGACCTATCTCAAGTCTGGACATTGGAGTTGCCTTCGGACATAAAGAGGAGTGTCTGTGAAACTCCATACTGGTAACATATGTGATATGTGTTGTTTTGGGCACAGACTGGTAGAGTCTGGGTCCCGGATAGAGAGGGCCATCTATCTAAGTGTAATTTAGTGGCTAGACAAGCCCAGGTTTTCTGTTTATGATTTGTTTTTATCTGTGTGCTGTGGACTTTAATAAAACTGGTTGCGGCCAGTTTTCACCAAACTGCTGTCTGAATGAACTGTTTCCGTGCCATTCTGTCTACCCAGACAGCGATCCTAGAGCTAAACCCCCGGAAAGGCTACAATTGGCGGAGAATGCTGGGGCAGCGCAGGGCCTGGTACAGTTAGTGCTGGAGTGTGCATGCAGCACAGTGGCGAGAGACAGCATTAAAGGTGAAGTCTATTGAAATAGCAGCAGAAAAAAAAAAAAAAAGTGTGTCAGCAGAAACGTCTGTTTGGAGCAGTCTTGGAGAGACAGTGGCCCTGATAGGGTCTGCAGAAAGAAAATGTATGCACAGCAAAGCTGAACTTGTTGTGAAAATGACTGTGGAATGTGCAGCAGCAAAATAAAAGTTTGTGGAGCAGTCTTAGAGACAGTAGCCCTAATAGACTTTGCAAAAGAAAAAAAAAAAAAAGTGGTTGCACAGCAAGGCTGAATTTTCTGTGGAAAAAAAAGCTGTGTAGTGTGTATGTCTTGAGTGAAGACTGCCGTTGTTAAGACAGAGAAGTCTGACAGCATGGATGACAGCAGGGAGGCGCTGTTTGAACAAATGGCACAAGTTAATGTGCAACATAAAACTGCCGTGGTTGAGACAGATGAGTCCGGCAGTATGGAGGAGCTCATTGAGTACCTGGCCCAGGCCCAGCGAAGCATGGAGCAGCAGCGCCTGCAGCACCAGCAGCACATGCAGCAGGCCCAGCAGCAATTCCTGCAGCAGCAGCAGGAGAATAACCGGTTATTTGTTGAGCAGATGACAGCACCAAAAAAGGATTTCGGTGCCGCGTCCCGAAGTAATGTTGTGAAGGCACCGGCGTTGTCCGCTATAAAGAAGGCGGTAAGACGGTCCTTGAGAAAAATGACACCTCGTGATGATGTGGAGGTATATCTTACTAGGTTTGAGAGACTGGCAGAGAAGGAGAATCTGCCACTATCTGAATGGGCCATGGCGGTCGTACCCTATCTGATTGGGGAACCCCAAAAAGTCTGGGCTGACCTGAGCAAGCAGGACAGCGAAGACTATGCCAAGTTGAAAGCGGCGATTCTTACCCGGCTGGGTGTTACGGTGACAGCCCGTGCCAGGGGAGTTCGTGACTGGAGATACAGTTGGGAGTCTGCAGTCAGCAGGCCTGATTATGGAGTTGAAAAGGTGATAGTGGACCGCTACACCCAAGCACGTCCTCCTGAGGTACAGCCGTCTGAGAGGTCGTCACTTCGGAGTTCCCGGACGCTGAACTCTCGCGGTAAGAGCGTTCCAGCTGTTGGGGACATGGGGTATGCTGATAAGCGGGTTCAGGCCCGAGGGGACATGTGGGTGGGAGAGTGTGATGGACAGTGTTGGAGCTGGCGTGAAATTGCAGCCAACTGTCCAATAGAGGGGGAGCCTATGTGTTGTGATGATGGCAGATCCCTCTCTCTCTGCGCAGAACCTGTGTGTGTGTCCACCTCAGCCGAAGAGACTGGACCACAGGGGTCCCCGGTGGTTGTAAGTGACTGCCCAGCACAGGCCCTCTTGGACTCAGAGAGTCCAGTGACTTCCGTATGTGACAGCCTGAGTGATAGGGACTTCATCCCTGATAAGCACCTGAGTGTGGTGTACATCCATGAAGACACCAAAGTCTACCCAGAGACTGCCGTGGACTTGGTCCCCAAACTCGGGGAGGTTTCATATGAAGTAGGGGTAGTGAAGACCCTGGTGCACCCCGTTATATTGGGTAATGACTTTCCCCGGTCTAAGGATCTCTGGGGGAAAAATGTTTCTGATGGACAGTGTGATGAAGCTCCTACTGAGGGTGCGCAGTCCCGAGGGGCGGAACACAATGCTAGTGGGCCGTTAAACTTATGTGATAATGATGATGACCATGATAATATTGATAATGATAATGATGCTAATCATAATAGTGATGATACTGATGATGACCGTGATAAAGATGAAATTTCTTTGCAGGTGATGTTGGGAGACGAGGATGGTGGTTCTCGGGAACCGAGTGTCCCTGACTTGCCTGTGTCCTGTGACGGTTTTGAGAGTGAGCAGTGGCGAGAACCCTCTCTTAAAACAGCACAGGAAAATATGATTGTTCTAAATGAGGTTTCCCAGGAGCCTGACTCTGAGGAGAGGTTCTCTCATGTTGCCATAAACACTGAAGTCCAGGGAGAGGTTGTGAGTCAGCTCCTAGTGCCTGAACTATATAGAAGTATAGTGCTGGGATTGTCACATAGTCACATACTTGAGGGACCAGATGGTAAAGTTAATGTTGTGGATGACATGTTAACTAAGGTTCCAGATCAAGATGTGAATGAAAATGAATTGTATAACCCTGACAGTGAGCAGGATGTGAATGAAAATGAATTGTATAACCCTAACAGTGAGCAGGATATGAATGAAAATGAATTGTATAACCCTGACAGTGAGCAGGATGTGAATGAAAATGAAGTGTATAGCCCTGACAGTGAGCCAGATGTGGCTGAGAAAAAGGGGTCAGATAGTGATAGTGAATTATCTGATGACCATAAAGCAACCAGTGCAAATGAGGAAGGCATGGTAGCAGAGGAGGTTGAGAGTCCTGAGAAGAAAGCTGATGCTGACCTTACAGCCAGACAGAAGATGACATCTGGAGATGTTTTACAGTTGGCCGGTTCCCTGGCGAAGACTAAGGTGAAAGGAGGAGAGCTGAGCTTTAAAGGCAGGACTCTGAAACTGAACACAGCACAAGTGGATGCTGTTGAAGATGAGAAGTTGTCAGTGTGTGGTGTGGATCTGCATCATGCCAAGGACTCGGAAGGTGATGCTGCAGAGGTGGAGAAAGCCATGGAAGTGGTGGACACCAGGCCAGGTGCCTCACCAGAGGCTGATGTCTCAAGTGAAGCTGTGAGGAACAAGACTGAAGATGTGGGGAATGACTCTGCCCCGGAATATGTTTCTGTTGGAGACAGCGGCGTGGACGGTGTACTGTCCGGATCCGTGGCTGCGACTCGCGAAGCTCGGGCCGGAAGTTCGGCGCCCGGTGCGCCATCGGAGTTCTCGAGCGACCCAAAGGATCTGGATAAATCCCAAGATGAGATTTTGAGACCTCGGGTTGGCCTTGGTGAGCTCAGGCGCATTTTCATGGAGTCTACACTTGAACCACGTCCCAGTGAGTGGGAGGGGCGATGTGTCGCTCCGTTGCCGCTGCAGATACACGGGAGCTCAGATGGGATGCAGAACATGGTGGAAAAGAAGACTGATGGTAGGGCTTCTGAGCATGTCCTACCAGAAGAGCCTGAAGAAAGGGCCGAAGACGTAAAGGACGTCCAACAACTACAGGAGAAGATGCGTAGCCATGAGGATCTCCTGGAGAAAGAAGTAAGAGCTCTGAGTCTTATGCAAAGTGAGCCTGTACCAGAAGAGGATAAATTATGTGTACCGACCAAGAAAAACGATCAGCTCCCTCTACAGTGCCAATCGTTTGAACAGTGTGGCTCGGAAGGGTCAGTGCCCCAAAAACAGGAGGTACGAAAGTTTCTGAGGAAGAATCAGCAGAGCTGTTCTGACGTGCCTGGTCGTACTTATCTGGTGAGCCACTATACCGAGACTGAGGCTGGCACTAAAGTCAAGATGAAACAGTGCAGGACACCCGAGGCCCGCAGAGAGTATAGGCCTGGGAGGGTACAGGGTAGTGCGGATGCTTCAGATGAAGAGAAAACTGATGTTGGCTATGACAGTGGTGAGGATGAAGCTGATGAGGGCCATGACTGGTCCAGAGTTCACTGTCTCTGTTGGATTGTTGACCAGCCCTCCGGTCTGGATGACCAGCCCTCCGGTCTGGAGAAGAGGGAGGGGATATGTGAGACAGTGAAGGAATATGTGGTGAATGAGGTGTATATTTCACCTAAGTACCTTGCTGACTGGTTTGAGCGAAATGTGTGGCTTTGTAAACCTGGTGGTAAAGAAAGGTCACTACACCTGCCATTCAGTACACGCTTGCAGCTCAGACCTGAATCCACTCAGGTGTTGATTAGGAAGCCAGAAGTAGGTACTTGTGAGCACAGTCAGAGAGCTCATTCAGTCTGGACAAGGGGTCCAGGCACAGAAGGTGTCTCCAAGAGTGTGGGAGCTGTCTTTAGCCCGGACACAGGGAGGTGTCCTGGCACAAGGAAGCAGTCTCTAAGAGTGTGAGCTATCTCAGTCTGGGTGCAGGAAGTACCCCGGACACAGGAGTAGTCGCAGTGAGAATCCGTGCGAATAGCGACTGAATAGGAGGTGACCTATCTCAAGTCTGGACATTGGAGTTGCCTTCGGACATAAAGAGGAGTGTCTGTGAAACTCCATACTGGTAACATATGTGATATGTGTTGTTTTGGGCACAGACTGGTAGAGTCTGGGTCCCGGATAGAGAGGGCCATCTATCTAAGTGTAATTTAGTGGCTAGACAAGCCCAGGTTTTCTGTTTATGATTTGTTTTTATCTGTGTGCTGTGGACTTTAATAAAACTGGTTGAGGCCAGTTTTCACCAAACTGCTGTCTGAATGAACTGTTTCCGTGCCATTCTGTCTACCCAGACAGCGATCCTAGAGCTAAACCCCCCGGAAAGGCTACAATATATATATGTGTGTGTATATAATGTATATATATATATACACCTCTGGCAAAAATTAAGAGACCACTGCACAGTTTTATAAAAATTAGTTTCTCTGCATGTCTGACAGCCGTTCCATTTCAGTGTCAGTTGAATTCTAACCAGAGTACACCTCATTCTACTTAATGTGCTTCTGATTAGGTGATCACCTGAACCAAATCTTATTTAATGAAGGAAAGTATAAAAAACACTGCTGTGGTGTTCACAATCCTCTTGCAATAGGACAAGCTGGATGGCAAAGCAAGTGCTAGTGATGTCCCAAAAGTAATAGGAATGAAAAAATAACTTTTAACCATGCCAAAGGAGTTGAAAAGTCTTGAGTGAGGAAAAGAAGGGCTCATTTCTGGCTTTACTAGCAGAGGGATACAGTGAGAGTCATGTTGCCTTCATCCTTAAAATTTCTAAGACGGCAGTCCATTACAACAGGGTCAAGCAGCAGACATTGGGGACAACAAAACTACAGACTGGCAGAGGGCGAAAATGACTCTCCACTGACCATTGTAACGCTAACAGAAACACAGGAGGAGGCGGCGCAGTGACGCAACAGGGGGATGATGGACGGCTGGGAGGCAGATGATACAGGGGAACACACCATACCTATGGGACTCAATACAGGTATGGGGACCTATTTATAAAAGTCAATATTTCGGCATTACTGGGGATCAGAAACAGAAGAGCCACCTTTACAGAAAGCAGCCTTAGGCTGACGTCACACTGGCGAGTTTGATGCGAGTAAGTCGCACGACTTTCTCGCATCAACACACGGCACAGCCGCCCACTCTCGGACCCGAGTGTGTGGCTGCATAGAAATACATGCAGCCGCACACTCGGCTCCAAGAGCAGGCGGCCGTGCCGGGTGTTGATGTGAGAAAGTCGTGCGACTTACTCGCATCAAACTCGCCAGTGTGACGCCGGTCTTAGTGCTGCTAAAGGTGGCTCTTTTAGTTAAAAACACCCTGGGGGGTGACAGGTTTCCTTTAAGAAACTGACTCCATGAATGCAAAGCTTATAACTTTTATTGAAAAGAAAGATGGCTATATTAGTTACTGATTTTGTTTTTTTAAATGATAGAAATTATTTTTTGCACAATTAAAGTTATTAGGTTATTCTTACTTTATCAGATTAAAAAAAATGTAAATTTTTTAATTTAATTGCATAATAAGGGTCTGTGCGCACGTTGCGGATTCTGCTGCGGATCTGCAGCAGATTTGACCCTGCAGATCCTCAGCAGTTTCTGCTGCGTTGTACAGTACCATTTATAACATATGTGAAAAAAAAAAAACGCTGTGCACATGCTGAGGATTTTTCCGTGCGGATTTACTGCGAATTTGAATCCGCAGCATGTTAATTTTTTGTGCGGAATCCACAGCGGTTTTACACCTGCTCCATTATAGAAATCCGCAGGGGAAATCCGCACAAAAAACGCAGTAAATCCGCACTATATCCGCAGGTAAAAAGCAGGACGTTTTACATGCAGATTTAGCAAAATCCGCACGGAAAAATCCGCAAATGAATCCGCAACGTGTGCATTCACTCTAATTCTGCACCCTAGTGGTTGCCCAATAAATAATTCTTCACATATATTCTTCTAAGACATACAACACCTCTCTTTTACTTTCTTAAATATTCAGGTTTCATATTTAACTTTTTTTGATTGACCATCAGCACTTTAGCTGTTAAATTATAACATTAATCATCAAAATTATAAATTGCCTAATAATTGTGCACAGAGGGCCAGATTCATCAAATCGTTCAAGCCAGAATTCTGGTCTAAAAGCTTTGAAAAGTCACAAAAATTATGCACAGCTCAGAGTTTTTGACTAAATTTCATGACTTTTGACATCTTCATGCCACTTTCTCCAAGCTCTGCAGGAGCTGGGGAGAAACTGAGGCGTGGCAGGGTCATGAAGCCATAGCCCATCTAATTCATGGTAAGCTGTAGCTTCCAAACGCGAAAAATCAATGTCACTTCAGTACCTGACTAGACTGAGATTTCTGCCATAGCGCATGAATATTCATTAGATGCTTCCGATTCATGAAAAATTGTGCACTTCATCATGAATCATGAGTGTCTGACTCCAGCATGCCTCCTCATTAAGACCATTAAGAATCTGAAAGAATAGTGCCTATAGCGTGTATTGTGGGCTAGTATAGTAATAGGGAAACCAAGTTTATACAGTTTTTTATGTTCTTAAGAAACAAACCATTGGTTTGTGTCACCATTATAGATGATCAAATCTTTTGAAAATTAAATTCACCAGGTTGGACAAATTTTTCCAAAATCAAAATTGATTCAATACAAACTTCATTACTGGAAAGCTAAAATTGCCATTTAGGGGTGGTTCACATTGTGTTAAGGGCCATGCGTTGAGCACATCCGTTACATAGCGGCACTAACGCTATGTAACGGATGCCTTAACGCACCCATTGGCTGCTATAATAGTAATGCATTCTAGCGCATGCCGAAATCTGCATGTGTTAGCGATGATGCGTTACTTTATGTCGCACCCTCGAACGCGGTCTGCAGCATTTTTGGGTGCGTCAGGTCTAGCGCACAGCGAACAGACGCGTTCGCTGTGCATAGAGCTGTATGACGAAATGCTACCATGCGTTAGCGCTAGGGCACAAAAGAAGTCAAAAATGACATCAGCGTTAGCGCATCCGTTAAACGGATGCTCCTAAGGCAATGTGAACCTAGCCTAACAAATGTGGGTAATTCTCAGATCTCTAGAGGTGTTTTCAACCCCTTTTAAGTGCTTTAACACAAATGCAACCTAAGGCCGGCGTCACACACAACCACAAAAAATCGATCCGTTTTAGACGGTCGATTGTCGGATCAAAATGCAAACATCACACATGCTTCTGTCATCCGATTTTCCTTCAAAGATGCGATTTAGTCGCATGTGTGTGTACCTTGTAACATCCGATTTTCATCCGACTTGCGAGATTTTCTCGCAGGCTTGCAAAACTGACATATAATGGATCCAAAAGAATAGTATTTCAATCACAAAAAAAAGAATAGATATATACACATAGAACACATATATATATATATACATGTCATTGTGACATGTATATATACATATATTTATAGTTCCTAGACTTCTACATACTGTTATAGCCGCTAATTCAATTGCCGGCTTCTGTGAAATCACAGAAGCCGACATGAAATGATACATTGTTTCCACACAGTTAACCATGTCATTTCCTGTATTTTGATATTTGTTTAGAACTTACAATTACATGAGTGTATTTGTGCAAAATTTCAGACATGTAGGGGTTAATTAAAGGTGTAATTTCGTTGAAAAAAAATGCGTGGGCTCCCGCTGTATTTTCTCCACCAGACAGACAAAGCAAAGCGAGTGGGGGCATATAATAACAGCCTAGGGAGGGTACATTTTTTGTGCCCCCCCTGGCTACTAACATCTGCCCCCAGACACCCCAGAAAGGGCAAATCTATAATTAGATTCGCCCTTTCTGGCACTCTGCCCGTCTATTCCCATTGCCCTGTAGCGGTGGCGAATGGGTTAATAATCTCACCTTACTGTCACCTTAGTATTGAAAGGTGACCTTAAGGCAGGTTAATAATTGAGAGCTGTCAATTAGACAACTATCAATTATTAATCCTATTGAAGTAAATTAAAAAAACACAGACACATTAATAAAAATTAATTTTAATGAAATAAAAACACATTTTTTTGACCATATTTTATTTTACACTTAATCCGTGCGAAGCCATTGATCTCCTAAAATAAAGATAAAAAAATAAAAAAACATTATTCTTACCTATTCCGCTGATCTGTCACGTCCCACGCTGTAATCCTTCACAAAGGGTTAACTAGCTTTGAGCCAAGCAGTGCAAGTAATCCTGCATGCTCAGCTCAAAGCTCCTGAATGAATAAGTTCCTCTCCTGCCACAGGAGAGGATGTGTTTCATGAATGAAGCTTAATTGATTGTGTCCACTTTCCCTTTAGGTCAGGTCACTAAAGTTAAATTGCCAATAAATCAATTAAGCTCCATTCATGAATCTATTCCTCTACTTTCGCTGGGAGAGGAACTTATTCATTCATGGGGTTAGAGCTAGTAGACAGAATTATCTCCCTGCTAACTGTAACCTCTTAACCCTTTCTGATGGATTACAGCGTGGGACCTGACTGTACATCGGATTGGTAAGTATAATTTTGCTTTTTTATTTTATTTTTATTACAGGAAATGGTTTTAGCAGGAAAATAAAATATGGTAAAAAACTGTGTGATTATTTATTTAAACTTATTTTTTATTAAACTGTGTGTGTTTGATTTTTCTTTCATACAATAGGATTAATAATTGATAGTTGTCTAATTGACAGCTCTCAATTATTAACCTGCCTTAAGGTCACCTTTCAATACTAAGGTGACAGTAAGGTGAGATTATTAACCCATTCGCCACCGCTACAGGGCAATGGGAATAGATGGGCAAAGTGCCAGAAAGGGCGAATCTAATTATAGATTTGCCCTTTCTGGGGTGTCTGGGGGCAGATGTTAGTAGCCAAGGGGGGCACAAAAAATGTACCCTCCCTAGGCTGTTATTATCTGCCCCCACTCGCTTTGCTTTGTCTGTCTGGTGGAGAAAATACAGCGGGAGCCCACGCATTTTTTTTCAACGAAATTACACCTTTAATTAACCCCTACATGTATGAAATTTTGCACAAATACACTCATGTAATTGTAAGTTCTAAACAAATATCAAAATACAGGAAATGACATGGTTAACTGTGTGGAAACAATGTATCATTTCATGTCGGCTTCTGTGATTTCACAGAAGCCGGCAATTGAATTTGCGGCTATTACAGTATGTAGAAGTCTAGGAAATATAAATATATATATATATATACATGTCACAATTACATATATATATATATATATATGTATTCTATGTGTGTATATCTATTCTTTCTATTCTTTATTAAAGCTGTCAGTGTGATTTTGCAGTATAGCCGGGGATGAATTGCCGGCTTTTCTAAAGGACACCGATGCGATTTCATCGCAAGTCACACAGTGTGGTCCGTTTGTAATCCGATTTTTCATCGCTCCCATAGACTTGCATTGGCGATTGTCGACCGACAATCGGTGACAATCGCAGCATGCTGCGATTGTACACGGACGTTTAAAACGGACCACAAAAAATCTGATACTGGGAGCTGCTCCATAGATCAACATAGGTCCGACTGCAATGCGATTTTTCATCGCATTGCAGTCGTCCGATTCTGTCGCCAGTGTGACGCCGGCCTAAGAGTATACGTCTTTTCTCAGATGGGTCTGTTCCAGAGCCCACCTAAAAAAGCATTAACTGACCACTGAAAACAGTTTCTATGTAAAATTAACTTACTGTTCATATGTTCAGTATTTTAATGGTGTCGGCTAAAGGAAGCTAAAAGAAAGGCGCAGATCATTCTTCAGGTGTACTAAGCGGTGAAGATTCGCTATACTGTCATTACAAGTCAATGGAATGGCGTATTTGTGAACATTTTGCCAGTGTTTTTGCTTGAAAAAATGCTAGTGGTTTCTTCATTGTAAAATAGCATAAAAACATTAGGAAATGACCAAGTATGGTCAAATAGTTTCTGAAACATATTCCTCTTGAAAAACTTGCTGGGTCTCCTGAAATAAACATCATGCACCCATATCCTTTATAGTGTCAAAGGGACATCACCATAGAAACAGATGGTTACTGGTACTGTGTTAATTATATTGGTAATGCTGACTTATATTGAAAAAAAGATCTGGAGGCAGATTCTCACACAGATAGTGTCTGGCTCATAGTTGTAAGCAGCTCATTTACATATAAAAAAATGTGGATTTCTATGATTGCAGAAATCAGGGCATCATTTTACTCTGCTTCCTATGACCTGCATGCCCAGGTAGACAACTTAGGAGGGTTGATCCTACTGACAGACCTGCTTTAACAAAATCAATACCCTTCCCAAAAATAACTAATAAGAAATGTTAGGTAGGCAAATGATCAAAAAGCAAGCACATGCAACAGGAAGCTGTATTGTTGTGGATATAAAATGCGACTACTAAAACAGATGTGCAGAAGAAAAAGTATGTTTCTGAAATGCTCACTTTGTGAAATAATCATAGTTAAATGTTTAGATTTTGAAGAATTTTCTTGCATTTTTAAATATTAATTATTTCTGACTTCACAAAAAGGTTCGTCCAAGAAATTAAATAACTCAGTACAGTCGCTTGTAGCAAGCAAGCACACAGTCTCCGACTGACACTTTCAGATTTTTTTTCTGTAAAAAATATTAGGCTGGTTTGCTGCTGCTTTCCAGTGCATTAAGAATAAAGAAAATAATTGTAATTAAAATGAAGCAGAATAAATGTCCATTAGGCAGATATTCTCTATGGCTACTTTCTATACTTTTGGTCCAAGACTGTCAGTGAAAAAAACTGACAGTACTCTGATCAATGTAATTCAATAGTGCTGGTCAGATGACCATTTTTTCATCTAGCCTCTTCTGCATTTCGGATGAGACTCGCCTATTCAAGTATTTAGGTGCGCAAAAAAACTGAATCCCATATACAGTATAAGGCCGGGGTCACACTTGTGAGTGCAATGCGAGAAACTACCGCGCAAGTCTCTCGCATCAATACCCATCACTGTCGCCGGCACTCGGACCGGAGCGTTCAGCTGCATAGAAGTACATGCAGCCGCACACTCCGGTCCCGAGTGCCGGCGGCAGTGCTGGGTATTGATGTGAGAGACTCGCGCGGTAGTTTCTCGCATTGCACTCGCAAGTGTGACCCCGGCCTAATATTGAACCTGTGAATAATAACTATGAAGCCCTCTCGGACTAATGATTCACCAAATGTATCAAGCAACAAGAACCACTGTGACAAATTTGGTGCAGCTTGTCTAAATTTATGCTATGTAAAAATAGAAAGGATTAGTAAATCTTTGTTATCGAATACAATAAGGAGCAAGCTGACAATTCCCCTTTAATATCAGTAGTAGAGTTGAGCGATACTTTCCGATATCCTAAAGTATCGGAATCGGAATGGTATCGCCGATATCACTAAAATATCGGCGATACCCGATACCGATACCGGAAGTCCCATGTAAGTCTATGGGAACAAAATATCGCAACTAAAAAAAAACCCATTCTTTCCTTGTAAACACTAAATATACACACATAGAATACATATATATATATATACATGTCATTGTGACATATATATATATACATATATGTATAGTTTATACACTTCTACATAGTAAAATATCCTCTGATTCAATTGCTGGTAAAGCCGGCTTCAGTGAAAAGACAGAAGCACCCGACATGAAATGACACTTGGTGTACATAGGGTTAACCATGTCTTTTCATGTCGTTTGCTATCTGATTTGCACAAACAATTAAATCAGACTATGTGTGCAAAATTTCACACCTGTAGGGGTTAATTAAAGGTGTAAATTCGTTGTAAAAAAAAACGGACTTTTTTGCTACGAATTTACACCTTTAATTAACCCCTACAGGTGTGAAATTTTGCACACATAGACTGATTTAATTGTTTGTGCAAATTAGATAGCAAAGGACATGAAAAGACATGGTTAACCCTATGTACACCAAGTGTCATTTCATGTCAGGTTCTGCATTTTCACAAAAGCCGGCAATTGAATTAGCGGCTATTATACTATGTAGAAGTGTATGAACTACAAATATAAATATATATATATATGTGTCACAAATTCAATGACATGTATATATATATATGAGGTGTAAAATTGCTGAAAAAAAATGCGTGGGCTCCCGCCCTATTTTCGCAACCAGACAGACAAAGCCAGTGAGTGGGGGCAGATAATAATAGCCCAGAGAGGGACCATTATTTTTGCCCCCCCCGGCTACTAACATCTGCCCCCAGACACCCCAGGAAAGACAAATCTATAATTAGATTCGCCCTTTCTGGCACTTTGCCCGTCTATTCCCATTGCCCTGTAGCGGTGGCGAATGGGTTAATATGGGGTTAAAGCCACCTTGCTATTGAAAGGTGACCTTAAGCCAGGTTAATAATTGAGAGCTGTCAATTAGACAACTATCAATTATTAATCCTATTGCATGAAATAAAAATAAAACACACACACTTTAATTAAAAATCATTTTAATGAATAAAGACACATGTTTTTGACCATCTTTTATTTTACTGCAAAAACCATTTCCTGTAATAAAAATAAAATAAAAAAGCAAAATTATTCTTACCTATCCCATGCACAGTCAGGTCCCACGGTGTAATCCTTCAGAAAGGGTTAATGTTTACTGCAGGGACCGCAGCTAATGCTGCAGCCTCACAGTAAACCCCAAATGAATGAGTTCCTCTCCTGCCTGACAGGAGAGTAAAGGCTGGGTGTCACATAACGATACACCAGCGATCCCGACAACGATATGCACTTGTCAGGATCGCTGGTGTATCGCTACATGATCGCTGCTGAGCTGCCAAACAGGCAGCTCAGGCAGCGATCTGGGACAGCGACACTGCGGGTAACATCGCTTAAGGGCCCGTCTCACATAGCGATATCGCTACCGAGATCGCTGCTGAGTCACTAGTTTTGTGACGCAGCAGCGAGCTCACCAGCGATATCGCTGTGTGTGACATTCAGCGACGATCAGCCCCCCTGCCGGGTATCGCTGATCGTCGCAGAAATGTCAGGACCTTTTTTTGATCGCTGGTTTCCCTCTGACAGGCACGCATCGCTGCGTGTGACAGGCGGGAGACCAGCGATCCGCTGGTAACCAAGGTACACAGCGGGTTTCCAGGCACCGCGCAGCGCTTGGAAACCCGCTGTGTACCTTGTATACCAGCTCCCTGCATCAGGGCGCTGGTATCCAAGGTACACAGCGGGTTTCTAGGCACAGCCCCGCGCCTGGAAACCCGCTGTGTACCTTGGTTACCAGCGGATCGCTGGTCTCCCGCCTGTCACACGCAGCGATGTGTGCCTGTCAGCGGGAAACCAGTGATCAAAAAAAGGTCCTGACATTTCAGCGACGATCAGCGATACCTGGCAGGGGGGCTGATCGTCGCTGAATGTCACACACAGCGATATCGCTGGTGAGCTCGCTGCTGCGTCACAAAACTAGTGACTCAGCAGCGATCTCGGTAGCAATATCGCTATGTGAGACGGGCCCTTAAGTGGAAAGCTTAATTGATTGCTTTCCACTTTCACTTCAGGTCAGCCAGGGACACAATCAGTGACGTCAGAGGGAACTGATTAACAAAAATAGGGGTTCCCTTCGAAAAAAAAATGGCGTGGGGTCCCCCCTATTTTTGTTAACCAGCCAGATGAAGCAGACCGCTGAGGCCTGGATTTTCAGGCTGTTAAGGGCCAAGATCCATGGACCTTGCCAGCCTGATAATACCAGGCCACAGCAGTCTGCATATCTTGGCTGATTAACAAAAATAGGGGATCCCCTCGAAAAAAATTGGCGTGGGGTCCCCCCTATTTTTGTTAACCAGCCAGATGAAGCAGACCGCTGAGGCCTGGTTTTTCAGGCTGGTAAGGATCCAATATCCATGGACCTTGCCAGCCTGATAATACCAGGCCACAGCAGTCTGCTTAGCTTGGCTGGTTAACAAAAATAGGGGATCCCCTCGAAAAAAAAAACGGCGTGGGGATCCCCCCTATTTTTGTTAACCAGCCAAGTAAAATGCAGACTGCTGCGGCCTGGTATTAAAAGACTGTCAAGGCCCATGGATTTTGGCCCTCAACAGCCTGATAATACCAGGCTACAGCAGCCCCACATTTGGCGCATCAAAAGATGTGCCAATTGTGGCACTTTACCCGGCTCTTCCCACTTGCCCTGTAGCGGTGGCAAGCGGGGTAATAAGGGGTTAATGTCACCGTTGATTGCACGGTGACAATAAGCCCGGTTAATAATGGAGAGGTGTCAATAAGACACCGATCCATTATTAATCCCAAAGTTATTAAATGTATAAAAAAAAAGACAAAGCAAGAAAAAAGTATTTTAATGAAATAAAAGAGACAACACAGTTTTCATTAATTTTATTGTACTCTCATTCCTGCGACGCCATCGATCTCCTGTAAAAAAAGAAAAAAAACAAACCAACAGTATACCACCTGTCCGACGCAGTCCATAACGACAGTCCCACGACGATCCAGCTCTGCTACATCGCAATGACAGGCAGAGCCTGTCATCGCGACGCAGCACAGCTGATTACCTGCTTCCCCGGCGGTGACGTCATCGGACTGACTGCTTTACGGCCGGGATTACCCAGCAGTCACTGCAGTTATCGCGAGAAACTGCATGTGACCGCCGGGGAAAGAAGATTGCGGCCATGAAGCAGTCCAGCCCGTGACCGCCGGAGATCTTCTGCCAGGTAAGTGCCGCTGACTCCTGACAGACCCGACCGACGGACACTGACAGTGACAGTGACAATCCCGATTCCGGTATCCGATAAGATGAAAATATCGGTACTCGGAATCGGAATTCCGATACAGCCAATATCGGCCGATACCCGATACTTGCGGTATCGGAATGCTCAACCCTAATCAGGAGAACTTTTCTTATATCTGGGATTTAACATTTGTGAAGACATAACAATTTTCCACTGAGTAATTGTATCCTCTGACATGTCCTGACACAATCTTGGCAGTGAAGTAACAGATGGTGACGGTCGCACTTCACGAACAAAGAGAAAGAGAGAATTTTTTGAACATTTTACTACAAGTAAAGAATATAAAACTTAGATGTGCCATAATCAAAGTCACAGACAGAAACAGGCTGCCATGCCAGAGCGTAGATTAGGCTAACGCCTCTTATGTATTATTGAGATGTATTTGTATTTCCATTTGTTAAAATCCAGGTCTGACAGGGAAAATTCTGCAGCAAAAACCCTAGAGAAGATTCAATAATAAGAGATATCATCTTCACAATCCTTGGCACCGTCACCATGAATGAATCAGACTCCGTTCTGTAATGTATTCTTGATTATTTAGCACCTTCAAACCAGGATGTGGCTTACAAAATACTGACATTTAAAGGATTATTATTACCAGAATCACATTATTTTTAACAAAGGAAATAAAATGCATACTTATTATTAATATACAGACTAAGAGCAATATCAATTTTATTTCTTGTTCCTTTATACTTGTATAATCTTTATCTGGCCCTCACTGTTTGTCCTATTCTCATCTGCTAAAATTATATTTCGGAGCTATACTTCAGTGCTGCAGATGTCTCACTCCTCTCCCGTGTGGTCCTGACTAGCTCCACCTATTATCAGGCTATTCTAAGTTTAGAATTCACCTTATACTTCTGTGTAATTTCTGCTGCTCTACAGTAACTTGCCTGACAGATGTTATATTCTTCCATCATTATCAGTGTAATTGCTTGTGTGATTTTAGATCAGTGGCTGGTTCCAGCAGAGTTCAACTGTTCTGCAGGGCCCGATGCTGGGAGGACGTGGTGTCCTGGCAGTGCAAAGCTGCAGACCCTAGGCTTTGATAAAATGTTGGTGGTGAGCGGATTTCCTTGCAGTGGGCTTCGAGAAAATGGCCGGCGGAGGTGGCGCAAGTGCAGACTGAGATTTCAGGAAGCCAAGGGCCCACAGTCTCGCACCTTCAGCACACCCCCATCTCCCAATGTGGGTCCCACAGCATTGCCCCACTTCTGCCGCTGCCGGCCAGGGCTAGCGTTAGGGGCAGGCAGACCAGGCAGCCTTCTAGGACCCCCACTCTTCCAGGGGCCCACCAGCCAATGGCTGCTATGGGGCCCCTGAGTAAGAGGGGCCCGGCGCTGCTCCCTCCCCGCATCGCGCATTCAACTCATAGGCATCATAGATGCCGATACAATTGAAAGCAGTGATAGAGGAGAGAGCGTCATGTGACACTCCCTCTCCCATCACTCCCCATCTGCTTGTGATTCAGTGTGTGCCAGCAGTGGAGCTGATGAGATGCTGAGACGCTCTGCAGAAGCCAGAGCAGCAGGGGAACAAGGAGGGGAGGTAAGTATTGTGTGTGTGTCTGTTTGCTGCACGATACTGTTTGTGGGGGACTGCACTATACTGTATTGTGTGTGTAAATCTACCAAAGAAAACAGTATAAAGTGCTTGTAATAAAAGTACAAATTTTATTAAACAGACAAAATAATCAGAAAAAATGCTAAAAATATTTTAAACAACAAAAACAAAATTACTGAGCAATTGTAATAATAATACACAAATGGAAAAACAGGTACTACCTTCAAAGTTAAAATTGGGGAGATGACCACAGAAAAAACCTGACCCTTGTTAACTGTGGTGTAACCCATATAATGATTAGTAATCATTGGCCATGTGTGGTAAAGAAAGAAATGTTTGCTGCCCCATACAGATAACCATGTTATAGAAAAACAGCAAGGTATTGGGATGGCAAAAGTGCAATGTGTGCTATTAAGCACCATTAGGCATGGCAAAATGTCTAGTACAAACACTGTATGTGTATTTTTATGCCATGAATTGTAAAAGAGCCCATACAAGCTGCCAGAGAGTAACGGGGCTATATTAAACGCACCATGCTATGTTCCACAACTATGACCAAACAGTATTAAACAGAGTCCACGGGTTAAGACTTACATTGGTAGCGGTCAGTGTGGTGTAACACACTGTTTGGTCATAGTTGTGGAACATAGCATGGTGCGTTTAATATAGCCCCGTTACTCTCTGGCAGCTTGTATGGGCTCTTTTACAATTCATGGCATAAAAATACACATACAGTGTTTGTACTAGACATTTTGCCATGCCTAATGGTGCTTAATAGCACACATTGCACTTTTGCCATCCCAATACCTTGCTGTTTTTCTATAACATGGTTATCTGTATGGGGGCAGCAAACATTTCTTTCTTTACCACACATGGCCAATGATTACTAATCATTATATGGGTTACACCACAGTTAACAAGGGTCAGGTTTTTTCTGTGGTCATCTCCCCAATTTTAACTTTGAAGGTAGTACCTGTTTTTCCATTTGTGTATTATTATTACAATTGCTCAGTAATTTTGTTTTTGTTGTTTAAAATATTTTTAGCATTTTTTCTGATTATTTTGTCTGTTTAATAAAATTTGTACTTTTATTACAAGCACTTTATACTGTTTTCTTTGGTAGATTTACTTATTTCAGTTATGTGCCTAATAGGGCGTCTTTCGTTGAGTACATGTATTGTGTGTGTGTCTGCTGCACTATACTGTGTGTGGGGACTGCACAATACTCTGTGTGTGGGGGCTGCACAATACTGTGTATTTGGGGGGCTGCATTGCACTTTGCATGAGGGATGCATTATACTGTGTGTGGAGGCTGCACTATACTGTGTGGGGGACTACACTATACTGTGTGTGGGTGGTGCATTGTACTGTGTTGGGGGCTGCACTATACTGTTTGTGCTTATGGGGAGGCTGCATTATACTGTGTGTAGGGCTGTAATATAATCTGAGGGGGCTGATTTATACTCTGGGGGCTGCATTAAACTCTGAGGGGGCTGCTTTATACTGTGTGTGTGGGGGGGCCTGCACTATACTCTGAGGGTGCTGCATTATACACTCAGGGCGCTAAATTATACTCTCAGGGAGCTGCATTATACTCTGAAGGGGCTGTATTGAATTGTGTGTGGGGGGCTGCATTATACTGTGTGGCTGGGCTGAATTGTACTGTGTGTGGGAGCTGCATTGTGTGTGGAGGCTGCACTATAATGTGTGGGGGGATTGTACTATACTGTGCTTGGGGGGTTGCATTATACTTTGTGTGGGGGATGAATTATACTCTGTGGGGCCTGCACTATACTGTGTGTGTTTGTGGGAGCTGCATTATACTATGTGTGAGGCTGCATGATACAGTGTGTGGGGGCTGCATTATATTTTGTGGGGGCGCAGCATTATACTGTGTGGGGGCTGCATTATACTGTGGGGGTTGCACTATACTGTGTGGGGGCTTGCACTATACTGCGTGTGTGGGAGTGCTGCATTATACTGTGTGTGGGGCTGCATTATACTGTGGGGGGCTGCATTATACAGTTTTTGGCCTGCACTATACTGTGTGTGTTTGTGGTGGCGCTGCATTATACTATGTGTGGGGCTGCATTATAATCTGAGGGGGCTGCTTTATACTCTGGGGCTGTATTATACTGTGTGTGGGGGGCTGCATTATACTCTTAGGGGGCTGCCTTATACTCTGAAGTGACTGCATTATATTCTAAAGGGGCTGTATTATACGTGTGTGGGGGGCTGCATTATACTCTGATGGGGCTGCATTATACTCTGAGGGGAGCTGCATTATACTCTATCAAGAACCATGAGGAGTGCATTTTACTATATGGGACCTGCATTATACTGTATCGAGGACTAACTGTACCAATCATTCTTCCTCAGACAGAATAAGGGTAGGTGCACACAGTCAGTAAACGATGCAGGTTGGACGCTGCGTACTTGTGCATTGTCCAGACAATACAGCAAAATGGAAGGAATTTCAAGAAATCCTATGCCCACTATGCGTGCTCAGATGCCCGCAGCTCACCCCCAGAGACGGACATGCGGCGCATCTCTCCAGACCGCAGCATGTCTATTTATCTTGTGGAGACATGAGCCTCCACAAGATAAATTTCACCCGTACAATGTATTGGATGCGGTGAATCCACACGGTTCAATGAACACATGCGGATTCACCTGCGTTCAATAGCCGGCAGCGCTTTGGATGCAGAGGACATGTGCTGCATCCAGAGTGATGCCAATTATTGAACGTGTGACCATACCCTAAGGAGGCTGGGAAACAAGCATTGAGCGACTTCAATATTGTTGATCATGCTTGTTTAGCGGCCTGAACTTAACACTTGTAAATACAACAGAAATATTTCTGTGTGGTGGTGCAATATGTGAGCATTTGGGGCCCCACTTTAATCTTTTGCCCAGGGCCCCACTTTGTCAAAAACTAGCCCTGCCGCCGGCCTCTTTCAGCAGCGACCCTACCTCCTGTGACCTAACTCCACTGCTGCCACCCCGACCCCTCCAAGGTAAGCTACATTTCGATTCTAAGACGCACTCCCATTTTGCTCCCAAATTTGGGGGGAAATGTGCATTTTATAATCTGAAAAATACAGTATGTCATTTTCGGTGACTCACTCTATCCTTTCAAGCTGTGCGGTCTACTGTAAAAAGCATGCTGGGATTGTCATCTTCAGGTCTTTTGAATGCCATTTCCAAGGAAATTACTTTGTCATTTCTGGTAGTGCATTCTATTGTGACACGCATGCCCGCATCTCTTTATAACATGAACTCCTGGGATTACACCTACTTCTCCTCATCACTTTTAAGCAGTTAATGATATATAACTGAATTCACAGATAAATATGTGCTTATTATTCCTCAAACCTGAATGCTAATTAATCATTTGAAAGCCTATAACTAATGATCTAAGTGAACATTAGGCACACTCCCTGATGAAGCCACGCTTGCTTGTGTAATGCGTGGGGCTCACACCGTATTCCCTTATACTCATTCTGGATAGGATCTGGTGAAATATTTTTCATATATGCTTATCTACCTGCTATGGTCTTTTGTGCTACCATAGCCATCAAATAGCCTTTGCTATTTTTTCGGTATTAACTATTCTACCCATGTATTCTTATATTTTGTTTAGTATTATCTGTTGATAAGCTTGAATCTCCATATTTATGCATATTTATGGAGTCCCAGACTGATTTTGCCTTGTCATATCGTCCTGAGCGCACGACGGTGTGACGCAGCGCACTTCCTTCTCCTCTCCTTAAGGCTGGCTGCACAGGCTGCCTTACAGTGACTGCCTATTTCCCACAAGTAGCTTTGCCTTTTCCATAAGGGCACACACCAGGATTTGTCCATTGGTCCATCTTTCTGAGCAGTACAATTTATAGGTAGCTGATGAAGGTCATGTGACCGAAACATTCCCTATTGTACTACATTATCTGGACACCATTAAAATTTCTCATAATTTTTGCAATCTACCTAAGTTGAGTGTGGACTTGTTGTTTTATTGTATATGGCTTGGGCCCCTACTCCAGCACCATTTTGAGGTTGTGCACATGGCTCTTCACCCTTAGATGCCACAAAGCAGTCCCAGAAAATACACAGCCTCCTCCATGTTTCACAGTAGGGACAGTGTTATTTTCTTGATATGCTTCATTTTTTTGTCTGTGAACATAGAGCTGATGTGCCTTGCCAGAAAGTTCCATTTTTGTCTCATCTGTCCATAGGACATTCTCCCAGAAGCTTTGTGGCTTGTCAACATGTAGTTTGGCAAATTCCAGTCTGGCTTTTTTATGATTTTTTTTCAACAATAGTGTCCACCTTGGTCATCTCCCATGAAGTCCACTTTGGATCATACAAGACCGATGGTGCGATCTGACACTGATGTTCCTTGAACTTGAAGTTCACCTTTAATCTGTTAAGAAGTTTTTCTGGGCTCCTTTGTTACCATTCGTATTATCCATCTCTTTGATTTGTCATTCATTTTCCTCCTGCGGCCACGTCCAGGGAGATTGGCTACAGTCCCATGGAGCTTAAATTTCTGAATAATATGTGCAACTGTAGTTATAGGAACAACAAGCTGCTTGGAGATGGTCTTATATCTTTTACCTTTAACATGTTTGTCTATAATTTTCTCTCTAATCTCCCGACACAACTCTTTCCTTCGCTTCCTCTGGTCCATGTTCAGTGTGATACACATCATGTCACCAAACAGCACAGTGAGTATCTGTAGCCCTCTATACAGGCCACTCACTGATTCCAAATGGTAGACACCTGTGATGCTAATTAGTGGACACACCGCAATTTAACATGTCCCTTTTGTCACATTAGGATCCTGCTGGCTCATAGGTGAAACTAGAAAGAGGGAGGAAGCATTCAGATTCCTGGGAAACTCCAAAACGTAATCCAGCACATGTGAGTAAAATACCTTATTTATTGACTAAAATAGGACAAAAACAAATCAAGGGCTACAGTGACATATTCAGCAAAGTTGAAACCTATGCGTTTCAAACAATATAGTTCTTAATCATAACAGGATAATCTAAACTAATCTCAGCCCCTTGTACAAGGAACCGCCTCTGGGATTATAACTCTCCTCTCAGCCCCCTGTCTTCAGCTCATCCTTCAGTATCTCTCTCCTTTCTTTTCCATCTATATTCAGCCCATCCAGAGTATATTTTTTCACGAGTGTTAAATGCCGCTGTCAGAGATTGAATGTATGTGTGCTTTTAAAAAGGCACATGATGTGACCCTGCAAAACTGAATTCTTAGTTAAATAATAGCAGCTTTCAGTCGGACTTTAGTATTTCTCACAATATATTACATCTCTGAGACCATCTTTGCTAAGATACAATTTAAAACAAAAGTCTACAAATTGCTGCAATAATTAGGCTCAACGCGCATTAAAGAAATCCACTTCTTTCTCCTCCTAAACTCATCTTTCCTTCTCAAAATGACCAATTCAAGGGTAAAATCTGCTTTCAGTGAACACAGATATTTCCATTACTGATAAAGGAGATGACAGTTGGTGCTCATAAAATTCTATGTAGAACTGTAACTGTTGTTTATGAGAATTAGCAGCACAATGTCTGTGTCTCTAGCTCCTTTTACTCATGAAATGAAAGTAAAAGATCAGTCCAGATAAAGAAAAAATATTTTTTTGGTAAGATATATTAAAAAGTTGCTTATTTTCACGTGTACTATTGAATTATGTAATTAAAATTGAAACAACGGTTAACGGTTACTCTTCAAACCTTTTTTCTTTTAGCCTACTAAAACAAAACTGTAAGAAACATGAAATAAATTTTACATGTGTCTCAGGAGATCTGTCATTTTTCCTTCTTACAATCGTACAGTAGGTACATACAGTGGGGAAAATAAGAATTTGATACACTGCTGATTTTGCATATTTTCCCACCTACAAAGAATGGAGAAATCTGTAATTTTTATCGAAGTTACACTTAAACTGTGAGAGACAGAATCTAAAAATAAAAAACAGAAAATCACATTGTATGATTTTTACACAGTTACAATGCATTTTATTGCATGGAATAAGTATGTGAAGGCGTAAGAGGCCTCGTTGAGAACATTGGGGATCAAACAGCATCATAAAAACCAAAGAACACACCAGGCAGGTCAAGAATAAAGGTATGGAGAAGAGTAAAGTATGGTTAGGTTTTAAAAAAAAATAGCCCAAAGTGTGAACATATCATGGAACACTGTTCAATCCGTCTTCCAAAAATGTAAGGCGTATGGCACAACTCTGCAAACCTACCAAGACATGGCCGTTCAGCTAAACTGATATCCAATGCAAGGGAAGTCCTAATTAGTGAAACAGTCAAAGACCCATGGTCATGCTGGAGGATCAGCAGAGATGTACAGCTTAGGTGGGAGAATCTGTCTACAGGGCAGCTATTACTCATAAACTCCACAAATCTGGCCATCATGGCAGATTGGCAAGATGAAAGCTATTTTTGAAAAGCAAGCCATACAAGTCTTTTTTACAGATTGCAAAAAGCCATGTAGGGGACACAGCTAGGATGTGGAAGAAGGTGCTCTGGTCAGATAAGACCAAAGTAGAACTCTTGGGGCTAATTGCAAAACGCAATGTGTGGTGGAAAACTAATACTTCATATCACCCTGAAAGCACCATCCCCACCATCAAACATGGTGGTGGTAGCATCATGCTGTGGGGATGCTTTGATTCAGCAGGGACAAGGAAGATGATCAGAGTTTATGAAAATATGGATGGAGCTAAATACAGGGCAATCCTGCATGAAAACCTGTTAGAAGCTGCAAAAGACTTGAGACTGTGGTGTAGGTTCACCTTTCAGCAGGACAATGACCCTAAACATACTCCAGAACTACAATGGCATGGTTTAGATCCAAGCATATTCATCTGTGTGAATCACCCAGTCCAGACAAAAAATACCATTCATATTCTGTGGAAAGACTTGAAAATTGCTGTTCACAGGTGTTCTCTATCCAATCTCACTGAGCTAGAGCTAGTTTACAAGAAAGTATGGGCAAAAAATTCAACCTCTAGATGTTCAAAGCTGTTACATACCCCAAAAGGTTTGTAGCAGTAATTGCAGTGACGCGTGGTCCTACAAAGTACTGACTCAGAGGGATTGAATATAATTGCATGTAAAAATTATCAGATTTATTTTTAAAATAATTTGAAAACCATGTAGGATTTCCTTTACACTTCACAAGCACTTGCTACTTTGTGCTGCTTTACATACAATTCAAATAGAAAACATTTAAGTTTGTGGGTGTAACGTGAGAAAACGTTTAAAAGTTCATGGGGTATGAATACTTTTTCAAGGCACTGAAATAGTGGGCCATATTTTCGTAGTTATATCTTTGTACATAACTTTTTTTTATATTTCTATTGACTTTCTATAAAATAACTAGAGCTTTTACATTTTTCTAAAGCCTCTTCAATCTTACTCTGTAGAGTGGTGGATTCCACCAAAGTATCATGAATCTTCAACCTGATGATTCAATTCTTCTGTCTCGAATAATAAAGCCCCACCCTCTTAACCTTCAATGATATTCAAGCATCACAGGTCAAAGAGATGGAATCACTCATTGATGAGAAACCCAATTAGTGAAGCGTTTGAGACCATTCTGAATCTTTAGGATTCATTTATGGATAATGGAAACAAGGAATAAGTAAAGTCCGTATCAAACAATGCGACAAAAACACCCAACAGAACTCATGGATAGCACTGCAGCCTTGCAGCGCTGGAGTCCTGGGTTCGAATCCCACCTAGGACAACATCTGCAAGGAGTTTGTATGTTCTCCCCATGTTTGCGTGGTTTCCTCCGGGTTCTCCGGTTTCCTCCCACACTCCAAAAACATACAGATAGGGAATCTAGAATGTGAGCCCCATCGGGGACAGCGACGATAATGTGTGCAAACTGTAAAGCGCTGCGGAATATGTTAGCGCTATATAAAAATAAAAGATTATTATTATTATATATTATTCACATATTATGTATGTTAGGTTTTCTGTATGGTTTCTGTACAAAGCAAATGCGATCACAGCCTTAGAGCCTCCTTTTTTTCAGATTTTTTTTCTTTTTACTGATGTTTTTATTTTGTTTCCTCCTAACCAAGTGCTAATTGTGTTAAAGTATTTTTAAATATTACTTGTTGTAAACATTATATATGTGCACATGCTACAGACACGTACTTTACTGCAAGCTGTCATCTGCATATGGAGCATTAGTTGAAGAACTGAGATCTCAAGTCTTTGTATAATAACTACAGCAAAGCTCTTCAATCAGAAACACCGCCAGCAGCAATTACTATAATGTTGCAAACCCTACCATAATGCGAAACAACAAGAACAAGTCAATCTGAACTACCAATGTCCTTGGAGGAAACCGACAAAAGAGCCATATACTGTAAACCCTAAAACTGTGAATTACATTTACTGTAATCTTTAATGAAGCATTGCACTAAAAGCAAATAAAAGTCAAGGGAAGATATACCACTTGGTCAGCTGTAAAGATTCCTAAAATTAAGGGAAAATGTTTAAACTATCTCATCGTTGGATTATAGAATTATACATAGGGCCTAGATATCATCTAACCTGAATACTTGCTTGGTGAAAAGGATTTATCATCTATCAACAGGATAGGTGATTATTTATAGATTATGGGCATCCAATGACTTGCCTCCACCAATAGGCAAAATGGGTAACCTTAATCCCTTATTAGAATAGAGCAGCAGCGCACACGCTCGACCACTGTGCCATTCATAAGCACTGGCAGAAAAAAAGTACTCAACAGAGGCAGCAGTTGAGCATGTCCACTGATGTTCTATTTTAATTCCAATAAAAGTTCTCCCTTCTGTCGATCAATGGACGTCCTAGTGGTCAGAACCTCACCAATCTATAAGCTGTCACAAATCTTATGGATAGGTAAATCTAGCATCTTTTCTCTGGGCAAAACCTTTACCCTTCTCTTTCTTTTTGTACGTTTCCTTTTTCTTTTAATTGTGCTGTTATAACCCTAATACTAAAAAAATCTCTTGACCCTTTCTGTTCTGCTTATTGCAGACCATCTCTCGAATCTCCCTTTCAGCTCTAAACTCCTGGAATGACTGGTCTACTCACCTGCAATCCACTTACTTTATAATATCTCTCTTATTGGACCTTTACAATCTGTTTTTCAGAATGCAATCAACAGAAATTGTACTTACCAAACTCTCAAACTGTCTATTAATAGCTAAATCAAGTTGCAACTATTGGCTTCTGATTCTTCTTGATGTTTCTGCAGCATTTGACACTACAGGTCAAAAATTCCTCATCATACTCCACTCTATTGGCCTTCAAGATAATGCTCTATTTTGGCTCTGCTCATATTTCTCTGTCCACTCTTTTAGTCTCTCATCTGCTTGCTCCTCCTCCTATCTTCTTCATCTTGCTGTTGGGGTTCTTCATAATTCAGCCCTAGGTCCCCTACTCCTTTCTCTCTACACAGGCCCTATTTGACAAACTATCACCAGATTTGTCTTCGAGAACCATCTCTAGATTGACCACACCATTTACATAGTTCTGCTCTCACCCCTACTATAATACAAAACACCAGTGATCATCCACTGACTCTTGCAACCTGCCCTCCCTCTATCTGATGTTTAATCTTTTCAAAAGTAGAATTCTTCTGTTTTCTCCCTCTACAAACTTATCATATATAATTCTGTATATTTGGTTGTACCATATCACCCAGGCAGCTTGCCCATTGTATTGGTATTATGTTATGTCTAACTCAGATGCTTCTTTCAACTGTATATCCAATCACTTGCATACTCATGTCACCAGCATCCCAAAAGCTTCAGAATCTGCATTTTCTTACCATCAAAACCAAAAAATCTTTTATTGTTGCTGTGATTTATTCTCTTCTTGACTATTGCAACTCACTATTGATTGGTCCCACCACCCGACACACACCATAAATAATCCCCTTTCTAATCTCGAATACAACAGATAGACTCATATTTCTGTCCAGCTCCTATAAAGATGCCTCCACCCTGTGCCAGTCATTGCAATGATTGTCCATTTTCTATCAAATGAAACACAAACTTACCCACAAAGCTCTCCAAAATGCTGCACTACCATCCCATATATATACATCTCCTCCTCTCTCTGTATTTGACGATCTACAAGCTCTCTTTGGAATGTACAATCTGATAAAATCAAGATAATTACCAGTGTCCCTAAAGGCTGGGTCTCACATAACGATACACCAGCGATCCCGACAACGATATGCACTTGTCAGGATCGCTGGTGTATCGCTACATGATCGCTGCTGAGCTGCCAAACAGGCAGCTCAGGCAGCGATCTGGGACAGCGACACTGCGGGTAACATCGCTTAGTTACCCGCAGTGTACATTGGATACCAGCGCGCTGATGCAGGGAGCTGGTATCCAAGGTACACAGCGGGTTTCCAAGCGCTGCGCGGTGCCTGGAAACCCGGTGTGTACCTTGGATACCAGCTCCCTGCATCAGGGCGCTGGTATCCAAGGTACACAGCGGGTTTCTAGGCACAGCCCGCGCCTGGAAACCCGCTGTGTACCTTGGTTACCAGCGGATCGCTGGTCTCCCGCCTGTCACACGCAGCGATGCGTGCCTGTCAGCGGGAGACCAGCGATCAAAAAAATGTCCTGACATTTCAGCGAGTTTAAGAAAAAACACATATTTTTGGACAGGTCTAACACATAACCTTGGTTCTCCCTTCCTAAATATTTATTCAGATTCTAGTTCTTGATTCATTTGTTTCTGAGTTACTCCAAGAAGTTAGCAATGCTTCACATCTATCGATACACTGATACATACGGACTGGAATGTCTGAGATTGTTTGCACATGTCCACTAAATTGTAACAAGCCCTGTGGAATATGTTGGTTATATACAAATAAAAGTATTATTATTACTGTTCTTATTAGATTTCAGTGGTAAACTAGAGGGAGTTTAGATTCTGCATGTAACGGGTCTGGGAGGCGGAACCTCTAAGCTACTATACAAGGGGGCGCTCCTTGTAAGGGAGTGGGTGGCGACCAGGGTAGACGGGCAGACAGTCACAGCAGGTAACCGGGGCAGTCTCTGGATGAACGGGCAGGAGGTCACGGCAAGTGACCGGGGCAGTCTCTGGATGAACGGGCAGGAGGTCACGGCAAGTGACCGGGGCAGTCTCTGGATGAACGGGCAGAAGGTCACGGCAAGTGGCCGGGGCAGTCTCTGGGTAAAGGTAGATACGACCTGTGATGGCTGAGCCTCCCGGTAGGCTAGCAGGCAGATAGCAGATGAGCACTCCCAGGTGAGCGGGCGAGAGTCTCTGGAATAGCAGGTGGTCACAGCACGTGACGGCAGGGCCTCCCGGTAGGCTAGCAGGCAGGTAACAGGTGAACGCTCCCAGGTGAGCGGGCAGGCTGGTCCATAGACAGACTGGCAGGTGATGGTGGGCAGACTGTCGGACGGCGGGGCCTCCAGGTAGGCTAGCAGGCAGGTAACAGGTGAGCGCTCCCAGGTGAGCAGGCAGGCTGGTCCATAGACAGACTGGCGGGTGATGATAGCAGACTATCGGACCACAGGCTAGCAAGCAGGTAAGCGGAATATCAGGCAGGAACAAACAGCAAACTGGCAGGAATCTGGCAGGTAACTGGCAACGGAACCTGAGGGCTGAAGCAGAGTAGTAACAGTGCAACAACATTGCTCGGGCACCTCCATTTTGGAGGAAGTGCCTTATATATGGTGAAGTCCTCCAGCCATTGGCTGGGGACTCCTTAGGACGCGCGCGCGGCCCCATTAATAGGGAGGGAGCGTGCGCGCGCGTGCCCTAAGCACAGTGGCCGGGAAGGAGCGCGCGCTGCCAGCAGAGCGGGAGGAGGACGCTGGGCTAGGAGCAGAGGGGTGAGGGGACCAGCGTCCCTGCCTAGCGGAGGGCAGGGACGCCGACGCTACAGTACCCCCCCTTTTAGGCCCCCCTTTTTTAGGCCAGAGAGAAATTTAGCTAGGATGAGAGGGGCATGGATGTTCTCCCGAGGCTCCCACTTCTCTCTTAGGACCAAACCCCTTCCAATCTACTAGAAAATAGGTCTTCCCTCTTACCCTTTTGGTGGCCAGAATGTTCTCTACCTCAAATTCGTTTTCAGCTGAAACCGGAGCAGGAGGCGTACCTGTAGACTTGGAAAAAGAGTTAAGTACCACCGGTTTGAGGAGAGATACATGGAAGGAGTTAGGATCCGCAAGTTGGCCGGAAGTTTCAATTTATAGGCCACCGGGTTGATCTGACTGATGACCTCCAGAGGACCGATGAACCGAGGCCCTAACTTATAGGAAGGAATCTTGAGCCGGACATACTTGGACGAGAGCCAGACCTTATCCCCAGGGCGGAATTGAGGAGGATCCAGACGTTTTTTGTCAGCATGTCTTTTCATACGCTCGGATGACAGAAGGAGTGCGGACCGGGTACTCTCCCATATGGAGGAAAATTGGTTAACAAGAGATTCCGCAGCTGGATTGTCCACTGAGGTGGAGACGGGAAATGGGATCCGAGGATGCTGACCGAAGACTACAAAAAACGGGGATTTGGAGGAAGATTCGCTCTCGTGATTGTTGTAAGAAAATTCGGCCCATGGCAGGAGATCCACACAGTCTGAATGGTGGGCATTAACGAAGTGCCGGAGGTAACTGGTCAGGATCTGATTGATCCGCTCCACTTGACCATTGGACTGTGGGTGGTAGGCGGAGGAGAAGTCCAGGGTGACGTCTAGCAATTTGCAAGTGGCTCTCCAGAAACGTGAGGTGAACTGTACCCCACGATCCGACACGATGTGACGGGGCAGGCCATGAAGACGGAAGATGTGGCGGATAAAGTCTTTAGCCAGCTCGGGTGCAGACGGGAGGCCTGGCAGGGGAATAAAGTGAGCCATCTTGGAAAAGCGGTCAGCGACCACCCAAATGACCGTACAACCGGCAGAGACGGGGAGGTCCGTTATGAAGTCCATGGCTATATGCTGCCAGGGGGCAGCGGGTACAGGAAGCGGAAGGAGGCGACCGGCAGGCAGGTGTCTCGGAACTTTGTTGGGCCACAGGAGGCACAGGCAGAAACAAAGTCTATTACGTCCTTGTGCAGGGTAAGCCACCAGTAATGCCGGGTAATAAGCTGGAGGGTCTTTTTCTGACCGGCGTGGCCAGCTAGTTTAGACGAATGACCCCAGTGTAGGATCCTCTCCCGATCGGGTACCGATACGAACGTCTTACCGGGAGGGAGACGACTTAGACTGACGGGAGCCACCTGCATTACTCTGGCGGGATCGATGATATGTTTAGGTTCCTCCTCGAGATCCGACACCAGGAAGGATCGGGACAAGGCGTCCGCCTTGATGTTCTTGTCAGCCGGGCGAAAATGTAGAACAAAATCAAAACGAGCAAAAAACAAGGACCACCGGGCCTGGCGCGGGATTAAGTCTCTGGGCATGCTGGAGGTAAGTGTCACGCTGTCTAATGATATGTATACAATGTCAGTAAACTATTAATACAGGAACAACACTCTATACAACAACTAGTATAGCAACATCAGCATGTAAGTATAGAATAGATTTACCTGACACGATATCTGCTGAACTCAGGGTTAATCTTGAGGACTTGATGAGCTGAAACAGGAAAGAGGTGGACCGGGATCTAACCTGACCCTAAACTGGGGTCCTAACTAATCCCTCACCTTGGAGGTACTGATAATGGTTCAGAGGTCCAAGTCTCCAACCTAACCCTGTCTCCTATCAGACCCTGAACCCTGTAATCAGTCCTAAGAAGGATCCTGACTACCACCAAAGGGATATGGGCTGATCTCAGCTAAATACACAGATTAGACATATAAGACAGACAGGATAGCACTCTCTTGCATACACACTCATACACCAAAGGAACATAAATGGTCTGGGAAATAAACTCTAACCAAGTTGAGCTTAGAACAACTAAGGAGCTCACAACTAAAGTCTATACAGATTCATTCCTATCTGTGGTCTGCATGAAGGTTTCACTGGCAACTCCCCAAGCAGACAACCAGGAATTTAAAGGAAACCAATCAACAAATAATCAATTGCAGCCGGGAGAAACTGCACCCAGTCCCAGCACCGAGCACAGACAGAATTAACTCCCTAGCTGCCAAACACAAAGAAACAGCAGATCAGCTGTGAGAAGTCAAAATGTGCAACCGCGACGATCTTCGTGGCAATGCACACATGACAGTACCCCCCTTCTACGAGGGGCCTCCGGACCCTCAGGGCCAGGCCTGCCCGGGTGAGTTCTGTGGAAGGTCCGAACCAAACGATCTGCGTTAACATCAGACGCAGGGACCCACGTCCTCTCCTCTGGACCATACCCCTTCCAATGCACCAAGTACTGAAGGGACCGGCGATTCAGACGTGAGTCAATGATCTTTGATACTTGAAATTCCAAGTTACCATTGACCAACACAGGAGGAGGAGGTAGAGGTGACGGTATGACTGGTGCCACATACCTTTTAAGTAATGACTTGTGGAACACATTATGAATTTTAAACGTAGGAGGGAGGTCCAGACGAAATGCCACAGGATTAATTATGGAACTGATCCTGTACGGCCCGATGAATCTGGGACCCAGTTTCCAGGAGGGCACCTTAAGTTTTATATTCCTGGTAGACAACCATACCAGATCGTTCACATTCAGATCTGGACCAGAAACTCTCCTCCTATCAGCCATACGTTTGTAACGGTTCCCCATCGCACTCAGATTATTCAATACACCTCTCCACACAGAAGCAAGTGACGACGAGAAACGCTCCTCCTCAGGAACCCCAGAAGGGCCCCCCCCATTGAAAGTACAAAACTGGGGATGGAAACCATATGCCCCAAAAAACGGGGACTTACCAGTGGACTCGCTCCGCCTGTTGTTAAGAGCGAACTCTGCCAGAGGCAAGAAAGAAGACCAGTCCTCTTGGTTCTCTGAAACAAAACACCGGAGATATGTCTCTAAGCTCTGATTCAGACGCTCTGTCTGACCATTGGTCTGCGGATGAAAAGCCGAGGAAAATGACAATTGCATCCCCCGACGTAAACAAAATGCCCTCCAAAATTTGGACACAAACTGAGACCCCCTATCTGACACCACATCAGAAGGCAACCCATGAAGTCTAACGATCTCCCTAATGAACACCTGCGCCAGAGTTTTAGCATTAGGGAGTGCAGGAAGAGCAACGAAATGTGCCATCTTACTGAACCTGTCAACAACCACCAGTATGACAGTATTCCCTGACGACGGAGGAAGTCCGTAATGAAGTCCATAGATAAATGAGTCCATGGACGCTCCGGAAGTTTCAAGGGTAAAAGGGTCCCAGACGGACGGGTATGAGGGGTTTTAGAGCGAGCACACACCCCACATGACGCGACAAAAGTTATAACATCTTTATTAGCATTAGGCCACCAAAACCGGCGAGAAAGGAGATCTAAAGTAGCCTTACTCCCTGGATGTCCTGCTAGAGCAGAATTATGATGTGCCTCAATAACCTTTTGTCTCAACAGATTTGGGACAAACAGTCTCCCTGGAGGTCCTGCAGGGCGTCCCCCTGAGCCTCTAACACCTCCTCCTCAAGCTCAGAAAATACAGCCGACACTACCACCCCTCCTGAAGGATAGGAATCGGGTCATCCGTTTTCCCGGCCCCTGGGAAACTGCGAGACAAGGCATCAGCCTTTACATTCTTAGACCCCGGGCGATAAGTGACGACAAAATTAAACCTGGTAAAAAACAACAGACCATCGAGCTTGTCTGGAATTCAGACGCTTAGCGGATTCCAAATACAACAGGTTCTTGTGATCAGTAATAACGGTAACCGGGTGGACTGCCCCTCCAAAAAGTGACGCCATTCTTCAAAAGCTAACTTAATGGCCAAAAGTTCCCTATTGCCGATATCATAATTCCTTTCGGCGGACGACAATTTCTTAGAAAAGAAAGCGCACGGATGCCATTTACCAGGGGACGGACCCTGGGACAATATAGCACCCACCCCTACGTCAGACGCATCCACCTCCACAATGAACGGCTGAGATGCATCTGGTTGGATGAGAACGGGTGCCGAAGCAAAACATTTCTTCAAAGAGGAAAAGGCTTGGCAAGCTTTGTCCGACCATTTAGAAAAATCCGTCCCTTTTCTTGTCATGTCAGTGAGAGGTTTGACGACAGATGAGAAATTACAAATAAATTTCCGGTAGTAGTTAGCAAACCCCAAAAAACGCTGCAGAGCCTTAAGATCCCCTGGCTGATCCCATTCAAGCACTGCTCTCACCTTTTCAGGGTCCATACGGAAACCGGAGGCTGACACCAAAAAACCCAAAAACTGAAGTTCCTGTACGGCAAATACACACTTCTCCAGTTTGGCGTATAGTTTATTGTCTCGCAAGATCTGCAACACCTGTCTCACATGCTCCTGATGAGACACAAGATCTGGCGAGTAAATTAAAATGTCGTCCAAATATACAACCACAAACAGCCCCACAAGGTGACGAAAAATGTCATTAACAAAATGTTGGAATACTGCTGTTGCAGTAGTCAGACCAAAAGGCATGACAAGGTTCTCATAATGTCCCTCCGGCGTGTTAAACGCCGTTTTCCACTCATCCCCCTCTTTTATCCTAATCAGATTATACGCCCCCCTGAGATCCAATTTAGAGAACCATTTGGCGCCAACAATTTGATTGAAGAGATCAGGAATAAGAGGGAGTGGATACGGATCTCGAACAGTAATCCGATTAAGTTCGCGGAAATCCAAGCAAGGGCGTAGGCCTCCATCTTTCTTCTTCACAAAGAAGAACCCCGCGGCTACTGGGGAAGATGAAGGTCTAATATGCCCTTTGGCCAGACTTTCAGAAATATAATCTTTCATAGCCTGCCTCTCAGGACCAGAAAGATTATACAACCTAGCTTTAGGCAATTTAGCATCAGGAAGGAGATTAATAGAGCAGTCATACACGCGATGAGGAGGCAACTCCTGACACCCCTCCTCAGAGAAAACATCCCCAAAATCCTCCAAAAAAGGAGGCAATGTACTAGGCACGACCGCACTGATGACTGTGTTCATGCAGTTGCTTTTGCAAAACTCACCCCATTGGCTTATTTCTCTGGACTGCCAATTAATCACAGGGTTATGTTTAACCAACCAAGGAAGTCCCAACACAATGGGAGTAGGTAGACCCTCCAACACATAACAAGATAATTGTTCCCTATGTATTGCCCCTACCCGAAGGTCAATGTTATGAACCTCATGAACAAAGCTACCTTGGCCGAGAGGCCTGGCGTCAATGGAGAATATAGGGATCGGTTTGACCAATACACTCAGATGCATACCTTGAGCCTGAGCAAACTGAGCGTCAACCAGATTAGCCCCGGAACCACTATCAAGAAGAACAGACAATCTCTCCACTCTCGTACCAACACCACCACGGTACAAGGGAACTGAGAAGAACTGGCGGATGAAATACATACTCCCAGGTTGTCGTCCACCACACAACCTGGGATTAACAGTTTTCCGGCGACTTTTGGCTCAACAAGGCACGGGATGGACATTCTCCAACAAAATGTCCCTCTTTCCCGCAGAAAAAACATCTTCTAGTCCTGCGGCGTACCGCCAATCCCCTCCTACGAAATGATGTCCCTCCCAACTGCATAGGCTCATCCGAACAGACAAGGGGAACCTCAACATAAGGGACTTTAGTGGTAGGTGGAGAAACAACAGGGAGTGGGGTTACCTCACCCCTCTCCCGAAGCCGTCTATCAGTACGGATAGCTAAGGCCATAGCAGCCTCCAGTGAATGAGGAGACTCATACTGAGCCAAAACGTCTTTTAATTTATCAGAAAGCCCATGACAAAACTGGCTCCTAAGAGCTGGGTCATTCCACTGAGTATCTGTGGCCCATCTACGAAACTCAGAAGCAAATTCCTCTGCAGGACGATCTCCCTGCTGTATCTTACGTAATTTTGTCTCAGCAAGAGAGACCCGATCTGGGTCATCATATACCAATCCCAGGGCAGTAAAAAATTGATCTACAGACAGTAGAGCCGGGGATCCCGGAGGAAGGGAAAATGCCCAGGATTGAGGGTCCCCTTGCAGAAGTGAGATAACAATTCCCACTCTCTGCTCATCACTCCCTGATGATCGAGGCCGAAGCCGAAAATACAATTTACATGCCTCCGGAAGGTGAAAAATTTGTCTCGCCCACCAGTGAATCTGTCCGGGAGAGCTACTTTAGGTTCAACTCTGGTTTGCTCCAGGGGAGACAAAACTTTGGACTTAATGTCCGTCAGCTCCATGGATAATCCCTGCAACTGCAGAGCCAGCTGGGCTACTGGATCCATGGTAACTGGAGATAATTTTTATGGCCAGTGAAAATGTCAGCTGTCTAATGATATGTATACAATGTCAGTAAACTATTAATACAGGAACAACACTCTATACAACAACTAGTATAGCAACATCAGCATGTAAGTATAGAATAGATTTACCTGACACGATATCTGCTGAACTCAGGGTTAATCTTGAGGACTTGATGAGCTGAAACAGGAAAGAGGTGGACCGGGATCTAACCTGACCCTAAACTGGGGTCCTAACTAATCCCTCACCTTGGAGGTACTGATAATGGTTCAGAGGTCCAAGTCTCCAACCTAACCCTGTCTCCTATCAGACCTGAACCCTGTAATCAGTCCTAAGAAGGATCCTGACTACCACCAAAGGGATATGGGCTGATCTCAGCTAAATACACAGATTAGACATATAAGACAGACAGGATAGCACTCTCTTGCATACACACTCATACACCAAAGGAACATAAATGGTCTGGGAAATAAACTCTAACCAAGTTGAGCTTAGAACAACTAAGGAGCTCACAACTAAAGTCTATACAGATTCATTCCTATCTGTGGTCTGCATGAAGGTTTCACTGGCAACTCCCCAAGCAGACAACCAGGAATTTAAAGGAAACCAATCAACAAATAATCAATTGCAGCCGGGAGAAACTGCACCCAGTCCCAGCACCGAGCACAGACAGAATTAACTCCCTAGCTGCCAAACACAAAGAAACAGCAGATCAGCTGTGAGAAGTCAAAATGTGCAACCGCGACGATCTTCGTGGCAATGCACACATGACAGTAAGCCAAGTTTTTGTGGTCAGTGTAAATAATTACCGGATGAAAGCCCCCTCGAGTAGGTAACGCCACTCCTCCAATGCCAGCTTGATGGCCAATAACTCTCGGTCTCCTATGGAATAATTGCGCTCAGAAGAGGAGAAGAGTTTGGAGAAGAAGCCGCAAGTTACCATCCTCCCGGAAGATGATTTTTGAGTAAGTACCGCTCCGGCTCCAGAGGAGGAAGCGTCAACCTCCATGAAGAACTGCTTGTTGCCGTCCGGGCGATGCAGCACCGAGGCGGAAGAGAAGGCCTGTTTTAAGGACAGAAAGGCTTCCTCTGCTTCGGGCGTCCACTCTTTGGGGTTAGTGCCTTTACGGGTGAGCGCGGAAATTGGAGCAGTCCGGGAAGAGAAGTGCGGTATGAAGAGGCGGTAGTAGTTGGCGAAGCCCAGGAACTGCTGAATGGCCTTCAATCCCTCCGGTCGGGGCCATTTCTCAATGGCAGACAGTTTCTCTGGATCCATTCGTAGGCCGGTCTGAGAAATAACGTAGCCCAAAAAGGAAGCGAGGTCTGCTCAAAGAGGCACTTCTCATATTTAGCGAAGAGATGATTCTGCCTGAGCCTGAGCAGAACCTGACGAACGTCCCTCCGGTGAGTCTGGAGATCCGGAGAGAAGACCAAGATGTCGTCCAGGTACACCACTACGCAGGAGTAGAGAAGGTCCCGGAAGATGTCATTGACCAACTCTTGAAAGACGGCAGGAGCATTACAGAGACCAAAGGGCATCACTAGATATTCATAGTGGCCGTCCCGGGTGTTGAATGCAGTCTTCCATTCATCCCCTTGACGGATACGGACCAGGTTGTACGCCCCACGGAGATCCAGTTTGGTGAAGATTCTAGCCCCCCTCAGACGATCAAATAATTCTGGAATGAGCGGAAGGGGGTACTTATTCTTCACCGTGATTTGGTTAAGGCCTCTATAGTCTATACAGGGACGAGAGAGACGTCCTTTTTTACGAAAAAGAAGCCTGCTCCTGCCGGGGAGGTAGATTTCCGGATGAATCCCCTGGCCAAATTCTCCTCGATATACTCGGACATCGACCGGGTCTCAGCAGCGGACAATGGGTAAATACGCCCACGGGGAGGCGTAGTACCGGGTAACAGGTCGATAGGACAGTCGTATGGTCTGTGAGGGGGTAATGTCTCTGCCTCCTTTTTATTAAAGACATCAGCAAATGACCAATAGGGAATCGGAAGTCCAGGTAGATTAGTTGGGGTAGGAGAAGGAAGGACGGGATGAACAGGAACCAAACACGTCTTATGACAATCCTGTCCCCAGCAAGGACCTCTCCGGTCTGCCAGTCGAACACGGGTGCATGTCTCTGGAGCCAAGGTAGACCCAGTAAGAGGGCGTGTGAGAGTCCAGGCAGAACATGAAGAGATGCTCTCAGAATGCAGCATTCCCACCTGCAGAGTTATGGATTCGGTGATGAGTTGGATGGGACGTGGTAAGAGACCCCCATCCACAGCAGCGACAGATAATGGTACAGCCAGAGGTTTGGTGGGAATGCGGTATTTTTCTACCAGGGACTGTGAAATAAGATTCCCGGCTGCTCCAGAGTCAAGTTGAGCTAGTTCGAAATAACGGTTCTCCCCGCAGAGAATTGAGACTGACAGCAGCAGAGATGGAGAGGATTTATCCTTGTCTAGGTCAACCTCTCTGAGCGAACCTAGACACAGGCGTTTCCCGACCTTTCCGGGCAGGTACGGATCCGGTGCTCCTTACTGCCACAGTAGAAGCAACTCCCCTCGGCACGGCGTAAGTCCTGATGGGTTTTGACCATCTTGGTCTGGTCGACCTGCATAGGCTCAGGAGAGTGTACTTGGGGAGAAACGGAGGGAGTGACGGGTCTCTGAAAGGTAGGAGCTAGACGTGGAAACCTCCTCTCACGGGTGACCTCTTTGGTACGCTCCTGGAACCATAGATCAATCCGGGTGGCAAGAGTTATTAGGTCATCGAGAGTGGTAGGAATGTCCCGACCGGCGAGTTCATCTTAATACGACCGGACAGACCCTCCCAGAGGACGGATACCAGAGCGTCGTTATCCCAGGCCAGCTCCGAGGCAAGGGTACGGAACCGTATGGCATATTGGCCCACGGTGAGACCTCCCTGATGGAGGCGTAGCAGAGATGATGCGGATGAGGTCTTCCGTCCGGGTTCGTCGAAGACCTTCCGGAAAGCCGAGAGAAAGGCAGGCAGGTCAGACACCAGGGGGTCTCCTCTCTCCAAAGAGGAATTAGCCAGGCCAGGGCCTCCCCGGTGAGATTGGACATGATGAAGGCAATTTTGGCCCGATCGGAGTTAAACTGGTGGGACAGGAGTTCAAAGTGCAGGGTGCACTGATTAATGAAGCCCCGAGCCTGAGCGGGGTCGCCTCCGAAGCGAGGAGGTGCAGAAAGCCGGGGTCCGGGACAGGAAACCATGGAATTGGTGGGCAGCGGAGCTGCTGGATTGCGGGTCCTGGCACAAGCGGTGGTTGCTGGTGGAGCAGTCAGAGTGTCCAGGCGAGAATTGACATTCCGCAGGTGACCCAGGATGGACTCCTGTTGGGACCTCTGACGGGACAGTTCATGACACAGGTCCGAGAGCGAGGGAGCCTGGGTGCCACCGGGTTCCATGGCCCGAGCAAACTGTAACGGGTCTGGGAGGCGGAACCTCTGAGCTACTATACAAGGGGGCGGTCCTTGTAAGGGAGCGGGTGGCGACCAGGGTAGACGGGCAGACAGTTACAGCAGGTAACCGGGGCAGTCTCTGGATGAACGGGCAGGAGGTCACGGCAAGTGACCGGGGCAGTCTCTGGATGAACGGGCAGGAGGTCACGGCAAGTGACCGGGGCAGTCTCTGGATGAACGGGCAGGAGGTCACGGCAAGTGGCAGGGGCAGTCTCTGGGTAAAGGTAGATACGACCTGTGATGGCTGAGCCTCCCGGTAGGCTAGCAGGCAGATAGCAGATGAGCGCTCCCAGGTGAGCGGGCGAGAGTCTCTGGAATAGCAGGTGGTCACAGCACGTGACGGCAGGGCCTCCCGGTAGGCTAGCAGGCAGGTAACAGGTGAACGCTCCCAGGTGAGCGGGCAGGCTGGTCCATAGACAGACTGGCAGGTGATGGTGGGCAGACTGTCGGACGGCAGGGCCTCCCGGTAGGCTAGCAGGCAGGTAACAGGTGAGCGCTCCCAGGTGACCAGGCAGGCTGGTCCATAGACAGACTGGCGGGTGATGATAGCCAGACTATCGGACCACAGGCTAGCAAGCAGGTAAGCGGAATATCAGGCAGGAACAAACAGCAAACTGGCAGGAATCTGGCAGGTAACTGGCAACGGAACCTGAGGGCTGAAGCAGAGTAGTGAACAGTGCAACAACATTGCTTGGGCACCTCCATTTTGGAGGAAGTGCCTTATATATGGTGAAGTCCTCCAGCCTTGGCCGGGGACTCCTTAGGACGGCGCGCGCGGCCCCATTAATAGGGAGGGAGCGCGCGCGTGCCCTAAGCACAGTGGCCGGGAAGGAGCGCGCGCTGCCAGCAGAGCGGGAGGAGGACGCCGGGCTAGGAGCAGAGGGGTGAGGGGACCAGCGTCCCTGCCTAGCGGAGGGCAGGGACGCCGACGCTACACTGCATCTGTATCACTTTCATGATCTCATACAGGTCAGTCATTTTGAATTATGCATCTAGAAGAAGATTTGTAGGAAACATTCTGTCCAGCTATGAAGCATCATCACTGATTCTCACAGATCTACAAGAGTTTATTTGAGCAGAGATGAATAGTTGCCAGAGAAATCAAACTGCAGCTGAGACATTACAGGGAATGAAGACGACGCTTCGCACAAGATAATCAGTCGTGCTACTGCCAGACTGCGGGAACGATGGACGATGCTATCTGCCTGTTCTCCTGCTGTCCCCCATCTACAGTATTCACAGGTATTACCGTGCCTGATGCCAGAGACTGGAACCAACCTAGTTATTCATTTTCATCTGAGGAGCTCAGTATTCATGGTGTCACTTCATATGATTCATATACACTTCCTTATGTGTCGGAGAGCTGGACTGAAACAACGTTGACTATCCATTTTATAATGGTGTAGAATAGCTACCAGGGATGCAGATCTCATGGGTCTGAAGTGTCTCATATTAGCAGACAACAGTTCTATGGATGGATGGGACTGATAGCATTGGACCTTGATTTACATCTGTCATTGTGGGTCAACATGAACTAAGCTCTGCTTCCAGGTTCCATTTTATGGAAAATAACCAACAAATCTGTAAATATAAATCTATGAACATGATGTTCTTTTATGTTCAGAACTTGGTGCACATCTATAAAACAAATATTGTCAATCAGATGCAATTGAAGGCAACATGATACTTGGGACATTGACTTCCCAGTTAGGCACATATATTGCCACTCTACAAAGCATTAGTGCAGCCTTGTTTGGAATATGCAGTCTGGATACTCTCTAGTTGTACAAATTACAATTAAGAACAACAAAACTGAAGGAGCGTGAAGCACCTTAGTTATGTAAGTGATACTTATATTTAGGAGCCCAATGGGCAATCAGTGATTGAGGTCAATCATTAAGTTGGACTCATTACTGGACTCTTGAGCATAAAAAGAGCAAACATTAACATATCTGATATTTATACTGATATACATAATGCCCACGAATAGGGTTTCATGTTGAATACAGCACGTCCTTTAGAAGTTGTACGTATATTAAACAGCTCTCCACTGTTTGCACTTTCTTGCTCACACAATGACCAAGGTCTCTGCTTCTTGGAGACTAGAGAATGACAGCAGATTCATCATTTGCATTTTTTTTAAAGTCACTTTTCTTTTCTTGTCTCGTGGCATTCATTGACATTTTTGCATCAAAATTTTCAAAAGGCACACATGGTTAATACATTTTTACGGAAGTCCAAAAATATTTTTTATTTTTAGCCTTTTTAATGCCAAAAATAGCATGAGCTGCTAAAATGTTACAAAGTTTCTACAAAGATTTTAGTGAGGGGGACTTCAGTGCATTTGCAACAAAATTTTGAAATTAAGACTTTTTAAGAAGTTGCAATTGAATTAGCCAAAATATCTGGAAACTCAAACCCTTCCCATAATGGCAAATGTAACAAAAGGTGACAATATATAAAATAGAATAAAATAAAAGGTGCAAAATAAATATATATATATATAAGGCGCAAATTAAAACACAGGCAAAAAACACCAAAAATTAGATACAAATGCAAGACTTTTGATAGAGGGATAATGAGCTGCACGTAAACCTTCACTTTTAGTTTGCTGGTTTTAATTACAGTTCATGGTACAAAAATAGTCTTTAAATGACAACTTCATTTCTGCTGTGTATGTCTACACGCTCGAAACCTCTGAACATGCCATCTATTGAGCCCATTCACTTCATTAAACAGTGAATTGATCATTCTGCTTTACCGCAAGCATTTTCACAGGTCAGCGTGTTCCAACAGGCCACTCACTGCAGTGTCAGGAAGGCTTCCATTAATCTGGGATTTAACTTGTCTGCACCCTTCCTGCTCAGCAGTAATTAATAGTCCTGTTATTTAGGCCACATCTCAGCTAAGATGGTCACAAAATGTGCAGATAAGAAAGTGGGAAAGTGACCAGCTCCAGGTACATCCACAACCAAGCAGAGGAAGATGACATTGGTTGTTGCCTTTAGCTGTTTTGAAGTAGAATGTACTCGAACAACCTGAGACAGCGATAATGTGTAACGTGAAAAATAAAAATCAGGACGCTACTGAGCTTGCTAGACGGCACTGATCATGGTGATGGTTACAGTTTAGATTAACAATTTTATTTCTGCTCTGACAACTATTGAACATAGTGTTCGTCTTTCTTAGATTTTTCTCGTACAGGTGTACAGAATAATATAGCGTTTCTTTACATAACAGAATACATTAAGATATATCACATTACAAGAAGGGTATCATGATGGAGAAAACTGGAACTGGACATCAAAAGCATTTAAAATCATGGGGCATGAAAAAGGATTGTAGCAAGTTTCCTGATCTCTGGAGGTCCCACTGTTGAAATCACTACTGCTCCAGAGAATGGGGCTTTGAAGAGCCCTACGTGAATGTATTGGTGGTCAACGGAAGTAAAAAGACCAGATGAATCTTGCACTAGGCTATCCCCAGCCGTTCTGTTGCAAATGAGAGGAGTAGAGGTGTGCACGATCGACCGCCACCACTCCATTCACATGGGGATCTTCAGAGTCCCGTTCTTAGGTTTGGTGGAGGTCCGGCAGTTGGACACCCAGCGATTGGGAAGTTTTCTCTTATGGATAGTGGATATCTTCCAAACTAGGTACAACCCCTTTAAGTTAGGTATAGAATTATACATTTCTGTACCATGTTATCTTGCTGCTTTGTGGTATGTGTTGGCTAATGGGGTAGAGCTGGGTTTGCCACTGATGAATGGCCCCAAACTTATTGGCTAGATTAATGTCTGATCAGTTTTCCTTTGCATTGATGTATTAGTGCTGAACATGATGGAAATGATTAATAAAACCTTGTTACTCCATTTATTTAGTACAAAAGTCTTCTCCTCTATTCTCTAATACGCATATATATCCCAGTGGCCTCTTAAATTGTTAGCAGCCAGTGTGAATACAGGTTTACAATGATGCCCCCTAATAATGAGAGCAAAAAAAAAAGAGTTTTACAAGTTTGTTGGTGAAGTTACAAATTTGAGCTTTGTATTAAGAAATAGAGCCTAAAATCTATACAAGAAAATAAGAAGAAAACAAGCTCTGAGATACACCTAGAGATTTATATGGCTGTATTTTTGCAGTATTGTGATTGCCATCTAGCAGTATAATGCGAATACATAAAGATTTTGTTTGGATACAGGTCATATATCACCAGCATTACATTATTTGACGATTTTCGCAGGGCTGCACTTATTATTTTTACTGTCGTCTGCTTTTACTTTGACCGCATTGGGTTAACTTAAAGAGGGATTTAAAGGGGTATTCCCATAATGTTAAGAGCTCTTGCTAGGATTTGCCATACATTATGATCAGTAAGACTGACTTTCTGATAAGCCGCTATGCTGACCCATTCAGGGGAAGGTGACAGTGTTGTAGTCCGATACAGAAAAAGTGGCATAAAACAACGCTGCGCAAGGAAGAAGTCCTGCTAATTTGCTAACACATACAATCATAGGAAACCCCTTTAAAATTTAACTGAAATGAAAATGGTAAAAATGCTGACTTACTATCAGGGTTTTAACCCAGATCAAGATACGTTTAAACGTTTGCCTTGCTGTAGTTTGGATCTTTTATTTATCTGGTCCTATATCCTTTAAATAACCAATATCACTAATATTCTTAGAATTTAGTGATTATGTTACTGGATTTATTTACAGAACATTAGATTGCAGGTACAGTTAGTATATTAAATGTACTTCGAAATTTATCACTATCTGTGATGTTACATAGGACTGCATGTAAACCTAGGTATCACTTGCAGATAACACCTACTGCTGGTGCCAGTTCTGTTACATGGCACTGCATATTGTGGTGTTACATAGGACTGCATATTGTGGTGTTACATAGAACTGCATGCGCATGGCTCATGTGTTTGTATCTAATTGGTTTCTTGTTTTTGCAAGATTAGGGATGTTTTCCACCCTTCCCTTGTGGGCCATGCACATAAAGGCCGTCCTCTGCAGCGTGTCCACATTGGACATTACCTTCCTGAATCCTGCTCATATAGGTACGATACACATACACATACATCAGTAATGGATTAAATACATCAGTTATGGACTGCTCTGATATGGGTTACCTTGACGTTTGGTAGAGCGGCTTAGTATAAATTTTTTGCAAAAAAAGTATCAAACAAATACCTGTTTTTTATCATCTTTTTACTAGCACTTGCTGTTTACTGTTACTTTTTTACAACAGAGTATTTTTATATGTTTGTTTTACTGTGTTTTTCTGTGTTATAGGACTGCATATTGTGGTGTTACATAGGACTGCATATTATGGTGTTACATAGCACTACATATTGTGGTGTAACATAGGACTGCATATTTGTGTTACATAGGACTGCATATTGTGGTGTTACATAGCAATGCATATTGTGGTGTTACATAGGACTGCGTATTGTGTTGTTACATAGGACCGATAAGATGAAGCTACACAATTCTTTTGAAGAGAGTCACGCTTTAGCAAACAATCATCTCGCCTCATACACTAAAAAATGGAAATCTTGGATTGATTTTGAATCTTTCTACAAGCTATAACTTTATTTTGTTTATTTCTATTTTTGGGTTATATTGCTATTTTCTCCTCCAAAATACATGTACCTTCCATCGCTTAAGATTTGTAGTATAATACGGCTAGTTATTTTAGTTTAGTTTGTTTTTATATTTCAACTTATGTATAGCCTACTAATATTTCAACTGATATGATGTTATATGTTTAAAAATGTTAATAAAGTTATTTGAAAAAGTTACATAGGACTGCATATTGTGGTGTTACATAGCAATGCATATTGTGGTGTTACATAGGACTGCGTATTGTGTTGTTACATAGGACTGCGTATTGTGTTGTTACATAGGACTGCATATTGTGGTGTTGCATGGGACTGTAGTCCACAGAAGTAGATACAGTAGCACTAGTTGAACTTATGGTTCAGTATATAACATACAATCCAATGGTGCGAGGCATGGAAGAGTTGCAGCTTTCCTGAGCCCATATAGTATGTTGTTTAAAAAAATCATGAGTGGATTATAGATAATATTCAAAGTAAGACACCGAAGAATATTAATGCTACATTGTAGATTACTAGGTTATTAATAACAGAAAAGAGAATATAAAGTTAAGGGGAGTCTGTCAGCTCCATTCCTTGTAGGGGACTTTGCGCTAAGAGAAGTTATATCTTTAGTTTACAAATGGCTCCTCTTAGCGCAAAGTCTGCTACAAGGACTTCTACTGAGTTTGATGCTGACTCATGTGAGAAAGTACAGCCGACAGACCCATGCATCCATCACAGTATATTTACTCTGATAATAACGGGTTCACATTGGAGCCACAAGCTGCCCCAGGTTCCCGCAGACAGTCCGGGGCAACAGAAGATTGACTGAAGCAATTCTCTCCAGTCAAAGCTGTATTTATCTGTTTATTTTTTATAAAATAATGGCAAACAAGTAATTTCCCACCTCCACTAGATCGGTCCATAAGTAATTAACACCTGAAAAAAATCTACTATGATAAAGTAGAGGGTGACATTTCCCTGGCATAGTTCTCCAGTAATGATAAGTAGATGGAAAAATGGGGAACATTTTCTATGGATATATCATGTTAGTATCGCTTCTTCTTCCAGTGCTGCATTTTTTGGCTTTTCAGGCAGTTATTTGATGACTTGATCTCTACGTTTCATGTGATTCTCTACTGCCCTGTGGGTGATATTTGGGGCAGTGCTAATATTTTCATAGTCGAGTGTGACTTTTTTCATGGACTCTTTCTCTGTTGGTATAACTTAAGATAAAAGGTTTCTTCTTCCCTCTTGTGCTGTTGATACTTTATCCAATGTGTAATCTCTTCAGTGTTTTCCTTGTGGTTTGCTGCATTTTAGATGAACTTCTAAAGAACAACACTGACCTCTAGTGTTCAGTCCACAGTACAACCACGAGGGTGGGGGCAACTCCAGTCCCTACTGTTAGGTGCAAGAATAACACACCTTATACATTGTATAGCACCCTATACAGGACATTATTTCTCATTTCTAGCCTGTACGGAGGCATATGTGCGTTTAGGGCAGAGTTTGCCAATGTTTGCAGTTTAGCCTTACACTGGGAAGCCTTGACAATGGGACTACTAAAAACACCATAATAATGTCTAGTCATATCTGTAGACCACAATTTTGCTTTTTCTGCAGCCTGATTCTATGAATTTGTCCTACAGCCATAGAACACAGCATCTCTAAGAACCCATCAGACCTGTCAAGAAGCATTTGGGCTGTGCTTGCCTCCAGAATGTCAAACACTCTCCCTGGGCTCAGACTGCAGCTGCAATGACCGATGGCAACTAGATGATGAACTTTGAGAAGTTAGATACAGTGTCCACTCTAGATGCATGGCCGAGATACAGCAACATAGAAACCAGCATCATTCCATAATCAGGATTTATTACCTGTCCAGTCACATACTCCTCAAACAACACAATGACACCAGTCTAGAGCAATTCTGAAAGTATCTTGTAAGTTATGTAAAAATATGTAAATCGGAGGATATATAGAAAAACATGAGAATACAAATTTGACTACATGGAGCCTGCTGTCAAAAACCAATCATCACCCAGCATTTCAAATGGTCCTGAGTGAGCTTTCCTGGTCATGGTCCTCAGTGGGATGTTCTGGTCATGGTCCTCAGTGGGCTGTCCTGCACAGATGATTTGGAGGTTTTCTGTTGTTATTATCAGTTGGATGCAGATATATATATATATAATATAATCACTGTAGGGAATATCATCTCCCATCTCCCTCTTGGTACTATAGCCTCCAGGTGGTATTACAGCCTTCATTGCATGAAAGTTTCCCCTGACCCTCCAGACCCCCAGCCCAGTGACACCAGTACATGTCTGCACACAGCCCACAAGTCTCTGACTACTTACAGTTTGCAGCTGTTGATCCACTATGAAGCAGAGCAGGCAGCAGGCACAGGCAAGCACAAAACACTTTAACATCCAAATCCATGTTCTTGGCTGTAAATGAGACAGTTTTGGGGTTTTATCACCAGATCTCTGTGTTGTGGCTGCTCAGACAAGCCCTTGATTTTCAGCATCATCCATCCACCCCACCCTGAGCTGCAGACATCTCTGGCACACACTTAAGACAGACACATCCAAAGGCGATGCAAGCCTCTTCTGAGGAGCGCAGGTTACCAGGCAGGAGGAAGAATCAGCACCAGAGATGGTGGACAGCTCCTTATAGCATCAGTGCACCCCACCCACACCCGAGCAGGCGGCACCTCCTGGCTCCTGCTCCTCTGCACAGGCTCTGGAGGAGCAGGGTGTCATGGGGGGCTCAGTGCTACAGATCCTGGTCACATGTATATCACCTAGGGGGGCTCCAGAACCAGCAAGGAGAATGCATTGTGCATCTGTTTGTTGTGGGATCTTTGTTTGTTTT
>JARQOD010000002.1:437773876-437853893 GCA_033576555.1 Oophaga sylvatica
TGATTTTTACACAGCACTAATACTTTTATTCTTTTTTTCTGTACAGTTACCGAGCGTTTATTTTTTCACGCACCGTACAGAGCTGCACGCTCCTCACACACTACTGTGTACCGGCTGGTATCACGGACAAATACATGCTGACTATCTGTGTGTGACTCCGGAAATATATACGGAGATTTAAATTTTCCCCTACAGTACACTGTATACATCTGTAAGCTTGCGATACAGTACCGTTTTTCTGCTTTTTGTTTTTACGGTCAAATCCATACTGAGAGAGCGTCTCTGTGTGACTCCGGAAATATATACAGAGATTTAAATTTTACCCTTCACCGTATACAGCTGTAAGCTTCTGATACAGTACCGTTTTTCTGCTTTTTGTATTCTGGTCAAATCCAAACTGAGTGAGCGTCTGTTTGTGACTCCGGAAATATATACGGAGATTTAAATTTTCCCCTACACTGTATACAGCTGTACGCTTCTAATACAGTACCGTTTTTCTGCCTTTTGTATACAGTCAAATCTATACTGAGTGAGCGTCTGTGTGTGACTTCAGAAATATACAAGGAGATTTAAATTATCCCCTTCACCGTACACCAGCTGTATGCTTCTGATACAGTACCGTTTTTCTGCTTTTTGTATTACGGTCAAATTCATACTGAGAGAGCGTCTGTGTGTAACTCCCGAAACATATACGGAGATTTAAATTTTCCCCTTCACCGTATACAGCTGTATGCTCCTGATACAGTACCATTTTTCTGCCTTTTGTATTACAGTCAAATCCATACTGAGTGAGCGTCTGTGTGTGACTCCGGAAATATATATGGAGATTTAAATTTTCCTCTACACTGTATACAGCTGTACGCTTCGGATACAGTACTGTTTTTCTGCTTTTTGTATTCTGGTCATATCCATACTAAGTGAGCATCTGTATGTGACTCTGGAAATATACACGGAGATTTAATTTTTCCCCTTTACCATATACAGCTGTACGCTTCTGATACAGTACCATATATCTGCTGGTATTTTTGGTACATTTTCCCCAAACATGAGGAAGTATGGTGGAAGAGGCCGCGGATGTGGGGGGGGGCAGCTGGTACTGATGGTGGTGGTGCATCTGCTGGTAGTGTCAAAAGCACAATAGCACCTAAGGCAGGAGGTGTTGAGCCTGCGTCATCATCTGGCTCCAGAAAGCCTGGAAGGCTCCCTTTTCTGGGAGTAGTAAACCGCTTTTAAAGCGGAGCATCAGGAACAGGTTTTGGCTTACATTGCCGAAACAGCCTCCAGCTCTATCGCATCCTCTTCTGAAGTTTCAATAACTGCAAGCACTGAGTCGTCAGTGCAGGCTCCTGGTCAGGAACGACACCTTTCCTTGTGTCCTTCACCCCCAACAAAAGTGAAGGATGCGGCAGGCCACACTTCAGATTACTCCCTGGAGCTCTTTTCACATACCATGCCTGGGTTATCAAGTCAAATCCTGAATTCCCCAGTCCAAGATAAATATGACATGGAGTGCACTGATGCACAGCCACTGCTATATGATTCTGCTGGTACATTCACCCAGAGCACTGCATTGCCCTCACAGTCTACTGAGCCAGATTCTGACCCTGATGAAACTCAGGTGCCCCTTCATGCATACTCTACCACCTTACACGGTGACACAGAGGAAGGAGCAAATGAAATTGAAGAGGAGGTGATGGATGACCCAGTTGTTGACCCGGATTGGCATCCTTTGGGGGAAGAGGGTGCCGCTGGCAATAGCTCAGAAGAGGACGAGGATCCGCAGCAGGCATCGACATCGCAGCTCGGTTATCTGGCAGGCCCGTAGCAGTCCAAAAACGTGTTAAAAAAACAAAGAGAGTTGCAGGACAGTTTGGCCAGATGGTCAAATTAGCACAGCGTGCAAGCCCTGAAAATGTATCCAATAGTAGGAAGAGTGCGGTATGGCACTTTTTTTTACCAAAATCCTATTGATGAGGCAAGGTTATCTGTAAGAAGTGCAGAAAGACCTTTAGCCGAGGGAAAAATCTCAGAAATTTGAATACCAGTTGCATGCTTAGACATTTAAACACCATGCACTTGCAAGCGTGGACGGACTACAAAACCTCAGATAGCACATGTGCACCTGCTCCGACTGAAGGTAGCCAGCAACGCTACATCGCTTTCCCCACTGTAAGCCCACCGGTTAGCACATCACCAGCAAGAAATGTTGAGGTGTCGTCGTAAGGCCAAAGCAGTCAGGGAATCCCAATGTTTTTTCCAATGAAAGACTGAATCTAGGCCATCACCACCACCACCATTATCACCATCACCAACCCCCTCTCAGGCCGCCATGTCCCCCGCTAGTTCTCCCATATGCAGGTCTCAAGTCCAGCTCACACTAGCAGACACTTTGAGTAGGACGAGAAAGTGCTCATCCTCTCATCCGGGTACGCTGGCTTTGAACACCTACATTGCCATCATTAGAGATGATGCCCTTCCGTTTGGTTGAAAGCGCAGCGTTCCGAGAGCTCATGGCCTACTCTGTCCCACGCTATGACCTACCCAGTCGGCACTCTTTTCTAGAAAAGCCATCCCTGCCTCCACCTGCATGTGAAAGACCGCATTGTCCATGCACTCAAACAATCAGTGAGTGGAAATGTGCACATCACAACAGATGCATGGGCCAGTAGGCATGGCCAGGGCCGTTATGTGCCAATAACTGCGCACTGGGTTAATGTGGTGGATGCAGGGTCCACAGGGGACAGCGGTGGTGGGACAGTGCTGCCTAGCCCACGGTATAGGCAACAGTTGACTGTAGGCGTTCGACCCTCCTCCTCCTCCAGAAGCGAAAGCTCATCGACAGAGCGCAGTCACACGAGCATTCCATCCGTCGCTCGCCCGTGGACTCCAGTCGTATGCAGAGGCTGCAGCGATCGCTCCACCTTCCCAAGCACTGCCTAATCATAGACGTTGCAACAAGGTGGAACTCCACCATGCACATTGTTGAGAGGCTGTGCGAACAGAGGCAGGCTGTAATGCATTTGTGGGAGGATACATGGGCAGGCAGTTTGAGGGCAGACATCAAGTTGTCGGGTGTGCAGTGGTCAAAGCTGAAAGATCTCTGTAAAGTCCTTCAGTGTTTTGAGGAATGCACACGGCTGGTAAGCGCAGACGACGCCATCATAAGCATGAGCATCCCACTTATGCGTCTGCTCATGCAAACTTTGACGCACATTAAGGATCAGGCGTCTGCAGTGGAGGAGGAGGAGGAGGGAAGCCTTGATGACAGTCAGGCATTGTCTGCTCAGGGAACTGTCCTGGATGAGGTTGTGGAAGAAGAGGAAGAGGAGGAGGATGGGAGGGATGATTATTTTGGGGAGGAGGATGCTTCTCAGGGGGCAAGAGAAAATATTGGCTTGCCAAGGTCAGGTACAGGGTTTGTGCGTGACTAGAGGGATGTGGATTTGTCAGAAAGTACTCCTCCACCCACTACTGACAGTGCATCATTGACACCTGGAACATTGACCCACATGTGTGATTATGTCTTGCCAACTACTGGTTGGCAAGCATCCTCGATCCACGCTATAAAGACAAATTGCAGAACATAATGCCACAGGAGAACCTAGAGCTAATATTGGCGAACAAACAAGCAACTCGGGTAAACCGTTTGCTAGAAGCATTCCCAGCACACAGCAGCGGTGCAAGTTCTACCACGAACCATACTGGGCAACATGGAAGAGGTGTTCGTGGTGCACACAGCCGAAGTGCCATTGGAGACAGGGTTTCCTGAGCATGTTGTAGACTGATTTCTCGAGTACTGCTCACACGACTGGTATACTGAATCGATTGCAACAGACAAGAGATAGCAGTTGTCAACTATGGTTCAAAATTACCTCTCCTCCCCTATCGATGTTCTCCCTCACAATTCATTCCCCTTTGACTGCTGGGCCTGTAAACTGGACACCTGGCCTGAATTGGCACAATATGCCTTACAGGAGCTTGCTTGCCCTGCTGGTAGTGTGTATCAGAAAGAGTCTTCAGTACTGCTGGATCAATTCTGGCAGAAAGAAGGACCCGGCTGTAGACCCAAAATGTAGGTGATCTCACCTTCATTAAAATGAACCATGCCTGGGTTTCAAAGGATTTTGTACCACCTTCCCCTGATGACACATAGGTTGCCAGCTAAATTGAATAGCTTTGTCCTCCACTTCCTCCGACTTCTCCAATTCCTCCAATTGCAGCTGCTGAATGTCCAGCCTACACCTCAACATATGCCAGTTTTTCCACCTCCCTAACTGGGCTGTACCCCCCCAGGGCCGGCGTCAGCACCTGGCGCACCCGCGCAAGTGCCGGGGCCCGGAGCAGGTGGGGGGCCCACTCGCCATCAGAGACACCGGCGTACTATGAGAGGCCCTGTTCCAGTGCTGGCGCCCACGGGTGGGCCCCAGCACTTGCAATACTTACCTCTCCCTGCTCCACCGCTGTGCGCCCTCTGCCTGAATAGTCACAGTGCAGCGAGCTGGAAGATGATGACAGTGATGAGTCCAGAGTAGAGCAGTGCCCAGCGAGGGGAGGTATTTCATTTTTTAATGTTTGGAGCAATATATGGGGAGCATTATACACTGGAGAATTATATATGTGGCCCATCATACACTTGAGCATCATAGATAGGGCCCTTTATACACTGGAGCATTATATATGGGGCACATCATACACTAGAGCATTATAAATGGAGCCCATCATACACTGGAGCATCTTATACAGGGCCCATAATACACTGGAGCATCATATGGGGCCCATTATATATGGAGCATTATATAGGCCCATCATACACTGGAGCATCATCCATGGGGCCCATCATATACTGGAGCATCATATGGGCCCATTATATATTATTTTATTATTATTTATTTATATAGCACCATTGATTCCATGGTGCTGTACATGAGTAGGGATTACATACAAATTACAGATATCACTTACAGTAAACAAACTAACAATCACAGACTGGTACAGAGGGGAGAGGACCCTGCCCTTTCGGGCTTACATTCTACAGGATGGGGGACGGAGACAGCAGGTTGAGGGATTGCAGCAGTTCCAGTGTTGGTTGAAGCAATATCTCCGGTAGTGGTGAGGAGGCAGCGGGGTCATTGTAGGCTGTAGGCTTTCCTGAAGAGATGGGTTTTCAGGTTACGTCTGAAGTACCCGAGAGTGGTTGATAGTCGGATGTGTTGGGGCAAAGAATTCCAGAGGATGGGGGATATTCGGGAGAAGTCTTGGAGGCGGTTGGGTGGGGAGCGAATAAGTGTGGAGGAGTGAAGGAGGTCTTGGAAGGATCGGAGATTACGTGAGGGACGGTATTGGGAGATTAGTTCAGAGACATATGGGGAGACAGGTTATGGATGGCCTTGTAGGTCAGTATTAGTAATTTGAATTGGATTCGCTGAGGGAATGGGAGCCAGTGAAGAGATTTGCAGAGGGGAGATGCGGAGGAGTAGCGAGGAGAGAGATGAATTAGTCGGGCAGCAGAGTTAAGGATGGACTGGAGAGTTGCGAGGGTGTTAGCTGGGAGGCCAGAGAAAAGGATGTTGCAGTAGTCGAGGTGGGAGATGATGAGGGCATGCACAAGCATTTTAGTAGATTGAGGGTTGAGGAAGGGACGGATTCTGGAAATATTTTTGAGCTGGAGGCGACAGGAGGTAGAAAGAGCTTGGATGTGTGGTTTGAAGGACAGGGCAGAGTCAAGGGTTACTCCGAGGCAGCGGACCTCCGGTACGGGGGAAAGCATGGTGTTGTCAATTGTTATAGATAGGTCAGGTAAGGAAGATCTGTGAGATGGGGGAAAAGATGAGTTCAGATTTGTCCACATTGAGTTTAAGGAAGCGAGAGGAGAAGAAGGAGGATATGGCTGATAGACACTCGGATTCTGGACAGCAGAGAGGTGATGTCTGGGCCAGAGAGGTAGATCTGAGTGTCATCAGCATAAAGGTGGTACTGGAATCCGTGGGACTTTATGAGTTGCCCAGGCCAAGTGTATAGATTGAGAAGAGTAGAGGTCCTAGAACTGAGCCTTGGGGGCAGGGCCGGCGTCAGCACCCGGCACACCCGGGCAAGTGCGGGGCCCTGAGAAGGCGGGGGGGCCCACTCGCCGTCTGGCACCCCCGCGCCCAGTTAGCGGAGGAGAGCGGTGTCAGCGCCGCCACTGGGCCCCCCCCGCTTGCTCAGGGCCCCGGCATCAGCTGGCACAATACTTACCTCTCCCGTGCCTCCGCTGCCGCAGCTCCGGGCTCCGGGGGGCGCCGGTGCTTCCTCTCACAGCAGCGCCGCTGAATGACGTCATCATTCAGCGGCCGGCTGTGGCAGAGAGCGCGGACGCTGGACGGGTGAGACGTGTGTGTGTGTGTCTCTGTGTTGTGTGTGTGTCTGTGTGTATGTAGTGCGGTGCTTTGTGTGTGTGTGTGTGTGTATGTGTGTGTGTATGTATGTGAGAGAGTGCTTGTGTGCTGTCTGTGTGTGATGATGGGCAGGCATTGCTGATAATGGGGAGGCATTGATGATGATGGGGAGAAGATGATGATAATGGGCAGGCATTGATGATAATGGGCAGGCATTGATGATGGGGAAGATGATTATGGGCAGGCATTGATAATGGGCAGGCATTGATGATGATGGGGAGAAGATGATGATAATGGGCAGGCATTGATAATGGGCAGGCATTGATGATGGGGAGAAGATGATGATGGGCAGGCATTGATGATAATGGGGAGGCCATGATGATGATGGGGAGGCCATGATGATAATGGGCAGGCATTGATGATGGGGAGGAGATGATGATGATGGGCAGGCATTGATGATGATGGGAGGAGATGATGATAATGGGCAGGCATTGATGATAATGGGGAGGCCATGATGATGATGGGGAGACAATGATGATGATAAGGAGGCAATGATGATGATGAGGAGGAAATCATGATGATAATGGGGAGTCTTTCCACAGCGCCCTTTCCTGAGCCGTAACAGTGCAGAACGCAGTACACGCAGAGGAGAGCTCCATATTTTGTATGGAGCATTATATGGGGACCAGTATCCTGTATGGAGCATTATATGGGGACCAGTATCCTGTATGGAGCATTATATTGGGTCCAGTATTCTGTATGGAGCATTATTTTGGGTCCAGTATTCTGTATGGAGCATTATATGGGGGGGTGACATCCTGCATGGGGTATTATATGGGTGATGAGGGGGAGACTATGTGGTGCCCATAATATTGTATGGAGGACTGTACTGTCCAGTCTGTTCTGTGCGCTGTGAGGATGTGGCGGTTTTTGAGCTATTGTACAATTTACAATAGGCATCAGTCATGTAATGGAAGAAGTGAAGTGTTTGGCACTGTACTGTACCCATATTTCTCTGCTGTATCTGTGCATCATGAATCGTGGTCTGTGTTAAAGGGGCCCACTGAGGCTCTTTCGCCCGGGGCCCATAAAAACCTGGAGCCGGCCCTGCTTGGGGGACTCCAACAGAGAGAGGGTGGGACGAGGAGGTAGTGTGGGAGTGGGAGACGCTGAATGTGCGGTTGGAAAGGTATGAGGAGATCCAGGATAGGGCAAGGTCCTTGATGCCAAAGGAGGAGAGAATCTATAGTAGAAGGCAGTGGTCAACTGTGTCGAAAGCAGAGGACAGGTCAAGAAGGAGGAGATTAGAGTATTGTCCGTTAGCTTTGGCTGTGAGTAGGTCGTTAGTAATTTTGGTCAGGGCTGTTTCAGTGGAATGATGGGGGCGGAAACCAGATTCTAGGTTGTCAAAGAGCAAGTTAGATGAGAGATGGGAGGAAAGTTCAGCGTGGACGTGCTGTTCCAGGAGTTTGGAAGCAAGTGGGAGCAGCGATATTGGGCGATAGCTGGACATAGCGGTTGGGTCGAGGCATGAGGCCGGGGTCCAAGGGCTTGGCTAGGCATAAGGCAGGGGCCCAAGGGCTTGGCTAGGCAAAAGGCCTGGGGCCCAAGGCCTTGGCTAGGCATAAGGCCGGGGCCCAAGTGCTTTGCTAGACATAAGGCCGGGGCCCAAGTGCTTGGATAGGAATAAGGCAGGGCCCAAGGGCTTGGCTAGGCATAAGGCAGGGGCCAAATGGTTTGGCTATGCATTAGGCAGGGGCCAAAGGGCTTGGCTAGGCATAAGGCCGGGTCCCAAGGGCTTGGCTAGGTATAAGGTCTGGGCCCAAAGGCTTGGCTAGGCTTAAGGCCGGGGCCCAAGGGCTTGGCTATGCATAACGCAGGGGCCCAAGGGCTTGGCTAGGCATAAGGCCGGGGCCCAAGTGCTTGGCTAGACATAAGGTAGGGGCCCAAGTGCTTGGATAGGAATAAGGCAGGGCCCAAGGGCTTGGCTAGGCATAAGGCAGGGGCCAAATGGTTTGGCTAGGCATTAGGCAGGATCCAAAGGGCTTGGCTAGGCATAAGGTCGGGGCCCAAGGGCTTGGCTAGGCATAAGGCAGCGGCCCAATGGCTTGGCTAGGCATAAGGCAGCGGCCCAAGTGCGTGGATAGGCATACGGAAGGGGCCCAAGGGCTTTGATAGGAATCAAGGGAGGTGCCTGTTGTGAATGTGCTCGAGATGGTTTCTGAGCAGAGGCTCCCTCTGGTGGTTACAAACAGTACTGAACCTTTCAGCGAGGAGTGGCAATCTGGAATCACGGACTGGTCTGATATAAGGGAGGTTCCCTCCCATGATGGTTGCCGGTGATCAATTGTTCTTGTCTCAATTGTGGTTCCTGGTTCACTTGGAAGTTTTCTGGAGTCCTGCCTGCATCTCCTGCTTTCAGATAAGATATTTTTTGCTTTTCTTTTTGTGCTTGCTTTTTGCATTGTTTTTTGCACTTTTGTGGAGGTCTGCCAGGTCCCCTCCTGGGGCCTGAACTCCTCACAGTTTTTCTGCAGCCACTGTTATTTGCTCATTTGCTTTTTCCTGTTTTTTCAGGGCTGCGGCTTGGTTTTTGTTCACACTGAGATCTGATTTAGTGGGTGGTGAGATCGTGTGATCTCAGTATTTTTGTAATCAGAATTGTTGGATTTTTGTAGGGTTTTCTGGGTTGCAGAAAGTAATCTCTCCTGTCCTATCCTATTTAGTCAGCTTGTGGCCCCAGCGTTTGCTCAGTCTATTTTCTGCCTATGTTTGTATTTTCATCTTGTCTAACCGCCATTATATGTTTTTGGGCTACCTATTTTCTTTGGGGATCTGCTCCAGGGCAGATAGCTTTCATCTTTCTGCCTTTAGGTGTAGTTATCTCTCAGGCTGTGACGAGGCGTCTAGGATCAACGTAGGAATGCTCCACGGCTACCTCTAGTTGTGTCGTTAGTTTAGGAATCTGCAACCCATCAGTTACCAACATCTCACGTGTTCGGCTGCCCTGCTGTTGTTCCTGTCCTCCTCAGCTACCGAAACATAACAGTATCACCGGCCGTAACTGAAAATTACATGGTACTCACAGAAGGGAAATAAAGTGTGGAAAGAAAAAAGTTGTCAGAGTTGTCAGAGATTTTTTTTTTTCTGTCTGTTGCATTTTTTCCCTCTTTTTCTCTGGGTGCTGAGGAGGATTTTTTTTCTTTCAATGGAGTTTGCACAGTTGTCTGGCCGTGTGGATCAGCTTGCCACTGAGGTTCGGAGTATTGCTACCTATCTTGCTGGATTGCCGGTTGTGGAACCTAGGATTCCCATGCCAGATTTGTTTTTGGGGGATCGGGCTAAATTTCAGAATTTCAAAAATAACTGTAAGTTGTTTTTTGCCTTAAAGCCTAAGTCTTCAGGTAACGCAGCACAGCAGGTTCAAATTGTCATCTCTCTCCTGCACGGCGATCCTCAGGATTGGGCTTTTTCCCTGACACCTGGGGATCCTATTTTGAATGATATTGATGCATTTTTTCTGGCTCTGGGGTTATTGTACGATGAACCTAATGTCACTGATCAAGCTGAAAAAACCTTGTTGGCATTAAATCAGGGTCTTGAAGACGCTGAGTTGTACTGTCAGAAATTCCGAAAGTGGGCAGTCCTGACCAAATGGAATGATGATGCTTTGGCAGCCCTTGTTCGGAAGGGGCTGTCAGAGAATGTAAAGGATGTTATGGTGGGATTCCCTGCTCCCTCTGGTCTCAATGATTCTATGTCTTTGGCTATTCAAATTGACAGACGTTTGCGTGAGCACAGAGGTATGTGTGAGATAGTGTTGCCTTGTGAGTCAGCTTCTGAGCCCATGCAGTGTGATAGAGTGACTTCTGGGGCTCAGCGTTATGAGTTTCGAAAACGCAATGGGTTATGTTTCTACTGTGGTGATGCCTCTCATGCTATTTCAGTCTGCCCTAAGCGGGGAAGACGTTTTGCACGCTCAGTTGTCTTGGGTAGTGTTCAGACTAAATTTCTGTTGACTGTTACCCTGATTTGCTTCCTGTCCACATTTTCTGCTCAGGATTTTGTTGATTCAGGAGCAGCTATTAACCTGATGGATTTTGACTTTGCCAAACGTTGTGGGTTTCCCTGATACCCCTGCGGAAATCTATTCCCCTACTGGGCATTGATTCTACCCCTTTGGCGGAGAATAAACCCCAGTTTTCTACTCAGGTGATAATGAGGGTTGAACCAGATCATCAGGAGAGTTGCAAATTTCTGGTGCTGCATAATCTGCATGACATTATTGTACTGGGTTTCCCTTGGTTACAGTCTCATAATCCTGTTTTGGATTGGAAATCTGTGTCTGTGACCAGTTGGGGCTGCCAATGTGTTAATGCCGACACTCCTGTTTTTTCTGCCTCTCCCAAGTCTCAGGATGTTCCTGACTTTTTGACTGATTTTTCGGATGTATTTAGTGAAAGTAAATCTGCATCTTTGCCCCATCACATGAGCTACGATTGCGCTATTGAATTAGTGCCTGGTGGTAAATTTCCTAAAGGTGAGTTTCCACGATCAGGAAACGCTGCGTGTTTGGCGCAGCGCGTTGGCGCAGCGCCAAACACGCAGCGTCCAGATGTTACAGCATAGTGGAGGGGATTTCGAGAAATCCCGTCTCCACTATGCGTAACAACACGCAGGCGGAAGACCTGCGTATCCGGACATGCTGCGCGTCTTTTCAGACCGCAGCATGTCCTAGCGTATTGCGGCAACGCTGCATCGCCGCAACGGAATTTAACACAGGGCTATGTAGCCCTGCGTTATTTCCGGAGGTGTTCCGGAGGTGTCCTGAACACCTCCGGAAATAACGCGCGTCAGAAAGGGGGCGTGGCTTAGACAGAGCGGAATTTCCGCTCCGTCATATACGCTGTGTTTCCTGATGGTGGAAACACAGCCTAAAGGTCGCCTTTTTAACTTGTCTGTACCTGAACACGATGCTATGCGATCTTATATCAAGGAGTCATTGGAGAAGGGTCATATCAGACCATCCTCTTCACCCTTGGGTGCCGGTTTTTTCTTTGTGACCAAAAAGGATGGTTCATTGAGGCCGTGTATTGATTATCGTCTCTTGAATAAGATCACTGTGAAGTATCAATATCCATTACCCTTGATTTCTGACATCTTTTCCAGGGTGAAAAGTGCTAGTTGGTTTACCAAGCTTGACCTCAGGGGGGCGTATAACCTTATTCGCATTAAGCACAGGGATGAATGGAAGACGGCGTTTAATACCCCAGAGGGGCATTTTGAGTACCTAGTGATGCCCTTTGGGCTCACTAATTCTCCTTCCGTCTTCCAATCCTTCATGAATGATATTTTCAGGGATTTTGTGGATACATTTCTGATTGTTTATTTGGATGATATCTTGATTTTTTCCAATGACAGGGACTCTCATGTGAAACATGTTCGGACTGTGTACCAGATTTTGAGAGAGAATGCTGTGTATGTGAAGGGATCAAAGTGTCTTTTTGGCGTACAGAAGGTCTCATTTCTGGGATTCATTTTGTCTCCGTCTGTTATTGAAATGGACCCGGTCAAGGTTCAAGCCATATGTGATTGGGTCCAACCTACTTCACTGAAGGCTCTTCAGAGATTTTTGGGTTTTGCCAATTTTTATCGTAAATTTATTGGTAATTTCTCCGGTATTGTTAAACCATTGACTGATTTGACCAAAAAGGGTTCTGATGTGGTGAATTGGCCTCCTGAGGCAGTCTCTGCATTTCAGGAACTTAAGCAGAGATTTACTTCTGCTCCTGTTCTACGGCAGCCTGATGTTTCTCTGCCATTTCAGGTGGAGGTTGATGCCTCTGAAATTGGGGCAGGTGCCGTTTTGTCCCAAAGAGATCCAGAGACCTCTAAGAGTAACCCTTGTGCCTTTTTCTCTTGAAAATTTTCTCTAACTGAACGTAATTATGACATGGGTAATCGGGAGTTATTGGCCATGAAGTGGGCCTTTGAAGAGTGGAGACATTGGCTGGAAGGAGCCAAACATCAGATGGTGGTCCTCACGGACCATAAGAATCTGGTTTATCTCGAATCAGCCAAGCGACTTAATCCTAGACAGGACAGGAGGGCCTTGTTTTTCACACGTTTTAATTTTGTGGTTTCTTTTCTTCCTGGCACTAAGAATGTTAAGGCGGATGCCCTCTCGAGGAGTTCCTTTGCGGACTCTCCTGAGTTATCTGATCCTACTGTTATTTTGAAAGAGGGTGTAGTTCTTTCCGCCATCTCGCCCAATTTGAGACTGGCCTTGGAAGGGTGTCAGGAGGATATACCTGAGCGCTGCCCTATTGGGAAATTGTTTGTCCCAGACCAGTGGAAGAAGAGTGTGATGTCTGAGATTCATTGTTCCACGTTGGCTGGTCATCCCGGGATTTTTGGTAACAGAGACTTGGTGAGTCGGTCCTTTTGGTGGCCTACTTTGTCTCGTGACGTCAGGGAATTTGTGTAGTCCTGTGGGACTTGCTCTTGCTCCAAGCCTTGCTCTCGCTCTAGTGGTTTGTTAATGCCATTACCTGTGCCCAAGAGGCCATGGACCCATATCTCTATGGATTTTATTTCCGACCTCCCTGTTTCTCAGAGAATGACCGTTATCTGGGTAATCTGTGATAGGTTTTCCAAGATGATACATCTTGTGCCATTACCTAAGTTACCTTCCTCCTCCGAATTGGTGTCTTTGTTCCTTCAGCACATGGTTCGGTTACATGGCATTCCGGAGAACATTGTGTCTGACAGAGGAGTCCAGTTTGTTTCCAGATTTTGGAGGACATTTTGTTCTAAACTTGGTGTTCAATTATCTTTCTCCTCTGCTTTTCATCCTCAGACCAATGGACAAACCGAGAGAACAAACCAGACCTTGGAGACTTATTTGAGATGTTTTGTGTCTGCTGATCAAGATGACTGGGTCTCTTTTTTGCCTTTGGCTGAGTTTGCTCTTAATAATAGGGCTAGCTCTGCCACCTTCCATTTTTCTGCAATTTTGGGTTTCACCTTCGATTTTCTTCGGGACAGGCGGAGGCTTCTGTCTGTCTGGGTGTTGACTCTGTTGTGGAGCGAATGCAGCAGATTTGGGACCAGGTAGCGGAGAGGTTGTCTCTCTCTCAGGAGAAGGCCCAGCGGTTTGCCAACCGGCATAGGACTGATGGTGCTCGGTTTAAAGTGGGGGACTTGGTTTGTTTATCCTCAAGAAATATCCCTGTGAGGGTTGCATCTCCAAAGTTTTAAGCCCAGGTTCATTGGACCTTATAAGATCATGGAGATTCTTAATCCTGTTTCCTTCCGTTTGCTTCTTCCAGGGACATTTAAGATCCATAATGTGTTCCACAAGTCCTTATTGAAGAGGTTTGTCGAGCCAGTGGTTCCTATGGCTGCGCCTCCTGACCCTGTTTTGGTTGAGGGCAATCTGGAGTATGTGGTTGAGAAAATATTGGATTCTCGTTTTTCTAGATAGAAACTCCAGTATTTGGTTAAGTGGAGAGGTTATGGTCAGGATGACAATTCTTGGGTGTTTGCTTCGGACATCCATGCTAGGAGACTGATCCGTGGCTATCACCGAGCTCATCCTGATCGGCCTGGTTGCACAAGTGAGGGTTCAGTGACCCCCTCCTCAAGTGGGGTACTGTTGTGAATGCTCCCTCTGGTGGTTACAGACAGTACTGAACCTTTCAGCGAGGAGTGGCAATCTGGAATCGCAGACTGGTCTGATATAAGGGAGGTTCCCTCCCATGATGGTTGCCGGTGATCAATTGTTCTTGTCTCAATTGTGTTTCCTGGTTCATTTGGAAGTTTGCTGGAGTCCTGCCTGCATCTCCTGCTTTCAGATAAGATATTTTTTGCTTTTCTTTTTGTGCTTGCTTTTTGCATTGTTTTTTGCACTTTTGTGGAGGTCAGCCAGGTCCCCTCCTGGGGCCTGAACTCCTCACAGTTTTTCTGCAGCCACTGTTATTTGCTCATTTGCTTTTTCCTGTTTTTTCAGCGGCTGCGGCTTGGTTTTTGTTCACACTGAGATCTGATTTAGTGGGTGGCGAGATCGTGTGATCTCAGTATTTTTGTAATCAGAATTGTTGGATTTTTGTAGGGTTTTCTGGGTTGCAGAAAGTAATCTCTCCTGTCCTATCCTATTTAGTCAGCTTGTGGCCCCAGCGTTTGCTCAGTCTATTTTCTGCCTATGTTTGTATTTTCATCTTGTCTAACCGCCATTATATGTTTGGGGGCTTCCTATTTTCTTTGGGGATCTGCTCGGGGGCAGAAAGCTTTCATCTTTCTGCCTTTAGGTGTAGTTATATCTCAGGCTGTGATGAGGCGTCTAGGATCAACGTAGGAACGCTCCACGGCTACCTCTAGTTGTGTCGTTGGTTTAGGAAACTGCAACCCATCAGTTACCAACATCTCACGTGTTCGGCTGCCCTGCTGTTGTTCCTGTCCTCCTCAGCTACCGAAACATAACAGGTGCCCAAGAATAGGCCAAGCATAAGGAAGCGTCCCAAAATCAGGCTAGGCGTAAGGCCGGTGCCTAAGGGCAGGTGAGAGGTAAAGGCCGGGGCCCAAAGGCTTTGCTAGACATAAGGCCAGGGCCCAAGGGCTTGGCTAGGCATAAGGTGGGGCCCAAGGGCTTGGCTAGGCATAAAGACGGGGCCCAAGGGCTTGGCTAGGCATAAGGCTGGGGCCCAAGGGTTTGTCTAGGCATAAAGCTTGGGCACTAGGACTTGGCTAGGTATAAGGTCGGGGCCCAAGGGCTTGGCTAGGCATAAGGCAGGGGCCCAAGGGCTTGGCTAGGCATAAGGCAAGGGCCCAAGGGCTTGGCTAGGCATAAGGCAGGGGCCCAAGGGCTTGGCTAGGCATAAGGCAAAGGCCCAAGGGCTTGGCTAGGCATAAGGCTGGGGCACTAGGGCTTGGCTAGGTATAAGGCAAGGGCCAAAAGGCTTGGCTAGGCATAAGGTCAGGGCCCAAGTGCTTGGCTAGGCAGAAGGCATGGGCCCAAGAGCTTGGCTAGGCATAAGGCAGGGGCCCAAGGGCTTGGCTAGGCATAAGGACGGGGCCCAAGGGCTTGCTAGGCTAAGATGGGCCAAGGGCTTGTAGGCATAGAGCAGCGGCCCAAGGGCTTGGTGGGCATAAGGCAGCGGCCCAAGGGCTTGGCTAGGCATACAGCAAGGGCTTAAGGGCTTTGCTAGGAATCAAGGTAGGTGCCCAATAATAAGCCAAGCATAAGGAAGGGGCCCAAAAGCAGGCTAGGCATAAGGCCGGTGCCCAAGGGCAGGTGAGAAGTAAAGGCCGGGACCCAAGGGCTTGGCTAGGCATAGGGCCGGGGCCCAAGAGCTTGGCTGGGCATAAGGCAGGGGCCCAAGGGCTTGGCTGGGGATAAGGCAGGGGCCCAGTGGCTTGGCTAGGCACAAGGCATGGGCTCAAGGGCTTGAATAGGCATAAGGCAGGGGCCCAATGGCTTGGCTAGGCATAAGGCAGCGGCCCAACGGCTTGGCTAGGCATAAGGCAGCGGCTAAAGGGCTTGGCTAGGCATACGGCAGGGGCACAAGGGCTTGGCTAGGCATAAGGCAGCGGCCCAACGGCTTGGCTAGGCACAAGGCCGGGGCCCAAGGGCTTGGCTAGGCATAAGGCCGGGGCCCAAGGGCTTGGCTAGGCATAAGGCCGGGGCCCAAGGGCTGGGCTAGGCATAAGGTCGGGGCCCAAGGGCTTAGCTAGGCATAAGGCCGGGGCCCAAGGGCTTGGCTAGGCATAACGCAGGATGCAAGCCGACATAAAAGCAGAAGGAAGAGGTGCAGCAGTGGGCGGGGCTTCACAGAAGAAGTCAGCAGCCCTGCCGAACGCTAGTGAGAAACTAGCCATATTCTTTATATACACACTGCACAGTATTACTACTCCTGTCCTGTATACTGGGTGTAATTGTCAGTAGCTGTATTATTCTGTATATACTCACTACTCAGTACTACTTCTCCTGTATACTGGGTGTAATTCTCAGTAGCTGTATTATTCTGTATATATACACTGCACAGTACTACTTCTGTCCTGTATACTGGGTGTAATTCTCAGTAGCTGTATTATTCTTTATATATACGCTGCACAGTACTGCTTCTCCCGTCCTGTATACTGGGTGTAATTCTCAGTAGCTGTATTATTCTGTATATATATATACACTGCACAGTACTACTTCTCCTGTCCTGTATACTGGGTGTAATTCTCAGTATCTGTATTATTCTGTATATACACACTGCACAGGACTACTTCTCCTGTCCTGTATACTGGGTGTAATTCTCAGTAGCTGTGTTATTCTGTATATACACACTGCACAGTACTACTTTACCTGTCCTGTATGCTGGGTGTAATCCTCATTATCTGTGTTATTCTTTATATACACACTGCACAGTACTACTTCTCCTGTCCTGTATACTGGGTGCAATTCTCAGTAGCTGTGCTATTCTGTATATACACACTGCACAGTACTACTTCTCCTGTCCTGTATACTGGGTGTAATCCTCATTATCTGTGTTATTCTGTATATACACACTGCACAGTACTACTTCTCCTGTCCTGTATGCTGGGTGTAATTCTCAGTAGCTGTGTTATTCTGTATATACACACTGCACAGTACTACTTTACCTGTCCTGTATGCTGGGTGTAATCCTCATTATCTGTGTTATTCTTTATATACACACTGCACAGTACTACTTCTCCTGTCCTGTATGCTGGGTGTAATTCTCAGTAGCTGTGTTATTCTGTATATACACACTGCACAGTACTACTTTACCTGTCCTGTATACTGGGTGTAATTCTCAGTAGCTGTGTTATTCTGTATATACACACTGCACAGTACTACTTCTCCTGTCCTGTATGCTGGGTGTAATCCTCATTATCTGTGTTATTCTTTATATACACACTGCACAGTACTACTTCTCCTGTCCTGTATACTGGGTGCAATTCTCAGTAGCTGTGCTATTCTGTATATACACACTGCACAGTACTACTTCTCCTGTCCTGTATACTGGGTGTAATCCTCATTATCTGTGTTATTCTGTATATACACACTGCACAGTACTACTTCTCCAGTCCTGTATACTGGGTGTAATTCACAGTAGCTGTGTATTCATGTATTATACACATGCACAGTACTAATTCTCCTGTCCTGTATACTGGGTGTAATTCTCAGTAGCTGTATTATTCTATATATATATATATATATATATATATATAATATATATATGATATATATATTTATATAATATATTATATATATACACTGCACCGTATTATTTCTCCTGTCTGTATGTAGAGTGTAATTCTCAGTAGCTGTATTATTCTGTACACTGTCCAGTTACTACTTCACCTGTCCTGTATACGGGTGTAATTCTCAGTAGCTGTATTATCTGTATACACACAGCACAGTACTACCTCTCCTGTCCTGCATACTGGGTGTAATCCTCATTATCTGTGTTATTCTGTATATACACACTGCACAGGACTACTTCTCCTGTCCTGTATACTGGGTGTAATTCTCAGTAGCTGTATTATTCTTATATATACACTGCACCATATTACTTCTCCTGTCCTGTATGTAGGTGTAATTCTCAGTATCTGTATTATTCTGTATATACACACTGCACAGTACTACTTCTCCTGTCCTGTATACTGGGTGTAATCCTCATTATCTGTGTTATTCTGTATATACACACTGCACAGTACTACTTCTCCTGTCCTGTATGCTGGGTGTAATTCTCAGTAGCTGTGTTATTCTGTATATACACACTGCACAGTACTACTTTACCTGTCCTGTATGCTGGGTGTAATTCCTCATTATCTGTGTTATTCTTTATATACACACTGCACAGTACTACTTCTCCTGTCCTGTATGCTGGGTGTAATTCTCAGTAGCTGTGTTATTCTGTATATACACACTGCACAGTACTACTTTACCTGTCCTGTATACTGGGTGTAATTCTCAGTAGCTGTGTTATTCTGTATATACACACTGCACAGTACTACTTCTCCTGTCCTGTATGCTGGGTGTAATCCTCATTATCTGTGTTATTCTTTATATACACACTGCACAGTACTACTTCTCCTGTCCTGTATACTGGGTGCAATTCTCAGTAGCTGTGCTATTCTGTATATACACACTGCACAGTACTACTTCTCCTGTCCTGTATACTGGGTGTAATCCTCATTATCTGTGTTATTCTGTATATACACACTGCACAGTACTACTTCTCCAGTCCTGTATACTGGGTGTAATTCTCAGTAGCTGTGTTATTCTGTATATACACACTGCACAGTACTACTTCTCCTGTCCTGTATACTGGGTGTAATTCTCAGTAGCTGTATTATTCTATATATATATATATATAATATATATATATATGTATATATATATATATATATACACTGCACCGTATTATTTCTCCTGTCCTGTATGTAGAGTGTAATTCTCAGTAGCTGTATTATTCTGTACACTGTCCAGTACTACTTCTCCTGTCCTGTATACTGGGTGTAATTCTCAGTAGCTGTATTATTCTGTATACACACAGCACAGTACTACCTCTCCTGTCCTGCATACTGGGTGTAATCCTCATTATCTGTGTTATTCTGTATATACACACTGCACAGGACTACTTCTCCTGTCCTGTATACTGGGTGTAATTCTCAGTAGCTGTATTATTCTATATATATACACTGCACCATATTACTTCTCCTGTCCTGTATGTAGAGTGTAATTCTCAGTATCTGTATTATTCTGTATATACACACTGCACAGTACTACTTCTCCTGTCCTGTATACTGGGTGTAATTCTCAGTAGCTGTATTATTCTGTATATACACACTGCACAGTACTACTTTCCTGTCCTGTATACTGGGTGTAATTCTCAGTAGTTGTATATATCTATATATATATATATATATTATATATATATATATATATATATACACTGCACCATATTATTTCTCCTATCCTGTATGTAGAGTGTAATTCTCAGTAGCTGTATTATTCTGTACACTGTACAGTACTACTTCTCTTGTCCTGTATACTGAGTGTAATTCTCAGTAAGTGTATTCTGTACATACAGTATTTTTCAGACTATAATGTGGAGGAAAATGTCAGATTGAAGTAGATAGTAGCAAAAATTGGATACATAAAATTTAACCTTTATTAGATTTAAGATAAAAAAAAATCTACAAACCAAACAATGTAGACAACATATAAAGTGCAAACATGCCCAAGTGTAGTGCAATACTGAAAAAGCAGCAGATATGCCACTCAAAAACCTGCAAGTAAGCGGATATTCACTTGTTTAGATCTCCTGGAGAGGCTTACTCCAGTCCAGCTAAGAACACCCGTAATTTGCTTTCAATCCGGAGTGCTTGATCTAAGAGTCATAGAAGAAATGACCCCTCTTGTACAATAACATATAGGTTAACACCAATATACTGTACGTCGGGAAAGATGGCCTACAAAGGTATTGTCAATTCCTGTTCAAAATACAGTACTTAAATTGGTTTGTCCCAGTGAACATATAAGTAGCATAATACAGTCCTACCACCGTTCCATGAAAAATGCCCACATGAAAAATGCCCACAGGAAAAACCCCACAGTCATGAACGCCCACAGGAAAACCGCCCACACAGAATTCCGCCCACATGGAAATCTGCCCACACAGAAACCTTTATATAGGCCCATCATACACTGGAGCATCATCCATGGGGCCAATCATATACTGGAGCATCATATGGGGCCCATTATACAGTCATGGTCAAAAGTTTTGAGAATGACACAAATATTATATGTTCACATGATCTGCTGCCCTCTGGTTTTTATGTGTGTCTGACAGATGTTTTTATCACAGACAGAAATATAATAATTGCAAACATATGAGTAACAAAAGCTTATATTGACAGTTAGAATGAGTTAATGCAGCAAGTCAATATTTGCAGTGTTGACCCTTCTTCTTCAGGACCTCTGCAATTCTCCCTGGCATGCTCTCAATCAACTTCTGGACCAAATCCTGACTGATAGCAGTCCATTCTTGCACAATCAATGCTTTCACTTTGTCAGAATTTTTAGGTTTTTGTTTGTCCACCCGTCTCTTGATGATTGACCACAAGTTCTCAATGGGATTAAGATCTGGGGAGTTTCCAGGCCATGGACCCAAAATCTCTATGTTTTGTTCCCTGAGCCATTTAGTTATCACCTTTGCTTTATGGCAAGGTGCTCCATCATGCTGGAAAAGGCATTGTTGATCGCCAAACTGCTCTTGGAGGGTTGGGAGAAGTTGCTCTTGGAGGACATTCTGGTACCATTCTTTATTCATGGCTGTGTTTTTAGGCAAGACTGTGAGAGAGCCGATTCCCTTGGCTGAGAAGCAACCCCACACATGAATGGTTTCAGGATGCTTAACAGTTGGCATGAGACAAGACTGGTGGTAGCGCTCACCTTGTCTTCTCCGAATGAGGCGTTTTCCTGATGTCCCAAACAATCGAAAAGGGGATTCATCAGAGAAAATAACTTTACCCCAGTCCTCAGCAGTCCACTGCCTGTACCTTTTGCAGAATATCAGTCTGTCCATGATGTTTTTTCTGGAGAGAAGTGGCTTCTTTGCTGCCCTCCTTGAGACCAGGCCTTGCTCCAAGAGTCTCCGCCTCACAGTGCGTGCAGATGCACTCACACCTGCCTGCTGCCATTCCTGAGCAAGCTCTGCACTGCTGGTAGCCCGATCCCACAGCTGAAACACTTTTAAGAGAAGGTCCTGGCGCTTGCTGGTCTTTCTTGGGCGCCCTGGAGCCTTTTTGGCAACAATGGAACCTCTCTCCTTGAAGTTCTTGATGATGCGATAGATTGTTGACTGAGGTGCAATCTTTGTAGTTGCTGATACTCTTCCCTGTTAGGCCATTTTTGTGCATTGCAATGATGACTGCACGTGTCTCTTTAGAGATAACCATGGTTAACAGAAGAGAAACAATGATGCCAAGCACCAGCCTCCTTTTAAAGTGTCCAGTGGTGTCATTCTTACTTAATCATGACAGATTGATCTCCAGCCATGTCCTCATCAACACCCACATCCTGTGTTAATGGAGCAATCACTGAAAAGAGGTTAGCTGGTCCTTTTAAGGCAGGGCTGCAATGATGTTGAAATGTGTTTTGGGGATAAAGTTCATTTTCTAGCCAAATATTGACTTTGCAAGTAATTGCTGTTAAGCTGATCCCTCTTTATAACATTCTGGAGTATATGCAAATTGCCATTAGAAAAAGTGAAGCAGTAGACTTTGTAAAAATTAATATTTGTGTCATTCTCAAAACTTTTGGCCATGACTGTATATGGCGCATTATATGGGGCACATTATATATGGAGCATCACATTCAGCCCATTATATATGGAGCATTATATGTGGGGACCATTATATTTGGAGCATTATATGGGGCTCATCATACACTGGAGCATCATATATGGGGCCCATCATATACTAGAGCATCATATGGGGTTCATTATTTATGGGGCATCATATAGGGCCCTTTATATATGGAGCACATATGGGGCCTATTCTGTATGGAGCATTATATGAGGCCCATCATATACTGTATGGAGCATCATATGGAGCACATATGGGGCCTATTCTGTATGGAGCATTATATGGAGCCCATTCTGGATGGAGCAATATATGGGGTCCATCATATACTGTATGGAGCTTTATATGCGACTCATTATACTGTTTGGAGCAATATGTGGGGCTCATTATACTCTATGGGGACCGTCCTATACTGTATGGCACATTATATGGGGACCATCATATACTGGAGCATTATGTGGAGCTCATCATATACTGTATGGAACATTATATGAGACCAATTATGTATGGCGCAATATATGGGGCTTAATATTCTGTATGGCGCACTATGTGGTGACCATAATACTGTATGGAGGACTATACTGTCTGGTTTTTGAGCTATTGTAGACTTTACAATAGATATCACTCATGTAATGTAAGAAATGAAGTATTTGGCATTGTACTATACCTATATTTCTCTGCCGTATCGGAACATCATGAATTGTGGTATGTGTTAAAGGGGCCCACTGAGACTTTCGCCCGGGGCCCACGAAGAACCTGAAGCCAGCCCTGCCCCCCCACAACTTTAGCCAAATAACCCCCAGTTTTCAATGCGTTACTATTATTATAAAGTAAAATAAGGTTAACAAGCTTAACACCTTTCTGCCATCCGACGTACTATCCCATCCATGAAACCCGGGACAATCTGACCATGGACTGGATAGTATGTCTCAGTGATAGGCCGCGCTCCCGGCCGATCGCGGCCGGGTGTCATCCGATTATCTCAGCTGACACCCGCACTATGTGCCAAGAGCGGTGTACCGGGGGCACAGGGAAGCATCGCGCAGGGAGGGGGTTCCCTGCATGCTTCCTGAGACCCTCAAAACAGCGTGATGTGATCGCGCTGTTCTGAGGCCTTCCTCCCTGCAAGACCCCGGATCCAACATGGCCGAGGGGTACTGCAGGGAGGCGGCTTCCTCAGCGCCTGCTGAGAGCAGGCGCTGAGGAAGCCTGCAGCAGTGCCTGTGAGATCGCTGGTCTCACAGAGTGCTGTGCACACTGTCAGACCAGCGATCTGACTTTACAAAGTGATGTCCCACCCTGGGGCAAAAGTAAAAAAGTTAAAAAAAAAAAAATGAAAATCACATGTGTAAAAAAAAATTCCAAAATAAAGGAAAAAAAAAATATTCCCCAATAAATTCATTTCTTCATGTAAATAAAAAAAACAAACAATAAAAGTACACATATTTGGTATCGCCGTGTCCATAATGACCAGCCCTATAGAAATGTCCCACTAGTTAACCCCTTTAGTGAATCCCTAAAAAAAAAGCAAAAAATCAATGCTTTATCATCATACCACCGAACAAAAAGTGGAATAACACGCGATCAAAAACACCAATATAAATAAACATGGTATCGCTGAAAACGTCATCTTCTCCCGAAAAAAATGAGCTGCCATACAGCATCATCAACGAAAAAATAAAAACGTTAGAACTCACAGAATAAAGCGATGCAAAAATAATTAATTTTTATATAAAATTATTTTTATTGTATAAAAGCGCCAAAACATAAAAAAATTATATAAATGAGGCATTGCCGTAATCATACTAACCCGATGAATAAAACTGCTTTATCAATTTTACCACACACGGAACGGTATAAGCGCCCCCCCAAAAGAAATTCATGAATTGCTGATTTTTGTTCATTCTAACCTCCCAAAAATAGAAACAAAAAGCGATCAAAAAATGTCACGTGCTCAAAAATGGTACCAATAAAAACGTCAACTTGTGGGCCAAAATATGCAAAAATTATAGCTCTCAAAATGTGGTGATGCAAAAACTTTTAGCGTGACAGCTGCCAAACATAAAAACCCTCTATAAATAGTAAATCAAACCCACCATTATCAACCCCTTAGTTACGGAAAAATAATAAAATTTAAAAAATGTATTTTTTTCAATTTTCCCATTAGGGTTAGGGTTAGGATTGCGGCAAAAGTTAGGGTTAGGGTTGGGGCTAAAGTTAGGGTTAGGGTTAGGGTTGGGATTAGGGTTAGGGGTGTGTTAGGGTTAGCTTGGTGGTTAGGGTTATGGTTAGGGTTGGGACTAGGGTTAGGGGTGTGTTGGGGTTAGGGTTGGAGTTAGAATTGAGGGGGTTTCCACTGTTTAGGCACATCAGGGGCTCTCCAAATATGACATGGCGTCTGATCTCAATTCCAGCCAATTCTGCGATGAAAAAGTGTAAACAGTGCTCCTTCACTTCTGAGCTCTGCCATGCGCCCAAACAGTAGTTTACCCCCACATATGGGGTATTAGCATACTCAAACAAATAGCACAATAATTCTTGGGGTCCAATTTCTTCTGTTACCCTTGGGAAAATAGAAAATTAGGGGCGAAAATATCATTTTTGTAGAAAAAAAGATTTTTTTGTTTTTACGGCTGTACGTTATAAACTTCTGTGAAGCACTTGGGGCTTCATAGCGCTCACCACACATCTAGATAAGTTTCTTGTGGGGTCTATTTTCCAAATGGGGTCACTTGTGGGGGGTTTCCACTATTTAGGCACATCAGGGGCTCTCCAAATGCGACATGACGCCCGCAGACCATTCCATCAAAGTCTGCAATCCAAAACGTCACTACTTCCCTTCCGATCCCCAACTTGTGCCCATACAGTAGTTTTCTCCCACATATGGGGTATCAGCGTACTCAGGACAAATTGGACAACAACTTTTGGGGTCCAATTTCTCCTGTTACCATTGTGAAAATAAAATATTGGGGGCGAAAAAATCATTTTTGTAAAAAAAAAAAAAAGATTTTTTATTTTTACGGCTGTACGTTATAAACTTCTGTGAAGCACTTCAGGGTTCAAAGTGCTCACCACACATCTAGATAACTTCCTTGGGGGGTCTATCAGCGTACTCAGGACAAATTGCACAACTTTTGGGGTCCAATTTCTCCTGAAACCATTGGGAAAATAAAAAGTTGAGGACTAAAAGATCATGTTTGTGGAAAAAATATGATTTTTTATTTTCATTCTCGGGCGTTATAAACTTTAGTGAAACACCTGGGGGTTCAAAGTTCTCACCACACATCTAGATAAATTCCTTGAGGGGTCTAGTTTCCAAAATGGTTTACATTTGTGGGGGGTTTCCACTGTTTGGGCACATCAGGAGCTCTCCACACAAGACATGGTATCCAGCCAATTCTGCGTTGAAATAGTCAAACGGCGCTCCTTCCCTTCCGAGCTCTGCTATGCACCCAAACAGTGATTTACCCCCACATATGGGAAATCAGCGTACTCAGGACACATTGCACAATAACCTTTGGGGTCTTGTTACCCTTGGTAAAACACAAATTTGGGGTGAAAAGATCATTTTTGTGGAAAAAATATGATTTTTTAATTTTTACGGCTCTACGTTATAAACTTGTGTGAAGCACTTGGGGTTCAAATTGCTCACCACAGATCTAGATAAGTTCTTAAGGGGGTCTAGTTTTCGAACATGGGGTCACTTGTGGGGGGTTTCCACTATTTAGGCACATCAGGGGCTCTCCAAATGCAACATGGCGTCCAATCTCAATTCCAACCAATTTTGGTTGGAAAGAGTCAAATAGTGCTCCTTCCATTCCTAGCGCTGCCGTGCGCCCAAACAGTAGTTTCCCCAAATATATGGGGTATCAGCGTACTCAGTACAAATTGGACAACAACTTTTGTGGTCCAATTTCTCCTGTTACCCTTGGGAAAATAAAAAATTGGTGACAAAGATAATTTTTGTGGGAAAAAAATAGGATTTTTTATTTTTATGCCCGGGCATTATAAACTTGTGTGAAGCACTTGGGGGTTCAAAGTGCTCACCACAGATCTAGATAAGTTCCTTAGGGGTCTAGTTTCCAAAATGGGGTCACTTGTGGGGGTTTCCACTGTTTAGGCGCATCAGGGGCTCTACAAAACACAACATGGCGTCCAATATCATTTCCAGCCAATTTTGGTTTGAAATAGTCAAACGGCGCTCCTTCCCTTATGAGCTCTGCCGTGTGCCCAAACAGTGGTTTTCCCCCACATATGGGGTATCGGCGTACTCAGAAGAAATTGCACAACAACTTTATCTGTCCATTTTCTCCTTTTACCATTGTGAAAATAAAAAAAGTTTGTAAAAGATCATTTTTGTGACGAAAAAGTTAAATTTTAATTTTTTCCTTCCACGTTGCTAACCTTGAAGTGTTAATAAACTTCTTGAATGTGATTTTGAGTACCTTTGTGGGGTGCAGTTTTTAGAATGGTGTCACTTTTGGGTATTTTCTGCCATATAGACCCCTCAAAGTGACTTCAAATGTGAGGTGGTCCCTAAAAAAAATGACTTTGTAAATTTTGTTGTAAAAATGAGAAATCGCTGGTCAACTTTTAACCCTTATAATTTCCTAACAAAAAAACATTTTGGTTCCAAAATTGTGCTAATGTAAAGTAGACATGTAGGAAATGTTATTTATTAACTATTTTGTGTGACATATTTCTCTGTTTTAAGGGAATAAAAATTCAAAGTTTGAAAATTGCAAAATTTTCAAAATTTTCACCATATTTGCGTTTTTTTCCACAAATAAACGCAAGTTATATCGAAGAAATTTTACCACTAACGTAAATTACAATATGTCTTGAGAAAATAATCTCAGAATCGCGAAGATCCGTTGAAGCGTTCCAGAGTTATACCCTCATAAAGAGACAGTGGTCAGAATTGTAAAAATTGGCCCGGTCATTAAAGTGCAAACCACCCTTGGGGGTGAAGGGGTTAAGTAATAAGAATTGATGTCATTGGCATTGAAATGGGCACTGTAGGTGAGTTTACTGTCTTCCACTCACTGCCGACTTTTCTTCCACATTGACTTGTATTGGGGTCGGGTTTCAGTCGGAACGCCGACTTTTTCCATTAGTCGGCCGATTTCGTTCGACTCGACTTTTGAGAAAGTCGCGTGGTCCGAAACCCGACTCGACCCTCCCGGAGGCAAAGTCGCTCATCTATACTTGGGGCTACTAAGGGAGCCATAATCAATACTGGGGGCTACTAAGGGGGCCCTCATAGATAGTTTTGGCTACTAATATGGTTGTCATATATATTAGGGGCTACTAAAGGGGCCCTCATATATATAGGGCTACTAAGGGGGCCCTCATATGTAGTGGGATCTACTATGGAGGCCCTCATATATAGTACGGCTACTAAGGGGCCCTCATATATAGTAGAGCTACTAAAGGGGCCCTCATATATAGTGGATGCCACTAAGGAGGCCTTCATATATAATGGGAGCTACTAAGGGGGCCCTCATATACAATGAAGGAAATAATTATTTGATCCCTTGCTGATATTGTAAGTTTGCCCCCTGACAAAGACAAGAACAGTCTATAATTTTAAGAGTTAATTTTAACATTGAGAGATAGAATATCAAAAATAAAATCCAGAAAATCACATTGTATAAATTATATAACTTTATTTGCATTTTGCAGTAAAAAATAAGTATTTGATCCCCTACCAACCATTATGAGTTTGGCTCCTTCAGACCAGTTAGATACTCCTAATCAACTTGTTACCTGCATTAAGACAGCTGTCTAACATAGTCACCTTTGTAAAAGACTCCAGTCCACAGACTCAATCAGTCAGACTCTAACCTTTACAACATGGGTAAGACGAAAGAGCTTCCTAAGGATGTCAGGGACAAGATTATAGACTTGCACAAAGCTGAAATGGGCTACAAAACCATACGTAAGATGCTGGGTGAGAAGGAGACAACTGTTGGCTCAATAGTAAGAAAATGGAAGAAATACAAAATGACTGTCAATCGACATCGATCTGGGGCACCATGCAAAATCTCACCTTGTGGGGTATCCTTGATCATGAAGAAGGTGAGAGATAAGCCTAAAACTACATGGGGGGAACTTGTTAATGATCTCAAGGCAGCTGGGACCACAGTCACCAAGAAAACCATTGGTAACACATTACGCTGTAAAGGTTTAAAATCCTGCAGTGCCCTCAAGGCCCCCTGCTCAAGAAAGCACATGAGCAGGCCGGTCTGAAGTTTGCCAATGAACACCTGGATAATTCTGTGAGTGATTGGGAGAAGGGGCTGTGGTCAGATGAGACAAAAATTGAGCTCTTTGGCATTAACGCAATGAGCTGTGTTTGGAGGAAGAGAAATGCTGCCTATAACTCAAAGAACAAAGTCCCCACTATCAAGCACGGAGGTGGAAATATTATGTTTTGGGGATGTTTCTCTGCTAAGGGCACAGTACTTCACCACATCAATGGGAGGAGAATGGATGGAGCCATATACCTTAAGATCCTGAGTGACAACCTCCTTCCCTTTTGCCAGGACATTAAAAATGGGTCATAGCTGGGTCTTCCAGCAAGACCATGACCCAAAACATACAGTCAAGGAGTGGCTCAAAAAGAAGCACATTAAGGTCATAGAGTGGCCTAGCTAGTCTCCAGACCTTAATCCCATAGAAAACTTATGGAGGGAGATGAAGCTCTGAGTTGCCAAGCGACAGCCTCAAAATCTTAATGATTTAGAGATGATCTGCAAAGAGGAGTGGACCAGAATTCCTCCTGACATGTGTGCAAACCTCATCATCAACTACAGAAAATGTCTGACTGCTGTGCTTGTCAACAAGGGTTTTGCCACCAAGTATTAAGTCTTGTTTGCCAGAGGGATCAAATACTTATTTCTCACTGCAAAATGCAAATAAGTTTATATAATTTATACAATGTGATTTTCTGGATTTTATTTTTGAAAACCTATTTCTCAATGTTAAAATTAACCTACCCTTAAAATTATAGACTGTTCATGTCTTTGTCAGTGGGCAAACTTACAAAATCAGCAAGGGATCAAATAATTATTTCCTTCACTGTATAGTGGGAGCTACTAAGGAGGCCCTCATATATAGTGGAGGTTACAAACAGGACGCTCATACAGAGTGGGACTACTAAGTTGGCCCTCATAAAGAGTGGAAGTTAGTAAGCGGACCCTCATACAGAATGGGTGCTACTAAGGGAGCCTTCATACAGAAAGGGAGAGCTGTACAGTGGGGACTCAAGGTACACAGAGGCCATTATTACTTTCTTTAAAGGCTATCCTAAAGTTAGATATAAGAAAGCTTGGCCAGACAACCATTTATTTCACCAAATTAATTCCATGTTGATGATGAATTTAGAAAACTTTCTACTACACCTTTCGGCTGACTTACTTTGCTCTGATATTTTGGGTTAAATTAATGGCACTAATAGTAATATTTTCAGCTGTGTACCTGAGTCAAAGACTCCAATACACCACCCTTTTTTCTGAGGAATAAAATGTGTCTAAAAGACTAAATGTGTTATATGCAAACAGCTCATATTCTGTCCCATATTGATTAGTAAATCTTCCCATCATCTGGATCTTATTTTAGGAATAATGATCGTTTGTTGTTTTCAATGAATTTTGAAATAAATCTTTATTCATTACATAATGTTACATTGGTAATTAAACTAATTCTGAAGAACAATCACAACCTTTTCATATCCAGGTCAAAGTCATATCTCTTATGGATATGTTAGAAATCCCGACATATGTATTCTTCTAGCTACTCACCATCTACAATGGCTTTAGTTCCTTCAATCTTGGGTTTGACAGTGGTCCCAAAGGTCAGACTCCTCCATGTTTCTCCATATCCCAGACATAACATTAATATACACCCTTAATGTAACATTAGGAATTTACATTATTAAATACTCAAGGTAATCTCTGCCATAATAGATTTTGTTAATTATATAGTTCTAGATGTATTTTATAAATGTGAACTGATGCATTAAATATTTTTAATTGTGGAGAGATATATTATAAATAATATAATAAATTATAAAGTTAGCCTTAAATGGTTTGTTTTATGCTCTTAAAAGCTTAAAATTGCAAAGTGTTTGTAGAAACAAGCAACTTTGCAATTAACCTCTTATTAAATATCCTCTTGAGAACAGAGGGAAATTGAATTCTATAGACTGTAGGTTTTTGCTTAGGCTACCGGAAACCTTTCTGTCTTAAGGAGGCTGGTTACCTAAGCAACAGTGTCTGCTTCTCCAGTGCTGGTAAGGTAAGGCTGCCTATGCTAGGAGTATGGGATAGTGCTTAGCTGGAACCCGCAGCACAGCCACACCGCACATCCAAACTGTCAATCATAAAGAGTATACAAACCCCGGCAACCAAGGGGAGCAGTGGAGTAGTGCACCCCTATACATAGTAGATTAGTGCACATTAGAGTTTCTGAAGTTCTAACAGTAAAATGTGAAATGAGAAATGGAAACTGTAAACGTTAATGGTCTATCATTATGATAGACCATAGATAGCAATATCAGCGCCACTAATTATCTGTTATTTGAAGTGGCAGCTGTGCTTGTGTGAGTGCTACTTCCTTTTCACTTGAACCACTGCTCAGACAATTCCTTTTTAAATTGTACATTACCTAAAGTAAAATAAAATCTCCTTATACTCACCTCCCATTCTGGAGACATTCCAGCGATGTCAGCACCAGCTCTCCAGGGCTTGCATGACATTGTTATGCCACGTGAGCACTGCAACCAATCAACTGACGCTATTAGGCTATTGTGTTTTCACTTCCTTTAGATGAAGCCTAGATGTCCAGGAGAGGTATGAGCCATTAGTGACCACTGATTGGCTGCAGGGCTCACGTAGCATAAAAAGGACATTGCTGGAGTGCTGGCAGTAAGATGGGGGGGGGGAGACAGCGGAAAACACCTTTAAAGTTTACATTTCTCCATCTATTTGCATGCTGTCTATTTATTAAAAAGAAATTGGTCAGGTAATTTTTGCGTACCATACTAATGCTATCCTGAAAAAGGGCTTTGGCAGCCCTTTCAGAATATGTAACTTTTATTGCTATACGTTGCCCCATTGTGCTGCTGTAAACCCCGGAATATTCATAGTCACGTGCCTACTATTCAAGTGTATGTAAAAATTCACTCCTACCTCATGCATAATCCCGCCCACCCCTTTGCTTTGTCGTCAGTGATAGTAACTAGTCAAGCATATGTAAACCCAAAATGAATATTCACCCCTACCCCTGCCCATAATCCTGCCCACCTCTCTGCAGCGATGTCAATAATTGGATGCAGTCTGACTGCCATATTATTCACCCGAGGATCACATCACAATGCTCGGACTGACCATCGGCTTTTCTGACCTGAGTGTGACAACTGCACACTCAAGTCACGAGGGCCGATGGCCAGTCAAATGATTGTGATGCGATCCTCAGGCGAGTAATACAATGCATTTGGCCAATAGACAGAATGATGTAAATAGCAAAGAGGCCACAGTGCATTCACAATCAGTTAATCAGTGAGGGTGTCAACAGTTAAACTGCAATTATTTCGATATTTATGGCCTAAATAATTGTTTTCATGGCTACTTTTACAATTGTGCTAATTGTTACTGGAACCAGTCAACAAGCTTGAGAGCACAAATCTCCCACCATATGAACTCATTACCTTTTATTCAGGACAATGAGCAGCAATAAACAAGCTTAGAGATTTTTCAAGAAAGAAATAGAGCCAGTTTTGGAGGTAAAATAAAAAAGTTATAATCAGACTTGTTCTAAAGGGTAACCTTTCATCTTGTGGAGAGTGGCATGCCTGACCTGTCAGTGTAAGGAGACTTATACGCAATGCAGTTGTGTAGCCCAGCTATGCAGGCAACATAAATAGGATGTACAGTAAGCTAACAAAAGGAAGCACTTCACTAATCTAAACACGCCAAGTATAGATGATGAACATAGCAGACTCAGCAATCGTCTCAGAGGTCAATACGGATCGTTTCCTGTCTTCGGACAGTGAGTGACCAGGGGTCTGACTGGAGCAGAAATGGGGATACTAACTAATGCTCCCTACACATGGAGGCTTTAGTACGGGTGAAGGGGTCATCCTAGCGTAAACAATGCTACCCTATCAATTCTCAACAGAATTCTAGCTAGAGGATCTGAATGCTCCGACCAAAGAATGACATCCCATGGTAACATGTTTGTAATGAGTACAGAAGGCAAAAAAAAGACAAGAAATAAAGTGAATAAAGTCTTACATAACAACACTCACACACAGTAGGAACACCTAAGGTCTCAGAGAAAAACTATAAGCTGTAAGAGTAAAAACAACTAAGGAGCTCTTAGCTTAAATATTCTCAGAACCGATCCAGTCTGCTAAACTACATGAATGCTTTCACCGGCGTCTAACACCCAGACTGGCAGAAATATAAAGGAAACTAATTAGAACATAATCAAAGCAGCCGGGCGAGGCTGCACCTAGCCTTAGCAAAGAGCTAGGAAAAATTAACTCTCTCATTACCAAAAAACAAAGAAACAGCAGCTCAGCTGTGAGAAGTCAGAATGTGCAATCGCGACGATCTTCATGGCGATGCACCCATGACAGTCCCCCCCCTTCTACGAGGGGCCTCCGGACCCTCATGACCAGGTCTGTCCGGGTGAGTTGTGTGAAAGGTCCGAACCAATCGATCTGCGTTAACATCAGACGCAGGGACCCACGTCCCTCCTCAGGACATACCCCCTCCACTGAACTAAGTACTGAAGGGATCGGCGACTGAGACGTGAGTCAATGATTTTCGACCATGAATTTCCACGTTATCATTGACCACCACTGAAGGAGGTAGAGGTGACGGTATGACTGGTGCCACATACTTTTTAAGTAATGACTTGTGAAACACATTATGAATTTTAAACGTAGGAGGGAGGTCCAGACGAAATGCCACAGGATTAATTATGGAACTGATCCTGTACGGCCGATGAATCTGGGACCCAACCTCCAGGAGGAAACTTTACGTTTTATATTCCTGGTAGACAACCAAACCAGATCGTTCACCTTCAGATCTAGACCAGAAACTCTCCTCCTATCAGCCATCCGTTTGTAACGGTTCCCCGTAACCTTCAGTCTTAAGCGATCTGGAACTATCAGTCTCCCTGGAAGTCCCACAGGGGCGTCCCCCTGAGCCCCCAATACCTCCCCTCAAGCTCAGAGCATACAGCTGACACTACAACTCCCTCCTGAGGAATAGGAACCGGATCATCCGTCTTCCCGGCCCTTGGGAAAGTACGATAAGGCATCAGGAAGCAACTTTATTGAGCAGTCATATGCGCGATAAGGAGGAAACTCTTTAACCCCTCCTCTGAGAACATCTCCCCAAAGTCCTCCAGAAAAGGAGACAAAGTCCTAGGCACAACCGCACCGATGACCGTGCTCATGCAGTTATTCTTGCAAAATTCACCCCACTGGCTTATCTTTCTGGATTGCCAATCAATCACTGGGTTATGTTTAGCCAACCAAGGAAGTCCCAACACAATAGGAGTAGGTAGACCCTCCAACACATAACAAGACAATTGCTCTTTATGTCTTGCCCCTACTCGAAGATCTATGTTATGAACAGCTTGTACCAAGCTACCTTGACCAAGAGGTCTAGAATCAATAGAGAGTATAGGAACCGGTTTGGCCAATACACTCAGTTGCATACCATGCACCTGGGCAAACCGAGCGTCCACCAAATTAGCCCCGGACCCACTATCAAGAAAAACAGAAATCCTCCCTCTCAGTTCTAGTACCAATCACCACTCCGCAGGCACGAGAAACTGAGAGGGATTTGGGGACGAAATACACACTCCCAGGTTAATTCCTTGGCTCAAAGAGGTCCGGGATGGACACCCCCCAACAAAATGTCCCTCTCTCCCGAAAAGAAACACCTTCTAGTCTTGCGGCGCACCGCCGATTCCCTCCTACAAAATGATGTCCCTCCCAACTGCATGGGTTCCTCAGAACAGACCAGGGGAACCTCAGTATAAGGGACTTTAGTAGTAGGTGGAGTCATCATGGGGGGCGGAGTTACCTCGCGTCTTCCCGAAGTCGTCTATCAATGCGAATAGCGAGGGCCATAGCAGCCTCCAGTGATGGAGGAGAATCATACTGAGCCAACACATCTTTTAATTTGTCAGACAACCCTTGACAAAACTGGCTCCTAAGAGCTGGGTCATTCCACTGAGTATCTGTTGCCCATCTACGGAACTCAGAAGAATATTCCTCCGCTGGACGATTTCCTTGCCGTATGTTACGTAACCTTGTTTCAGCAAGGGAGACTCGATCCGGATCATCATATACCAGACCCAGGGCAGTAAAAAATCGATCCACTGACTGGAGATCTGGGGAGCCTGGAGGAATAGAGAACGCCCAAGATTGAGGGTCCCCTTGTAAGAGCGAGATAACAATTCCCACCCTCTGCTCTTCACTCCCAGATGACCGAGGCCGCAGCCGAAAGTACAATTTACATGCCTCCCGGAAGTAAAAAATTTGTCCCGCCCACCAGTGAACCTGTCCGGGAGAGCAACCTTAGGTTCAGATCTGGTTTGCTCCGGGAGGGACAAAACCTTGGACTTAATGTCTGCAAATTCCATGGACAACCCCTGCAACTGCCGGGCCAGCTGGGCTACTGGATCCATGACAGCTGGGGAGAATCTTTAGTTTGGCCGGTGAAAATGTCACGCTGTATAGCAGATATATATATGGGATGTCAGTAATCTATATCAAAAGGGCAACATACTATATAACATGCGCATAGATAGATGATAACATAGATTTACCTGACAGAATGTCCAGAGGGTCAAAACGGAATCCGTTATACGCTGTCTCCGGCTAGAGGGTGACCGGGTCTAAGCTGACCCTAAACTGGGGTACTAACTAATCCCTCTACCTGGAGGTACTGTTAAAGGTACAGAGGTCAGGCCACCAGCGTAAACCCTGTCTCCTATCAATCCCTGCCAACTGTATTCTAGTCCTAAGAAGGACCCTGAATACCACCAAAGGGAATGAACAGGTAACGGTTAATGAACAGAAAGACAAACAACAAAGACAAGAAATAAAGTGATAAATCCTTACAGTACAACTACATCAACACAGGAGGATACATAATGGATCCTCAGCGAGTAAAAATCTATAAGCAGAAGAGTAAAATAGCAAAAGGCACGTCTTCAGCTAAACATTATCATGACAACGTTAACTCTATTCATATGGCTAAATAATTTTTTAATGCTATTTACAATGGCGTTACTAACACACAGACTGGAGACAATTAAAGGAACTCATTAACATAACAAAGAGCCGCGAACTAGAACAAGCTTAGAGATTTAGAAAAATAAGCCTTTGATACAAAAAAAAAGAAACAGTGCAGGGCTTCATCTGTGGAAGTCGAATGTGCCTTCAGGACGGAATCTTATGAGCAATGCATGTACCAGCTATGCAGGCACACATAAAGTCCAGGAGAGTGCACAGGAAGGTAACAGCAAAGCTTGATATGCACTTCACTCACACTTCTAGACACACCCACCAGGGGTATAGGAGGTGGTGACACGTAGCAGAGCTCAGTCAAGCTTCCTGTCTCAGGACAGTGTAGTTCAGTCAGTTTCCTGTCTTCGGACAGTGCAGTTCAGTACCAGTGGAGTCTGGACTTGGAGAGAGAGAGAGAAGGGAGGACTGGATCCTCGCAGAGCTAACGTAGCTCACCTGACAAGCAAGTGGAGGCTAGTACGGGTGAAGTGGATCATCCTAGCCTAGTCAGAGCTACCCTTAATCAGTACCTCAACAGAAGCTGGAGGGAGGAGGATACTGAGAGCTGCTCGGCGAGCTCTAGAAGAAAGCTGACATTACCATCGAGGTTACAATTGCTTGTGCTAAGAGCGAAGCAGGGCGAAGGGCAGTGGAGAAGATAGAGAAGTGCTTTAGGTATTGGATTGCCTGCACTAAATTGCCGGACACCGGAGTCCGAAGTGTTGCTACAGTTTCAAGCTTAGTAACAAGAACACCGGAGGCATCTGGACTACAGGTCGCAGGGAGCAGCCCTAAGTGTCAATACGTAACAGGAGTCAGGTGGAACAGGGACTTTGAGTCAAGTGCACGACAAAAGTAAGGACTTAGTTTCATCACTTAGAAGGCTCCACCACAACGTTGGCCGGGCAGTACAGCTATTGAGAAAGCTGGAGTTACAGAGTTAACTTCGCTTCAGGCAAGTTGGACTCGCATGTACATTGAAGTTAAGGAGGCCTCTAACCTGCTCAGCTGTTACCGGAATGTGCACTCTCCACCCCGACCAGCTCCCCGGGATCTGTTTGAACCACCATCAGTAAAAGGTATGAAAAGAAGCTGCATTGTGTTTGGCTGAATTCTTACTACACCCTGTATCATCATCACCATAGACTTCCAGGGACACGTCTCACCTGTGGGAGACTTACTACCAAGCTGCCCCATAACATCCCCTGTGAAGACCCTTACAGCAGCGCTGGTACAAATTACCAGAAACCACAGGTGGCGTCACGAACTATCCTAATAATCCCCTGTAAATACTCCCCCATTGCACGACCGCCAGGGCCACGGACCGAGCCACCGCTACCAGTGACAACTCCCATAGATGCCCATGGGCTCGGCTCCGAGTACCCCATAGCCCTGGTATCCACAATTGTGGTGCGTGGTCGCAACAACTAAATTTTGGCGTCACGAACAGGATACGAAACTTGCAGTTGTGAGTCCTGTGTGCCTATATTGACTGTTTGTGCGGAAAAGACTGTTGGCTGTGTTGGCGCCATAATGCCGCCATCTTTAGCGCAATATTCGCCCTCAGGCGCTGGTGAAGAAGGGGGGTGTACCTGTAAAAGCGGCTGTTGCCTGGCTCCGCCCCCAGCTCTGACGCGGCGGCAGGTCCTGTGAAACAGGAAGTGAACGCTCTGACATCACAGTCCAGCGACGAAGGTCCTGTCTCCACCGCTGTGCCTGCGACGCTGCAGCTGCGAAAGAGGTAGGCTCAGATTAACCAAGGGGGCACCAATATGTCGCAGCAACCGGCAGACGGAGCGGCCCCCGCCGGAGGCCCCAATAGCCCACCGCTTGGCGTGTACCGCAGGATGGGGGTGCAGGCCCCTCACCTGGCCCGGTGGTCCCGCTAATGCCGCTAACCCTCCCATACATGCCTGGAGCGAAGTGGCTCCCCCAGTACAGCGGCGAGCCAGGCACCCTGCCAGGATTTAAACGGAAAATATGTAGTATTTTGGATATGTATTCAATGACTGAAAAGCAAAAAGCTGCTGTGGTAATAGGACAGTTAGCTGGTGCGGCTGAGAGAGAAGTAGAGACTTGGCCCATTGCAGCCCAGGAGTCAGTACCTGCGATACTCTTAAAGCTACAGGCCATCTTCGAGGACCACACAGAAACGGATCTCCGGATGGCATTTTATCAGTGCTTCCAGGGACCGGGTGACAGTATTAGGGACTACGCCTGCCGACTACAGGGGGCCCTGCGAGCTCTCAAACAGGCTAACCCCACAAGTCCCATTGATGAGAGCCAAATGTTAAAAGAGCAATTCGTGCGGGGACTGAGGTCTCCAGAGGTAAGGAGGACTGTAAACTGGTGGTCCTTGGATCATCCAGATGCCACTTTTGATGCTCTAAAGGACATGGCAATAAAGGGACTGCGACCCCTGGAAAAGCCTGAGGTGGCAAATCAGTATCACCCGGGTGAAGCCATTCTAAAGCCGGCAGTACCCACCTTTTCCCCGCAGGTGGCAGAAGCTACAATGCAGGTGGCGCCCCCTAGTGAATTGGAATGTCTGCGCTCAGAAGTGCGCCAGCTGACTAAGAACTTGGCCACTGTAATGGAGGCCCTGCAACTGCGGAAAGAGGAAGGAGGAAAGATCCTACCAGCCGACTGTCCGGAGGATGTCCCTTGGATGAACCGGAGGAAATGGAGGACGTCGCCACACCAGAGGAGGACCACGCCACCCCCAGGAGCGACTCCGGAGCAACACCATCCTCGCCGGGAGATCGTCTGCTACCGCTGCAATCAAAAAGGTCATATGGCTCAGCAATGTACTTTAAACGAGCCGATCCTGGGTCAGAGGGCCAACACCCAGGAGTAGACTCATCAGGCCCCTTAGACTGGAACCGCAGGTTCGTGGGTGGACGGCCCTACCTGTCCATGATTCTGGACGGGATTGCAATCCCTGCACTGCTGGACACGGGATCTCAGGTGACATTATACCTGACGTCCTTTACAATAAATTTTGGTCCATGGACAGTCTCCAGCCCCCGAGCCCTGACTTGACAGTGTACGCTACCAATGGTCTCCCTGTTGAAGTAATTGGAGCCAAAACGTAAACGTAAAAGTGGGCAGGGTGGAGCTGAAGGATCAGGGACTCCTAGTAGTCAGGACTGTAAATGAGGAAAATGGTCTAAATGTGATACTAGGTACTAACATTATCAGTAACTGTCTGGGAGAAGTTGTGTTTTTGCTCCAACAGCTCGCTGAAGTTGCCAAGCCAAAGCAGAAGGGAGTGATCCAGAGGGAGATCCGGGCCCTGATGTGCCAGCAGCAAGCGAAGCTTACAGATGGTGAAATCGGTAATGTACGGGTAACAGACTCGAACCCCATTGTAATACCCCCAATGAGTGAAATGTTATATGGTGTAGAGCAGCCATAGGTCTGAGGGGACAGAACTACCAAGCAGTAGTAGAACCCATCGCTCAGAACACAGACCTACACTCATGATTGCTAGAGGGGTAGTGGAAGTAGTAAATGGGAGAGTACCAGTACGACTTCTCAACTGGGGGGATGATGAAGTAAATTTGCCACGTTATGCTACAGTTGCTAAATTACATGCCGTAGATAACAATTCTATCCTCACAACCGAGTCCTTAGCCTCCCGCCAATCAGCGGAGGATAATGATCCGGCAACCCCGGTAGCGGACTGGTGTCAGCAGCTTCATATTGGGACAGACACCACTTCCGTCCACCAGAAACAGGGGGTACTACGGGGGTACAAGAGTACGCACAAGTATTTAGCAAGCACCCACTTGATTTTGGGACCATTAAGGGAGTACAGCATCATATCCCTACAGGCAGTCATCCTCCCATCAAAGAGCGGTACAGGCCTATACCTCCAGTCCACTATCAGAAAGCTAAGGAAATGCTGCATGACATGAAGAAAGCCGGGGTGATAAGGGATAGTTGTAGCCCCTGGGCAGCACCTCTGGTTCTAGTGAAGAAAAAGGATGGTAGCATGCGAATGTGTGTAGACTATAGGCAAGTAAATCGTATAACACATAAAGATGCATACCCATTACCACGTATAGAGGAATCCTTAGCTGCTCTGAAAACGGCTAACTACTTTTCTACCCTCGACCTTACTAGTGGGTACTGGCAAGTGGCTGTGGCTGAGGAGGACCGGGAGAAAACTGCTTTCACCACCCCAATGGGACTCTGCGAGTTCGATAGGATGCCGTTTGGTCTCAGCAGTGCCCCAGGAACATTCCAGAGGGTGATGGAGAGCTGTCTGGGACATCTCAACTTCGAAACTGTGCTGCTGTACTTGGACGACGTAATTGTGTACTCTAAGACATATGAAGATCATCTGAAGCACCTGGCGGAGGTATTTGAGTCATTGTCCAAGTTTGGGATGAAACTAAAGCCCTCTAAATGCCACCTGCTCAAACGGAAGGTACAGTACTTGGGACACATTGTCAGTTCCGAAGGAGTAGCGCCGGACCCCGAGAAGGTCACAGCTATTCAGAAATGGCCAGAGCCGAAGAACTTAAAAGAGGTGCGTCAGTTCCTGGGATTACCAGGTTACTACAGGAGGTTTGTAAAAGATTACACTAAGAAAGCGGCACCTTTGCAGGACCTCCTGGTAGGACAACCTCTTAAGAGCAGAAACCTTCCATTCAATTGGGGAAAAGAACAAGCTGAGGCATTCAAAGAGATGAAAGAGATCCTTACCGGCGATGAAATCTTAGCCTACCCAGATTACAGCCAACCGTTCCTGCTATACACAGATGCCAGTAACGAAGGATTAGGAGCGGTCCTCAGTCAGAAGCAGAACGGCCAAGAAAAAGTCATCGCATATGCCAGCAGAAAACTCAGGCCAACTGAGAGGAATCCGGAAAACTATAGCAGCTTCAAACTGGAGTTCCTGGCGCTGGTCTGGGCCATTACCGAAAGATTTAAACATTACCTTGCCTCCAACCGGTTCACTGCGTTTACAGACAACAACCCCTTGACGCATCTGGAAACAGCCAAGCTGGGAGCCATGGAGCAACGTTGGATGGCTCGGTTATCAAACTACCAGTTTACCATCAAATACAGAGCGGGCCGTAAAAATGCTAACGCGGACGCCTTGTCCAGAATGCCGCATGAATCTGACACGGAGGAAGAGTCAGACGATCTGGAAGAAATCGAGCTACCTGCGTTCCACCGAAATGGGATGGTCCAAGAGCAACGAGTCTACAGGAAGCGGTGTGGTGAGATGTTGAACCCTTTACCTCATCACAGCTGGAAGGAGACTCAGGACAGCGATCCCGTGGTCAGCCGTATCAAGGAGTTGATAAAGCAGGAAGGTTCCTCCTTGAAGAAAGATGCATCCATGCCAGCAAAGCTCCTGTGGAACGAGAGAAGCCGGTTGTTCATATACCGTGAGAAGTTGTGCAGGAGATACGTCGACCCAAGGACCCATGAGATGGTTTGGCAAATAGTGGTCCCGAGAGCAGACATCCAAATGGTGCTGGAAGCATACCACGATCAAGCAGGACACTTTGCTGGAAAAAGCTGGAGACCCTGTTGAGGTGCCGGTTCTACTGGGTAGGGATGCGCAGCTCCATCGAGAAGTGGTGCCGGAACTGTGGACCCTGTGGCCTCAGGCGAAAAGACTACAGTAGCCAGAAGGCACCCTTGCAGCCTATCCGGACGACTCGTCCCTTGGAGATCGTGGCATTGGATCACGTCAAGTTGTCCCCAAGCAGGTCAGGATACACATATGCCCTGACCATGGTGGATCACTATTCCCGGTTTCTGGTGGTCGCCCCTGTCAAAGATATGACAGCAGAGACAGCAGCAAGAACCTTCCAAGCAAGTTTCTGCAGACCACGCGGATATCCAGAGCAGGTACTGACTGATCGAGGTCCAGCCTTTGAAGCTGAACTGTTTCAGGAATTTTGTCAATTGTATGGATGTAAAAAGATCAGAACGACACCATACCACCCTCAGACCAACGGCCTTTGTGAAAAAATGAATCACATTGTCATCGACTTACTGAAAACTGTACCACTGGAAGAAAGAAATCGGTGGCCAGACTTGTTACCTGACCTGGTCGACTTGTACAACCATATCCCAGTAAGTTCCACCAACTGCACTCCAGCCTACCTTATGAGAGCAAGGCCGGGAAGGCTGCCAATGGACTTAGAACTCGGTGTGGTAGAACCAGAGGCTGATAACAACGCTGAAGATTGGGACAAAAATCGGCAAGAACAGTACAAGAGAGTACAAGCCTGCGTAGAAGATAGTCTCAACAAAGTAAGAGAAAAGCAAGAGATGAATTATAACAAAAATGCTCCCGCTAAGCCTTTAATGCCTGGAGAAATGGTGCTCAAAAGGAAAAGAAGAACACACAAGTTGGATGATCAGTGGGAACAGGAGCCTTACGTCGTGCAAAATTCCAATTTTGATAACAGAAAGGTCTGTACCATTAGTAAGGATGGAGGAAAAACGACGGCAACTGTGTCTAGAGATCATTTAAAGTTGTGTCCTGGCCCATTAAAGCTCCGTGAAGAAAACCCTGTTGTTCATCAAGAAGAGAGTGCTGAAGCGGTCATACACACGGATTTGGGAGATTTACCTGCAGATTGGCCCAGATTGGGAGACGCTGTAATTATTCCTGTGCTGCAGTTTTATCAACCGCAAGAGGAGTCTCTACAACCGGTCATACCAATTGTGCCAGTAGAGCCAGTTCCAGAAGAACCTGTTCCGGCAGACCCTCAACCGTTAGAACTCCAAGAAGCGGACCGCAGGAAGCAGCGCCACAAGAAGTGGAATCCCTTGGTGAAGCTGGTGAAGCAGTACTGCCTCGTCAGTCACTAGCACGCTTGCCAGATCCATAGAGAGGTTGAGACAGTATTATAGTTTGCCGTTACGCAGAACAGAAAGGTTAGAGAATACCATACCTGACGCTACCCCACGTAGGTCAGAACGTATCACTAAAGGTAAACTACCTATTCGCTATCAGGAGTAGTCCTAGTAGACTAGTTAGCAAGACCCAGATAGGGTTTATTGCATCTGAAAAATTGTATAAAGTTTGAAAAAGTATTAATGTAATTATTTGAAATGTGTTTTAACCATGCCAATGGACTGCGTGGCTGTGGACTATGCCAGCCCAAAAACTTTCACTTGTAAATAGTTGCGCTACGGTGCAGTATCTTGGTTTCACATAAAACCATTACTATCAACCTCTGAAGAAAAACCCGTATGGTGTGGCCTAGAGTGAGGTCTGCAGTCAGAAGTCCTGCAGCCCACCCAGGACCCACGTGGGAGGTTTTTGGTGCGGGTCCTCCACAAGTATCTTGTATTTATGAACATGTTTGATATTTTGATACTTTTGATACTTTTGTATTCTTCATTGTACAAAATGTAACGTTCAAGAAGTCGTACCTCCCGGATGGGAAGAGTTATAATGATGTTGTTAATGCAAAACAAAATGTTTCTTTTTGTCTTTTACAGCCCGGGAGTGCTGTGTTTTACCAAGGGGGGATGTGTAGCCCAGCTATGCAGGCACACATAAAGTCCAGGAGAGTGCACAGGAAGGTAACAGCAAAGCTTGATATGCACTTCACACACACTTCTAGACACACCCACCAGGGGTATAGGAGGTGGTGACACGTAGCAGAGCTCAGTCAAGCTTCCTGTCTCAGGACAGTGTAGTTCAGTCAGTTTCCTGTCTTCGGACAGTGCAGTTCAGTACCAGTGGAGTCTGGACTTGGAGAGAGAGAGAGAAGGGAGGACTGGATCCTCGCAGAGCTAACGTAGCTCACCTGACAAGCAAGTGGAGGCTAGTACGGGTGAAGTGGATCATCCTAGCCTAGTCAGAGCTACCCTTAATCAGTACCTCAACAGAAGCTGGAGGGAGGAGGATACTGAGGCTGCTCGGCGAGCTCTAGAAGAAAGCTGACATTACCATCGAGGTTACAATTGCTTGTGCTAAGAGCGAGAGCAGGGCGAAGGGCAGTGGAGAAGATAGAGAAGTGCTTTAGGTATTGGATTGCCTGCACTAAATTGCCGGACACCGGAGTCCGAAGTGTTGCTACAGTTTCAAGCTTAGTAACAAGAACACCGGAGGCATCTGGACTACAGGTCGCAGGGAGCAGCCCTAAGTGTCAATACGTAACAGGAGTCAGGTGGAACAGGGACTTTGAGTCAAGTGCACGACAAAAGTAAGGACTTAGTTTCATCACTTAGAAGGCTCCACCACAACGTTGGCCGGGCAGTACAGCTATTGAGAAAGCTGGAGTTACAGAGTTAACTTCGCTTCAGGCAAGTTGGACTCGCATGTACATTGAAGTTAAGGAGGCCTCTAACCTGCTCAGCTGTTACCGGAATGTGCACTCTCCACCCCGACCAGCTCCCGGGATCTGTTTGAACCACCATCAGTAAAAGGTATGAAAAGAAGCTGCATTGTGTTTGGCTGAATTCTTACTACACCCTGTATCATCATCACCATAGACTTCCAGGGACACGTCTCACCTGTGGGAGACTTACTACCAAGCTGCCCCATAACATCCCCTGTGAAGACCCTTACAGCAGCGCTGGTACAAATTACCAGAAACCACAGGTGGCGTCACAAACTATCCTAATAATCCCCTGTAAATACTCCCCCATTGCACGACCGCCAGGGCCACGGACCGAGCCACCGCTACCAGTGACAACTCCCATAGATGCCCATGGGCTCGGCTCCGAGTACCCCATAGCCCTGGTATCCACAATTGTGGTGCGTGGTCGCAACACAGTGCTCCTCTAGGAAATTAAATATGCAAGTTGACTTTTCAGTGAGCGAGAGTACTTGAACTCTAGTGCCACATATTGGAAGTAGCAACCCTAAAAGTCATTATTGACCCTTTAACAAGCCTTGCCACATGATTTAGGATAAAGGCCAAACCAGAATCTCAATTTTCAGATATGACAATCTAATAGATATAATCGTGTCACAAGCTGCACTGCTGCTGACATTTTCAGGCATATCCATGAACTTAGTAGCAGCAAATTGCAGTTTTATAGCATTCAAAGAAGATGGAGGAGAACAAAACTATCTACTATATAATTGTCTAACTTTTAACTTCCGTCTGTAACGGAAATCCTGCGTCGCTGATTGGTCGCGCCCGGCCGGAAGTGATTGGACGCGGCCAATCAGCGACAGGCACACCACCGCTATCGTCAGGAGATCAGCGGCGCTAGCCACTGATCTCCCGACGGTAGCCGCAGGTCATCTCCAGTACATTATCACCTTCCGTCGCTGCATCCTTGTCCTGTTGCGTCTGCTTCTAACCTCTGCTAAGCGGTCACGTAGTGCCGCTCATTAACCCCTTCCCGACCTGTGACACAGCGTATGCGTCATGAAAGTCGGTGCCAATAAGACCTGTGACGCATATCCTGTGTCATGAAAGGATCGCGTTCCTGTGGGTCGGCTGACCGGGGTTACTGAAAGGTCACCCGACCCACAGGCACAAGACCCTTTGTGCTTCACCACAGGGGGTTGGCTTAACCCCCACATGGCTACGATCGCTCTGATTGGCTGTTAAAAGTGAAACAGCCAATCAAAGCGATTTGTACTATTTCACCAAAGAAATTTGTCGAAATATTACAATCCAGCCATAGCCGATGCTGCAATAGCATCTGCCATGGCTGGAGACCGAGATCTGAACCCCCCACACCGACTGACGGCAGCGATCGGTCACCGCCGTCACTATCTGCTCCCCTCCTCCTTGCCTCCGCTCCCCCAACCTTCCGATCCATCCCCCTCACCTTCCGACCCCCCTCACCTCTCCCGGTCCTCCGATGTCCCTGTGGCCCTTCCGGGATTCTTCTTGGGCGCCGCCATCTTGCAAAATGGTGGGCGCATGCGCAGTGCGCCCGCCGGCCGGCAGGTCCATAAATTTATTTTGATCACTGTGATACTCTCTCACAGTGATCAAATAAAAAAAAAGTAAATAAACGCCCCCTTTATCACCCCCATAGGTAGGGACAAATAATAAAATAAAGAAAATATATATATATTTTTTTTTCTATTAGGATAGGGTTAGAATTAGGCTGGGTTCATATTGCGTTATGGCAGTCCATTAGATGGAATGCGTTACCCCGCGGTATAACTCGGTGTAACGCAGTCCGTTAATGCTGCCATTCACCCCCATTTGTGGGCGTATCGCGATTCGCGACGCATGCCGCATTTCAAAACGTCACTACTTCCCTTCCGAGCCCCGACGTGTGCCCATACAGTAGTTTTCTCCCACATATGGGATATCAGCGCACTCAGGACAAATTTGACAACAACTTTTGGGGTCTAATTTCTCCTGTTACCCTTGGGAAAATAAAAAAATTGGGGACTAAAAGATCATGTTTGTGGGAAAAAATATGATTTTTTTTATTTTCATGCCCAGGCTTTTTAAACTTCTGTGTAGCCCTTGGGGTTCAAAGTGCTCACCACACATCTAGATAAGTTCCTTGCGGAGTCTAGTTTTCAAAATGGGGTCACTTGTGGGGAGTTTCTACTGTTTAGGCACATCAGTGGCTCTGCAAAAGTAACCTGATGCCCGCAGACCATTCCATCAAAGTCGGCATTTCAAAACGTCACTACTTCCCTTCCGAGCCCCAACGTGTGCCCGAACAGTGGTGCCCCCCCCCAAACATGGGGTATCAGTGTACTCAAGACAAACTGTACAACAACTTTTGGGGTCCAATTTCTCCTGTTACCCTTGTGAAAATAAAAAATTGCGGGTTAAAAAAATCAGTTTTTGAGGAAAAAAAATATTTTTTTATTTTCTCGGCTCTGCATTATAAACTTCTGTGAAGCACATGGGTGTTCAAGGTGCTCACCACACATCTGGACAAGTTCCTTGGGGGGTCTAGTTTCCAAAATTGGGTCACTTGTGGGGTTTTCTCCTGTTTAGGCACATCAGGGGCTCTGCAAACGTAACAAGATGCACTCAGACCATTCCATCAAGTCGGCATTTCAAAGCGTCATTACATCCCTTCCGAGCCCTGACGTGTGCCCAAACAGTGGTTCCTCCCCACATATGGGGTACCAGCGTACTCAGGACAAACTGGACAACAACTTTTGAGGTCCAATTTCTCCTGTAACCATTGTGAAAATAAAAAATAGGGGGCTAAAAATCATTTTTTGAGAAAAAAAAATGATTTTTTATTTTCACTGCTCTGTGCTATAAACTTCTGTGAAGCACCTGGGGGTTCAAAGTTTTCACTTTGCATCTAGATAAGTTCCTTAGGGGGTCTAGTTTCCAAAATGGGGTCAATTGTGGGGGAGCTCCAATGTTTAGGCACACAGGGGCTCTCTAAATTTGACATGGTGTCCACTAAAGATTGGAGCTAATTTTCCATTAAAAAAGTCAAATGGCGCTCCTTCCCTTCTGAGCCCTTCCGTACGCCCAAACAGTGGTTCCCCCCCACATATTGAGCACCAGCGTACTCAGGAAAAACTGGACAACAGCTCTCAGGGTCCAATTTATCCTTTTACCCTTGGGAAAATAAAAAATAGCGGGCTAAAAAATGATTTTTGAGAAACAAAAATTATTTTTTTATTTTCACTGCTCTGCGTTTACAAACTTCTGTGAAGCACTTGGGGGTTCAAAGTGCTCACTACACATATAGATAAGCTCCTTGCGGGGTCTAGTTTCCAAAATGGGTTCACTTGTGGGGGGTTTCTACTGTTTAGGCACATCAGGGGCTCTGCAAACGCAGCATGATGCCAGCAGAACATTCCATTAAGTCTGCATTCCAAAATGTCGCTCCTTCCCTTCTGAGCTCTCCCATGTGCCAAAACAGCGGTTCCCCCACACATATGGAGTATTGGTCTACTCAGGACAAATTGCACAACAACTTTTGTGGTCCAATTTCTCCTGTTACCCTTGTGAAAATAAAAAATAGCGGGCTAAAAAATCATTTTTGAGGAAAAAAATTATTTTTTTATTTTCACTGCTCTGCGTTATAAACTTCTGTGAAGCACTTGGGGGTTCAGAGTGCTCACAACACATCTAGATAAGTTCCATAAGGGGTCTAGTTTCCAAAATGGTGTCACATGTGGGTTTTTTTTTCACTGTTTAGGCACACAGGTGCTCTCCAAACGCATCATGGTGTCCGCTAACGATTGGAGCTAATTTTCCATTCAAAAAGTCAAATGGCGCTCCTTCCCTTCTGGGCCCTGCCAAACAGTGGTTTATGACCACATATGAGGCATCTGTGTACTCAGGATAAATTGCCCAACAAATTTTAGGATCCATTTAATCCTGTTGCCTATGTAAAAATGAAAAAAATGAGGCTAAAAGAAAATTTTTGTGAAAAAAATGTACTTTCTTTTTTTAAGGATCAATTTGTGAAGCACCTGGGGGTTCAAAGAACTCACTATGCATCTAGATAAGTTCCTTTGGGGGTCTAGTTTCCAAAATGGGGTCACTTGTGGGGGAGCTCCAATGTTTAGACACACAGGGACTCTCCAAATGCAACATGGCAACCGCTAAATATTCCAGCATATTTTCCATTCTAAAAGTCAAATGGCGCTCCTTCCTTTCTGAGCCCTGCCGTGAGCCCAAACAGTGGTTTATAACCACATATGAGGCATCTGTGTACTCAGAATAAATTGCCCAACAAATTTTAGGATCCATTTTATCCTGTTGCCCATGAGAAAATGAAAAAACTGAGGCTAAAAGAAAATTTTTGTGAAAAAAAGTACTTTCTTTTTTTACGGATCAATTTGTGAAGCACCTGGGGGTTCAAAGTGCTCACTATGCATCTAGATAAGTTCCTTGGGGGGTCTAGTTTCCAAAATGGGGTCACTTGTGGGGGAGCTCCAATGTTTAGGCACACAGGGACTCCCCAAATGCAACATGGCAACCGCTAAATATTCCAGCATATTTTCCATTCAAAAAGTCAAATGGCGCTCCTTCCCTTCTGAGCCCTGCCGTGAGCCCAAACAGTGGTTTATGACCACATATGAGGTATCTATGTACTCAGGAGAGATTGCCCAACAAATTTTATGATCCAATTTATCCTGTTGCCCATGTAAAAATGAAAAAATTGATGCTAAAAGAAAATTTTTGTTGGAAAAATTAAAATGTCCATTTTTTCCTTCCACGTTGCTTTAGTTCCTGTGAAACACCAGAAGGGTTAATAATCTTCTTGAATGTAGTTTTGAGTACCATGAGGGGTGCAGTTTTTATAATGGTGTCACTTTTGGGTATTGTCTGCCATATAGACCCCTCAAAGTGACTTCAAATGTGAGGTGGTCCTTAAAAAAATGGGTTTGTAAATTTTGTTGTAAAAATGAAAAATCGCTGGTCAACTTTTAATCCTTATAACTTCAAAAAAAAAAATTTGTTTCCAAAATTGTGCTGATGTAAAGTAGACATGTGGGAAATGTTATTTATTAACTGTTTTGTGTCACATAACTCTCTGGTTTAACAGAATAAACATTCAAAATTTGAAAATTGCAAAATTTTCAAAATTTTCGCCAATTTTCCATTTTTTTCACAAATAAACGCAAAGTCTATCGACCTAAATTTACCACTAACATGAAGCCCAATATGTCATGAAAAAAGAATCTCAGAATCGCTAGGATCCGTTGAAGCGTTCCTGAGTTTTTACCTCTAAAGGGACACTGGTCAGAAATGCAAAAAATGGCAAGGTCTTTAAGGTCAAAATAGGCTGGGTCATGAAGGGGTTAAGGTCATGAATATGGATACGACACCACTCCCATATGCGTGGCATCCATATTCTTGACCTTAATGAGCGGTACCACGTGACCGCACCACAGAGGAAGAAGCTGAAGCACCGGGATAGAGATGCAGCGACGGAGCAAGGTGGGTAAGCATGATGGGGGAGGACAGGGGAGCCCAGCCATGCATACAAGGAAGGGAGGGGGGAGCGGAGCCATGCATACAAGGATGGGAGGGGGGAGCGGAGCCTTGCATACAAGGATGGGAGGGGGGAGCGGAGCCATGCATGCAAGGATGGGAGGGAGGAGCGGAGCCATGCATTCAAAGGATGGGAGGGTGGAGCGGAGCCATGCAAACAAGGATGGGAGGGGGGAGCGGAGCCATACATACAAGGATGGGAGGAGGGAGCGGAGCCATGCATACAAGGATGGGAGGGAGGAGCGGAGCCATGCATTCAAAGGATGGGAGGGGGGAGCGGAGCCATGCATACAAGGATGGGAGGGGGGAGCGGAGCCATGCATACAAGAATGGGAGGGGGGAGCGGAGCCATGCATACAAGGATGGGAGGTGGGAGCAGAGCCTTGCATACAAGGATGGGAGGGGGAGCGGAGCCATGCATACAAGGATGGGAGGAGGGAGCGGAGCCATGCATACAAGGATGGGAGGGTGGGAGCGGAGCCATGCATACAAGGATGGGAGGGGGGAGCGGAGCCATGCATACAAGGATGGGAGGGGGGAGCGGAGCCATGCATACAAGGATGGGAGGGTGGGAGCGGAGCCATGCATACAAGGATGGGAGGGTGGGAACGGAGCCATGCATACAAGGATGGGAGGGGGGGAAAGGGAGCCATGTATACCAGGATGGGAGGGTAGGAGCGGAGCCATACATACAAGGATGCTAGAGTGGGAGCGGAGCCATGTATATAGGATGGGAGGGTGGGAGCGGAGCCATGTATATAGGATGGGAGGGTGGGAGCGGAGCCATGTATATAGGATGGGAGGGTGGGAGCGGAGCCATGTATGCAGGATTGGAGGGTGGGAGCGGAGCCATGTATATAGGATGGGAGGGTGGGAGCAGAGCCATGGGGGGAGCCATGCAAACAAGGATGGGAGGAGGGAGCAGAGCCATGTATACAGGATGGGACAGGGGAGCCATGTATACAAGGATAGGAGGGGGGAGCCATGCATACAAGGATGGGAGGGTGGGAGCGGAGCCATGCATACAAGGATGGGAGGGTGGGAGTGTAGCCATGCATAAATAAACTACATACATATTCTAGAATACCCGATGCGTTAGAATCGGGCCACATCTAGTAGTAAATAAACATGTACTGCCTATTTTATGAATACAAAATTGTATATTTACTGGATTTGCACACAATTTTCTGACCAATTTTTCTTTTTTTCCTATCAGATAACTGGAACAGAATATCTTCTCCTGGTTGAAACCGCAGTAAACATCATTAAGATTTAGTGATAAATAGTCAATAGTTTTTTTTTGCATCTGATGACAAAGAAGAATCCAATATTTTAATTTATTCACTGCTTGTCTTATAAACCGTGTAATTTTCTTTCCTTCCACTCACTGCAACCAGCCACAAATGAGAGCATTAATATAAAGCCACGACAGGCAACACAATTATTACGACATTTTAAATCTTGCCGCAATTTCAGAGCTGAAGGCGGCATCAGGTCAAGTGTAGTAAAAGGAAAGAAGCAATCTGTGGTGTAAGAAACCTCCTCCAGTTAAGGCAGTTTGACCATTCATCTGGAAGGACGTTGCATTAACTGAGCCGAGAGAGAATCTCGCTAATGGGATAAAAGGAGAGAATAACCTGTCATGATAAAGAATCCATCCAGCATCTGGTTAAAGTCAAGGGGCCCTTCCAAGTCTCAGTCTTGTTTGTGCAATTTATAAGACTCTGAGTGGGGGGTGTATTGGCAGATTCTGGGTAAAAAGACGAAAGAAAAAAGCAGTAATGATTTCCTATTATCACAGACAGACTTGTATGTACAGGGAGAAATTCATCACTGGAGACACAAGACGCTGCAGTTCGGTCTCTACAATATACATCAGGAAGACATTCTCAGATACACAGTGCTCACTGGGACTGAGGGAGATGGAGAAGATACATGTTGTGCTGAAGATTGTAGGACCAACTGCAAAGTGGAAACTAGAACAGTTCTAGTATTGATTTGCTGTTAGTGATGGGCACATGAAACATCGCCATTCAGTATACATAGCTTGCAGGGAGTCTGTCTTCCTAAATTTACACTTCAAATTAACCAAATAGGGGAGCCTTGGAAATGATAAAAATCGCTCTTTTCTTTTTAAAACCTTTTCGTTTAGCCATTGCCACCCAAAACGAGCTTTATTGTGATATGGAGATGCCCCCTTAACATGGCTAAATGCCGTGGTGCTACTTCAATGATGATTGACAGCCCTGGCTTGCCCAGAGTCAGAGCTGTCTGAAGATAAAACCTTTGTTATGTGTGCACTGTACCCTAAATCACTTTCTCCGTGATATTGACTCTGCTCAGGTATGGCTGTGTAGGAAGTGATATCTGCAGAGAGGAGAAACCCTTTAAAGGAAACTTTAACTTCCTTAATTCTTTTTTATGACTGTGCTGCTCTTTAAAAGATAAGCCAGTTGATTCCTTTATGACCCCCCCAAAGTGCTGCTCCAGCAGAGAGAAATCGCATGTTGCAGTAGTGTCTATGAAGTGCATCAAGTGACGACGCTTTCTAGCTTCTCCGCTTCGCGCTGTATTGCTACCTAGTAGCTCATTCCCATAGCTGATTGACAGGTCAGCAGCCATGTACCAGAGTAAACAACCCGTCATTCAGCCAGGGGAGGGTCTGCCAGGTAGGAAATACAGTTTGAAGCTGAGAAGCTAGAGGGGCATCGACACACCCCAAGGCACTTCATAAACGCAGATTCAAACCCAATTTCTCTCAGTGCTTTGAGACAGCAAAGGGATCGACTGATTATCTCCTAAATGGCTGCACTATCATATTAGTTGGTTTGTAGAGTATAATTTACTGACATGTTCCTTTTTATGGTACTTTGTAGGCTACTACATATATTAGCATGTAACATGTATCATATTTATTTCATTGTATATCCCGATATATTTCTTAGTACTTATTGTTATATTAAGTACAATCAGTAGAGCTTTCTATGTGACTCTGTAACTACACTATAGATTCTTCTTAAACATTTACTACTGGTAATTAGGATGACATAAGTAACTAATCAGGATGACAGTAGCTGTTAGGAAATGCAATGATTCTAATACTGATAATTAATCACCAAAAGAAGTGATAAATTTGAAAACTTCCAATGATTAAGCGCTTTAAAAAAGAGATAAGAGGCAACAATGCTCAGACCATACTGTTTATGGAGGAAGCTTATTGCCATTAATAGATGGATACAGATCTACGTAAAGAATAGATATTACAGCACTCGGCTCCATTCCTTGTGTATCCCTGCCCGTCATACTCCTTACTAATGGTTGCAAAGGTGCATCAGTCACTTACCGCAAGTATACGTTCTGCAGTACAATATACACTGAGTATTATTTAGTTATACCACGCCATAGTATATGATTATGATGGAGAAAACTGAAACCAATGAACATATTGAGCTTGGTGTGTTAATTACTCTATTAACACAGCAAAAAAAGGGCAGCAGTATTTACCTGCCAGATCTCAGAGCTGATGCACTATATAAGCCCATATAGTAAAGATGTCGGCAACAAGTGTAAAATACTGATGAGACAATTACTCACAACAACCTACCAATTCATGGAGGGGCAATTGTTTAATATTAGATTGCACAAAAGCGGCTTGTATAGGGTGCTGGTCACACACAGGTAATTCACAGTATCTGGTTGACAGACCATTAGTGACACCAATACTATTAGATTAGGTGGGTTGCCCAGCACTATCTAAGTGCACCCCAAGGGGACAGACACTGTAAAGGTACTGTCACACTAAACGAGATCGCTAACGAGATCGCTAATAAGTCACCGAATTCATGATGCAGTAGCGATCTCGTTAGCGACGCAGCTGTGTGTGACATGCAGCAGCGATGTGGCCCCTGCTGAGATGTCGTTGATCGCTTATGAACGTTCTGAGCCGTTTTTTGGTCGTTGGTGTCCCGCTGGTGAGCCTGAATCGCTGAGTGTGACACCCTTTATGAATGACTTCACCAGCGTCGCAAGTGGGACTAGGTTTTCCCAACGACCGCAGAGGTCGTTATACAGATCGCTGATGAGTTGTGTTTGGAATCTAACTAGCGATCACATAGCGATCGCACCAGGGATCTCGCCAGGTCGTTGTCGTGATCGCTGGTGCGATCGCTTAGTGTGACAGTGCCTGGGTTCCCCAACTCCAGTCCTCAAGGCCCACCAACAGGTCATGTTTTCAGGATTTCCTTTGTATTGCCCAGGTGATGCAATTATGCAGGGATACAGTCACATGCTATCCCTGTGTGAGCCTCTGGGAGTTTGTTTTTGTTCTACCTTTATAAACAGCATACAAATCTAGCAACTAAACACTCATAGACAGGAATGGAGCTGCACCAAACATATTCCAACAAAGACCTAATCTTAGGGGAGTAACTGTTATGATCTGCTACAAGCACTAAGGAAAGATGAGAATTCTGTCCCTACAATAGAACTAAGCTGGATCCCTACGATGTAACGGGGAACCTGATCCTGCGACCAGACCCGCTAAAGTCCTCAGCTAGTCTGAACGAAGACCTATAGTTGCGAGGAAGGAATCCCTACAAGATCTAGGGACTGGGAGAAAAGGTGGACACCTCCTAACAGAAATTGTAGCAGGAAAAATAAAACAGAAAACAAATTACTTAGAGATCCTAAGATCAAGCAAAACTGAGTAAGGCACCTAAGCACCCGGCTAGCTTAAGAGTAGATAATACAATGAAGTCCAGCAAAGTCAGAAGGGCGGAGCCAGACTAAATAGGGAAAAAAGGTCATGTGACCAGCAAATTGAAAAAACCTAACAAGAGGGTTCTAACAGTACCCTCCCTTCTAAGAGGATCCTCCGGATCCCCTAGGACTTAGGCTTATCCGGAAACCTCTTGTGAAACGCTCTGACAAGTCTAGACGCAGAAACATCATCCGCCCTCACCCATGAGTTATCCTCGGGTCCATAACCCTTCCAAGCGACGAGGTACTGCAAACTCCCTCTGTACCGTCTAGAATTTAGGATGCGAGAAATCTCATATTGCCCGTCCTCCACCACCAGGGGAACAGTGGCTGAGACGTCTCCATCTGAGACCTCAGCTTTTTTCAAGAGAGAAACATGAAACACCGGATTAATCTTCCAGGAGGTAGGAAGCTCCAACTTAACAGCAGATTGGTTAATAACCTGAAGCACCTTAAAGGGCCTTACAAACTTGGGACCTAATTTCTTAGACGGAATCCTCAAGCGCAGATTCTTAGAGGACAACCAAACCATGTCACCAATAGCAAACAAAACCTCTTGTCGTTTTCTATCAAAATACACTTTGGATCCTTTGTTAGCCTCCTGAAGATTACCACGCACCTCAGTCCAAACTCTCTCCAAAACACCAGAAAAATTCTCCTCTTCAGGTACAGCCGATCCCAACTTGGAAAATGACCCAAACGACGGATGTCTCCCAGTGCAACAAAAAAAAGGCGAACAACCAGCAGAAGCTGATGTATGGTTGTTAAGAGCAAACTCAGCAAGTGGCAGAAACTCAGACCACCCCTCTTGATTATCAGTCACAAAACAACGCAAGAACTGCTCAACATCCTGGTTTTTCCTTTCTGTCTGGCCATTAGACTCAGGATGATATCCGGATAAAAACGACAAATCAACTCCCAACCTGTCACAAAAGGCGTGCCAAAAACGAGCCACAAACTGAGGTCCCCTATCGGAAACAATGTCAGTAGGAACGCCATGTAGTCTGACAATTTCCTTGACAAAGGCCTTAGCGAGAGTCTTAGCGCAAGGCAGTTTGATGAAAGGAACCAAGTGACACATCTTGCTAAAACGGTCCACGACCACCCAGATGACAGTGAAACCCTCAGAGGGGGGAAGGTCAGTAATAAAGTCCATAGCCAAATGTGTCCAAGGTGCACTAGGGACCTCCAGAGGGCAAAGCAACCCCGCAGCAGGAGTATGAGAAGACTTAGATCTAGCACACACCGTGCATTGACGCACCCACTTAATGACTTCCTTCTGCCATCCAGGCCACCAAAAGCTGCGACCCACAAGTCTCTTGGTCTCAGAGATTCCAGGATGACCTGCCAACCGAGAGTCATGACATTCAACAAACAAATCTCTCCTCAGGGTACCAGGCACAAACAACCTCCCATGCGGCGTGTTAGATGGGGCATTCTCCTGTGCTTTAAGAATCTCATCTTCCAACACAGAGTCCAAAACAGCAATAACAACCCCCTCTTGCAAAATGTTTTCCTCCTCCTCAGTACCCACCATAGGAGAAAAGCTGTGAGACAAAGCATCAGCTTTAACATTTTTAGTACCTGGGATGTAAGTAACGGTAAAATTAAACCGCGAGAAAAACAGTGCCCACCTAGCCTGACGGGCATTCAAGCGTTTGGCAGCATCAAGGTAGACCAGATTTTTATGATCGGTGAAGACTTGAACGGGAAATTCCGCTCCCTCCAAAAAATGACTCCAGTGTTCAAATGCGAGTTTAATTGCCAACAATTCCCGATTACCGATATCATAATTTAGTTCAGACTCAGAAAATTTCCTTGAAAAAAAAGCACAGGGATGTACTCCATCCGTCTTTTCCTGAGACAACACCGCGCTGACCCCCACAGAAGAAGCATCAACCTCAACCAAAAATGGTTTAGTCACATCAGGCTGCGTAAGGATGGGAGCAGAGCTGAACTTCTCCTTTAGCAACACAAAAGCCTCAATGGCCTCAGTAGTCCACTGAACCGCATCAGCACCTTTCCTGGTGAGATCGGTCAGAGGTTTGGCAATCACAGAAAATTTTTTAATGAATTTTCTATAATAATTGGCGAACCCCAAAAACCTCTGTATTGATTTCACACCAATAGGTCTAGGCCAATCCTGCACAGCTTGCACTTTCACCGGGTCCATCTCAAAACCTTCACTGGAGACAATGTAGCCCAAAAAACTAAGTCTCTGTACAGCGAACTCACATTTTTCTAGCTTGGCAAAAAGTGAATTATCACTCAGTAACTGTAATACTTCACGCACACTCCTCCAATGAGACTCCAAATCCGGTGAATAAATCAAAATGTCATCCAAATACACAACCACACTTCTGCCGATCAAAGGTCTAAGGATGTCATTAATAAGATTCTGAAAAAATGCCGGAGCACTGGAAAGCCCAAAAGGCATAACCAGATTCTCAAAATGACCCAGTGGAGTGTTAAACGCAGTCTTCCATTCATCCCCCTCCTTCATGCGCAACAAATTGTATGCCCCCCAAAGATCAATTTCGAGAACCATTTGGCCCCCACTAACTGGTTAAAACAATCAGGAATCAATGGCAGTGGGTAAGGATTGCGTACAGTGATTTTATTAATCTCACGAAAGTCTAGACAAGGCCGTAAACCGCCGTCCTTTTTTTTACAAAAAAAAATCCAACCGCCACAGGAGACTTGGAAGGCCTAATGTGACCAGCGGCCAAGCTTGTCTATATGTATTCCTCCAAAGCCTTTCTCTCAGGAATAGTAAGATTAAATAAACGGCTTTTAGGAAGAGTTGCTCCAGGAACAAATTCAATTGCACAATCATAATCTCTATGAGGAGGCAATACCTGCGATTCCTTATCAGAAAAAACTTTCAAAAAATCCTGAATAGGTACAGGTAACTCCCACTTAACTACAGCAGCAATACGCCCGTTACAACACCTGTCATAACAATTAGGACTCCAGGACTTAATTTCATTGGTAGACCAATCCAGTACCGGATTGTGCAATTTTAACCAAGGTAACCCCAAAATCACCGGTGAGGGCAAATTATTCAAAACTACCAAATCCAAATTCTCTTGATGAACACCATTAATAGTAAGAGGAAATTCACAGATATGGTGAGTAACATTTTTCAAGGGAGAACCATCCACAGCAACCACATTAATAGGGGAAGACAGAAGTTTGGGTTTTAATTTTAGTTTTTCCAAAAATTTCCCATCAATCACATTGAGAGTTGAACCACAATCCACAAATACCCGAAACTCCATTAATTCCTCCTCAACAGCAGTGGTAGCAGAAAGAAAGACACCTTTATTGTTTAAACAAGCTATACGGGCGAAACTGACCTCATTTCTTTTTTTCTCTTTATTCATACGAAGCACACAGTTCTTAATGAAATGGTCAGATTTGCCACAATAGAAACACAAACCTTCAGCAAATCTACGGTCTTTTTCCTGAGAGTGAGGTGTCATTGCTCCAATTTCCATCGGCTCTCCAATGTCAGTGCAGTCCCTCTCCAGACTTGGAGCTGACAAGGCAGATTTACTCTCATTAACCCTTGCACGCAGTCTCCTATCCACCCGTATGGCTAATTGCATAGCCTCTTGCAAGTTACCAGGTATAGGATAAGCAATCAGCAAATCTTTAACCCTTTCACTTAACCCTGCAAGAAATAAACTTTTCAAAGCTGAATCGTTCCACCCCACCTGAGTGGACCACCTTCGGAAGTGAGTACAATATTTTTCCACATTACCTGATCCCTGTCTCAAACGTCTCAATTCTGTCTCAGCTGATGAGACACGATCAGGATCATCATACAATAACCCCAAAGCAGAAAAAAAACTATCCACTGATCTAAAGCATGGATCGCTAGGCTGCAGAGAAAAGGCCCAGTCCTGAGGTTCTTTGCGCAAAAGTGACATTATGAACCCTATGCGCTGTGATTCATCACCAGAGGATCTGGGTCTCAAACGAAAATACAACATGCAAGCATTTTTAAAAGAAAAAAAATCTTGTTGTTCACCCAAAAATAAATCAGGCAAACGTACCTTTGGCTCCACGAAATGTGCTCCAGAACAACTACTCACGTGTTGCTGGATCTCAGCCACCTCCAGAGAAAGTCCCTGCAGGCGTTGAGCCAAATCCTGAACCGACACCATGATGGAAACAGAAAATCTTTCCTTAGAGATTTTTTTTTTTTTTTTTTTTCTTGGCTGGACTTACTGTTATGATCTGCTACAAGCACTAAGGAAAGATGGGAATTATGTCCCTACAATAGAACTAAGCTGGATCCCTACGATGTAACGGGGAACCTGATCCTGCGACCAGACCGGCTAAAGTCCTCAGCTAGTCTGAACGAAGACCGATAGTTGCGAGGAAGGAATCCCTACAAGATCTAGGGACTGGGAGAAAAGGTGGACACCTCCTAACAGAAATTGTAGCAGGAAAAATAAAACAGAAAACAAATTACTTAGAGATCCTAAGATCAAGCAAAACTGACTGAGTAAGGCACCTAAGCACCCGGCTAGCTTAAGAGTAGATAATACAATGAAGTCCAGCAAAGCCAGAAGGGCGGAGCCAGACTAAATAGGGAAAAAAGGTCATGTGACAAGCAAACTGAAAAAACCTAACAAGAGGGTTCTAACAGTAACTTTGATAGATACCTACTTCAAAAAGAATGTGAGTGGATTTTCCGCATGGATTTGTTGGCCCCCTCAGGGCTCAATGAACAATTGTCGCATGCCTGTTTTCTCTGACAATCCATATTAAGACTCTAGGTAATTTTCAGGATTTGCTGCCATGTTCTACAATTCCTAAGTCTAGGGGCTCACATATTGATATGATGATTATCTTTATAGATTTATACTAGATGGTGGCCCGATTCTAACGCATCGGGTATTCTAGAATATGTATGTAGTTTATTTATGAAGATTTAAGAATAATGCAATGAATAAACAGGATTTTCCGGGTAAAATATATACATTATCATTAAATGTTATTGCTCATAGAACTTATATAGAGGCTGCTGGGGTGTATATAGAGGCTGCTGCTGCTGGGGTGTATATAGAGGCTTCTGGGGTGTATATAGAGGCTGCTGGGGTGTATATAAAGACTGCTGGGGTGTATATAGTGGCTGCTGGGGTGTATATAGAGGCTTTTGGGGTGTATATAGAGGCTGCTGGGGTGTATATAGAGGCTTTTGGGGTGTATATAGAGGCTGCTGGGGTGTATATAGAGGCTTCTGGGGTGTATATAGAGGCTGCTGGGGTATATATAGAGGCTGCTGGGGTGTATTTAGAGGCTGCTGGGGTATATATAGAGGCTGTTGAGGTGTATATAGAGGCTGCTGGGGTGTATATATAGGCTGCTGCTGCTGGGGTGTATATAGAGTCTGCTGGGGTGCATATAGAGGCTGCTGGGGTGTATATAGAGGCTGCTGGGGTGTATATAGATGCTTCTGTGGTGTATATAGAGGTTGCTGGGGTGTATATAGAGGCATCTGGGGTGTATATAGAGGCTACTGGGGTATATATAGCGGCTGCTGGGGTGTATATAGAGGTTGCTGAGGTGTATATAGAGGCTTCTGGGGTTTATATAGAGGCTGATGGGGTGTATATAGAGGCAGATACTTCTGCTAGGGTGTATATAGAGGCTTCTGGGGTGTATATAGAGGCTGCTGGGGTGTATATAGAGGCTTCTGGGGTGTATATAGAGGCTGCTGGGGTGTATATAGAGGCTGGGTGTATAAGGCTGTAGTATATATAGAGGCTGTTGGGGTGTATATAGAGGTTGCTGGGGTGTGTATAGAGGCTTCTGGGGTGTATATAGAGGCTAATGCTTCTGCTGGGGTGTATATAGAGGCTTCTGGGGTGTATATAGAGGCTGATGCTTCTGCTGGTGTGTATATTAGAGGCTTCTGAGGTTTATATAGAGGCTGCTGGGGTGTATTTAGAGGCTGCTGGGGTGTATTTAGAGGCTTCTGGGGTGTATATAGAGGCTGCTGGGGTGTATATAGAGGCATCTCGGGTGTATATAGAGGCTGCTGGGGTGTATATAGAGGCTGCTGGGGTATATATAGAGGCTGCTGGGGTGTATAAAGAGGTTGCTGGGGTGTATATAGAGGCATCTGGGGTGTATATAGAGGTTGCTGGGGTGTATATAGAGGCTGCTGGGGTGTATATAGAGGCTAATGGGCTGTATATAGAGGCTGCTGGGGTGTATATAGGGGTGTATGTATGACATCCAGAGACCTGAGCATCCAAAGGTAGGACCATCCTGCAACCCCAAAACAATCTATAGACTTCCTACAAATCTATCTTCTTAGAAATAAGGATTATAATTACTATATAACCACAAAAATGGAAAACACAAATTTAGAAGTAAATGGGCAAAGCACATGGCTGGAGACACAGCACACCAGGGGGTCAGATATGGAGACACCACAGGGGCAGAAGAGCAGTAAAAGCAGGAAAGGAAACACAATGAGGGAGAATCCAGAAACCCTTATTTCTGATTACACTAAAGATGAAGAAAAAAGAAGAACCAACCTGTTATTCTACACAGACCATCTCTCAGCCTGGCACATCACCCTGTGCAAGCAGTATAAACATATATCTCAGTGCAACACTAATACTGGCCGGCAGATTAAAATTAAAAGCAAAGCAGAAGATGACACACACTCACTCACCATAAGCCTGTACAACACTGGCACCGTCATGGTGCAAGGGACTGAGGAAAATCTGCAGCAGTTTGAAGACCATTTTACTGATATAAGTGAACAGGCACAAATTCTTAAAAAGCAACCTCCAGAGGCCATTTGTAATGCTCACATCTCTACAGAGAAGATCTCCAGGGCCTCTACCCCCAACACTTCACACCTCTCCCCTGAGACCATCAGAGACTGTCTATCTCAATTAGAATGAGACTTGGTTCAAATTAAGGAAGAACTTAAAAGAAACTCACATAGAAATGCAAATGACCAAGCAACAAATGAGATCAATAAGCTGAAATGTGAGTTCAAGTCAGCTCTCCAGAAAATAAGAGAGGAAATGAGCGAATTACAAAATGACAATGAAAGGCTCAGAAAGGAGATAGCAGAGCTAAAAACACAGACTCCTCAATGTCTGACCCATCAGGGGGCAATGGGAACAAGACAGAGAGCAGACAACATGGCCTCCACTGACCAGAATGTGGAGACGCCAAACATCAACACAGCAATAACCAACAATATGAATAATACTGAAACCAAGAAAAGTGAACCAGCGAGAAGAGAACCAACCACCAGCAAAGCCAGCATCACAGACCCCCACCATCAGCCACTTAACCCATCCCAGACACCACAAAGTCCTGATATCGTCCTAATAATGGACTCAAATGGAAAGTACCTAAATGCACAACGGCTATTCCCAGGAAAACGAGTCAGAAAAATCCACTGTGCAACTATTGAACAGGTGACAGAGGTCATCAATAATCCACGTTTTACCAACCCAAACCATATCATTATACACACAGGTACAAACAATCTGCCAGACCAGCACAAGCAGATCGCAGGACAACTGGCCCAACTAGCAAAGACGGCAAAACTAAAATTCCCAGACTGCAAAATCATTCTGTCATCTCTGCTTCCAACAAAGGACATATCCAGGCAAACCACCCAAAGCATCAATATGGAACTGACAGAAAGGGTCAAGACTGTCCCAAACGTGACCCTGGCACAACACCTTTCCATAAACTACCATCACCTATATGATAATAAGCACCTCGACAAACAAGGGATCAGCCTCCTGGCCAAAGAGCTGAAAGACATTGTACTAAACAGTGGACCCAGGCCTGGATTCAACAGTAACCAACATCACACCGAAAGACCCCTAACAATAAAAATACAGAAAAACCCAATCCTATCTCCAGAAGCTGGAAACAAAGCTCTTCACCCAAAATCAGACCATCAGAGGAGGAGACCTCCATGGAGAGGTCCACCGACCCCACACAGATACACGCAGAGATATGGATGAGGTAAAGACCCTGCTCAGCGCACTATGCAGGAAACTAATGTGACTGGATGGAACCAAGCACACCTACAAAACAGTCAGAAATCCAGTTTGTCCTACACAGCCATACTCATTACAAGGTATATACACACAAGATAAATAGAAAAAATGACTTCACTTACAATCAGCAGCTGGAATATTCAGGGTCTCAACACCTCGACCTTTGGATGTAAAACAAATGACCCTGACTCTATACAAAGACTGAAAAATATAGACATCCAGATCCTCCTGGAAACATGGACCAGAGCCGAAAACGAATCCCTGGTGCCCATCGGATACAGGGAAATCTCTGTCCCTGCCCTGAAAAATAAAAACATCAAACAGGGCCGGAGCTCAGGAGGAATACTGATCTGGTATAAAGATGAGCTCCACCAATACATCAAACCGGTGAAGAGAGGAGGTAGCCACATATGGATCAGGATCAGCAGCTCCATCCTCACCTCTCAGTCTGATGTCCACCTCTGCGCCACCTATATACCACCGCCAGAGTCCCCCTACTTCAATCCAGAGAGCTTCGAGATCTTACAAAGAGAAGCCGCCCACTATCAGGCCCTGGGCAAAGTTCTCATCTTTGGGGACCTCAATGCAAGAACAGGGAGAGAAAACGACTTCCTGACCACGGATGGGAACATCTACATATTTGAAGCAGAGAATGACGGCCAAGACTCAGTACACACAGAGAGAAACAGCTATGACCGTACAGTCAACAAAAGTGGTAAAAAGCTCCTGAACGTATGTAGAAGTTTAGGACTTCATATTCTTAATGGACGTACCAAAGGAGACTCTTTGGGGAGGTATACTCTAAACTCCCATGTAGGGAGGAGTGTAGTAGATTATGCCATTACAGACATGAACCGGGCAAATATCAGCACCTTCATAGTCACCCCACAAACGCACCTGTCAGACCACAGCCAACTTCTTCTGTACTTGAAATCTACAGAGAAACCACCCACTCAAAAGCCACAGCATAGCGGCCTCTTCAACCGGCCTCCATCCTATAAATGGTCCAAAACGTCAGCATTAAAGTATAAAGAGGCTCTCAGCAGACCTGAAATACAGCGGATGCTCCACCACTTCTACAACCACGAGTACCAGCCTAACCCAAAGGGAGTGAGTCAAGCTACAAAAGACCTCAACAATATATTCTATGCAATGGCCAGACTGTCCGACCTTAAAAAAGTCGACTACAAGAGACCAAAAGAAAAACAGATCAATGGTTGGTTTGACAGAGAATGTAAAGCCGTACGGAAGACCCTGAGAACAGCCTCAAACAAGAAACATAGAGACCCCAACCACCCTGGTCTGAGGGAAGCCTATGAAACCATACAAAGGCAGTACTAAACCATCCTCAGGAGGAAGAAGCAGAGTTACATCGCTACCAAGCTTAACCAACTCCAAGATGCTCTTCAAGACAATTCCTTCTGGGAACTATGGAACCACATGGGCACAAAAGACAAGAAAAACAACATCCATATCCAAAATGGCAACATCTGGCTCCAGTACTTCAGAGATCTCTATAAAGACATCCCAAAGGAAGAACTAAACCAAGAACAGGAAAACATAATGGCAAAACTAAAAGCAATGGAGGAAAAAGTAAAAAATTTCCAAAACCCCGTGGATACACCTATTACATTACAGGAAGTAGCAGAGAGAATCTCTTCCATAAGATGTAGAAAAGCCGGTGGCCTGGATGGAATCCTACCAGAAATGCTGAAGTACAGCCCACCAGAAATACAGGCTGCAATGGTTAAACTCTTCAATATTGTGCTAAGTGCCGGCTACTTCCCTCGTACCTGGAACCAAGGCCTCATCACACCCATCCACAAGAATGGGGACAGGTATGACCCAGCCAACTACAGAGGCATATGTGTCAGCAGCAACCTAGGGAAACTGTTCAACAGCATCCTGAACAAGAGGATCCTCAGTTTCCTCACCGAACATAACGTCCTCAGCAAGGGCCAAGCAGGGTTCATGCCAAACCACCGCACCACTGACCACATCTATACCCTGCACAGCCTCATTCAGAGACATGTCCACAATACAAAGAACGGGAAGATATACGCCTGCTTCGTGGACTTTAAAAAGGCCTTCGATTCGGTGTGGCACCCGGGCTTATTCCTGAAACTGCTGGAGAGCGGAATAGGAGGAAAGACCTACGATGTTATCAAAAGCTCCTACACCGAGAACCTCTGCAGTGTGAGTGTGAACGGTAAAAGAACGGCTTATTTCCAGCAGAGCCGTGGAGTCAGACAAGGCTGCAGCCTAAGTCCAACGCTCTTCAACATTTACATCAACGAGCTGGCTACCGCTCTGGAATCTTCCAAAGCACCAGGTCCCACCCTCCACGACACCCAGGTGAAATTCCTGCTGTATGCAGATGACCTGCTGCTTCTGTCACCAACCGAGAAAGGCCTCCAAGACAACCTGAAAATCTTAGAGAAATTCAGCTCCACCTGGGCACTACCGGTCAACCTAAAGAAAACCAACATCATGGTGTTCCAGAGGAGAAAGAGAAAATTAGACCAGCACCCTTCATTTGTCCTCAACAACTGCGCCCTTACAGGAACAGACAAATATACCTACCTGGGCCTAGAGATTCACCGGTCAGGAAGCTTCAAACAAGCCATAGAGACCCTGAAAGACAAGGCATGTAAAACCTTCTATGGCATCCGAAGGAAACTCTACCATCTGAAACCACCAGTGAGGGTCTGGTTAAAAATCTTCGACTCTGTCATCGCCCCAATCCTCCTGTATGGCAGTGAAGTCTGGGGTCCTCACACCTACCCAGACTGGTCAAGGTGGGATTCCAGCCCAACAGAAATATTCCACCTGGAATTCTGCAAGCACCTTCTCCAAGTCCACCGGAGCACCTCCAACAGTGCCTGCCGGGCCGAGCTGGGCAGATTCCCTCTACACCTAACGGTTCTAAAGAGGGCACTGTCATTCCGGGCTCACCTACATAGGAGCAATCCAAGCTCCCATCACCATAAAGCCCTGACACACGTAGGTGAAACAGAAAAACTAGGACCCTCGGAACAGCTCACCCAAACCCAACCTGACCAGAACACCAATCACAAGAACCTGACAAAAGCCGAAATCAGGAAGATGGTAGACAAAGGCCAGGAGAGGTATGTCAGTGACTGGAAGAACGACATCATCAGCTCCCAGAAACTGACCATGTACCGGAGTCTACAGAGAGACTACAGACTGGCCTCATACCTGGAGAAACTCCCGGACCCCAGAGACCGCAAGATCCTGAGCCGGTATAGACTCAGTGCCCACAGTCTGGCCATCGAATCCGGCCGACACAGGCAGAGCTACAAGCCCAGGGAGGAAAGACTATGCCAACACTGTGACCAGGAGGCCATAGAGGACGAAACCCACTTCCTGCTACACTGCTCCAAATACTCAGCAGTGAGGGACACTCACTTCAGGAGACTCTCACATCTTTTCCGGATTTCATCACCATGAAGGAGGAAGAGAAAACATATATCTTGCTGGGGGAAGAAGAGAGAGCAGCGGAGATAGCAGCGCGGTATGTGAGCGAATGTCATAGACTGCGAGAAAGAGAACTATGATATGCCATGGACTTCTATAGCCCCCACCCCAGATCTGCCCCCATCCCCCCTCCCTATGCCATGGACTTCTATAGCCCCCACCCCGGACCTGCGCCCCATCACCCCTCCCTATGCCATGGACTTTCATAGCCCCTACCCTAGATCTGCCCCTACTCAACATCCCTATCCCTATTCCCCTTTGTACACTTGCTTTGGCAAAACTAATGTGTATTTAGTCCTGCCAATAAAGCTTCTTTGAATTGAATATAGAGGCATATGGGGTGTATATAGAGGCTGCTGGGTGTATATAGAGGCTACTGCTGGGGTGTACATAGAGGCTGCTGGGGTGTATATAGAGGCATCTGGGGTGTATATAGAGGCTTCTGGGGTGTATATAGAGGCTGCTGGGGTGTATATAGAGGCTGCTGAGGTGTATATAGAGGCATCTGGGGTGTATATAGAGGCTGCTGGGGTGTATATAGAGGCTGCTGGGGTGTATATAGAGGCATCTGGGGTGTATATAGAGGCTGCTGGGATGTATATAGAGGCTGCTGGGGTGTACGTGTAGGCTGCTACTGGGGTATATGTGGAGGCTGCTGCTGCTGGGGTATATGTGGAGACTGCTGCTGGGGTATATAGAGGCTGCTGCAGGTGGGATGTACGTGGAGGCTGCTGCTGGGGTATATAGAAGCTGCTGGGGTGTATATAGATGCTGCTGGGGTATATATAGAGGCTGCTGGGGTGTATAAAGAGGTTACTGGGGTGTATATAGAGGCTGCTGGGGTGTATATAGAGGCATCTGGGGTGTATATAGAGGTTGCTGGGGTGTATATAGAGGCTGCTGGGGTGTATATAGAGGCTGCTGGGGTGTATATAGAGGCTGCTGGGGTGTATATAGAGGCTGCTGGGGTGTATATAGAGGCATCTGGGGTGTATATAGAGGCTGCTGGGATGTATATAGAGGCTGCTGGGGTGTACGTGTAGGCTGCTACTGGGGTATATGTGGAGGCTGCTGCTGCTGGGGTATATGTGGAGGCTGCTGCTGGGGTATATAGAGGCTGCTGCTGGTGGGATGTACGTGGAGGCTGCTGCTGGGGTATATAGAGGCTGCTGGGGTGTATATAGACGCTGCTGGGGTATATATAGAGGCTGCTGGGGTGTATAAAGAGGTTGCTGGGGTGTATATAGAGGCTGCTGGGGTGTATATAGAGGCATCTGGGGTGTATATAGAGGTTGCTGGGGTGTATATAGAGGCTGCTGGGGTGTATATAGAGGCTGCTGGGGTGTATATAGAGGCTAATGGGCTGTATATAGAGGCTGCTGGGGTGTATATAGAGGCATATGGGGTGTATATAGAGGCTGCTGGGGTGTATATAGAGGCTACTGCTGGGGTGTACATAGAGGCTGCTGGGGTGTATATAGAGGCATCTGGGGTGTATATAGAGGCTGCTGGGGTGTATATAGAGGCTTCTGGGGTGTATATAGAGGCTGCTGGGGTGTATATAGAGGCTGCAGGGGTGTATATAGAGGCTGCTGGGGTGTATATAGAGGCTGCTGGGGTGTATATAGAGGCTGCTGGGATGTATATAGAGGCTGCTGGGGTGTACGTGTAGGCTGCTACTGGGGTATATGTGGAGGCTGCTGCTGCTGGGGTATATGTGGAGGCTGCTGCTGGGGTATATAGAGGCTGCTGCTGGTGGGGTGTGCGTGGAGGCTGCTGCTGGGGTATATAGAGGCTGCTGCTGGTGGGGTGTACGTGGAGGCTGCTGCTGGGGTATATAGAGGCTGCTGCTGGTGGGGTGTACGTGTAGGCTGCTACTGGGGTATATGTGGAGGCTGCTGATGGGGTATATGTGGAGGCTGCTGCTGGGGTATATAGAGACTGCTGCTGGTGGGGTGTACGTGGAGGCTGCTGCTGCTGGGGTATATGTGGAGGCTGCTGCTGGGGTATATAGAGGCTGCTGCTGGTGGGGTGTACGTGGAGGCTGCTGCTGGGGTATATAGAGGCTGCTGCTGGTGGGTTGTACGTGGAGGCTGCTTCTGGGGTTTACGTAGTGGCCGCCGGTCGGGGTACTTCCGCTGTGTATTACCCGTGTTCAGTAAACGTGACAGAAGTACATCAGACACTGTAACTGGCAAAACATGTTCAGTACATCATGGGCAGTTGGTGAGTCACATGACCACATGGACAGAGTTAGCCCTTCTTCGCTGATTGGCCGCGGCCGGACCAATCAGCGATGTGGGATTTCCTGGACAGACAGACGGGATAAGACAATTATATAGTAGATACCTACATATTTTTAATGTTAGGACTATCATTTTCTATCTATATTTGTCTTTACATGCTCTACATATAAGCACCAAACCCCATGTAGTCCGTATGACTCCTTCTGTTGGTCTCATATTCTCTTTGGTCCTAGATGCCTCACCTCCCCAGGAAGCGCATGTTGTACAGGGAGAGGGGTAAGTATAGTGCATTTAGTGGAGCAGAATTGTGCGGTCCAACCCGTGGAATGCAAACGAGCCCTGCGCATGCACACTCCCGTGCTGACATCTGATTGCAACGTCCCTTCTGAGTGCTTTTTATGAAGCTGACATCTAAGCTGCGCTCATCTCTCTATCCTTGAAGATTCTGCGCTCCAGGGTGGAACGTTCGCGCCATCTGTGTCCTATGACACTTATGAATATCATACGACACCAGGAAGTTATGTAGTGTCATGTAGTGTCATGTGGTGCATATCGTCATCACTAGAGGTTAAATCAGCGCCATTTTTATGGGGACTAAAATCAATATGAAATCCTTATAATGTCTCTTTGATGAGAGACATGGGTGATTGTGCCATTCAGATTTACATTTACCTCTGACTTTCTAATTGGCGTATACTATTGAGGGATTGACTACAAGGCCATACCATGTGTATATAAATGAAGGATGAAGGAGTATGCTCTAGCACCATGCAGTATCAACTTACCTTCTGATGAGCCGTGTGGTGAAATGCATAGAGGTCACATGACATCTGATTGATAAGTACCCCCTCTGGCTGTTTCTATGTTATCGTTTCTACATATGAAATAAATATATATTTTTGTTGGCAGCTGATTATTCAGGATACTCTCCAAGAGTGTGATAACAGAACTTGTTTATTCAGGAACAATCAGGAACAATATATAATAAGCTTAATAGATCAGGAATCAATCATCTGTGTGTCTCTATCTGTGCAGCATCTACAGCAGGCTGCTCCTCTCATACACAGACACAGGAAAACAAACAGAAACTACAGTCACATACTCTCCCTGTGTGAGCCTCTGGGAGGTTTTTTTTTTGTTCTAACTTTCTAAACAGCATATAAATCTAACTAAACACTCATACACAGAAATGTAGTTGTTGCACAAAACATATTTCAACAATTTTGGTTTAAGTTCATGCCATATTTAGTGCTGATAAGTTATACAGGTGGAAAAAAGTGTCATTTGTTATAGGATATTCATTCATTTTCTGGGCAGAGGAAAGCATTCATCCCGGTGGACTTAATTTGGGTAATTCGCAAGTTCCAGTTTTTGGAAAGGGGTTAGATGCCTTTGTTGGACACAAGTTCTCCTAATGGTTGTGCAATGTAGCCATTAGTTTGGAGGTAACGTTATACTTTTAATTCATGTGGGTGGTTATGACTTGTGCAAGAGGTAAAAAAAAAGGTAGGACATTTCTTGGCTTTGATGAAGCAGTATTTTTCAAGAATTAAGGATTTATTTGCCAATGCCAATATTGTTGGGACGGAAATAGTGCCCAAGATCAATTGTCGTGAGGCCAGGAACTTAGCAGGGGTAGAAAGGGTTAGAAGAGTGCTCAATGTTAGAATATCAAAACATGCTCAGGCTGTTGGTGGTATAGTAGTAAGACATTGGGAGTTAGAGGGGCATAATAAGGATGTTCTTCGGAAGGATGGGGTCCACTTGAACAAAATAGGAACAGATATTTTCCTATTGAGTTTGCAAGATGGTTTAGAAAGAGCGTTAATATTTTCAAGTAGGGTCAGCCGGAATACAATGTAGGGTTACAATGACTTCTGCTATGGTGGTTCTCGTCCATGCCTGATAATTTTTATTTGCAAGGCCTGCTGTACAGCAGCGGTTGACCTTTGGAAATTTGTTTGGTATAAAGGAATAATATAAAGCATAAAAAAGGGCATGGATGATTAACTATTTTTTGGAAATGCAGGGTGGTCTAAAAGTAGGTGGATAGTATGTGTAATAGGGTTATGAAGGGAGACATTTATCAAACATGGTGTAAAGTGAAACTGACTCAGTTGCCCTTAGCAACCAGATTCCACTTTTCATTCTTCACAGACTCTTTGGAAAATGAAAGGTGGAATCCGATTGTTTGCTAAGGGCAACTGAGTCAGTTTCACAGATCCAGTTTTCACAGATAAATCTCCCCCAAAATGGCAAATAATTTAAATACAGATCAAAGAAAATGGATTTTAAAAGAGTATTGGAAATCTCAAAATGCTGAAACAGTTAGAGCAAATTGGGTTGAAACATTTGGTACTCAAGCCCCAAAGAGACAAACCATTTACCGCATTTGTGACAAATTCAATGACACTGGCTCAATCCTTAATGCTCCAAAAACTGTTCGACACAAAACAGCCTGTACAGAAAATAATAAACAACTTATTGCTGAAACATTTGTTCAGAATCCAAAAAAGTCCACCAGAAGAGTCTCTTTAGTATTGGGAATTTCACAAGCTTCCATCATGTGAATCCTGAAATCTATTGGGTGGAAAGCTTAGACATAATAGTATTTACTGGTATAATGAGAACATGCATTTAACAATAGAGCAACAACTAAATGAGCCTGGTGTCAATGTTTGGGGTGGTTTTTCAAGTTTTGGGGTTTTTGGACCATTTTTTTTTTGATGGATCAGTCACAGGAGATAAGTATCTCGAAATTCTAATGAATCAAGTTGTTCCCCAGTTACAGCAACAGCCTAATTCAAATGACCTTTATTTCCAACAAGATGGGGCCCCTCCACATTATTCAAGAGTAGTCCGTGAGTATCTTGATGAAACATTTCCTAATAAATGGATTGGCAGAAGAGGCCCACTTGATTGGCCAGCACGTTCACCAGACTTGACCCCAATGGATTTTTTCTTTTGGGGAGTACTCAAGGACAAAGTTTATAGTCGAAAACCAAAAAGTGTCAGTGATTTGAAAAATTACATAAGAGATGCATTTCAAGAAATTAATACCCAAAGAGACTTGTGTAAAAATGTTTGTCGAAGTGTAAGAGACAGGCTTCAAAGCTGTGCAAATTGTGATAGAAAACTGAGCACCTGCATTGATAAAATTTAAGGGCTTTTGTATTATTGTTCAGAATAAAATTTAATTGTCAATGTTATGCTTGTGTTAGTAAATATAATTTTATATATAAATCAAAAAAAAATTATTATTTTCTGTCCACCTACTTTTGGACCACCCTGTATATGTATTGTGTTTTTGGTTAAAAAAGCTGTGGCCAACCCACTTAACCCAACATTTAGTTTCTTGTATTGTTTATTCAAAAGTACATCTCTGCAATGTTTTGGTTTTGGTAATGCAGTCCAATTTATTATGTGAAGGGGTTGTTATGTTTTGCACTCCTTGCAGTCTATCTGCAACATGACAGACATTGATAACTTACAGCAGGAGGAAGGAGAGAACTGCATTGGAAACAGTTGAGAGAAAGGAACAGTTTTACAGAGTGGCTGTTCTTTAATTTTCAATGTATTTGTCTGTATAAAAGTCATTCTGTAAAGTAAATGAAGAACTTTCCATGTAAGCAAGGTAATGCATCCATGTGTGATGACATCTACTACATTTAGCAGCCTGTGTATAGCTGCGCTTTCCTTCCCCCTAGCCTGCACTCAGGCTTAGTGTAATCTGAGCTGCCAGCGCTGGAGTTTCCCTCCTCACCGCAGGGGTCTGCATTGTCTGCCCATGTGCTTTTCCTCTCATAGACAATAATGGGAATTCATTCATTCGGACGCAATGCAATGTGGGAGTATAATAAAAACACGAAAGTTACTGTTTTAAAACCTGTGTCCATCGGGCGTCGTTCCCGTGGTACTGGTGAACCCGTAACTCCAACAGAACCCGAGAAATGGAATTCTCGGATGCACCATGAACTATCTCACCCAAGTTTGGACTCATTTGAACAGTCATTTCAAAGTAAGATCATTGATAGGTCTGCCATTATTCTGCTAGAGTCCCCCCTGAGTTATGGTCCTTATGACTTTCCAGAGCTTCAAACCATAACTTCTATCCTGGGAGGTGGCCAGAAAACCATCCCCTTTTGTGAGGTCACCAGCCCACATGTATAAGTCTAGCAGCTAGGCCCCCTGCTCATTCCAAGCTCTGATGACGTGACTAACAGATCTGCAAATGAACTATGACGTGTGGCTCCTCCCCCAGCCTGTCTTGTCTGTACCTATATAAGTACCATGTAAGTGATCTTCACCTTTAACCCTATTTTATTTCTAACTGCATTGTACATAACTGTATTGCCTCAGCTTGTTACCATTTTTTGTAAACTATAAGCACTGCCTGTATTTTTAGGAATAAACCTATAAATTTATTAGTTTGTTTCTCCTGCTCTATAAACGAATTTGCACGTGCCTGAAGTACTATGCTACTGTTTTAGGGTTGCTACGGACCCTCTTGATAAACTGTTCATTAAGTAAATCGTAGCTGGTGGCAGCTAAAAGAAGGGGTGTAAAGTGTTAACCTATTGGGTGGCGTTGGCAGTGACGGAGTGGGTTTTATAAGTGTATTGCCTGGCTGCGGCCCGGAGTAATTATAATTCCCTCACTGCAGCATGCCCAATAGCCAGCACACATCCAAGCGGCCCGTCTGGCGACTAATTATCCTAGGTGCAGTTCACTGACTGACCTGAGGGTAAGGGGGGCGCCAGAGAGCTGCAAGTTCCTAAGTGGAAGTGGGATAATTATAAATCCCTGCAGATTATTGGGTCGGACGGCAGCAGCCGTCGTGTGTGTGCGCGTTTTCGTCACATTTGCGGCACGGAGGGATCACACGCCGTGATACCCCGGGCTACTGTGTGACGGACCGTGTGCACCGTTCATCATACCATGCTATCATTTTAATATTTTCTACATCTGTTATATACAGTATGTTCCATGATAAATAGTGAATTGTATAAAAAAAAGCTTTTTTAACGTAGTTTTCTGCATTCTTCCCTCATAATAAATTAATATAAATCCCTTTAAATAAATAGTTCTATGTCTTCTGTAACTTTAAAGTGATTGGTAAAGGCTGAATGTACATTAATAGTCAATTAAAATTCTGTGCTGACCATATGGCTTTGTGGTTTTCGCCCACATTAGAACTGTATGTGACTGCCCTTACATATGTCTGCAAATGTACAAAATTCTGACCTAATGTTTGGTATTACGCCTCCACTCACAAAACCTCCCCTCACACATATAAACACAACCCACTCACCCTAATATGAGCCGTGATGGAAAGCAACTTCTCATTTTATATCTGTAATGAAAAAAGCTAGATGATCTTAATGAAGACTGTTCAGCAGGAGCAGACTGGCAATTTGGGAAATTGAAAAACTGGCCAGAAAATTGTGGTAGCCATAACATTTCACCTAAAAATTGGCCCATATGCTGACCTTTTTGATGGAGGGACGTAGAGGATGTGAGGAGGGAGGGAGGTCTAGAGACGTTCAACTATAATATGTGTAGCTTAACATGTACACTTGTGCTCCAAAGTTTACATACCCTGGCAGAATTTTTACATTCTTGGCCTTTTTCAGAGAATATGAATGATGATACCAAAACTTTTTCTCCACTTCTGGTTAGTGGTTGGATGAAGCCATTTATTGTCAAACTGCTGTGTTTTTTCTTTTTAAATCATAATGACAACCCAAAACATCCAAATGACTCTGATCAAAAGTTCACATACCCTGGTGATTTTGGCCTGATAACATGCACAGAAGTTGTCACAAATGGGTTTGAATGGCTACTAAAGGTAACATCCTCACCTGTGACCTGTTTTACTGTAATCAGTGTGTGTGCATAAAAGCAGAGTGAGTTTCTGGGATCTAGACAGACTCTTGCATCATTCATCCATCCACTCATGTTTCTGGATTGTGTGTCATGGGGAAAGCAAAAGAATTGTCAGCGGATCTATGGAAAAGGCAGTTGAACTGTATAAAACAGGAAAGGGATATCCAAGGAATTGATAATGCCAGTCAGTAGCATTCAAATTATGATTAACAAATGGATAATCAGGGGCTCTATGAAAACAAAACTGTGGTAAGGTAGAACAACAAAAATTACACCCACAACTGCCAGGAAAATTGTTTGGGATTAAATGAAAAACCCACAAATAACATCAGCTGAAATACTGGACTCTCTGAAAATTAGTGGTGTGGTTCTTTCAAGATGCATAATAAGGAGGCACTTTGAGAATAATGGGCTGCATAATTGAGTCACCAGAAGAAAGCCATTACTGCGCAAATGCCACAAAGTATCTCGCCTACAATGCACAAAGCAGCACAGAGACAAGCCTTAAAACTTCTGGAACAAGGTAGTTTGGAGTGATGAGACCAAAATTGAACTTGTTGGCCACAACCATAAACGTTACTGTTGTGAATGTGTTAGAAATGAATTCTGAGCAGAAGCTCCCTCTGGTGGTTACAAACAGTACTGAACCATTCAATGAGGATTGGCAATCAGGAGTTACAGACTGGTTTTATATAAGGGAGGTTCCCTCCATCATGGTTGCCGGTGATCAATTGTTCTTGTCTCAACTGTGGTTCCTGGTTCACTTGGAAGCTTGCTGAGTCTTGCCTCTTCTCCTGCTCTCAGATAAGATAGTTTCTGTTTTTTGTTTTTGTGCTTACCATTTGCATATTTCTCTGCATTTCTGTGAGGTTAGCCAGGTTTCCCCCCCCCCCGGGGGGCTTGGGCTCCTCTCAGTTCTTCTGGAGCCACTGTTATTTGTTCATTTGCCTTTTCCAGTTTTTTCAGTGGCTGCGGCTTAGTTTTGTTACACCAGAGAACTAATTTAGGTGGTAGAGGTCGTGTGATCTCAGGTGTTTTTGCAATTAGTAGAGTTGCTATTTTTTTAGGGTTTTTTGGATTGCAGTAAGTGTCCTTCGTATCCTTTTCTGTCTAGGCAGATTGGGCCCCAATGTTTGCTCATACTATTTTCTGTCTGTGTCTGTATTTCCTCTTATCTAACCTCCATTACATGTTTGGGGGCTTCCTATGTTCTTTGGGGATCTGCTCCGGGGCAGATAGCTTTCCTCTTTCTATCTTTAGGTGTAGTTAACCTCTCAGGCTGTGATGAGGCGTCTAGGACCAACGTAGGAACGCTCGACGGCTGCCTTTAGTTGTGGTGGTTAGTCAGGGTACTGCAATCCAGTAGATTCCAACCTCTCTGGTGTTTTGCCGTTTTTGCCTGCTCTCCTCAGCTACCAAATCATAACAGTATCACCGGCCAAACTGAAAATTATATGGTACTCAACAGAAGGGAAAAATAGTAAAAGTAAATTGTCAGAATTTTTTTTTTCTCTGTTTGTTGCATTTTTTCCCTCTTTTTCTCTGGGTGCTGAGGAGGATTTTTTTTTCTCTCAATGGAGCTTGCACAGTTGTCTGGCCATGTGGATCAGCTTGCCACTGAAGTTCGGAGTATTGCTACCTATCTTGCAGAGTTGCCAGTTGTGGAACCTAGGATCCCATGCCATATTTATTTTTGGGGGATCGAGCTAAATTTCTGAATTTCAAAAATAACTGTAAGTTGTTTTTTGCCATAAAACCTAAGTCCTCAGGGAACGCAGCACAGCAGGTTCAAATTGTCATCTCTCTCCTGCCCGTTGATCCTCAGGATTGGGCTTTTTCCCTGACACCTGGGGACCCTGTTTTGAGTAATGTTGATGCATTTTTTCTGGCTCTGGGGTTATTGTACGATGAACCTAATGTCACTGATCAAGCTGAAAAAACCTTGTTGGCATTAAATCAGGGGCTTGAGGACGCTGAGTTGTACTGTCAGAAATTCCGAAAGTGGGCTGTCCTGACCAAATGGAATGATGATGCTTTGGCAGCCCTTTTTCGGAAGGGTCTGTCAGAGAATGTAAAAGATGATATGGTGGGTTTCCCTGCTCCCTCTGGTCTCAATGATTCTATGTCATTAGAGATTCAAATTGACAGGCGTTTGCGTGAGCGTAGAGGTATGAGTGGAATAGTGTTGCCTTGTGAACCAGCTTCTGAACCCATGCAGTGTGATAGAGTGGCTTCTGGGGCACAGCGTCATGAGTTTCGAAAACGCAATGGGTTATGTTTCTACTGTGGTGACGCCTCTCATGCTATTTCAGTCTGCCCTAAGCGGGGAAGACGTTTTGCACGCTCAGTTGTCTTGGGTAGTGTTCAGACTAAATTTCTGTTGACTGTTACCCTGATTTGCTCCCTGTCCACATTTTCTGCTCAGGCTTTTGTTGATTTAGGAGCAGCTATTAACCTGATGGATTTTGATTTTGCTAAACGTTGTGGGTTTCCCTTGATACCCCTACGGAAGTCTATTCCCCTACTGGGGATTGATTCTACCCCTTTGGCTGAGAATAAACCCCAGTTCTCTACTCAGGTGATAATGAGGGTTGAACCTGATCATCAGGAGAGTTGCAAATTTTTGGTGCTGTATAATCTGCATGACATTATTGTACTAGGTTTCCCTTGGTTACAGTCTCATAATCCTGTTTTGGATTGGAAATCAGTGTCTGTAACCAGTTGGGGCTGCCAATGTGTTAATGCCAACACTCCTGTTTTTTCTGCCTCTCCCCAGGCTCAGGATGTTCCTGACTTTTTGACTGATTTTTCTGATGTGTTTAGCGAAAGTAAATCTGCATCCTTGCCCCCCCATAGGAGCTATGATTGCGCTTTTGAATTAGTGCCTGGTAGTAAATTCCCTAAAGGTCGCATTTTTAACTTGTCTGTACCTGAACATGACGCTATGCGGTCTTATATCAAGGAGTCATTGGAGAAGGGTCATATCAGACCATCCTCTTCACCCTTGGGTGCCGGTTTTTTCTTTGTGGCCAAAAGGATGGTTCATTAAGGCCGTGTATTGATTATCGTCTCTTGAACAGTCTCTGTGAAATATCAATATCCGTTACCCTTGATTTCTGACCTGTTTTCCAGGGTGAAAAGTGCTACTTGGTTTACCAAGCTTGACCTCAGGGGGGCGTATAACCTTATTCGCATTAAGCACGGGGATGAATGGAAGACGGCGTTTAATACCCCGGAGGGGCATTTTGAGTACCTAGTGATGCCCTTTGGGCTCACTAATGCTCCTTCCGTCTTCCAGTCCTTCATGAATGACATTTTCAGGGATTTTGTGGATAAATTTCTGATTGTTTATTTGGATGATATCTTGATTTTTTCCAATGACTGGGACTCTCATGTGAAACATGTTCGGACTGTGTTCCAGATTTTGAGAGAGAATGCTCTGTATGTGAAGGGATCAAAGTGTCTTTTTGGCGTACAGAGGATCTCATTTCTGGGATTCATTTTGTCCCCATCTGTTATTGAAATGGACCCGGTCAAGGTTCAGGCCATCTGTGATTGGGTCCAACCTACTTCATTAAAGACTCTTCAGAGATTCTTGGGTTTTGCCAATTTTTATCGTAAATTTATTGGTAATTTCTCTGTTATTGTTAAACCATTGACTGATTTGACCAAAAAGGGTTCTGATGTGGTGAATTGGCCTCCTGAGGCAGTCTCTGCGTTTCAGGAACTTAAGCAGAGATTCACTTCTGCTCCTGTTCTACCGCAGCCTGATGTTTCTCTGCCATTTCAGGTGGAGGTTGATGCCTCTGAAATTGGGGCAGGTGCCGTTTTGTCCCAAAGAGATCCAGAGACCTCTAAAAGTAACCCTTGTGCCTTTTTCTCTCGAAAATTTTCTCCAACTGAAAATTATGACGTGGGTAATCGGGAGTTATTGGCCATGAAGTGGGCTTTTGAAGAGTGAAAACATTGGCTGGAATGAGCCAAACATCAGGTGGTGGTCCTCACGGACCATAAGAATCTGGTTTATCTGGAATCAGCCAAGCGACTTAATCCTAGACAGGCCAGGTGGGCCTTGTTTTTCACACGTTTTAATTTTGTGGTTTCCTTTCTTCCTGGCACTAAAGGGTATGCCACACTAAACGAGATCGCTAACGAGATCGTTAAAATACGTCACTATTTAGCGATCTCGTTAGTGACGTCGTTGTGTGTGGCATGTAGCAACGATGTGGCCCCTGCTGTGATCTCGTTGATCGTTCATTAGAGTTCTGGACCGTAATTTGATCGTTGGCGTCCCGCTGGTGAGCCTGAATCGCTGTGTTTGGCACCTTTTGTGAACGATGTGCGACCTCGTTGACGACGCATTAGTCAGCGGCGCAGGCGGGACTCTGTTTTCTTTTGTTAACGTCCTTCAGCTCCGATTGGTGACCACAACATCACCTCAGCTATAATAACTGCGCCCCCATCCATTGTTTCCAGAGCGCTTTGTGGGTGACTCCAACGGGGCTTTGTGCGTTGTTGCGAGGATAGTATCGTGTGTCGGAGTTTTGCGATCCTGTTTGTGGCGCAGTGATGGGTTTTGCGATCCTGTCTGAGTCGCTAGAGCACTTCATCTTCCCCATTTGGATTTGGATCTTCAGGATATTTGGATTCAAGGTACATATTGTTTGTGATGTTGTTTGATACGTTTTTTGACCTTATTTTTTTTTTTTCGTCTGCTTTATTTATTTTACACCCCCCACCATTTTAGACATTTGTAAACTGTATTTAAAATGTTAACTTAAAAGTTAACAAACATTTTTTTTTTATATATATATTTTTTATTTTATTCTTTATTTTATTTTGTTTAAACACTTTATTAATAGTAATTAATTAGTAATTAACTTTTCTCTTCTTTACCGTACAGGTTGCACATAATGAACCTGTCCACCGCGGAGCGTGTGATTGTGGCAGTTGCACTATCAATGGAGGCAGATCGACAAGAAGAGGCGCTGGTGGAAGAGAGGCGCTCCAAGCGAAAGCGTCGCATATGGACCAGAGAATGGCTGGAGCAGAGGTCCAGATTCACCCACATGCATCTAGTGAGGGAGTTGCAGGAGAAGAATCCGCAAGATTTCCGGAATTATCTACGGATGTCGGAGGATTCATTCAAGCTCCTACTGGAAGCTGTGAGGCCACTCATTGAACGGCAGGATACCCGGATGCGTGCAGCTGTTTCAGCAGAGGAATGTTTGGCAGTAACGCTGCGATTTCTGGCAACCGGACGTTCAATGAAGGATTTGCAATTTTCTGCTGCAATTTCTCGATCGCTGCTTGGAGTACTAATTCCGGAGACATGCAACGCCATCGTCCGCAGTTTACGGAGCTACATGCCTTTTCCAAAATCAGTGGCGAAATGGCAAATTATTGCCTCTGATTTTGAACGGATTTGGCAGTTCCCAAACTGTGGTGGTGCCTTGGATGGCAAACATGTGCGGATCACGCAACCAGCCAAAAGCGGATCCTTTTTTCATAATTACAAGGGCTACTTCAGCACGATCCTCATGGCTCTTGTTAATGCCAATTATGAATTTATTAACGTTGATGTTGGCATTAAAGGAAGGGTTTCTGACGGTGGCGTTTTGGAGCACACAAATTTTGGTGAACGGTTGTTTAATAATAAACTTAACTTGCCAACCAACATGGACACCACCGCCAACCTAAACTTTGTGTTTGTGGGTGATGAAGCCTTCCCCTTCATGCGCATCTTGTGAAACCGTACCCACAAAAGACTTTGACAGGGGAAAGGCGGATTTTTAACTACAGACTGTCTAGGGCACGGCGCGTTGTGGAGAATGCCTTCGGCATAATGGCCAACCGCTTCAGGGTTTTTCACACACCAATCAACATGAAGCTGGAATCGATTGACTCTGTGGTGTTGGCCTGTTGCGTGCTGCACAATTTTCTACGCAAACGCGATGCTGGTACTTACAGTCCGCCAGGCTTCATGGACTCGGACAGCAATGGTGACGTGGTGCTTGGAGAATGGCGTGACAATGATCCCGCTATTGCAGGCCTTCAACCTGTCAATCAAGGCAGGAGCAAGGACGATAATGGGCCTGGTGCAGTGAGTTGGCAGCATCATATCTAGTTTGCTTTTGAGATTTTTGTCTTTTTTTAACAATCTTTTTATAATAAAAAAATTTTATTTTTAAAATGCATTTGTGTTTTTTTTCAATTATTTTATCAATATGGGAGAAGGGATAATGATGGGTGAGATGTGGGGAGGGAGTAATGGGGATGGCAATGAGACATGTTACCAGCTGCTGTAGTTTTTAAAATCTTTTCTAATGTTTTTTGTTGTCTATATTTTTTTTTTACATTGTATCTACTTGTCACACACGGGGTCATGGGAGTACCATCAGTCATAGGAGTTAATTGTTAAAAAAATAAAAAGAAAAAAATTTAAAAAATGTACAATTATTTTAAAAGCCCATGGTCACACTAGCGTTCAAACCTTATAATTAAAAATAACACATAATACACCACAGCTGCATATATAAAGTTTAAATATGTAACATGTATTTTTAGTCATATATGAAAGATTAAAAAATTGTTATAAATA
>JARQOD010000002.1:437853993-437908229 GCA_033576555.1 Oophaga sylvatica
TATAAAAAAAATTTCCGAGGTAAAGGTCAACATTCACCAGGGAATCCCAGCTATTCACAGATATGCGACGCCATTGTGATCGCAAGGTGACGATTTTCGCATGGTGCCCCAGCTATTCACAGATTTGCGATGCCACTTGATCGCAAGGTGATGATTCTCACGAGCTCCAGCTATACACAGAAATGCGATGCCATTGTGATCACAATGTGATGATTCTCGCATGGTGCCCCAGCTATTCACAGATATGCAATGCCACTATGATAGCAAGGTGACGATTCTCACATGGAGCTCCAGCTATACACAGATATGAGATGCCATTGCAATCGCCTAGCTTGGAACCATCATCTTGCGATCGCAACTGCATCTCATATCTGTGTTTGGCTGGGCGCATGGCTGATGCGGTCACTTTGCGATCGCAATATCGTTCTGCATCGCGAGTGCGGCCGCACGTAACGTGCGCACGCTGTGACGTCATGGCGCTGGCGTCGCCCAATGCATTGTTGAAAATGGCGGCGAGACAGCGCGGGGCAAAGTGGACGGAGGCTGAGGTCCAATATTTAATTCATAAAACGGACAAGTGGGGCTATGACTGCAGGCTACCTGTGGCGCATCCTATGCGCCACAAAAAGGTAGTCCTGCAGAAGATCCGGTGGGGCCTGGCGCGGCGCTTTGGAGTGGAGTGGACCAGCACCCAGATCCGCAAAAAGCTGGCGGACCTCCGATACCGCTCCAGCGAGAGGGTCGCCAGCATCCGTGCCCAGCTACGCAGGCCTCTGAGTGAGTATTGATGAGGGTATATGGAGAGGTTATGTTTTGTGGGTTATCTACCTATATCAATGCACCCGCAGTGATGGGAGTACCGGCAGTGATAGGGCAGGCAGTGATGGCAGTACCAGTCGTGTGGGGTTTTACAGGCATAGATGGAAGTACTGGCAGTAACGGGAGGACCAGTAGTGATGGGAGTACCAGCAGTGATGGGGCAGGCAGTGATGGGTGTTGTGAATGGGTTTGAGATGAGTTCTGAGCAGAGGCTCCCTCTGGTGGTTACAAGCGGCACTAGTGAGGATTGTGAGGACTGGGAATCAGGTGTTACTGATTGGTCTTATTTAAGGGAATCATTTTCCCATCAGGGTTGCCGGTGATCAATTGTTCTGGTCTGAATCCTTCTTTCCAGTTTCCCTTGTAGCCTGCTGTGTCGTGTCTGCATCTCCTGCTATCAGATAAGACAATTTCTTATTTTGTGTTTTTGCTATATTTTTGCATTTGGTCCTGCACTTCTGTGGGGGCCTTCTGGGTCCCCTCCGGGGGCTTTTGCCCTCTCAGTTTAGTTCAGCCACTGTGTTTTGTACTTTTGCTTTTTCCAGTTTTTTCAGTGGCTGCTGTTTTTGTTACACCAGAGAACTAATTTAGGTGGTAGAGGTCGTGTGATCTCAGGTGATTTTGAAATTAGTAGTGTTGGTGTTTTTCAGGGTTTTCTGGGATTGCAGTAAGTACCCTTCCTGTCCTTTTCTATTTAGTTAGTTTGGGCCCCAGCGTTTGCTCATACTATTTTCTTTCTGTGTCAGTATTTCCTCTTGTCTAACCGCCATTACATGTTTGGGGGCTTTCTATTATCTTTGGGGGTTCTGCTACGGGGCAGATAGCTTTCCTGTTTCTATCTTTAGGTGTAGTTAGTTTCTCAGGCTGTGACGAGGCGTCTAGGACCAACGTAGGAACGCTCCACGGCTGCCTCTAGTTGTGGTGGTTAGTCAGGGTACTGCAATCTCATAGATTCCAACTGCTCTGGTGTATTTCCTTTTTTACCTGCACTCCTCAGCTACCGTAACATAACAGTATCACCGGCCATAAAAATTGTATGGTACTCACAGAAGAGAAAAATATTGTGAAAGAAAAAAGGTTGTCAGAGTTGTCAGAGATATTTTTCTGTTTGTTGCATTTTTTTTTTTTTTCCCTCTGTATCTCTGGGTGCTGGGGAGGATCTTTTCTCCCAATGGAGTTTGCACAGTTGTCTGGCAGTGTGGATCAGCTTGCCACTGAGGTTCAGAGTATTGCTGCATATCTTGCTAGGTTGCCTGTTGTGGAACCTAGGATCCCCATGCCAGATTTGTTTTTAGGGGATCGAGCTAAGTTTCAGAATTTCAAAAATAATTGTAAATTGTTTCTTGCCTTAAAATCTAAGTCCTCAGGAAACGCAGCGCAGCAGGTTCAAATTATCATCTCTCTCCTGCGCGGCGATCCTCAGGATTGGGCTTTTTCCCTGATACCTGGGGATCCTGTTTTGAGTGATGTTGATGCATTTTTTCAGGCTTTGGGGTTATTGTACGATGAGCCTAATGTCACTGATCAAGCTGAGAAAGCCTTGTTGGCATTAAATCAGGGGCTTGATGACGCTGAGTTATACTGTCAGAGATTCCGTAGGTGGGCAGTCCTGACCAAATGGAATGACGACGCTTTGGTGGCCCTTTTCCGGAAGGGTCTGTCTGATAATGTAAAGGATGTTATGGTGGGATTCCCTGTCCCCTCTGGTCTCAATGATTCTATGTCATTGGCGATTCAAATTGACAGACGTTTGCGTGAGCGGAGAAGTATGCGTGGAGTGGTGTTGCCTTGTGAACCTGCTGCTGAGCCCATGCAGTGTGATGGAGTGGTGTCTGGGGCACAGCGTCATGAGTTTCGAAAGCGCAATGGGTTATGTTTCTACTGTGGTGATGCCTCTCATGCTATTTCAGTCTGCCCTAAGCGGCGAAGACATTTTGCACGCTCAGTTGTCTTGGGTAGTGTTCAGACTAAGTTTTTATTAACTGTCACTCTGATATGCTCTCTGTCCTCATTTTCTGCTCAGGCTTTCGTTGATTCTGGAGCAGCTATTAACCTGATGGATTATGATTTTGCTAAACGTTGTGGGTTTTCCTTGATACCCTACAGAAGTCTATTCCTTTACTGGGGATCGATTCTACCCCTTTGGCTGAGAATAAACCCCAGTTTTCTACTCAGGTGATAATGAGGGTTGAACCTGATCACCAGGAGTGCTGCAAATTTTTGGTTCTATATAATCTGCATGACATTATAGTGCTGGGTTTCCCTTGGTTACAGTCTCATAATCCTGTTTTGGATTGGAAATCTGTGTCTGTAACCAGTTGGGGCTGCCAATGTGTTAGTGCCAACACTCCTGTTTTTTCTGCCTCCCCCAGGCTGAGGATGTTCCTGACTTTTTGTTTGATTTTTCTGATGTGTTTAGCGAAAGTAAATCTGCATTCTTACCTCCCATAGGAGCTATGACTGCGCTATTGAATTAGTGCCAGGTAGTAAATTCCCTAAGGGTCGCCTTTTTAACTTGTCTGTACCTGAACATGACGCTATGCGGTCTTATATCAAGGAATCATTGGAGAAGGGTCATATCAGACCATCCTCTTCACCCTTAGGTGCCGGTTTTTTCTTTGTGGCCAAAAAAGATGGTTCATTAAGGCCGTGTATTGATTATCGTCTCTTGAACAATATTACTGTGAAATATCAATACCCGTTACCCTTGATTTCTGACCTGTTTTCCAGGGTGAAAAACGCTACTTGGTTTACCAAGCTTGACCTCAGGGGGGCGTATAACCTTATTCGCATTAAGCACGGGGATGAATGGAAGACGGCATTTAACACCCCTGAAGGGCATTTTGAGTACCTTGTGATGCCCTTTGGGCTCACTAATGCTCCTTCCGTCTTCCAGTCCTTCATGAATGACATTTTCAGGGATTTTGTGGACAAGTTTCTGATTGTTTATTTGGATGATATCTTGATTTTTTTCTAATGACTGGGACTCTCATGTGAAACATGTTCGAACTGTATTCCAGATTTTGAGAGAGAATGCTCTGTATGTGAAGGGATCAAAGTGTCTTTTTGGCGTACAGAAGATCTCATTTCTGGGATTCATTTTGTCCCCATCTGTTATTGAAATGGACCCGGTCAAGGTTCAGGCCATCTGTGATTGGGTCCAACCTACTTCATTAAAGGCTCTTCAGAGATTTTTGGGTTTTGCCAATTTTTATCGTAAATTTATTGGTAATTTCTCTGTTATTGTTAAACCATTAACTGATTTGACCAGAAAGGGTTCTGATGTGGTGAATTGGCCTCCTGAGGCAGTCTCTGCGTTTCAGGAACTTAAGCAGAGATTCACTTCTGCTCCTGTTCTACGGCAGCCTGATGTTTCTCTGCCATTTCAGGTGGAGGTTGATGCCTCTGAAATTGGGGCAGGTGCCGTTTTGTCCCAAAAAGATCCAGAGACCTCTAAAAGTAACCCTTGTGCCTTTTTCTCTCGAAAATTTTCTCCTACTGAACGTAATTATGACGTGGGTAATCGGGAGTTATTGGCCATGAAGTGGGCTTTTGAAGAGTGGAGACATTGGCTGGAGGGAGCCAAACATCAGGTGGTGGTCCTTACGGACCATAAGAATCTGGTCTATCTGGAATCTGCCAAGCGACTCAATCCTAGACAGGCCAGGTGGGCCTTGTTTTTCACACGTTTTAATTTTGTGGTTTCCTTTCTTCCTGGCACTAAGAATGTTAAGGCGGATGCCCTCTCGAGGAGTTTCCTTGCGGACTCTCCTGAGCTATCTGATCCCTCTGTTATTTTGAAGGAGGGTGTAGTTCTTTCCGCCATCTCGCCCAATTTGAGACTTGCTCTGGAGGGGTGTCAGGAGGATAGGCCCGAGCGCTGCCCTGTTGGAAAATTGCTTTGTCCCGGACCAATGGAAAAAGAGTGTGATGTCTGAGATTCATTGTTCCGCATTGGCTGGGCATCCCGGAATTTTTGGTACCAGAGACTTGGTTAGTCGGTCCTTTTGGTGGCCTACCTTGTCTCGCGATGTCAGGGAATTTGTGCAGTCCTGCGGGACTTGCTCTCGCTCCAAGCCTTGCTCTCGCTCTAGTGGTTTGTTGATGCCATTGCCTGTGCCCAAGAGACCATGGACCCTATCTCTATGGATTTCATTTCCGATCTTCCTGTTTCTCAGAGAATGACCACCATCTGGGTAATTTGTGATAGGTTTTCCAAAATGATACATCTTGTGCCATTACCTAAGTTGCCTTCCTCCTCTGAATTGGTGCCGTTGTTCCTTCAGCACGTGGTTCGTTTACACGGCATTCCTGAGAACATTGTGTCTGACAGAGGAGTCCAGTTTGTTTCCAGATTTTGGAGGACTTTTTGTTCTAAACTGGGTGTTCAATTGTCTTTCTCCTCGGCATTTCATCCTCAGACCAATGGTCAAACTGAGAGAACAAACCAGACATTGGAGACTTATCTAAGATGCTTTGTGTCTGCTGATCAGGATGACTGGGTCTCTTTTTTGCCTTTGGCTGAGTTTGCTCTTAATAATAGGGCTAGCTCTGCCACTTTGATGTCTCCGTTTTTCTGTAATTCTGGGTTTCACCCTCGATTTTCTTCAGGACAGACGGAGGCTTCTGTCTGTCCAGGTGTTGACTCTGTTGTTGAGCGTATGCAGCAGATTTGGGACCAGGTAGTGGAGAGGTTGTCCCTCTCTCAGGAGAAGGCCCAGCGGTTTGCTAACCGGCATAGGACTGATGGTCCTCGGTTTAAAGTGGGGGACTTGGTCTGGTTGTCCTCAAAGAATATTCCTATGAGAGTAGCATCTCCTAAATTTAAGCCTAGGTTCATTGGACCTTATCAGATCATGGAGATTATTAATCCTGTTTCTTTTCGTTTGCTTCTTCCAGGGACATTTAAGATCCATAACGTGTTCCACAAGTCCTTGTTGAAGAGGTTTGTTGAGCCAGTGGTTCCTGCTGCTGTGCCTCCTGACCCTGTTTTGGTTGAGGGCAATCTGGAGTATGTGGTTGAGAAAATATTGGATTCTCGTTTTTCTAGACGAAGACTCCAGTATTTGGTTAAATGGAGAGGTTATGGTCAGGAAGATAATTCTTGGGTGTTTGCTTCGGACATCCATGCTAGGAGACTTATCCGTGCGTATCATAGAACTCATCCTGACCGACCTGGTTGCTCAAATGAGGGTTCGGTGACCCTCCTCTAGGGGGGGGTACTGTTGTGAATGGGTTTGAGATGAGTTCTGAGCAGAGGCTCCCTCTGGTGGTTACAAGCGGTACTAGTGAGGATTGTGAGGACTGGGAATCAGGTGTTACTGATTGGTCTTATTTAAGGGAATCATTTTCCCATCAGGGTTGCCGGTGATCAATTGTTCTGGTCTGAATCCTTCTTTCCAGTTTCCCTTGTAGCCTGCTGTGTCGTGTCTGCATCTCCTGCTATCAGATAAGACAATTTCTTATTTTGTGTTTTTGCTATATTTTTGCATTTGGTCCTGCACTTCTGTGGGGGCCTTCTGGGTCCCCTCCGGGGGCTTTTGCCCTCTCAGTTTAGTTCAGCCACTGTGTTTTGTACTTTTGCTTTTTCCAGTTTTTTCAGTGGCTGCTGTTTTTGTTACACCAGAGAACTAATTTAGGTGGTAGAGGTCGTGTGATCTCAGGTGATTTTGAAATTAGTAGTGTTGGTGTTTTTCAGGGTTTTCTGGGATTGCAGTAAGTACCCTTCCTGTCCTTTTCTATTTAGTTAGTTTGGGCCCCAGCGTTTGCTCATACTATTTTCTTTCTGTGTCAGTATTTCCTCTTGTCTAACCGCCATTACATGTTTGGGGGCTTTCTATTATCTTTGGGGGTTCTGCTACGGGGCAGATAGCTTTCCTGTTTCTATCTTTAGGTGTAGTTAGTTTCTCAGGCTGTGACGAGGCGTCTAGGACCAACGTAGGAACGCTCCACGGCTGCCTCTAGTTGTGGTGGTTAGTCAGGGTACTGCAATCTCATAGATTCCAACTGCTCTGGTGTATTTCCTTTTTTACCTGCACTCCTCAGCTACCGTAACATAACAGATGGGAGTACCAGTCGTGAGGGGGTTTACAGGCATAGATGGAAGTACTGGCAGTAACGGGAGGACCAGTAGTGATGGGAGTACCAGCAGTGATGGGGCAGGCAGTGATGGGAGTACCAGTCGTGAGGGGGTTTACAGGCATAGATGGAAGTACTGGCAGTAACGGGGTTAGTAGAAGGAGTATTTGACTGAATTGTATATTTTATTTACAGCACCACCTTCACCAGCTGCTGCGGCTCCATCGTCCCCAGCTACCCCTCCACCTCCATCACCTACCCCTCACCTCCATCATCTCCGTTCCTGTCTACCCCTTCCCGGCAGCAACCCCCCCTCCACAGTTGGGGTCATCCAGCACCTCACCTTCCTATGGCTTCTCTCCAGTGTCACCCCGTGACACGGATGCAGGCTCCCCATCAGGTAATTTACGCACATTATATAAGCTTCAGACAAGTTTGAGAACTTTGTTAGGTCTTATGTGTAATGGCTGTTGTGATATAATTTTTTTTTTCTGTGTTTCCCTAGCCGGCGGAGCAACAGGTTCTGGGTGGGCAGTTAGCGAGTCGTCTGACGAAAACCGTAAGTGTTAATTAACATAACATGTACATGTTGATGTTGCAACAGAATTCACTATTAACTGTTACCTTTACCTCCACAGAAATCCCAACTGCCCAGGACCTGTTGCTGTCACACCGCCGGCTGATGGCGGCCATGGACAGTGCTGTGGCAGCGATGCAAACTGCCATGGGAGCTCTGCATCACCACGGGGTGATGCTGGAGAGGGCAGTGACTGGACTCAGGGGCCCTCATTAATTTTTTTTTTTTTAATTATTTTGTATTTTGTTAATATTTTGTTTATAATTTTTTATTTTATTATTATGTTATTGTATTTTGTTTTTATTACATTTTATTTATTTACTTAAAAAAAATATATATAAATATATATGAAGAAAATATATATTATATATTTACGTTTATCTACGCAGGTGTGGTGTATTATTTTTTAGTATAAGGTTTTAGCGCTAGTGTGACCAGGGGCCTTTAAAAGAAATGTTAATTTTTGAAATTTTTTTCATTTCATTTTTTCCCTATGATGGAATACCTATGACAGCTGGTTATTCCCATGACCCGTGTGTGACAAGTAGATGTAATAAAAATACACATTTTTAATAGTTGTCAACAAAATTGTTGACATCACATAAGAATAAAAGACCACAATTCATTAGATAAATAAGATTTTTATTAAAAAAGGTAACAATGTAAAAAAAATATAGACAACAAAAAAACTTTTGTAAAAAATTTAAAAATCTACAACTGCTGGTAAGATGGATCGTTGCCATTACCACGTTGCCTCTGCGGTGTATAAAAATAAGGTGGAGCAACAACGTTTTGGTTTGGTGGATTTATCCCAATTGGGTTCGGCACAGGATTGTTGAGCCATGAGTAGTGTTGAGCGATACTGCTCAATATCTAAAAATATCGTATCGGAATGGTATCGCCGATATCACTAAATATCGTCGATATCCGATTCCGATTCCGGAAGTCCCATGTAAGTCTATGGGAACAAAATATCGCAACAAAAAAAAACCTTTCTTTCGTTGTAAACACAAAATATACACACATAGAATACATATATATATATATATATATATACATGTCATTGTGACATATATATATACATATATTTATAGTTTATACACTTCTACATAGTAAAATAGACTCTGATTCAATTGCCGGGTAAAGCCGTGACATACCCCATAGAAGTCGACAGGCTCGGTGCCGAGTACCCCAAAACCTCTGGCTCTGTGCGACTCAACTTGGGCGTCACGAACAGGATTCTGTAGCTCGCTATAAGCGAGTCCTGTGTGCCTGAATTGAACTGGTTTTGTGCTTGAGAATTGCTAAAATCATCAGAGAATGTATTTGCCATTTTTCCACCATATCTGCGTCACGACGAGGCACTGGTGAAGAAGAAGGACATGCTTTTCGTGGGTGTACACTCACTCAGTGGCGCGAAAACGATGGCCGACCACTCTAAATGGTACTGCAATGTAAGATCGTGCCCCACAGCTCTTCAGTTCCGCCTCCTCATCCTCCTCAGTGTGCGGAAACTAACATGAAGGTCCCGCCTCCCTACAAAAGAGGGGCCCTCTCCAGATGCTAATGACACATGTGACTTGGCAGAGATGGCTAATGGACACGAGCAGAAGTGTGAAGGGATGGAGCAGTCAGAGCTCTCCCCCCACGGAAGCGACCCGATCGCCACGGAACCACCATTGGGCACCCGGCCTGGAAACCCTCCTACGCTGCAAGAAGCGGAGGATACCCTAAGAGGCCTGGCCCGGCACCGGGAGGAGGTCGCCAGGATGGAAGCCAGCTGGCGTGCCCTAAAACTAAACTTGGAGCGGCGCCAATCCCTCTTACCTGAAGTGTCTGTACCGGAAGGTGAGGCACCCGTTCTAGTAGAGGAGTCCGTGCGGGCATCCCAGCCCTTGCAATGTGATCCGGTTGACGTTGTCGCAGTGGAGGCACCCGTTCGTGCAAAAAAATCTGCACCGGCAGCACCCCAGATCCCGCTGTCTGCCCCCGTCGCTGAGACAGAAGAAGCGACACCCGTCCTCATGGAGGAGGCCGCGCAGGCACAGAGGTCTACAAGTCTGTACCGGAGCCCCGACTGTCATCTGTTCCAGAGCCGGCTGCTTCCTCCGCAGGTGAGCGCCGCCAGGACTGGGGGGCGCCAGGAGAGCTGCCGCAAACCGGACATCCTAAGCTGCAGTTTGATTTTGGAGACATGGAGATGCTGGTGGAGGAGAATTACAACCGGCGTCAGGAGGAAGAGTGGAGACGTTGGGAGCGGGAAGCAGAGCGACAAAGGGAGCAGCGAGAATCCCAAAAGCTTCGGCAACGCAACCTGGAGAAGGACCGGGCAGATAAGGACCGGATGAGAAAGGATAAAGGAACCCTGAGGGAGCCGCGGCGTAAGGGTGCAGTACGGAGGTTTAAATTGAAAGGTGGTTGGGGCTTCATCCAGGAGCCTGGACTTTATTTAGAAGTTTTTGTGACCCGGCGGGACGTGGAGACTCACCTCCCAGAAGGACACCCGGGGAGGGACCTGTTGCCAGGAGACTTGGTGACTTACACCCGACACTGGGGTTACAATGGATGGTACGCCCTAAATGTTACCAGGTGCGACCCCTACTCCCCAGAGTGTCAGGAACCTGTGAGACCCTCGGAGCCTTCAGCCTCCCACATCCAGGCCTCTGCACAAGTGCCCACCCCACGCCATAAATCTCCCCAGCCTCCATCAGTGGTCTCCTCAGCAGCCCCAGCTATGGACATGATAACTATAGCTGGCCCATACCCGGCGCCTGTTAGGCCCCCTGGGGTTCGTTCAGTCCGTGACATAGGGCTCCAGACCCGGAGGGAGATGAAAGAGGTGGCCACACAGACACAGATAGCGGGTCACGACTTGACTGTACAGGCCACACGACGTCATCAGGTCCTGGTGGTCCTTGGTGTCTCGGATGTTTGGCAAGCATCAGAAGAGTACCAGGTGGTACCTGGAACACCCCTGCCAAAGAATTATAAATAACCCGGACAGGGTCCCTGTATGTAAATAGTTAAATTGTTGATGTACCCGGACGGGTGAATGTTCATAAAAAAGTTTTTTAATTTAATAAAAAAAAAAAAACACAGTTTTCATTACTTTTATTACAGTCTCATCCTGCGACGCCATCGATCTCCTGTAAAAAAATGAAAAAAAAAAGTATACCACCTGTCCGACGCAGTCCATAGTAACGAGTGTCCCACGACGATCCAGCTCTGCTACATCAGAATGACAGGCAGAGCCTGTCATCCCGGCGCAGCACAGCTGATTACCTGCTTCCCCGGCGGTGACGTCATCGGACTGGTTTACGGCCGGGATTACCCTGCAGTCACTGCAGTTATCGCGAAAAACTGCATGTGACCGCCAGGGAGAAGATAATGGCGGCCATCAAGCAGTCCAGGACGTGACCGCCGGAGATCTTCTGCCAGGTAAGTGCCGCTGACTCCTGACAGACCCGACCGACGGACACTCACAGTGACAGTGACAAATCCGATTCCGGTATCCGATATGACGAAAATATCGGTACTCGGAATCGAAAGCCCGATACAGCTAATATCGGCCGATACCCGATATTTGCAGTATCGTATCGCTCAACACTAGCCATGAGTAGTCCGGGTACTGCGGTCTTGGCATGACGACATAACTGTTATCCAGGTTTCCAAAAGACGCTTGAGTCAGTACCTCAAACATGAGTCTCTCTGCATGAATCCGCTGTACAGGATCCAGTGTAGGGAGCTTCTCATTAGCGAAGTATGTAAAGCCAGTAATTTTTGTTTGGTCTTTTTCTGCCGTAAGCACTTTTTTCGCAATTTCTACCAATTCAGGAGTAGCCGAGGTGGGAGCCTTCCTTTTTCTGCCAGAAAGTGTAAGCCGGCTCCGCACAGATGAGGATGGCGGCTCGACTACTTCTTCGTCTTGGATCAACGCAATGCTGTCTTCTTCAGTTGGAGGTGTGGAGGCAGCTGTGTCCTGCATGAACAAAAAACAAATGGTAAATCACAAAGAAAAATAAATTTATCTTCACACTATACCCAAATACAGCAAAAATGTGAAAACGACATTTATCTTCACACTATAACACCCATATACAGTAAAAATGTGAAAACAACATTTATCTTCACACTATAACACCCATATACAGCAAAATGTGAAAACGACACTTGTAAATGGATAGGCCTCAACCGTTGAGCTACATAAATTATCAGTACATGAAGGGATAAATTCAGCCATTTTATCTACATTTCACAATTACATTTTTTAATTTCAAGTCCACTTTGGCATGTACATTAAAATGTGTTTTAATACAAAGGTACTTACATGTATGACAGGGGAGTCCGGCTGGATCACCGGGTCTAGATCCAACATGGATGTCTCTTGTCTGGGTACTTCTTGGTCCCTTGTGAAAGAGAACAGCTCAAAGTACCACAGTTTGGGGACATAAACATCTTCGGCCCCGGCTCCAGATTTGGTTGAATTTAGTACTTTATTTAGCTCTTTTTTGTACACTGTGCGGAGGGCCTGAATGCGTTTTTTCACCGATGACTCATCCGCTGGGGTAACGGTTCTTGCAGAGCTCCACCAGTTTTTGGTATGCGTCCTTCTTTTTAAGCCTGTTGCAGTAATCAGCCGACTTTATTTTCCACAGGCCCGGCATTGAGCGGTACATCTCGATAAACTCCCGCAGAAATTCATGCTTATCGGCCATCTTTAATAAAAAAAGGATTATGTGAGAACGGCAGAATGGTTAAATAACATGCTTACATAGCCTACAACATAGAACACAGCAGGGAACATAAAATGGTGGTGGTGGGCGCAGCTGGAGTAAACAATGGCAGAGCTAAATAAAAGTCATAGATGGACCACTATGGTAAAAACAGCAGGGATCACAAAATGGTGGTTGTGGGCGCAGCTGGAGTAAACAATGGCAGAGCTGGGATCATAAAATGGTGGTGGTGGGCGTGCCAGAACAAAACAATGGCAAAAAAAAAAAATTGATGGACGACAATGGTTAACAACAGCTGTGATCTAAAAATGGATCTGTAAAATTAAAGAAAAAGTAAAAATTAAATGTGACAAAAAAATACCTACCTTACAAAACTTGTTTGTGATCCTGAAAAAAAAAAAAAAATAGGGAAACTAAATAGCGTCACAAACTGGATCGCAGAGGATATAACGGCACAGACTGGATCGCAGCAAATGAAATAGAGACACAGACTGGATCGCAGAAAAATCAACGTCGTAGACTGGAACGCAGCAACCGCAATAGTGGCACAAACTGGATTGCAGTAGCTACAAAGGCTAGCAGGACACACTGGAACGATGCTGGAGATTTGAAAGAACCGCTTCTGCTCGAGAGCAATGGAAAGGAGTGCTGGTACGTCATCTTTTTTGACGCGGTCATCCAATCACAAAGCGGGAGAGCTGTGACAAATATTTATGAGATAAATAGTGACCACCAATCTGTGATGAGGGGCGTGCAAAAGGTTGCGCTCAGTCACGCCTATCGAGGTCGTGATCTTTCACAGTACATGCAGTGTGGTACGTCCCAACGACCGCCAAAGTCGTTAAAGAGATCGCTAACCGCTGATGCGTCGTTAATGAGATCGTCCAGTTTGGCAGCTACTAGCGACCTTAAAACGATCACACCAACGATCTCATTAGTTTGCGTCGTTATCGTGATCGTTAGCGGGATCTTTAGTGTGGCAGTACCTTAAGAATGTTAAGGCGGATGCCCTCTCGAGGAGTTTCCTTGCGGACTCTCCTGAGTTATCTGATCCTGCTGTTATTTTGAAAGAGGGTGTTGTTCTTTTCGCCCAATTTGAGACTGGCTCTGGAAGGGTGTCAGGAGGATAAACCCGAGCGCTGCCCTATTGGGAAATTGTTTGTCCCAGACCGGTGGAAAAAGCGTGTGATGTCTGAGATTCATTGTTCCGCGTTGGCCGGTCATCCCGGAATTTTTGGTACCAGAGACTTGGTTAGTCGGTCCTTTTGGTGGCCTACTTTGTCTCGTGACGTCAGGGAATTTGTGCAGTCCTGCGGGACTTGCTCTCGCTCCAAGCCTTGCTCTCGCTCTAGTGGTTTGTTGATGCCATTGCCTGTGCCCAAGAGACCATGGACCCATATCTCTATATATTTATTTCCGACCTCCCTGTTTCTCAGAGAATGTCCGTTATCTGGGTGATTTGTGATAGGTTTACCAAAATGATACATCTTGTGCCATTACCTAAGTTGCCTTCCTCCTCCGAATTGGTGCCTTTGTTCCTTCAGCACGTGGTTCGGTTACACGGCATTCCTGAGAACATTGTGTCTGACAGAGGAGTCCAGTTTGTTTCCAGATTTTGGAGGACTTTTTGTTCTAAACTTGGTGTTCAATTGTCTTTCTCCTCGGCTTTTCATCCTCAGACCAATGGACAAACTGAGAGAACAAACCAGACATTGGAGACTTATCTGAGATGCTTTGTGTCTGCTGATCAAGATGACTGGGTCTCTTTTTTGCCTTTGGCTGAGTTTGCTCTTAATAATAGGGCTAGCTCTGCCACTTTGATGTCTCCATTTTTCTGCAATTTTGGGTTTCACCCTCGATTTTCTTCGGGACAGACGGAGGCTTCTGTCTGTCCGGGTGTTGACTCTGTTGTGGAGCGTATGCAGCAGATTTGGGACCAGGTAGTGGAGAGGTTGTCCCTCTAGGAGAGGGCCCAGCGGTTTGTGCGAACCGGCATAGGATGATGGTTCGGTTTGAAGTGGGTGCACTTGGTATGTTCCTAGACAATGCAATATTCAAGTGCTATAGAAAATAACATATTAAATGTGAAATTATATCCTATTTATTCAATTAATCTCCAATTTGATCTATACCTGACCAAAAGGAGGTCCTATTGAAGGTTTACAAGATCCCAGGGTGTGACGGGAAAGCCATTTGGGAAGAAGTAAGAAAAGGAGTCAGTTCAAAAATAGGAAAATATATTTTTTAATGAGATTAAGGCTCAAGACAACTATGATAGACCAATTTTAAAAACATGTATTTAAAGAGCCGTCCAATCGATACAATAAAGTGTTAATTATACTAAATTATCCTACGTTGATTAAGGGGGGTACCATATGTAAAATTTAAGCTAGATTAATGAACCCAGGAGGGATGGTATGAAAAATGTCAGAAAATAATATGGTTGTGCACTCAAGTTACAGAAACATCATATGTCTAGTGCGGCAGAACAGATAAATGATAAAATGATACTGTTCAATTAATAAATACTTCTACATAGCGTCAAACTATCCCGTGCAAGGTTTTTATACGATTGCAAAATGCTCAAAAACTAAAGATAACAAGATTTATCATACCAGGAACTGGTACTAGTATCCACACTGAATTGAATTGTTCTTTGCCTTTAAATTTCAGTGCTGCACTAGTGTTGTAAACATGAGAAAAAAATATTAAGTGTATATTGATGAAATAGTGTTCAAAGAGACATATGCGGTCTGTGTGCAAACGCATAAGAAAGTGTGCTAATGCACAACATAGGAAATTTGCACTATACCTGGGTGCCGAAATCTTGCTACGTGTTTTGGGGCCGTTCTTGGACATCCACTGATGTCGGCTAGTGTTTCTCTGTGTGACTTTTCTCATTATTCATTAGTTTGTTTGCTTTATGTATTTACGACGATTAGTGAAGCCTTTGTGGATCACGTATTACAGTTAGATTATGGATCTAGTTCACAGTTTATTTTATATATTTTTATTTTTTAGTTTTTAGCTACCAATTTAGCACGTATACACGTTGCATGGTGTAGTTGTACGCTATTAGAAATATTTTATTAATTTATTATTTATTTAGATTTTTTTGGTTCTGTGTGCTACAAACACTTGGTGTTAGTTTAGTGCAAGATGAACAACATTATTTACATGTACTTTTTTCATCTATTCTCTGGTTATTATATCGAGCTTTAATTGTTACATATGGTAAATGCCATTTAAGTCAATCGTTACTGTTGATAATTGTAAATAATTAAATTTATGGTATCAGTTGTGACGTCTGGCTATTATTAGCATTTTTGAATTGGTTCTAGCCGATCGTTGTTGTGAGCCCATATTTAGTATGGATTTAATAAAGATATATGTATTTTATCGTCCTGGCCTCCTTTTCTTTTCTTCTTCCAACAAGGCTTTCCCTTCCACACCCTGGGTGGTTCCTGGTTGTCCTCAAGAAATATCCCTATGAGAGTTGCATCTCCTAAGTTTAAGCATAGGTTCATTGGACCTTATAAGATCATGGAGATTCTTAATCCTGTTTCCTTTCATTTACTTCTTCCAGGGACATTTAAGATCCATAACGTGTTCCACAAGTCCTTATTGAAGAGGTTTGTCGAGCCAGTGGTTCCTATGGCTGCGCCTCCTGACCCTGTTTTGGTTGAGGGCAATCTGGAGTATGTGGTTGAGAAAATATTGGATTCTCGTTTTTCTAGACGGAAACTCCAGTATTTGGTTAAGTGGAGAGGTTATGGTCAGGAGGACAATTCTTGGGTGTTTGCTTCGGACATTCATGCTAGGAGCCTGATCCGTGCGTATCACAGAGCTCATCCTGAACGACCTAGTTGCACAAATGAGGGTTCGTTGACCCCTCCTCAAGGGGGGGGTACTGTTGTGAATGTGTTAGAAATTAATTCTGAGCAGAAGCTCCCTCTGGTGGTTACAAACAGTACTGAACCATTCAATGAGGATTGGCAATCAGGAGTTACAGACTGGTTTTATATAAGGGAGGTTCCCTCCCATCATGGTTGCCGGTGATCAATTGTTCTTGTCTCAACTGTGGTTCCTGGTTCACTTGGAAGCTTGCTGAGTCTTGCCTCTTCTCCTGCTCTCAGATAAGATATTTTCTGTTTTTGTTTTTGTGCTTACCATTTGCATATTTCTCTGCATTTCTGTGAGTTTAGCCAGGTTTCCCACCCCCCGGGGGGCTTGGGCTCCTCTCAGTTCTTCTGGAGCCACTGTTATTTGTTCATTTGCCTTTTCCAGTTTTTTCAGTGGCTGCGGCTTAGTTTTGTTACACCAGAGAACTAATTTAGGTGGTAGAGGTCGTGTGATCTCAGGTGTTTTTGCAATTAGTAGAGTTGGTATTTTTTTAGGGTTTTTTGGATTGCAGTAAGTGTCCTTCGTATCCTTTTCTGTCTAGGCAGATTGGGCCCCAACATTTGCTCATACTATTTTCTGTCTGTGTCTGTATTTCCTCTTGTCTAACCGCCATTACATGTTTGGGGCCTTCCTATGTTCTTTGGGGATCTGCTCCGGGGCAGATAGCTTTCCTCTTTCTATCTTTAGGTGTAGTTAACCTCTCAGGCTGTGACAAGGCGTCTAGGACCAACGTAGGAACGCTCCACGGCTGCCTTTAGTTGTGGTGGTTAGTCAGGGTACTGCAATCCAGTAGATTCCAACCTCTCTGGTGTTTTGCCATTTTTGCCTGCTCTCCTCAGCTACCAAATCATAACACGTTACATTTGGAGAGAGGTCAACAAGGTCTATGATGAAAGAAACACCATTCCTACTGTAAAGCACGGAGGTAGATCGCTGATGTTTTGGGGATGTGTGAGCTACAAAGTCACAGGAAACTTGGTCAAAGTTGAAGGAAAGATGAATGCAGCACGTTGTTAGCAAATACTGGAGTCAAATTTGCAATCATTAGCCCGGAAGCTGCGCATGGGACATACAGACAATGATCCAAAACACAAGGCCAAGTCGACCTGTCATTGGCTACAGCAGAACAAAGTTAAAGTTCTGGAGTGGCCATCTCAGTCTCCGGACCTCAATATCATTGAGCCACTCTGGGATGTTCTCAAGCGCGCAGGTCATGCTAGACAGCCCAGGAATTTACAGGAACTGGAGGCTTTTTGCCAAGAAGAGTGGGTAGCTTTACCATCTGAGAAAATAAAGAACCTCATCCACAACTACCACAAAATACTTCAAGCTGTCATTGACGTTAGCGGGGACAATACATGGTATTAAGAAATGGGGTATGTGAACTTTTGATCAGGGTCATTTCGATGTTTTGGGTTGCCATTATGATTTAAAAAGAGAAAATACAATAGTTTGAGAATAAATGGCTTCACCCAACCACTAACCATGAATGGAGAAAAAATGTTGGCATTATCATTCATATTCTCTGAAAAAAGGCCAAGAAAGCAAAAATTCTGCTGGGTATGCAAACTTTTGAGCACAACTCTATCATTAACCTGGTGCTCATGTCTTGAAATAACATAAAGGCACATGTGCATGTCGCTTTTTTGCCTTGCTTTTCCTGCATTTTTTCTATGTGTTTTTGCCCCTAAAAGCACAGTATTTTTCTGTATCAGCAAAGTGAATGAGATTTCTGAAATCTCATGTACATGTTGCTTTTTCATTGCAGATTTCATGCAGTTTCATACTTGCAGCATGTCAGTTCTTTCAGTATTTTTGTAGCACTTTTTACTCATTTTAATTAATAAAATTTTGATATATTTTGGATATTGTTTCCTTGGTATTTAATTTAAGTTTGGATTAAGATAATTATAGTTTTATGTTATGGTTGTTTTGTACCCCCAAATTAAAGCTATATCAATATAGATATCTTAAATATGGGTCTGATTTTCCAGTTTTCGGAAAAAAAAACACATAGAAAAGTGCATCAAAAACATTGCAAAATTGCAACAAAAAGGCATTTTTATGCTCTTTCTTGCCAGAAGCACATTTTTGATGCAGAAATGTCTTCAACAAATACTTCATGTGTGAATAAGCCCTAAGACTGTGTGCCCACAATGAGTTTGTGATGCTGCAAATTTTTGCTTTATCAAAAACGGAACATACTACAGCGCCAGCAAAGTGGATGTGATTTGTTGAACTTTCTCTGTGCTTTTTTGCTCAGCATAAACTCACCTGAGGTGCGAGTTATAAAACATGTCAATTTCTCATAGTGGTACATTGGGTTTTATATGCAGATTTTTCCCATATATTTGCATTAAATGTGGAAAATTCAAAAGTAAAAAACGCAAATGCGTTTTTAGTGCATTTCCGTTTCTTAACTGTATGAAAAGCACTGCCAATCCTCATATGACTATTAATAAGGTTTAGTCAAAACCAAATACTAGGAAGTATAAAAAAGCAGCTTTATTTAAAACGTGACATACCAAAAAAGACAAAAAATGTAGCTCTAAAAACATGATAAAATGCATACAAAACTACAATAAAATAGATGAAGAAATAATGCCGAAAATCTGCAACATCAACAACTTATCATGGGAATGTAGCCTTAAGGGTATGCCACACTAAACGAGATCGCAAACGAGATCACTAAAACGTCACTATTTTGCGATCTCGTTAGCGACCTCGTTGTGTGTGGCATGTAGCAACAATGTGGCCCCTGCTGTGATGTCGCTGATCGTTCACTAGAGTTCTGGACCGTTTTTTGATCGTTGGCGTCCCGCTGGTGAGCCTGAATCGCTGTGTTTGGCACCTTTTGCGAACGACGAGCGACCTCGTTTGTGATGCATATGTTGTTTAGCGTCACGGAGTGGATCGCAATATCTGTAAGTTCTCTTTTGCGTCACAGAGAGGATCGCAGAAGTTGCAAAGCAGGCTAGCAGGACGCAGAGAGCAGGAGCGATGCTGGAAATTCCTATGAATCAGAAGCGCTCAGTACATGCTAATGACATCCTAACGACCGCCAAAGTCGTTAAAGAGATCGCTGACCGCTGATGTGTCGTTTATGAGATCTCCTGTTTGGCAGCTACTAGCGACCTAAAAGAGATCACACCAACGATTGCGTCGTTATCGTGATCGCTAACGAGATCGCTAAGTGTGGCAGTACCTTTAGTTCCTGATATGTTCAGATCATATCTTAATCTTGGAACCTTATGATTTCATTGATTTATCGCAGCCACTTTCCAATAGAAGTGAATTGTTTAGATCAGCCATGTCTCACTCCCTTATCACAAACTTCAGATTAGACCTCTAGATCTATTTTTTACCAGAAGTGGTTACAGCAGGAGACCCCCTCACTACATCACCAATATAAGACCATGCTAGTAGCCCCCATTTATATTTATTTTGAAAGGATCTCTGCATTGCTCACATTGTGACCCAAAATGCTAGAAAATCTTTACAATTTACCTATACTCTTTCCATCTCCATAGCATCATATAGTTAGTACATATCTGAATTGTGGTGTGTGCAGCTCTGGAGCTCAATTAATGCAATCTACCCTCACATGATTAATGACTTGGGTTAATTCACTTTATAATTAATTAAGTCTTGAGGTTTCTTTTAAAGTCATTAATAATTATTTAGATGAGAAAAGAGATATTTTCTATTTTGAGCAAGATTCAGAATGAGATTGTGAGTAATCACTGAGGCGCAAATGTGCAAAAACATGAAGGCACTTAAAGCAGTCAATTTTAGGAGGTCTTCTCTGAAAGTATGCTAATAAAAACAAAACTGTGTTGTTTATCATCAATTAATTCTTTTTTTTCTCCTTCTTATTGTACAACCCAAGTACTGTACATATCACCAGGTACACATTTCTACACCTCATCAGTTGTACTACTCTATAACCCAAATGGTACACAACTGCATAGCTGGCTTGAGGGGAAAATGCGAAGTTTCCTTATTATTTCTAAAAAAAAATTTTGACATAACAAGCTGTTTGAACCTAAGCTTTACTAATAGAAAAAAATGGGGGAAGAAACCTCCAGCGATGAAATGAAGAGGAAAGTTAACTTTTTTGTAAAAAAGTATGAAAATTTTTTTATTCAGTACAGTAGTACATTAAAAAGTCAGGGATCCTGGTCACCACAACCTTGTGTGAACAACAAACATGTTTCAGCTAAGAGCCTTAGGGTCCCGTTACACACAGCGACTCACCCGCAATCCCGACAACGATATGCACTTGTCAGGATCGCTGGTGTGTCCGCTACATGATCGCTGCTGAGCTGCCAAACAGGCAGCTCAGGCAGCGATCAGGACAGCGACTATGCAGGTAACAAGCGACGCACGTCGCTTAGTTACCCGCAGTGTACCTTACATACCAGCACACTGGTGCAGGGAGCTGGTAACCAAGGTACACATTGGGTTTCTAGGCACCGCTCGGCGCTTAGAAACCTGCTGTGTACCTTGGTTACCAGCTCCCCTGCACCAGCGCGCTGGTATCTAACGTACACATCGGGTTTCCAGGCGCCACCCAGGGCCTGGAAACCCAATGTTTACCTTGGTTACCAGCTCCAGCTTGCTTATCGCTGGTCTCCCGCCTGTCACATGCAGCGATGCGGGCTGGCCAGCGGGAGACCAGTGATCAAAAAATGGTCCAGGACATTCAGCGATGATCAGCGACACCCAGCAGGGGGCTGATCGTCGCTGAGTGTCACACTAAGCGAGATCACTGGCTAGGTCGCTGCTACGTCACAAAATCGGTGACGTTTCAACGATCTCGCTAGCGATCTCACTATGTGTAACGGGGCCTTTAATCATGGTATGTAACACCCTGGACTGAACAGGTTTCTAATACAGATCACAAGTTAGTGCTGCACAGATGTGAACTAATGAAGATAACAAAACACCTGAAATATGAACTAAATAAAGTACCACAAAAACTTAACACATAGAGTTGGAAGAAAATAAACATATATCATTCATAAATATATAAAGACGGTATATAATTGTTGGTACCCCTCGTTTAGTGACAGAAAAACCCAAAATAGTGACAGAAATAAATTGAATCTGACAAAAGTAATAATAAATCAAAAATCTATGAAAATACACAAATGAAAGTCAGGCATTGCTTTTTCAACCATGCTTCCACAGAAATTTTTAAAAAATAAAACTCATGAAATAGACCTGGACAGAAATGATGGTACCCTTAACTTAATATTTTATTGCACAACCTTTTGAGGAAATCTCTGCAATCAAATGATTCCTGTAACTGTCAATGAGACTTCTGCACTTCTCGACAGGTATTTTGTCCCACTCATCAAGAGCAAACTGCTCCAGTTATCTCATGTTTGAAGGTTGCCTTTTCCAGACGGCATGTTTCAGATCTTTCCAAAGATGTTCATAGGCTCATAGAAGGTCACTTCAGAGTAGTCCAATGTTTTCCTCTTAGCCATTCTTGGGTGCTTTTAGCTGTGTATTTTGGGTCATTATTCTGTTGCAAGACCTATGACCTGCGACTGAGACCAAGCTTTCTGACACTGGGCAGCACATTTCTCTCTAGAATCCCTTGATAGTCTTGAGATTTCATTGTACTCTGCACAGATTTTAGACACCCAGTGCCAGATGCAGCAAAGCAGTCACAGAACATAATAGAGCCTCCTCCATGTTTCACTGTAGGGACAGTGTTATTTTCTTGATATGCTTCATTTTTCTGTCTGTGAAAATAGAGCAGATGTGCCTTGCCAAAAAGTTAATTTTTGTCTCATCTGTCCATAGGACATTCTCCCAGAACCTTTGTGGCTTGTCAGCATGTCATTTGGCAAATTCCAGTCTGGCTTTTTTATGATTTTTTTTCAACCATTGTGTCCTCCTTGGTCGTCTCCCATTAAGTTCACTTTGGCTCATACAACAAAGGATGGTGCGATCTGACACTGATGTTCCTTGAGCTTGAAGTTTATTCATCTTTAATCTGTTTAGAAGTTTTTCTGGGCTCTTTTGTTACCATTCGTATTATCCATCGCTTTGATTTTTCATCAATTTTCCTACTGCGGCCACGTCTAGGGTGGTTGGCTACAGTCCCATGGAGCTTAAATTTCTGAATAATATGTGCAACTGTAGTCACAGGAACATCAAGCTGCTTGGAGATGGACTTATGTTTACCTTTAACATGTTTGTCTATAATTTTCTTTCTAATCTCCTGAAACAACTCTTTCCTTCACTTCCTCTGGTCCATGTTGAGTGTGATGCACACCATGTCACCAAACAGCACAGTGAGTATCTGTAGCCCTCTATACAGGCCAACTCACTGATTCCAAGATTGTAGACATCTGTTATGCTAATTACTGGACACACCTTGATTTAACATGTCCTTTTTGTCACATTATTTTCAGGGGTACCATCATTTCTGTCCAGGCCTATTTCAAGAGTTTTATTTATTTTTAAATTCTGTGGAAGCATTGTTGAAAAGCAATGTCTGACTTTCATTTTTTCATTTTCATAGAGTTTTGATTTATTATTACTTTTGTCAGATTCAATTTATTTCTGTCACCATTGTGGGTTTTTCTGTCATTAACCCCTTAACCCCCAAGGGTGGTTTGCATGTTAATGACCAGGCCAATGTTTACATTTCTGACCACTATCCCTTTATGAGGTTATAACTCTGGAAAACTTCAATGGATCTTGGCGATTCTGAGAATGTTTTTTCGTGACATATTGTACTTCACGTTACTGGTAAAATGTCTTCAATAAAACTTGCGTTATTTGTGAAAAAATGAAAATTTGGCGAAAATTTGAAATTTTAAAAAATTAATTTTTCTGCCCTTAAATCAGAGAGTTATATCCCACAAAAGAGTTAATAAATAACATTTCCCACATGTCTACTTTACATCAGAACAATTTTGGAAACACATTTTTTGTTTGTTAGGAAGTTATAGGGGTTAAAATTTGACCAGCGATTTCTCATTTTTACAACACCATTTTTTTAGGTACCACATCACATTTGAAGTCACTTTGAGTGGTCTATATGATAGAAAATACCCAAAAGTGACAGCATTCTAAAATCTGCACCCCTCAAAGTGCTTAAAACCACATTCAAGAAGTTTATTAACCCTTCAGGTGCTTCACAGGAATTTTTGGATTGTTTAAAAAAAAATGAACTTTTTTTCACAAAAAATTTAATTCAGGTCCAATTTGTTTTATTTTACCAAAAGCTGTTGTACAATTTGTCCTGAGCATGCTGATACCCCATATGTGGGGGTAAACCACTGTTTGAGTGCATGGCAGAGCTTGGAGGGGAAGGAGCGCCGTTTGACTTTTTCATCACAGAATTTGCTGGAATTGAGATAAAACACCATGTTGCTTTTGGAGAGCCCCTTATATGCCTAAAGAGTGGAAAACCCCCAATTCTAACTCCAACCCTAGCCCCAATACACCCCTAACCCTAATCCCAACCCTAACCATAACCACAAACCTAACCCTAACACACCACCAACCCTTATACCAACCCTAACCCTAATCTCAACCGTAACCCAAATCTATCCCCAACTCTAACCCTAAATTTAGCCCCAACCCTAACACTAAATTTAGTCCCAATCCTAACCCTAACTTTAGTCTAAACCCTAACCCTAAATTTAGCCCCAACCCTAACCCTAACTTTAGTCCCAACCCTGACCCTAACTTTAACCCCAATCCTAACCCTAAGTTTAGCCTTAACCCTAACCATAACTTTAGCTCTAAACCTAACCCTAACCTTAAGGGAAAATGGAAATAAATTCATTTTTGTTATTTTATTATTTTTCGCTAACTAAGGGGGTGACAAAGGGAGGTTTGATTTGCTTTTTATAGCGGGTTTTTAAAGTGGGTTTTTATGCTTGACAGCTGTCACACACTAAAAGATGCTTTTTATTGCAAAAAATAGTTTTTGCATCACCACATTTTGAGAGCTAGAATTTTTATACATTTTTTCCCACAGAGTCATGTGAGGTCTTGTTTTTTGCGGGATGAGTTGACATTTTTATTGGTACCATTTTTGGGCATATGACATTTTTTGATCACTTTCTATTCCGATTTTTGGGAGACAGAATGAGCAAAAAACAGCAATTCATGAATCTATTTTGGGGGGGGCGTTTACACCGTTCCGCATGTGGTAAAATTGATAAAGCAGTTTTATTCTTCAGGTCAGTACGATTACAGTTGAACCTCATTTATATCATTTTTTTACATTTTGGCACTTTTATATAATAAAAACTATTTTATAGAAAAAGAACCGTATATACCCATGTATAAGCCGAGATTTTCAACCCATTTTTTAGGGCTGAAAGTCCCCCTCTCGGCTTATACGCGGGTCATATACGAGGTTCGGCGGGGGAGGGGGAGCGGGGGTGTCGGATCATACTCACCCCTCCGCCGGCGCGGTCTCTGCAGCCCCCCTGCTTCTCCCACGATCTCCGGCTCCTTCCTGCAGCAGTCACATGGCACCGCTTATTAAAGTCATGAATATGCACATATTCATGACTTTAATGAGCGGTAGCATGTGACCGCTGCAGGACTGAAGCGCTGCGGAGAGCGCCGGGAGAAGAGGAGAGGCTGCAGGGACGTGCGGCGGAGGGGTGAGTATAGCGATATTTACCTGTCCCCGTGCCACCGTTGCGTGCTGCTCCCTCGGTCTGACTCCTCTGGCTGTGAATGATCAGGCAGAGGGCGCAATGACGTCGTTAGTGCGTGCCCCGCCCCCTGCCAGATCATTCACAGCCAGAGGAGTCAGACCGAGGGAGCAGTGCGCAGAGGTGCAGAGAGGACAGGTAAATATCTCAGGTGCCAGAGTCCTGAGCGAGCGGTGACACCGGCACCTGTCCCCCATAGCGCGCCGCTGTCACCACCTGCTCAGGACACCGGCACCTGGCCCCCAGCGACGAGAGGTGAGTATGTCATTTTTTTTTTTTTTTTGCAGCAGCAGCATATGAGGCCTATACTATGGGGCATAATTGTGCAGCATATGGGGGCATAATCTGGAGCATATGGGGGCATAATATGGAGCATATGGGGGCATAATATGGAGCATATGGGGGCATAAACTGTGGAACATATGGGGCATAATCTGGAGCATATGGGGGCATAATATCTACTGAAAGGCATAATTTGGCATTAAAATCTGGAGCATATGGAGGCATAATCTGTGGAGCATATTGGGCATAATCTGTGCAGCATATGGGGGCATAATCTGTGGAGCATCATATGGGGGCATAATCATTTTTCACCCTAGGCTTATACGAGTCAATAAGTTTTCCCAGTTTTTTGTGGCAAAATTAGGGGGTTGGCTTATACACGGGTCGGCTTATACATGAGTATATACGGTAATTGTTTATTTATTTGTTTATTTTATTTTTTCTCTGATAATGCTGTATGGCAGCTTTTTTTTGCGGGACAAGATGACATTTTCAGTGGTACCATGTTTTTTTATATAGGTCTTTTTGATTGCGTGTTATTCCACCTTTTGTTCGGTGGTATGATAATAAAGCATTGTTTTTTGCCTTATTTTTTTATGGTGTTCACTAAAGGGATTAACTAGTGGTCGGGTCGTTATGGACACGGCGATACCAAATATGTGCATTTTTATTGATTAGATTTTTTTTATTCAAATATTTATTTAGTGATAGAATAAATATTGATTTTTTTATTATTTTTAATTTTTTAAAATATTTTTACAATTATTTAAAACATTTTTTTATTTAATTCTTACCTTTACACTTTGTCCCACTATGGGACAATGATTTTGAGCAGGCTGATCACTTCTATAGCATGCAGATGAAGCAGCATCTGCATGCTACAGAAGCTGTCAGCGCTGCAGCTTCTGTGCACTAACCTGTGAGACTTCCTGATATGCACTGCGCTTGACAGGAAGTTTCACTTCTCTGGAGACCCAGATGTTGTCATGACGACATCGGGTCTATATGGCAGCGATCGGGACCCCACCGCGTGACGTGGGGTCTCCAATCCAAAGGCAGAGGGGCTGTCAGCCCCTGTGCTGGCTCCGGAATGCTGCAATCATGTTTGATTGCAGAGTTCCTGGGGTTAAAGTTCCAGGAGCAGTCTGAGACCACTTCTGGCACTTAGTGCGGGTGTCAGCTGTGAGAATCAGCTGACACCCGGCCACAATCGGCCACGCTCCCCACATGAGCGCGGCCGATCGCACATGACGTACTATTCCGTCCATGAGCATTAAGTCCCAGATCACATGGACGGAATAGTATGTCTGGGGTCAGAAAGGGGTTAAAAGAGGGGTACCAACAATTTTAACCACGTGTGTATGATATATGTTTATTTTCTTTCAACTCTATGTGTGTACATTCTGAAAGCCAATCAAGGCACAGACACCATCCACAAAAATTGCAGTAATTTGACAACTATATCCATGAACCGGCACATGCGTAATCAATATGCCTTGGTCTGGGAATCTCAGTGCGCTAAAATGTTGAGTAGCGGGCCTCGTCAATCACCGGCCGTCTCATCAATCACATTTGATGCTTTTTCCTCCTTCAATACCGTGCCAAGTCTTCTTACACAGGTTTCTATCCACAGAAAGTACACTTGTTCACCTCCTCTGTCAGGGTAAGTGACTGTCCTTCAGCTGTTACGGAAGTGGACATGCCTGCTGTTTTTGTGTCACCTATCACAACTCATCTTTCTCAATTTATCAATCTCCACCCACACCTCAGTCACAGTCCAGCAGTTTTTCCTGTTCTCCGCACTCCACTCTCCACAGCAGCCAGCCCTTGGTCCCTACAGTTATGGTCACTTAAAAGAGTGTTTCCTCCTATGCATGCCAAAACTAAAAGCTTGAATTCCACCATATCCAATCTGTTTGCCATGAAAATGGTGGCTTTCCACCTAGTGGATACAGATGGTTTCTGAAAGTTTATGGCCATCACAGCAACCCAGTACCAGTTGACCAGTTCATTCATTCCCAGAAAAAACACGCCAGTTTGCATTTCACCACTGACACCTGGACAAGCAAACATGGGCAGGGGCTTTACATCTCACTGGCTGGGGATTGGGTGACTATGGTGGCTATGGAGGCAGACGGCCAAGGAGCTTCTTTACAAGTCTTTGAATCCCAAGGCTTGCGGGACAAAGCTCTGTATCTACCACTTCCTCCTGCTTTTGACTCCTCCACATCCTTTAGGGCCTCCACCTGTGTCCTCAACCTCTCTCTTAATCAGGCACATGATCCAACAGTGCAGAGACAATCCCCCTACCTCCGTACTGCACACCCATGGCTCACTGCAATCAGGCAGTGTTAAAATTGACATGCCTTGGATATCGCAGTCACACAGCTCAAGAGTTATATACAGCTGTCCAGGCCGAGTTGAAGTAATGGCTGTGTAATACTATTGTAGGAACTCGAGGATTCTGATAGCGTGGGGCAATGAACAATCAGAGACGGGTTTCTTTGAATGCAAATAATGTATTTGTGAAACAGCAAAACACCCAAAAACAATATTCAAACAACCCGTAGTGACATGCAATGAGTCCATATATATATACACAAGTCCAGTTATATGAATCCGGATATATAAGTCTTTGAACCTCTATAGCGAGGGTGGTAAAGTTCTTACGACGGAGTCCTCACACAAGTGTGACCACAAGGTAAGTCTGATGCACAAGTAACGTGGCTGGATTTACACACTGCTGGTGTGTGAAGAGTCAGATCCAGGTATGCAGAAAACACAGGGAGGTCCAGGAACAAGTTAATCTCAGTTGTGGCTTAATTCAGTGAAGTCCAACAACAAGTTCATATGTCAGTAAGGTTCCAGTAACAGTTCCAACAGCTCTCACCAGAGGTAATGCACAAAGGGTTAAACAGCAACAGTTCAGAAACACAGTTCTTATCAGATGGAGTGAACCAAGGGTTAAATTCCCAAGTCAACAGTTTAGTGATAACACAGTACTTTGTGCAACTTACATATGCAGAGAATGTCCAGAGCCATGGGTAGAAACTGCTGTGGCTGAGAAACACCTGAAGATAAGGTTATGCACTTTCCTGGTAAATACACAAAAGATCTGTGAGGAACAAAGCAGCTGGGTTGCAGGGAAACGGAAGCAGAATACCCCAGCAGTGAAGCCAACACCTGAGCCAGGTTTTAAACAAACGAACAGGAAGTAGGGCACACAAAACAGCAAACTCCATTTTAACAAAGGGCAAAATCATTGACAAAGTTACCTAGAAAACCCGGAATACTGACATTACTCCCCCCCTAAAGACGGCCTCCGGACGGTCCTGGACCAGGCCTGTCCGGGTATCTCCGATGAAACTGAGCAATCTTCAGAGGCGCATTGATGTTACTTACTGGTTCCCAAGAATCATTTTCAGGAGAGTAACCTTGCCATCTAACTAGATACTGAAGCCGGTTTCTATGAAGTCTCGAATTAACAATATCCTGTACCACGAATTGTTCTTCGCCATCAACCAACACCGGTGGAGGGGGAGGTACGATACGTCCCTGAAACGTGTTAGGAGAGACTGGTTTTAATAAGGAAACATGAAATACTGGGTGTACCTTTAAAGTCCGTGGTAGCTTCAACCGACAGGCAACAGAGCTCACAATTCCAGTGATCTTGAATGGACCGATGAATTTCTGTCCCAGTTTCTGCGAAGGAACACCCAATTTTAGATTCTTGGTGGACAACCAAACTGAGTCTCCTACCTTATACATAGGTGCTGGTTTCCGGAATCTATCGGCCGACTTCTTGTAACGCTCCTGTGCTGTGGTCAGGGAGTCCTTCAAAACTTCAAGATTACGTTGTAACGCCGTCACTCTGTCTTCAACCGCTGGTACCGAAATCGTAACCGGAGACCTAGGCAAAATACTTGGATGATAACCCAGGTTGGCAAAAAAAGGCGTTACCTTCGTGGAACTGCTTTGGGAGTTGTTGTACGAAAATTCCGCTAGAGGAAGTAGCTTCAGCCAATCGTCCTGCAAATGACTGACGTAACAGCGTAGATATTGCTCCAAGGTTTGATTTGTCCGTTCGGTCTGCCCGTTGGTCTGAGGATGGTATGCAGAAGACAAGCAAACATTAATGTGGAGCGCAGAACAAAATCCTTTCCAAAATCTAGAGGTAAATTGTATTCCCCGGTCAGAAATGATGTCATCTGGTACCCCATGCAGCCGGAAAATGTTCTGGATAACTAGATCTACTGTCTCTGTAGCTGAGGGAAGACCAGCACACGGAATTAAATGAGCAGCTTTCGTTAAACGATCTACCACCACCAAAATAGTATTTTTACCACCAGAGGTGGGTAACTCCACAATAAAGTCCATCGAAATAGACCCCCAAGGGCGAGACGGTACAGGTAGCGGTTTAAGAAGACCAGTAGGTGAAACGCGAGGAACCTTGTACCGGGCACAAACTTCACAAGAGCGGACATAGTCATTCACATCCTTCAAGCAGGTAGGCCACCAAAAAAAACGAGTTAACAATTCCTGCGTCTTCTGTACCCCCCTATGACCAGCCAATTTAGAGTCGTGGACCAATTTGAGAACTCGAAGTCTTACAGCCTCTGGGACATAAATACATCGATCTCTAAGCCACACACCATTCCGAAGGACAAGATTCACATTGTCAGGTGGAGCTGCAAGAAATACGTCACCGTCATAGGCCAGCTTGATCTCCTGCCACAAGTCCCGGTTCCGGAGCACTCCAACGAAATTGGCCTCCGACAAGATGGTCTTCGACGGGGTCCCAGGCACGGAATCCACGGTATGGATTCGGGATAATGCGTCAGCTTTCCCATTACGTGAACCTGGGCGGTACGAAATAATAAAATTAAACTGGTTCAAGAACAAACTCCACCTAGCTTGTCGAGGAGAAAGACACCTGGCAGACTTAAGGAATTCCAAATTGCGATGATCCGTGAGTACTACTACCTGCTGAGTTGCCCCCTGCAAATGGTGTCTCCATTCCTTAAAGGCAGAAATAATTGCCAAAAGTTCCTTATCTGCCACATCATAGTTAAGTTCTGCAGAAGATAACCTACGAGAGAAGAAGGCACACGGGTGCAGCAAACCTTTGTCTCCGGTACGTTGTGAGAGGATAGCTCCCAATGCACAGTCAGACGCGTCCACCTCCACGATAAAAGGCTGTGCAGGATCCGGATGCATCAATATTGGAGCCGTGGTAAAACAACCCTTCAGGCGATCAAAGGCTTCCTGAGCTTGCGAAGACCATTCAAACTTCTTCCCCTTCTTGGTGAGGAGAGTGATGGGACGGACAATTTCTGAAAAATTTCGGATAAACCGTCTATAAAAGTTAGCAAAGCCAATGAATCGTTGTACCTCCTTAATGTTTCCTGGTACCGGCCAGTCCAAGATTGCCTGGATCTTGCTGGACTCCATATTCAATCCCTGAGGCGAGATAACATAGCCTAAAAATTGAATTTCAGAACAATGGAACTCACACTTTTCGAGTTTGATGTACAAATGATTATCTCTCAAACGTCTAAGTACGGTCTTGACATGTTCCTGATGTTCCTGTAAGGAGTCAGAAAAGATTAAGATGTCATCAAGGTAAATTACCACATATTGGTCCAATAAATCCCTGAAAATGTCGTTGGCTAAATGTTGAAAAGCAGCAGGAGCGTTACAGAGTCCGAATGGCATCACCAAATATTCAAAATGTCCATACCGGCATCTAAAAGCTGTCTTCCATTCGTCTCCGGGCCGTATACGGAGTAAATTATATGCCCCACGAAGATCTAATTTGGTAAATACTTTGGCCTGGCGAACTCTTTCCAACAATTCTGGAATTAGGGGCAACGGGTACCTGTTACGAATGGTTACCTTATTTAACTCCCGGTAGTCAATGCAGGGTCTTAGAGTACCATCCTTCTTCTTTACAAAGAATATTGGAGCTCCCGCTGGTGAAGAAGATGGTCGGATAAACCCCTTGGCTAAATTCTCATCTATATACTCTCGTAAAGATTTTAATTCCGGAGCCGCCAACGGGTAAACATGGCCGAAAGGAATCGCTGCTCCAGGAAGCAATTCTATGGGGCAGTCATACGGTCTATGTGGGGGAAGTTGATCTGCCTTCCTTTTATCACAAATGTCTGAGAATTCCTGATATATCAGAGGGAGAGTAGGTACCTGTATCACCTCTTCCAAGTTCTGGGTAACTGGAGCCGCTACAGTTGGACTGATGGTAGAACTGCACTTCGGGAGAAAGGTTATCTCCTTGGTTTCCCAATTGATGATTGGATTTTGTGACCGTAACCAGGAATTCCTAAAATTACAGGAAAATGAGGAGAAGATATTAACATGAATGAAAGTGTTTCTTGATGGTCTGGTTCCATCTTACACTCCAGAGGCACTGTCTCCCGATCTACTGGTCCAGAAACTAATGGGGAACCATCCACCGTTTCCATAGTGATTGGTGAAGCTCTTAGTTGTGTCTTTATACCATGTTCCTTTGCAAAAGAAGAATCCATGAAATTCCCACCTGCTCCAGAGTCTATCATGGCAGAACTTGATATCCACTGTTCCTCCCACTGAATCTGTATAGGAAGAGAACAATGTGAATATTTCTCCCCTTGATCTTTAGGGGAAGTCGGCATCAGCATTGGGGAAAAACCGCATCTAGATGTAGACTGGTTTCCGAAACTTCAGACTCAGCGTCTGTGTTATCATAATCCCCTACTACCGCCAACACCTTGTTGGGTCGCCTAGGACATTTAGGACAATTGATGAGGAAATGGTCCGATTGACCACAATAGAAACATAAGCGCTCACGGAGACGGTGTTCGCGGCGTTCATTATTCTCACGTCTCTGCAGTGAGTCCACCTGCATAGGCACCTCCTCAGCCTCTCGCGGGTTTTTGCCTGTGGTTTCCCTGGACGGAAGAGAGTAATTAGTAATGCGATTTACAGCGGCCCATTTTTCTTGTCTGCGTTCAGTTAAACGGATATCAATACGTACACAGTGCTGTATAAACAATTCAAACTCCTGTGGAGACTCTGAACGAGCTAGCTCATCCTTGATTGCATTTGACAAACCTTTTCTAAAGATTGGTAATAAAGCATTGTTTTCCCACTGGGTGTCCACCACTAACCTTTTAAATTCAGTAACATATTCTATGACTGACCGTTTCCCCTGGCGTAAGGAAAGAAGGCAGATTCAGCGGTAGCACGGCGGTTGGGATCGTCGAACATTTGCGCCATGGCTGCCAGAAAATTGTCCAAATTATTTAGACGGGTATCATGACTTTCAACCATAGGATTTGCCCAAGCCAGTGCACGTGATGTCAACAACATAATAATACATAGAACCTTAGATCTATCAGACCGGTAGTAGGAGGCATGTACATCAAAAAATAATATACATTGATTAACAAACCCACGGAATTGACTTCGGTCACCATTAAAACGGAATGGAGGCAATTTGGGCATACTGGTGGATGAGGTAGGCTCAGTAGGTAAGGCCTCCAGGACACCTAACCTAGCACGTAGATCTTGGAGAGCCTGACCAAACCCCTGTGCACTGTGGTTAACCCGAAACTCCAAGTCTCTAATCTGATTGAGTGCAGCCGCCACCTCCTGCTGCAAGGAGTTAACTATGGTGAACAATTTGTCTGCCCGTGTCTCCGTCATTGCCCCAGCAGAATCCTCTTTTTTAGGCTGGAGTATCCTGTAATACTATTGTAGGAACTCGAGGATTCTGATAGCGTGGGGCAATGAACAATCAGAGACGGGTTTCTTTGAATGCAAATAATGTATTTGTGAAACAGCAAAACACCCAAAAACAATATTCAAACAACCCGTAGTGACATGCAATGAGTCCATATATATATACACAAGTCCAGTTATATGAATCCGGATATATAAGTCTTTGAACCTCTATAGCGAGGGTGGTAAAGTTCTTACGACGGAGTCCTCACACAAGTGTGACCACAAGGTAAGTCTGATGCACAAGTAACGTGGCTGGATTTACACACTGCTGGTGTGTGAAGAGTCAGATCCAGGTATGCAGAAAACACAGGGAGGTCCAGGAACAAGTTAATCTCAGTTGTGGCTTAATTCAGTGAAGTCCAACAACAAGTTCATATGTCAGTAAGGTTCCAGTAACAGTTCCAACAGCTCTCACCAGAGGTAATGCACAAAGGGTTAAACAGCAACAGTTCAGAAACACAGTTCTTATCAGATGGAGTGAACCAAGGGTTAAATTCCCAAGTCAACAGTTTAGTGATAACACAGTACTTTGTGCAACTTACATATGCAGAGAATGTCCAGAGCCATGGGTAGAAACTGCTGTGGCTGAGAAACACCTGAAGATAAGGTTATGCACTTTCCTGGTAAATACACAAAAGATCTGTGAGGAACAAAGCAGCTGGGTTGCAGGGAAACGGAAGCAGAATACTCCAGCAGTGAAGCCAACACCTGAGCCAGGTTTTAAACAAACGAACAGGAAGTAGGGCACACAAAACAGCAAACTCCATTTTAACAAAGGGCAAAATCATTGACAAAGTTACCTAGAAAACCCGGAATACTGACAGGCTGTTTCCAGAGTAAGGGAATGCCATGTGTGATAACGGTGCAAACCTGGTAGCGGCAGTACACCAGGGCAACCTTACACACATGCCTTGCATAACTCACCTCCTCAACTTGGTGGTACAGAAATTTCTCAGCTACTATTCAGGCCTGGACAGAAAACACATTCTCACTTCCGAAGATCACACCCCGCAGGTCATCGACTTGCATTGCTACAGAGGTCTTGTGGCCTACTGGTTAACCGTTTGATTTGCGATGTTCCGACACGGGCGAATTCCACTCTGCACATGTTGTAGCGACTGTGGCAGCAGCAATGTCCTTTTGCATGGCTGTTGTGTGAACATACAAATTGATATTTTGAGTCCATATTGGAATATTCAGAATGCATTCAAGTCAAGACAGACCAGCATTAATGGTCAAACATTTACTGACAGACTAAGTTCATAGTGACAAAATCTTGAGAACTGTTTAATCCCATTGTCTGAAAGTTTTTACCTCACAAAAAGATCTGATTGTTGTTTGTTATTGTAAAACATGGAGTTTTATTTAACCTCTGTCTCCTATTGGTTCATATTATCCTTGGGAGCTTTTGAACTGTGTGGGTTTATTACCCACATTGTCTGCTGTTTGCCTTGTATCTCTGATTCATCTTATTCCAAAGGCTGGCCACTGGAGGGCAAGGGTGAACCAGACTTACCACATAGTGCAAATGACTAGAGTTGAGCGAAACAGGTCGGCCAGCTTCATAAGTCGCCGACTTTTGCCAACCGACCATAGAGCGAAGTCAGCGATGTGGTCAGCAAAACGAGCGCCAAAGTGGGATTTCCCAGAATGCTTGCAGTTAGGCTACTTTCACACATCCGTTTTTTGCAATCAGGCACAATCCGTCCAAGTTGTAAAAAGACGGATGCAGTGCAGATTTTAAAAAACTGATGCCAGCGGATCCAGTTTTTAGATGGATCCGTCTTGAACTTTTGAACTGGAGAAATGCAGTGTGAGAATGCCCGGAAGGGAGAGAGAGAGAGACAGAGAGAGAGACTTGCATTGGGTTTCGGTTGGGTTTCTCTCGGAACTCCGACTTTTGTCGATAGTCTGCCGATTTCGTTCGACTCGACTTTTGGTAAAGTAGGGTGGCTCGAAACCCGACTCGACCCTCCCAGAGACAAAGTCGCTCATCTCTACAAATGACTATTTAAGGCCAGAGAAATATGACTTACACAGAAACAGAAGTTGGGTACCTGTACTTATAAGCGTACAGTGTTGTAATACCTGCATAAGTGGGGCTGCGCATGCAGTGTTGTGAAATTTCCAGGAGTTCTATGTCTTGGTGCTTGCTTCTCTGACATTCCAGACGGATGATGTTTAAAAAGCTTCTTGGTGATGATAAGTTCTCTGTCTTGGTGGTTGCTTCACTGATATTCCAGACGGATGATGTTTAATTAGCTCCTTGGTGATGATGTGAGTATATGTACTTAATCTTTGTATACACTTAATCTTTATGTGTACTTAACCTTTGTATGTTAAAATATACAAAAGTATAGTCAATCCTACTATTCCTTTAATTTTGTACTTTAAAAAAAAATGCATTATATCGCATTGCAAGTAATAGCCTTCTTTAAAGCCATATCCAAACCTTAGTGTTAAAATCTTGGCAATACAATAGCCTGGACTAACGCAATATGCACGTGTTATAAATCATGCTCTTGGAGCAGCAGCAGCAGTGTATGTGGCATAAGCATTTGCTGTGAGCCATGAGCCGTTTCACATATTTTTTAGACCAACCCGTGCACCAGCAAAACAGAGTACAAGTTTGACACATTGTGAACAACTAAAGAGGATGGTGCTGGAGTACCTGGAGCTCAATATCAATGCCATCAGGGAAGGTTTGGACCCTTTTGCATTTTGGTCTTCAAAAATAGAAGAGTGGCCTTGGAGGTTTTGTCATGCCCATCAGCCAACGTTCTTTCACAACATGTTTTCAGCGCTGCTAGTGGTGTCCTTATAGATAAGCGCATCTGGCTGTCCCCTGAAGTGTAGACCACCTAACTTCCATCAAAATGAACAAGTCACGGATCTCCAATTACTTTTACACCCCAGTCACAGACTGGGCAGACTAGGAGATGGTGTCATTTTTAGTGTCATGCATTGATCTCTCATTATTGCAGTCGGTGACACCTTTGTTGTAGCTCCTGTGACTGCTGTTACTACTGCTGCTGATGTTACAAACAATTTTTTAAAATGTGGAGACTACAAGTTGGGTCTCCATTTGGCGGGTTGCCTGTAGTAGAAGGTGTGTCAGAGGTCTAGTATACTGTTTCTACTCTGTGGAAATCAATGCCACTTTAGTGTTGTATACAATAATTTTTTGAAATGTGGAGACTTCAAGTTGGGTCTCCATCTGGTGGGTTGCCTGTAGGAGAAGGTGTGTGAGAGGCCTATTATACTGTTTATATTCTGTGGATATTGATGCCATTTAAGTGGTGTGTGACAATAATTTTTGGAAATGTGGAGAATTCAAGTTGGTTCTCCTTCATGCTTGTTGCTTGTGGAAGAAGGACTCCCAAACAGGCAGGCCTACACTTATTTTCACTCAACTACCTGTGTTACATTCATAACATATTTCTAACAATAGTACTGTATGAAACTGTTGTTTGTGTCATCTGAGTGTGGCTGAAAACAAAAAATTGGAGATTTTGCATGAGTTATCAGGGCTTCTAGCAAAGAAGGCTTACAACGCTCCCTCAACCACCTTCTTCACTTCAATTTAAAGCTGTAAATACTGGCCCCAGGGCCACCATCAGGGCATTACTGCCCTTACAGGTGTATGGGGCCCGGCGAGCAGAGGGGTCCGAAGCAGGCCCCTTCTCTTCTGCTCATGGGGCCCCAGCAGCAGAATTCTGCCGATTCAGTAAATGAATATGCGTCCTGAGATGTAATGGAAGAAATAAAGGTTGCTGCTCCAGCTCCTTAAAATTTAAATCCTTTATTGAAAAATTATTAAAGCATAGTGTTTCAGGCAAAAATCCTCATAATATTGTGGAAGTGCACAGAGCACTGACGGTATAGCTACGCGTTCCTATCTTAGTGATCTTTTTCACAGCTCAACCTTCAGTTCACAGAAGCAGATTTTATAGGTAACATGAACCAACCTCTTTCCTAACATATGTCAGGTGATTTAACACATTCAGGACCTACAAGTGAAACATTTAGCCGCTGACACAATGTAACAGAAACAAGCTGTGAACAAACATTAATTTAAAAAACATAAATGCACACAAATAAAACAATATATAAAAACACATGAAAAAATATCAACAATAAGGAAACATGATCTCATTTCTTTTGTTTAGACCATTCGGATTTCTAGTTCCCAGATTATAAATCCAAAACGCCTCTCGTGTTAATAAGCGTCTTTTTATATCTCCCACTCTTTTAAAGTTTTTTATTTGTTCAATACCAGAAATTATTAAAGATGAAATACTACCGCTGTGTTGTGAGATAAAATGCTTTGAAGCCATGTATATATTACGAGATATATTATGAGAAAAACTGCTATTATTATTGATGTTATTATTAATGTCTCAAATATGCTCAGATATACAAATTTTTTATTTTCTCGTAGTACACCCAATGTGCATCAAATGACATATGATGCGCTGTATTTTATATACTATATTTGTTGAGTTACAATTAATAAACTGGTTAATATTATAAATTTGCGATTCATCATAAGTTTTGAATATTTTTGTGACCTCAGCACGTGTGCCCAAACAGTGGTTACCCCCCACATATGGGGTACCAGCATACTCAGGACAAACTGGAAAACAACTTTTGGGGTCCAGTTACTCCTTTTACCCTTGTGAAAATAAAAAATTGCAGGCTATAAAATCATTATTTGAGGAAAAAAATGATTTTTTATTTTCACTGATCTGCGTTATAAACTTCTGTGAAGCACTTGGGGTTTCAAAGTGCTCACCGCACATCTAGATAAGTTCCTTGGGGGGTCTAGTTTTCAAAATGGGGTCACTTGTGGGGGGTTTCTACTATTTAGGCACATCAGGGGCTCTGCAAACGTAACATGTCGCCCTCAGACCATTCCATCAAAGTCTGCATTTCAAAACATCACTACTTCCTTTCCAAGCCCAGTTGTGTGTCCAAACAGAGGTTCCCCCCACATATGGGGTACCAGCATACTCAGAACAAACTGGACAACAACTTTTGGGGTCCAATTTCTCCTGTTACCCTTGTGAAAATAAAAAAATTTGGGCTAAAAAAATCAGTTTTTGAGGAAAAAAAAGGATTTTTTATTTTCACGGCTCTGCGTTATAAACTTCTGTGAAGCACTTGGGGGTTCAAAGTGCTCACCACACATCTAGATAAGTTCCTTGGGGGGTCTAGTTTCCAAAATGGGGTCACTTGTGGGGGTGGTCCAATGTTTAGGCACACATGGACTCTCCAAACGCGACATGGTGTCCGCTAAAGATTGGAGCTAATTTTCCATTCAAAAAGTCAAATGGCGCGCCTTCCCTTCCAGGCCCTGCCGTGCACCCAATCAGTGGTTTATGACCATATATGAGGTATCGGTGTACTCATGAGAAATTACCCAGCAAGTTTTAGGATCCATTTTATCCTGTTGCCAATGTAAAAATGAAAAAAACTAAAGCTAAAAGAAAATTTTTGTGAAAAAAGTACTTTTTTTTTACTGATCAATTTGTGAAGCACCTGGCGTTCAAAGTGCTCACTATGCATCTAGATAAGTTCCTTGGGGGGTCTAGTTTCCAAAATGGGGTCACTTATGGGGGAGTTCCAATGTTTAGGCACACAGGGACTCTCCAAATGCGACATGGCAACAGCTAAATATTCCAGCATATTTTCCATTCAAAAAGTCAAATGGCGCTCCTTCCCTTCTGAGCCCTGCCGTGCGCCCAAACAGTGGTTTATGACCACATATGAGGTATCTGTGTACTCAGGAAAAATTGCCAAACAAATTTTGGGATCCATTTTATCCTGTTGCCCATGTGAAAATGAAAAAAATAATTTTTCCTTCCACGTTGCTTTAGTTCCTGTGAAGCACTTGATGGGTTAATAATCTTCTTGAATGTAGTTTTGAGTAGCTTGAGGGGTGCAGTTTTTAGAATGGTGTCACTTTTGGGTGTTTTCTGCCAAATATATACCCCTCAAAGTGACCTCAAATGTGAGGTGGTCCCTAAAAAAATGGTTTTGTAAATTTTGTTGTAAAAATGAGAAATCGCTGGTAAAATTTTAACCCTTATAACTTCCTACCAAAAAAATATTTCCTTCCAAAATTGTGCTGATGTAAAGTAGACATGTGGTAAATGTTATTTATTAACTATTTTGTGTCCCATAACTCTCTGGTTTAACAGAATATAAATGAAAAATGTTAAAATTGCTAAATTTTCAAGTTTTTCGTCAAATTTCCATTTTTTTCACAAATAAATGCAACAATTATCAACCTAAGTTTACCACAAACATGAAGCCCAATATGTCACGAAAAAACATTCTCAGAATCGCTAAGATCCCTGAGTTATTACCTCATAAAGGGACACTGGTCAGAATTGCAAAAAATGGCCATGTCATTAAGGTCAAAATAGGCTGGGTCGTGAAGGGGTTAAAACAGGTGATGTGTTGAATTTTACCACACATATAGCACAAATGGAAAAATTGACTCTACAAGAAACTAAAACCTGGTGAGATTTTACTACATTGCAGAATTATGTGGGTAAAGAAATGGTTCCGAGAGGATTACGAATAAAAAAAGTGCCAACCACTGTTTTTAATGCAGATTTTAATAAAGAATGGAACCAAATATTAACAAATTGCTCCTTGAATCTGATAAAGTTAATAATTAAATATGAAGAAAAAAACTTGAATGAAATTGAAATTTTAAATAAATCACAGAATTATTATAAAATGTTCCCACAATATGATTCATCTTTTGAAAAAATGAAGGATAATTTGATGGCACTTGAGGAGGAAATTATGAGCCGCAAAAAAAGAAAATTTGCATGTGATATAAATGACTATGCTACTGGTAAAATTTATGAATGGGGTCAATGGGAAAGAACACCTTAAACTCCCAGATCCATCTTGAAACATAGCCAGCCTCATACTCATTTAACCAATAAGCCACATGTAGCTTTCACCTCTTCGGATCCAGAATCCTCAGACACCAATTGCAGCACCTCGGATACATCCCTCAATACTTCTGGTGTGAATAGGACCATAAAATTTTTAAACCAGCAAAAAACGCAGGAGGTGGGCTGGTAGGAAACACTGCAAGCGATCAAGGTGTAATAACCAGATACAGAAAAAAGAAATTAAGGAAATAAATGAATATAATGTGATAAATTTATAATCTCAACAATTGACATGGCAACAGTTGGAAGTCTTATCATTAGAACTAAATTTTGTACCTGATCTCAATTTTGATCTTTTTTCAACAATAATGGATATAAATAAATTTGTTCAAAATTTGACTGTGAAAAAACATTTTTTTGGTGACATCGATAACTCGCAACAGCAAGCTAAAGAGGATAATATCAAAGAATTTCATAAATTAAATTTTGAGGAACAGATGGCTTTACTAAATTTACAGAGCTTGTCCTGTCATGAAGTCAAAGAAAAAGGAACCATTAATCAATCTCAGTACTTGGATGTAAAAATTCCATATTTCTACCCCATTCAGACTAGGACGGATTGTATGGATAGATTTCAAGAGACTATTGAAAAAGAATTAAAAAAAAACTTGAAAAAATGAATATGGAAATGGACAATAAAAAAAGGGATAGCAATCTCTCCTTTAAACAGAAAAGTGCGTTATCAGAGTTGAAAAAAATGTCTAACATAGTTATTAAAAGGAGTGATAAAGGTGGGATGGTGGTTGTACTTAATTCGACTGATCATAAGGAAAAGAAATTGGAACTGTTATCGGATATGACTACATATAATAAATTGGTGAGCAATCCAACAGTTAAATTTTGTGAAAAAAATGAAAAAAATCATTTTGGAAGGTCTTAATTTAGGAGCGCTTAATAAAAAACAAGCAGATTTTTTTATCTGTATCAAATCCAGTACTGCCAATAATATATGGTTTGCCAAAAGTACACCAAACTACCGTGATTCCACCTATGAGACCCACAGTGTCAGAAATAGGCTCTATGAATGAGCATCTCTGCGAGTGGGCAAATTCTCCGTTACAGCCTCTTGTCCAAAGGCTACCTGGACATTTAAAAGATACAAGAGATGTATTGGGGGCCTTATCTAGTACAATTTGGCAAGGAGATTACGTGTGGCTCTGCTGTGATGTTATATCATTATACACGTGTATCCCCCATGAATTAGCCATGGAAGCACTTCAATATTTTTTGACAAATTATAGTGATTATTCAGAGGATTTAATTAATTTTTTGTTGCAAGTAATTTTTTTTTATTTTGAAACACAATATATTTTCCTTTGTTGATTACATCTATTTACTACAATCTGGTGTTCCAATGGGAGCTAAATATTCACCATCATAGGCTAACATCACCATGGCATACTGGGAAATCAAATATATTTATTCTACGGATAATCCTTTTTTCCAACAGTTATTTTAGCATGGCAGATACATTGATAATACCCCAGAGGCGTAGCTAGGGTTTCGGTTTAGGGGGGGCGAAACATCTGAGTGGGCCCCTAACCAGAGAACCTCAGCAAATGACCGCGCTGTTGCCAAAATTAATCTATATATAAAAAGACCAATATTGATATCACCGCCATATGGTCAGCGGTAAATAACACCAGTCCTACAGAACATATAAGAGATCATAGCAGAGTTACAGATAATGACTTACCGCTGACGTTCTTTTTGATGGAATCGTTCACTTTTCATGTCTTTTCCATCTGGCCCAGACCGACATGACGACTCCTCCAGCCAGGACTCGACTGCAGAGATTACAACAAAGAAACGTTTCACTTCTCATATTGTCAGCACCGTCACAGTCACCAATTGGACTATTCTCAACCTGCACAAACTCCTCATCCTGCTGATACCCAATACTGAGCCGCTGCTGTCGTATGTGCCCCTATTACTACACCTGGTACTCCAATACTGAGCCGCTGCTGCCCTATGTGTCCCTATTACTGCACCTACTGTGTGGTTCTGTGTGACCTCTAAATTCTAAAGCACCCTCTATAATATAGTAATGTCAGGTGCATGGGCCCTGGAAAACAGTGTCCACATGTTGTCCCCTGTGTGTGCCCCTTTGACAATCACAGTAACCAGAGTTCCCCGTTATTAGTACCCACTTTACACTTAATGTCCCGAGTCTCCCCCCTGTACAGCTCCCCTATACACAGTATGATGCCCCCTCACTGGATATATACTGACCCCTTAATATCCCCAAACTATTTAATGGCTCCAACACTGTATGATGGCCCCGCCACTATAATCCCCACACTGTATGATGGCCCCCTAGATAGCCTCCATATAGCATAATACACCAGATAGTCCTCAATATAGTATAATGCACCCCCATAGACAGCCTATGTATTGCAATGCACCCCATAGGCAGCCTTATTTATAATGCACCCCAACAGACAGCCTCTACATTGTAATGCACTCCCCATAGGCAGTCTTATTTATAATGCACCCCATAGGCAGTCTTATTTATAATGCACCCCAGAGGCAGTCTTATTTATAATGCACCCCATAGGCAGTCTTATTTATAATGCACCCAATAGGCAGTCTTATTTATAATGTACCCCATAGGTAGCCTTACTTGAAATGTACCCCATATGCAGTCTTATTTATAATGCACCCCATAGGCAGTCTTATTTATAATGTACTCCATATGCAGCCTTACTTATAATGTACCCCATATGCAGTCTTATTTATAATGTACCCCATTTCCAGCCTTACTTATAATGTACCCCATATGCAGCCTTACTTGAAATGTACCCCATATGCAGTCTTATTTATAATGCACCCCATATGCAGCCTTATTTATAATGCACCCCATATGCAGTCTTATTTATAATGTACTCCATATGCAGTCTTATTTATAATGTACCCCATATGCAGCCGTACTTATAATGCACCCCATATGCAGTCTTATTTATAATGTACCCCATTTCCAGCCTTACTTATAATGTACCCCATATGCAGCCTTACTTGAAATGTACCCCATATGCAGTCTTATTTATAATGCACCCCATATGCAGCCTTATTTATAATGCACCCCATATGCAGCCTTATTTATAATGCACCCCATATGCAGTCTTATTTATAATGTACTCCATATGCAGTCTTATTTATAATGTACCCCATATGCAGCCGTACTTATAATGCACCCCATATGCAGTCTTATTTATAATGTACCCCATTTCCAGCCTTACTTATAATGTACCCCATATGCAGCCTTACTTGAAATGTACCCCATTTCCAGCCTTACTTATAATGTACCCCATATGCAGTCTTATTTATAATGTACCCCATTTCCAGCCTTACTTATAATGTACCCCATATGCAGTCTTATTTATAATGTACCCCATTTCCAGCCTTACTTATAATGTACCCCATATGCAGCCTTACTTGAAATGTACCCCATATGCAGTCTTATTTATAATGCACCCCATATGCAGCCTTATTTATAATGCACCCCATATGCAGTCTTATTTATAATGTACTCCATATGCAGTCTTATTTATAATGTACCCCATATGCAGCCTACTTATAATGCACCCCATATGCAGTCTTATTTATAATGTACCCCATTTCCAGCCTTACTTATAATGTACCCCATATGCAGCCTTACTTGAAATGTACCCCATATGCAGTCTTATTTATAATGCACCCCATATGCAGCCTTATTTATAATGCACCCCATATGCAGCCTTATTTATAATGCACCCCATATGCATTCTTATTTATAATGTACTCCATATGCAGTCTTATTTATAATGTACCCCATATGCAGCCGTACTTATAATGCACCCCATATGCAGTCTTATTTATAATGTACCCATTTCCAGCCTTACTTATAATGTACCCCATATGCAGCCTTACTTGAAATGTACCCCATATGCAGTCTTATTTATAATGCACCCCATATGCAGCCTTATTTATAATGCACCCCATATGCAGCCTTATTTATAATGTACTCCATATGCAGCCTTACTTATAATGTACTCCATATGCAGCCGTACTTATAATGCACCCCATAGGCAGCCTTATTTATAATGACCCCATATGCAGCCTTATTTATAATGCACCCATATGCACCTTATTTATAATGTACTCCATATGCACCCTTATTTAAATGTACCCATATGCACCCTTATTTATAATGCACCCATATGCAGCCTTATTTATAATGTACCCCATATGCAGTCTTATTTATAATGCACCCATATGCAGCCTTATTTATAATGCACCCCATATGCAGCCTTATTTATAATGTACTCCATATGCAGCCTTATTTATAATGTACTCCATATGCAGCCTTATTTATAATGTACCCCATATGCAGTCTTATTTATAATGCACCCCATATGCAGCCTTATTTATAATGCACCCCATATGCAGCCTTATTTAATGTACCCCATATGCAGCCTTATTTATAATGTACCCCCATATGCGGCCGTACTTATAATGCACCCCATATGCAGCCGTACTTATAATGCACCCCCATATACAGCCGTACTTATAATGTACTCCATATGCAGCCGTACTTATAATGCACCCCATATGCAGCCGTACTTATAATGCACCCCCATATGCAGCCGTACTTATAATGCACCCCCATATGCAGCCGTACTTATAATGTACTCTATATGCAGCCGTACTTATAATGCATCCCCATATGCAGCCGTACATATAATGCACCCCCATATGCAGCCGTACTTATAATGTACTCCATATGCAGCCGTACTTATAATGTACTCCATATGCAGTCTTATTTATAATGCACCCCATATGCAGCCGTACTTTAATGCACCCCATATGCAGCCGTACTTATAATGCACCTGCACCCCCATATGCAGCCGTACTTATAATGCACCCCATATGCAGCCTTACTTATAATGACCCCATATGCAGCCTTACTTATAATGTACTCCATATGCAGCCTTACTTATAATGTACTCCATATGCAGCCGTACTTATAATGCACCCCATATGCAGCCTTATTTATAATGTACTCCATATGCAGCCTTACTTATAATGCACCCCCATATGCAGCCGTACTTATAATGTACTCCATATGCAGCCTTACTTATAATGCACCCCATATGCAGCCTTACTTATAATGCACCCCCATATGCAGCCGTACTTATAATGTACTCCATATGCAGCCTTACTTATAATGCACCCCATATGCAGCCTTACTTATAATGTACTCCATATGCAGCTGTACTTACAATGCACCCCCATATGCAGCCGTACTTATAATGCACCTCCATATGCAGCCGTACTTATAATGCACCCCCATATGCAGCCGTACTTATAATGTACTCCATATGCAGCCTTACTTATAATGCACCCCATATGCAGCCTTACTTATAATGTACTCCATATGCAGCCGTACTTGTAATGCACCCCCATATGCAGCCTTACTTATAATGTACTCCATATGCAGCCGTACTTATAATGCACCCCATATGCAGCCGTACTTATAATGCACCCCCATATGCAGCCTTATTTATAATGTACTCCATATGCAGCCTTACTTATAATGCACCCCATATGCAGCCGTACTTATAATGTACTTCATATGCAGCCGTACTTATAATGCACCCCCATATGCAGCCTTACTTATAATGTACTCCATATGCAGCCGTACTTATAATGCACCCCATATGCAGCCGTACTTATAATGTACTCCATATGCAGCCGTACTTATAATGCATCCCCATATGCAGCCTTATTTATAATGTACTCCATATGCAGCCTTACTTATAATGCACCCCTATATGCAGCCGTACTTATAATGTACTCCATATGCAGCCGTACTTATAATGCACCCCATATGCAGCCTTACTTATAATGTACTCCATATGCAGCCTTACTTATAATGTACTCCATATGCAGCCGTACTTATAATGCACCCCCATATGCAGCCTTACTTATAATGTACTCCATATGTAGCCGTACTTATAATGCACCCCCATATGCAGCCTTACTTATAATGCACTCCATATGCAGCCGTACTTATAATACACCCCATATGCAGCCGTACTTATAATGTACTCCATATGCAGCCGTACTTATAATGCATCCCCATATGCAGCCTTATTTATAATGTACTCCATATGCAGCCTTACTTAGAATGCACCCCCATATGCAGCCGTACTTATAATGTACTCCATATGCAGCCGTACTTATAATGCACCCCATATGCAGCCTTACTTATAATGTACTCCATATGCAGCCTTACTTATAATGTACTCCATATGCAGCCGTACTTATAATGTACCCCATATGCAGCCTTATTTATAATGTACTCCATATGCAGCCTTACTTATAATGCACCCCATATGCAGTCTTACTTATAATGTACTCCATATGCAGCCTTACTTATAATGTACTCCATATGCAGCCATACTTATAATGTACTCCATATGCAGCCTTACTTATAATGTACTCCATATGCAGCCGTACTTATAATGCACCCCATATGCAACCTTACTTATAATGCACCCCATATGCAGCCTTATTTATAATGTACTCCATATGCAGCCTTACTTATAATGCACCCCCATATGCAGCCGTACTTATAATGTACTCCATATGCAGCCTTACTTATAATGCACCCCCATATGCAGCCGTACTTATAATGTACTCCATATGCAGCCTTACTTATAATGCACCCCCATATGCAGCCTTACTTATAATGCACCCCATATGCAGCCGTACTTATAATGTACTCCATATGCAGCCTACTTATAATGCACCCCCATATGCAGCCTTATTTATAATGTACTCCATATGCAGCCTTACTTATAATGCACCCCCATATGCAGCCGTACTTATAATGTACTCCATATGCAGCCTTACTTATAATGCACCCCATATGCAGCCTTACTTATAATGCATCCCATATGCAGCCTTACTTATAATGTACTCCATATGCAGCCGTACTTATAATGTACTCCATATGCAGCCTTACTTATAATGTACTCCATATGCAGCCGTACTTATAATGCACCCCATATGCAGCCTTACTTATAATGTACTCCATATGCAGCCTTACTTATAATGCACCCCCATATGCAGCCGTACTTATAATGCACCCCCATATGCAGCTGTACTTATAATGTACTCCATATGCAGCCTTATTTATAATGTACTCCATATGCAGCCTTACTTATAATGCACCCCATATGCAGCCTTACTTATAATGTACTCCATATGCAGCTGTACTTATAATGCACCCCATATGCAGCCTTATTTATAATGTATTCCATATGCAGCTGTGTAGCCCAGCTTCGCAGGCACACATGAAAATCCAGGAGAGTGCACTGGAAGGTAACAGCCAAAGCTCGATATGCATTCACTCATGTCACTCACATTTAGACACACCCATAGGGGTATATAAGTTTGGTGGGTGTCAGCATAGGAGTGTGTTTCAGCTTCCTGTCTTAGGACAGTGAGTCAGTCAGTTAGCTCCGGGAGGCTCAGGAGTGAGTCATCCCTTGGATAGTTACCTGTCTGAGTTAGTCAGTCAGATTGGTTTCCTGCTGAGTTCAGAGCAGAGACTTCAGCCGCCTGTCCCAGGACAGTGAAGTTCAGTAGACAGAGGTCCTGGACTAGGAGAATACTGAGAGCTGCTCAGCGAGCCCAAACAGGGAATCTGAGACTCGACTTCTATGCAGCAGTGCTTATGTTAAGAGCGGAAAGCAGGGTGAAGGGCACAGTGGAGAAGACAGAGCAGTGCCTTAGGTATTGGATTACCTGCACTAAATCACCGGTCACTGGGGACCGAAGCATCACTATTGTTTCAAGCATAGTGACAAGAAAACCAGAGGCATCTGGACTACAGGTCGCAGAGAGCAGCCCAAAGTGTCAATACATAACCGGAGTCAGGTGGAACAGGGACTTTGAGCCTGATCAGCAAAAGTAAGGACTTAGTTTCATCATTAGAAGGCTCCACCACAACGTTGGCCGGGCAGTACAGCTACAGAGAAAGCTGGAGTTTTAGAGTTAACTTCGCTTCAGGCAAGTTGGACTCACATTTATGGAAGTTAAGGAGGCCTCTAACCTGCTCGGCTGCTACCTGAAAGTGCACTCCACTCTCCACCCCGACCAGCTTCCCGGACCTGCTTGAACCATCATCAGTAAAAGGTATGAAAAGGAGCTACCTTGTGTGTGACTGAATTATTACTACACCCTGCATCATCACCACCATAGACTTCCAGGACACGTCTCACCTGTGGGAGACTTACTACCAAGCTGCCCCATAACATCCCCTGTGAAGACCCTTACAGCAGCGCTGGTACAAATTACCAGAAACCACAGGTGGTGTCACGAACTATCCTAATAATCCCCTGTAAATATTTCCCCCCATCGCATTGACTGCCAGGGCCACGGACCGAGCCACCGCTACCAGTGACATCTCCCATGGAAATCGATGGGCTCAGCTCCGAGTACCCCATAGTCCTGGTATCCACAATTGTGGTGCGTGAGTCAAACAACTTGGCGTCACGAACAGGATCCGAAACTTACAAGATTGTAAGCCCTGTGTGCCTAGATTGAACTGTTTGCTGCATTTGGCGCCAAATACCGCCATTTTACCGTCAAGTTGGCGCCCTGAGGCACTGGTGAAGAAGGTGGGCGTGCATTCGTGGGCGTGTACCCCCCCTGAGGCGCGAAAGATATGGCCGCCCTCTCCAAGGCCTACTACAACGTGAGATCCAGCCCCACTGCTAAAGAAATACGCCTCCTCTTCATCCTCTATGCGAAGAGGAGGAGACGCAAATCCCACCTCCACGGAAAGGACCAGAATGTTCCTGTTGGATATCACAGTGGTACTTGGAGCGAGGTGGCAGAAGGACAAGAGCAGCTATGCAGTGGAGCAGTGGAGCACAGGCCCTGCTCCCCGGAGAAGCTGTTGTTTGAACTGGAGCCATCCCTACTACAGAAGCTTCAGCAAACTATGCTGGAGCTGCAGAGGGAGAATGCAGTGCTCAGAAGATTAATCCAGCGTCATGCAGACTTGCAGGAGACAGAGAGACGCTGGCGTGCCCAGATACAGCGGCTGCTGTGGGACGCAGTGCTCTCTCCCACAAGCATAATGCCGTCACCTGCTTTTCCAAGATCCCTGCTGAAGAAGCTGAAGGAAAACCGGAGGCCGCCCCCAAAAGTGCTGTACCTGATCCCACCGGTGGAGAGGTGGAGGAGAAGGAGGCTGAGGAGGTCCTGCCCGTTCCGGAGTGCCAGCCAGGCAAGGAGGCCGCAGCAGATTACAGTCCCCCGGTAGGGACACCGGAGGAAACCCAGCCGTCTGTGATGGAGCAGCGACAGCAGCAGGTTAGTGCGTCCCCAACTGAGCCATTGCGCACACCTGCTTCCTGCTCTGCATCACACCAGCATTGTGCATCGGCATCGCCCCCTGCGTACACCTCCGTATCGCAATCGGCGATCTACTCTGCATCGCAATCGGCGACCCAATCTACATCGCAAACTGCGGTTACAGCTGAATCGCCCCCTGCTACGCAAACAGCGACGCAATCGGCGTCCCACAAAGGAGGAAGCACCCGGCGTGCCCCTAGCGGTTCGCACAAGGACTGTTGCGACCGAAACCCTGATAGCAGGTCACGACCTGTTTGTCATGCACTCTAAGGAGCATCGCATTGTTCCAGCCCCCGGGGTGGAAGGTGTAGTTGAAGTCAACAAAAGTGAAGACCGGTAGGATCCAGACAGGGGTCTACCGCATACAATAGTGTATAAAGTTGAAAAAGAAAGTTCGCATAATTGCACTTGAAATGTATGTAATGTTTACATAACTTGCCAATTGCACTTTATTATTGTCTATTGAAGTTTGATATATGGAGTAGAATACCCGGCTGGGTACCAGAAAGAAAGATAAGAAAAATGATGTTTACCTATTTTGCATAGTTTTTGCATAAAATACCCTGGTTGGGTAAAGAAAGTTAAAAGAATGTGAATATTGAAGTGAAATATATATATGTGTCCTTAACCATGTCATGGACTGAGAGGCTGAGGACTGTGCCAGCCCAGAACTTATCCTGTAAATAGTTGCGCTTCGGTGCATTATCTTGGTTTTACATAAAACCACTACTACAATCTACCTCAGAAGAAAAACCCGTATGGTGGGGCCCAGAGTGAGGTCTGCAATAAAGTCCTGCAGCCCACCCAGGACCCACGTGGGAGGTTTTTGGTGCGGGTCCTCCACAAGTAACTTGTATATATGAACACGTTTGATGTTTTGATACTTTTGTATTTTTTTTACTGTACATATTGTAACGTTCAAGAAATTCGTACCTCCCGGATGGGAAGAGTTATAATGTTTATTGTTAATGCAAAACAAAATATTCTTTTTGTCTTTTACAGCCCGGGAGTGCTGTGTTTTACCAAGGGGGGATGTGTAGCCCAGCTTCGCAGGCACACATGAAAATCCAGGAGAGTGCACTGGAAGGTAACAGCCAAAGCTCGATATGCATTCACTCATGTCACTCACATTTAGACACACCCATAGGGGTATATAAGTTTGGTGGGTGTCAGCATAGGAGTGTGTTTCAGCTTCCTGTCTTAGGACAGTGAGTCAGTCAGTTAGCTCCGGGAGGCTCAGGAGTGAGTCATCCCTTGGATAGTTACCTGTCTGAGTTAGTCAGTCAGATTGGTTTCCTGCTGAGTTCAGAGCAGAGACTTCAGCCGCCTGTCCCAGGACAGTGAAGTTCAGTAGACAGAGGTCCTGGACTAGGAGAATACTGAGAGCTGCTCAGCGAGCCCAAACAGGGAATCTGAGACTCGACTTCTATGCAGCAGTGCTTATGTTAAGAGCGGAAAGCAGGGCGAAGGGCACAGTGGAGAAGACAGAGCAGTGCCTTAGGTATTGGATTACCTGCACTAAATCACCGGTCACTGGGGACCGAAGCATCACTATTGTTTCAAGCATAGTGACAAGAAAACCAGAGGCATCTGGACTACAGGTCGCAGAGAGCAGCCCAAAGTGTCAATACGTAACCGGAGTCAGGTGGAACAGGGACTTTGAGCCTGATCAGCAAAAGTAAGGACTTAGTTTCATCATTAGAAGGCTCCACCACAACGTTGGCCGGGCAGTACAGCTACAGAGAAAGCTGGAGTTTTAGAGTTAACTTCGCTTCAGGCAAGTTGGACTCACATTATATGGAAGTTAAGGAGGCCTCTAACCTGCTCGGCTGCTACCTGAAAGTGCACTCTCCACCCCGACCAGCTTCCCGGGACCTGCTTGAACCATCATCAGTAAAAGGTATGAAAAGGAGCTACCTTGTGTGTGACTGAATTATTACTAACACCCTGCATCATCACCACCATAGACTTCCAGGTACACGTCTCACCTGTGGGAGACTTACTACCAAGCTGCCCCATAACATCCCCTGTGAAGACCCTTACAGCAGCGCTGGTACAAATTACCAGAAACCACAGGTGGCGTCACAAACTATCCTAATAATCCCCTGTAAATATTTCCCCCCATCGCATTGACTGCCAGGGCCACGGACCGAGCCACCGCTACCAGTGACATCTCCCATGGAAATCGATGGGCTCGGCTCCGAGTATCCCATAGTCCTGGTATCCACAATTGTGGTGCGTGAGTCAAACACAGCCTTACTTATAATGCACCTCCATATGCAGCCTTACTTATAATGTACTCCATATGCAGCTGTACTTATAATGCACCCCCATATGCAGCCGTACTTATAATGCACCCCCATATGCAGCCGTACTTATAATGTACTCCATATGCAGCCTTACTTATAATGCACCCCATATGCAGTCTTACTTATAATGTACTCCATATGCAGCCTTACTTATAATGCACCCCCATATGCAGCCGTACTTATAATGTACTCCATATGCAGCCTTACTTATAATGCACCCCATATGCAGCCTTACTTATAATGTACTCCATATGCAGCCGTACTTATAATGCACCCCATATGCAGCCTTACTTATAATGTACTCCATATGCAGCCTTACTTATAATGCACCCCATATGCAGCCGTACTTATAATGCACCCCCATATGTAGCCGTACTTATAATGTACTCCATATGCAGCCGTACTTATAATGCACCCCCATATACAGCCGTACTTATAATGCATCCCATATGCAGCCTTACTTATAATGTACTCCATATGCAGCCGTACTTATAATGCACCCCATATGCAGCCTTACTTATAATGTACTCCATATGCAGCCTTACTTATAATGCACCCCATATGCAGCCTTACTTATAATGTACTCCATATGCAGCCTTACTTATAATGCACCCCATATGCAGCCGTACTTATAATGCACCCCCATATGTAGCCGTACTTATAATGTACTCCATATGCAGCCTTACTTATAATGCACCCCATATGCAGCCTTACTTATAATGTACTCCATATGCAGCTGTACTTATAATGCACCCCCATATGCAGCCTTACTTATAATGTACTCCATATGCAGCCTTACTTATAATGCACCCCCATATGCAGCCGTACTTATAATGTACTCCATATGCAGCTGTACTTATAATGCACCCCCATATGCAGCCGTACTTATAATGCACCTCCATATGCAGCCGTACTTATAATGTACTCCATATGCAGCCGTACTTATAATGCACCCCCATATGCAGCCGTACTTATAATGTACTCCATATGCAGCCATACTTATAATGCACCCCCATATGCAGCCTTATTTATAATGTACTCCATATGCAGCCTTACTTATAATGCACCCCCATATGCAGCCGTACTTATAATGTACTCCATATGCAGCCTTACTTATAATGCACCCCATATGCAGCCTTACTTATAATGTACTCCATATGCAGCCTTACTTATAATGTACTCCATATGCAGCCTTACTTATAATGCACCCCCATATGCAGCCGTACTTATAATGCACCCCCATATGCAGCCTTACTTATAATGTACTCCATATGCAGCCTTACTTATAATGCACCCCCATATGCAGCCTTACTTATAATGTACTCCATATGCAGCTGTACTTATAATGCACCCCCATATGCAGCCGTACTTATAATGCACCTCCATATGCAGCCGTACTTATAATGTACTCCATATGCAGCCGCACTTATAATGCACCCCCATATGCAGCCGTACTTATAATGTACTCCATATTCAGCCTTACTTATAATGCACCCCATATGCAGCCTTACTTATAATGTACTCCATATGCAGCCGTACTTATAATGCACCTCCATATGCAGCCTTATTTATAATGTACTCCATATGCAGCCTTACTTATAATGCACCCCCATATGCAGCCATACTTATAATGCACCTCCATATGCAGCCGTACTTATAATGTACTCCATATGCAGCCGTACTTATAATGCACCCCCATATGCAGCCGTACTTATAATGTACTCCATATGCAGCCGTACTTATAATGCACCCCCATATGCAGCCTTATTTATAATGTACTCCATATGCAGCCGTACTTATAATGCACCTCCATATGCAGCCTTATTTATAATGTACTCCATATGCAGCCTTACTTATAATGCACCCCATATGCAGCCTTACTTATAATGTACTCCATATGCAGCCGTACTTATAATGCACCCCCATATGCATCCTTATTTATAATGTACTCCATATGCAGCCTTACTTATAATGCACCCCCATATGCAGCCGTACTTATAATGTACTCCATATGCAGCCTTACTTATAATGCACCCCATATGCAGCCTTACTTATAATGTACTCCATATGCAGCCTTACTTATAATGCACCCCATATCACCTTTAATTACTCCAATCAGCCTTACTTATATGCACCCCATATGCAGCCGTACTTATAATGTACTCCATATGCAGCCGTACTTATAATGCACCCCCATATGCAGCCGTACTTATAATGCACCCCATATGCAGCCTTACTTATAATGTACTCCATATGCAGCTGTACTTATAATGCACCTCCATATGCAGCCGTACTTATAATGTACTCCATATGCAGCCTTACTTATAATGCACTTCCATATGCAGCCGTACTTATAATGTACTCCATATGCAGCCTTACTTATAATGCACCTCCATATGCAGCCGTACTTATAATGCACTCCCCCATATGCAGCCTTACTTATAATGCACCCCCATATGCAGCCTACTTATAATGCACCCCATATGCAGCCGTACTTATAATGTACTCCATATGCAGCCTTACTTATAATGCACCCCCATATGCAGCCGTACTTATAATGTACTCCATATGCAGCCTTACTTATAATGCACCCCCATTACAAAAATAATAAATCCTGTACTCACCTCTCTTGCTCCCGGTTCCTGCGCTGCTCACTGCTCTCCCTC